>JAQPPZ010003187.1:0-654819 GCA_028583015.1 Wollemia nobilis | reverse complement strand
AGTTGAACTCAATGTTGCTGTTTTGAGAGGAAGAATGGAAATAGATTCAAGAGATGAATCAAATAGTGGAGAACTGGCCAGATTAATAAATTTTTGCACCAGATGTGGGAAGACCGGTCATTTTGTAGCTGATTGTTCAAAAGGTAAAGAATGTTTTGTTTGTGGTCAACTCGATCATGATGAACGTCATTGCCATGGGTTTAGTAGCAGCAAAGATGAAGATGATCCATTCAAAATTAGTGAAGAAACAGATTCAGAATAGGAATGTGATGAAGAAGAAAGTGATGCAGAAGCAGATAAGGAACAGAAACTAATTTTAGCTTTGGGTAAAAAGCTTGAGGGTGCAGAAGATATGATTACCAGTTTGAAAGTTCAGATAGAAAAATTCAAGAAATTTTTTGAAGATCTCGAAATGCAATTAGCCAGGAAAGCAGAGTATTACAGTAAGCTAGAAGAAGAGATTGACGGTCTAAGAATGCAGACAGAAGAGATGAATAAGAAAGTTGATGTATGTAGCAAACATGAAGAAGATTCCAACAAAATTGTTAGCAATCTGAAGCTGCAAATAGAAGAGTTCAAAAGGATTGAAGAAACTCTCAGGTCTCAGATCAATGAGAAAGAAACTGTTTGTTGTAAACAAGAAGAGATTTTTTCTTTGAAGAAACAACTGGAAGAGGCCAATACAAATCTTAAATTCGAGAAGAGCACATAATTGCTAGATAAAATGATAAGTCATCAGAGAAGCTCCACGAATAAGCATGGTCTTGGATATGAAGCTGAACAACCCCCTTCGTCCAAATATGTAGAGAAAAGGGAGCTCACCATTGAAGGATCAAAGCATAAAATTTTTGAAGTTGAACAACCTTCATCATCCAACTCTACAGAGAAGAAAAATTTCACTATTGAAGGGTCAGAGCATGAAAAGGTTAAAGCTGTATCTTCAAAAGAAAGAAAATATCAAAGGAGATGTACAGCAAAGCAGCCACAACAAAAGAGGTTCTACCACTCTCACTCTTTTAATACTAACACTTTTAATGGCTATTGTTTCAGATGTAACCAGTATGGTCACAAGGCAACTTATTATGGATTGGATAATAAATCAAAGAGTTATGCTGATGGAAATACATCTACATATCTGAGTGAACACTATGTTCAATGTTTTCAATGCAATGGTCTTGGGCACATAGCAAGGTTTTGTCCAAGTGCTTTTGTATCAAATCTAAAGCAAAACAGTAGATTTCATAAGACGCAAAGAATGCAACACAGACAGGGAATAAATTAGGTTCATAGAAGAAAGGAAAATAATCATTCATTATGGATGCATAAGAGACAACCACACCAGAGAAATATTTGAGTTGACGCTAAGGTGCAAAATGGGGAGGCAGTTGAGAAATACAAGCCCATGTTCAAGAAAGTTTGGAGAAATAAAGAAGAGAGGAAATCATGTCTCCTTGGACTGAAGGAGACTACTCCTCCTTTGCACTAAGCATCTCCAAGAAGCACATCCTCAGGGGGAGCAATATTAAAGCTTTATTTTAATGCTCCTATATATTTGTTTAGGTATCTGAGGATGAAAGACCAGTAGTTGGGCTTTTGTGGTATAATTGTCAAGTGTGTTGGTTGTTCATTTAGTTGTGTGTGGAAGTGTCATGAAGGGTAGTGTTTGCATTGAGAATCTTCACCATTGGTAGTATTGCTTGTCATTGTTGTTTTGTTGATGGTTCTTACTGCCACTGTTTATAGCTATGGATTATAATAGTTCAGATTATTTTTGTTTATTGAAAGAATGCTTGCCCCAGCTGCGTATTTGTGTTTTGATAATAACAACATGTTTTTGTTCGACACTTGATGTGAAGATTGTCAGATCTTTCATGACACCTTGGTGAATATATTTAATTCACAGATAGTTTTGTTTTAACTATTGATATAATGCCAGTCCAAGGATAGGAAGCTTGAGGCTGAGTAAGGTGCACTACGGTTGGCCATAAAGTGTTTGACAAAATGTCTTCTTCCGACATGCACAGTTGAAAGTAAGAGTTGGCAGTAAAATTGTAGTGCTGGACAAAAATTGGTACAGATGTGAGTCACTTGTCAATTCTATTGACAGAAGTGAAATCAACATGTTGAATGGGAAGATTGAAGAAAAAGTTTATAATGTGCAGCCAGATGATTTCCAGCCTGGTGATGAATGTTTGAGGTGCTTTTATAAATAATTGAGGTAGTTTGCTGGATTCTCACTGTAGAGAAAGACAAACAGTTGTCAGTAGGTTCAAGCCTGTTGAGAATATCCAGGATGTATATGTAGATGTTGTTTGCATTACAGAGCAAAAAGTTGGATATTTAAATGAGCAGTGTATGCTTTCACTAAAATCAATGGACAATTTTGAGATTGCAGAGCAACAGAGGGTTGAGGCTCAGAAGACAGCGTGAATTGAAGTGGCCACATATTCCCAAGAATAGTCTAAGATTTGACTAGCCATCGGGATCAAATTCTCAGGGGGGGCATTTGTGCATTTGTTCATCTTATTGATCATATCCATGATTTTTGCTATCTATTTCAATGTGTTTTTGAGAATGGTGTGTATGGACTCAGGGGGAGTCTACAGCAGCCCTTTGGTATTATTGACAAAGGGGGAGAAGAGTTACAGGAATTTAGACAGGTGTTTCCAACAATTCCAAAGGGGGAGATTGTTGAGCAACGTGTTGCAAGAGTTTTGTCATTGTTGTCAACACAGTCAGTTAGATCCAATGATGCAGTGGTCGAGCGGTTCGAAGTCATTCGGATGCGAGAGGACAGAAGTTCAAAGGTTATTCAGAACATGGATAATGAGTTTCCCTAAAGACCATAGTTGCCTTTTTGCAAAAAATCAAAGAAAAAGACAAGTAAGAAAACTGTTGCGATATCGCGACATGTTTTCTGTCACGATTTCGCGACATGTCGGAGGAGAGAGAAGGCACAAAGAAAATTTTCACGATTTCACGACATGGACTAGGAGAGAGAAAGTGCAAACAAAATTGTTGTGATTTCGTGACATGGCCGAGGAGAGAGAAGATGCAAGGAAAACTGTCACGATTTCGTGACATGTTTTTGAAGAAAAGCGCTAAGGAAGAAAACTGTCGCGATTTCGTGACATGTTCGGAAGAAAAGCGCTAAGGTAGAAAACTGTCGTGATTTCGTGACATGTTCGAAAGAAAAGTGCTAAGGAAGAAAACTATCATGATTTCGTGACATGTTTGGAGAAAATGTGCCAAGGAAGAAAACTGTCGTGATTTCGCGACATGTTCGGAGAAAAAGCTCCAAGGAAGAAAAGTGTCACGATTTCGTGACATGTCGGGTTTTCACGACCCAAAGAGGAGAGAGAATGTACGAAGGCAAGTATGTCATGATTTCGTGACATGTTATGTTTTCGTGCATGAAAGTTAGAAAAGAATCCAAGGCAGTGAAAGTGTCGTGATTTCGTGACATGTTTCGTTTTCGCTGGTAGCTGAGAAGAAAAGCGTACGGAAGCCAAAAGTTTCGCGATTTCATGACAGGTTGCAAGAAAAGTTGTTAGAAGTTGAAAGTGTCATGATTTCATGATAGGATGAAAGGAAAATGTACGAATGGAAAAAGTGTCACGATTTTGCGACAGGCAGTAGTGAAGTAGCTAGCAGGATGAAGATGTCGCATTTTCGCGACATGTCACGGTTTCACGACTCTAGGAGGAGAGAGACTGTACGGCACCAAAAATGTCATGATTTCATGACAAAAGTGGAGAAGAAGGCCTAGAAGCAAAAAGGGTCACATTTTTGTGACAAGAGTGAGGATGATGTCAGCGAAAGTTAGAAGTGTCACGATTTCACGACAAGAATGGTGGCAAAGTAGACAAAGGCCAAAAGTGTTGCGATTTCGTGACAACGAGGACAAGAAGGCATATGGTTGTAAAAGGTGTCGCGATATTGTGACATGTTGTGTTTTCATAGCATGTTGTAAGATTTGCAGGGGTAGTCAAGGCGAACAAAGACCGATGCTGGCTTATAGATTTTAGGGTTTGCAACCAACCAAATTTAGGGTTTGTAGTCGACCATGTTTAGGGTTTGCAGTCGACCAAGATTAGGGTTTGCATTTGCATAATCAATCGACTACTATTAGGGTTTTCATCTCAAAATCTCAAGTATATAAGCGGGGCTGTTTGGAGATTTGGAGGTATCAAACTGTGTGAATATCATCGTGCGATATGCGATCGTAAAAGCCTAGATAGTGCAAAACCGATGAGATGATAGAGAAGTGCGTAATGTGAGCTAGTCGTGTCAAGTTGTTTGAAGTGTGATTATGAATGCGCATAGAGAGCAAAGTGTGGAACGACACAGAGTGTGCAAAGCATATGCGTAGAGAAATCAAAGTGTGCAGAGAGCGCAAAGGGCAAAGTTGATTGCAAATTTTTGCTGTAGCAGTGCAGCAGATTATGTGAAGTGATTGTGCAAGAGAGAGAGAACAGAGTGCGCAGAGATTGCAAAGGTGAAGTAGACCAGTTAGAGTCTTGCAATAACAAAGGTATCTATCAAACATTTTCATTCAAAATTGAAGTCTAGTTGGTGCTGGCAAATTAGGGGTCGGTGCTCCTTTTTGTTGGTGCAGATAAATAAGGGGTTGGTGCTCCTTCCAGTTGGTGTTGGTAAACAAATTGTAAAGTTGGTGCTTTACAAGAGGCTAGATTTGGATGGTAGTCCAAGCAGCCGTTATTTTTGAGGAGTAGCCATTTTGGTGAACCTCGTTAAAAATCTGTGTTGTGTGATGTTCTCTTGCTGTACTTATTATATTTGTTTATAAGTTTTAACTACTACGGTTTTTAGAGCTGTTAATTCATGTTTTGGAATGCTACATTGATTCACCCCCCCTCTCAGTGCCATACTAAGTACAACAATAGTCACTAGTCTCCCTCAAATAGGAAATCATACATATAAAGATGATAACCTTGAGCAATGTGCATAGAGGTTCTCTAGGCATTCTATGACACATCTAAAGCACTTTAGACTACCAAAAAAGTACCTCCTAGACCTCTAGAAACAAGTATTTGAGCAAGTAGCCCAATTCTTAACCTGTACGAGTAGGTATTTATGGATCAATGCAAACCATATTCATTTTATAAATCATCTACTACATGGATATAAAATCAATGTCCTAGCATGTTCTCTAAAATATGAGGCCAACCAATATTAGGCAGGGACAACTACTACCCTAGTGCACCATGGGCTGATTTTAGCCCTAATTAGACATGTAGAAGCACATAGGGAAGCACCGATTGAAGAAGATAAAGAAGACACTACTATTCTAGAATAGTAGGAGGTGATAGAAGCACCTGAATCTTGTAGTCAGTCAGTTTTAGGGGTATTAGGGCCAACAAATTCAACATTTGCCTCCTATCATGATCAATCAAAAAGGGAGGTAGGGTAAACTTTGTCCCATGTTTCTCAATATTTTAATGAGGAAGTAGGAAAAAGCATGTCAAGCTCTGTTTGGATAATGACCTATCCAAGAACCAAACGCAAAATAAAGAGAGCATCATTGGTCATCTACATGTTATCTAGTTATGAAGAAGTCATTGGCATTGTCGAGGATGACCTTGCTTCCCAGGTGTTGCAAGACATGGCCAACAATGAACTTTATCACCTAGAAAAACAAGGAGAAGATCTACAAAAATAGTTACAAATGTTAAAATAGTAAGTCCTCATTTGGTAAGGCAAGTACAAAGTAGAGCAAACTCTCTTTCAATATTCTAGGAAGGCTATTGTAGAAAATATGCAAGAGATGTACAATAATATATGCTAGTTGCAAGACACAATACAATAATTGAAGTTACAAATTCAAAAAATAGAAGCTAGTCAGCCAGCTAGGATTGATGATGTAGTCTAGACAAATTGGGCAATGGATGTGCCTACAACTTCTCCAAAATTTGAGGAGAGGATTTCTTCTTCTGGTCAGATTAGGTTAGATTCTAGAAAATAGGCTAGCTTAAAAGCTGAGGTAGGGTACCTCTCTAAGGCCTTTTATAAAACAATTTATGAAGAATAGAGGAGCCCAATTCTACAAACAAATCTCCCTATAGTAGATATTGAGGATAGTGATGTTGAACAGTCATCTATAACTACCCAAATGGAAGAAAGGAAAGAACAAGATGCTAAAATTGAGGTAGAACAATCTCAAGCATCAACACACTCTACAAAAAAGGAGAATTTAGTAGGAAAACCACCTATTAACCAACATATGATTGATCAATCACCTAAGCAGATGCCTACTGAGCTAGTACAAGAAGTTCCTATGGACCAGAAGTCAAGCTTCTCTTATGTTTGTGAGGTGATACCATCCCTAGTAGTAGAGAAGAATAATCTCTGTATTTCCACTACTCACACAACCTTATAGGTACAACCAGTGATGTTAAGGCCTAAGAGAAAAGCTTCAATAGAATCACAAATAAGGTCAAGAACTAGAGCAAGGACTATAAGTCCTAAGGCTCAGACAGTCCTAAATTTATATGATGAATTGGTTAAATATATGAATGCTTTTGCCAAGCAGAAGGAGCAATTTGTAAAGCTCCAAGAAAATATTAAAGGATAAAAATATTCAAGGAATGCCTCTAAATGAATGGCTAGAGAACCAGTAATTTTTGTCAATCCTACTTGAGAAAATCAATTCTAGGATATCTATGGATCAACTAGTGATAAGCCATCCAATATGAAAGAGTACTTTCAAAAAATGGGTGTACTAGGTCCCATAACATCTATAGTTCAAGCGAAAACAAGGCATTCTCTGACAGAGGTGAAAGCATAAAATATTGATTTTGATGATGCTGCACTTGAGCTAGAGGTGGCCAAGTTGAATAAAGTTAAGGTTGTTGATGAATCCTATTTTCCATTATAAGACAAACAAAATGTCCTAGAAGTAGAAATCCTATCCTCACACCATCAATTTTGGAAGTAGATCAAGACAAAATTTTAAAAATATACCTCAACTTTCATAGGGTATTATTTAAGGAAGGTAGCAGGGAGAAAAATATGGAGTCAAAAACAGCCAAATTTAGGAGTCGAACCTAGTCAATTTGTTTGGCACAGTCAACACTTTTGCATGCCACAAAATGCACCAACACTCCTCAGATACAAAGTGGTCAGAATCCAAGGAAAAAATAGAGGGATAGGGCCACAGATAAAGAGAGGAAAGGGATAAATAGAGCCCACTGGAAAGCCATTACTGAAACTAGAGATTATCAACACCAGGTTTCATGAGGATGTGTCAATCCTTAGGCATGGGGGTATGATGAGCACAAAAAATGCTCATATTTTTGTATTGATTCGAAACATGTTGTGTATCATTATTTTGATAGAATATACTTTTTATGAAAGTTTTATATATATTCAATAGAAAATTGTGTATATTCTCTAATATGCATTTTAAGTGTGATTTATGTGTAGATTCGATGATTTTACTACTTTTTATTTACGTCAAGGTGCCACTTGAACCTAGCATTTCATAACTTATGGTAAATAAATAAAGAAAAATGTGATCATAACAAGGAGTTATGTACACTAAGTTAGGTGCCCAACTTTTGGTTAAAGGATGGAAGGTGCCTAACTCTTGTATTTCGAAAGAGTGATGCTTGACTTCCAAATTCGGGGTCAACGGTACTTGAATTCTAGCAATAGGATGAACAATGCCTGACTCCCAATGTTGGGGTCAATGGTGCATGATTTTTAGTGATAGCTTGGATGGTGCCTGATTCCCATTGAAGTAGAGTATAATAAGGACCCTATTTTTAGACGAAACAAAGTAGCAATTTCTAGCAATAGATGTGGATGAAGGACAACATAATGAACCAAAAAATTATCCATTTCTCATCAATGGCTAAGAAAACACGCAAATCGACAAACACCTATAAAAAATTATTGATATTAATTGAGGTGTAATTTTAGACATATTCTATTTAGATAAATAAAACACACCTAATTTATCACGTGAAGGATAAATTTAGCACGTGTTCATTTTTTATCAAACATCTATGATTGTTTTTTGTGTATTTCTTAAAACAAGTCTAAAATAGACTTGCCTAAATTTTTAATAGGGGATGGCTATACACTGTATAAATACACAGGCCACCCCTAAGAAGGGGATCTCAGATATTTTTTGTAAATAATTTCTAAATCTACAAATAAAATTCATTTGAGTGTTCATATATATATATTTAAGTGTCTGATGTGCATGAATTGATCTGGGAAAAGTTTTCTGGATCTTGGACCCACTCTAAAAAATATTCCTCCCATTTTCCTATTTTTTTGTAATTATTTTATTCACTATTTATTTTCCTGTTTTCTTTCGTTTCTATTATTTATTTAATTTCAATAATTTCCTTATTTTTTGTATTTTCTTGCAAGTGTGTGTTTCAATTTCCATAGTTTAATTTCAGTCATTTGTTAATAATGTAGGATAGATTAATGGTTTAAAAAAATATATAACTGCACCATAAACCAGCCCCCAAACCTTAGGACATGGTGGACTCATCTCGTTTGTTTTACAGGCATAAATTGTGAATGGTACTTCACAAGTTTACGAGCTTTCCTAGGTTTGACAATTTAAATGGAGGTAATAAATTAGTTGTATTTGTAACCAATATTTTGTCCAAAAATCACCACTATCAAATGATATTAATGCTTGAATCCTTTCAAATTATACACCTACCCACATTCAATTGGTTATGCATAACAAAAAGGAGTGGACTATCACCTGATGGTTACAATCCAATGATGTAGCACACAAGCCAATTTCAATAGAATATCTAGATTATCAACATCAATAGAGCATGCTTGATATGGTTAAACATAGTTGATTTGAATGCAATGACCAATCTCTATGCCTACCTTAAAACCTACAATAGGCTTTGACAACAATTATTTTATGATAAGTAAATACATTATAAAATATCTATATTGTTAGAATTAGAGTATAGTACATCATTTAGATCATGTAAATGTACCACCTTAGGTACATAGTTATATTAGGAGATTACTTTAAGGGTAATTTAGCTAGTTATTTCAAGCAATGTAATAAATTCACAAGTGGCAATGTGCAAGGCATCCCCTTGTATAACTAGGTAGAGTGTTGGCCAAGGAATCTATCTTCCTATATAAAGGGCCTCATAGTGGTATATCATGGTCATATCAAGTCCATATCAAGTTAGTATCAAGTGCATTGTAGTAGATAGTAGTAGTGGTCCTGTATAGAGAAAAATGTAGCTCTTTAGCTCATATTAATAGAGTGACCATTTCCTCCATATTGCATTGTATTTTCATCATTTCTATTTATAGTATATTTTAGTCATATTGCAATCTCACTTGCTTTCATATTTATTACATCTTATTAGTACTTGTGTTAGATATCTTCCACTACATATATCCTAAAAATCTAATAGTGGTATAAGAGCCACAGTAAATTAATATAGGAGGACCTACATCCATCATAGTTTCTCTTTGCACTTTTGTAAACTTGATTTGTCAATGTGCACCACCACTTATGAAAGTCATCACAAGAGAAGTCCAGTAGGTCAAGAGAAATAGGGAGAGTCATAAGTGAGGACTAAAATAAATCTCAGTTGTAAAAATTCTAAGATTATATTTGGCTAGAGTCTTTCCACAGAGTTGTAGAAAAAATCGTGAAGACTAGGACTCAACATTCAAACCACTAGATTAACAAATCAACTAGTGAATATTATTATCTCCAGAATTACAAATTCTTCTATTCTAGTTTCTAACAGCTTTTTGTAGGAAAATGAGATTCAGAAAAAGGTTGGGAAGCTTACTACAAGATATTTAGGAATAATATATTCTTAGAATCATTCCAGCACTTGCAACAAGAAAAAATATTGAATATTTCAAAGACCTTGAGAAAGATCCCATTATAAGAGCTACAATCCTACAAAGTGCAGAAGTGAAGAAAATTCCATATAACCTTATAGAAGACTCAACAAAGAAGAGACTCCAAAATTTAAGTCAAAGAAGAAGACAAAATATTGGTAATCTCCATTCAAGATCAATACCTATAGATTGCAAAAGTAGAATAGGCCAAAGAATCCTTCATCAAGAAGAAGGTTGTACAAGCCTTAATCTTGAAGAATAATTCAGAAAAGAATTCCTAATTCATAAGATAAATTCTTGATTCATAAGAACACTCCAAATAAGAGTTCCTAAATAATACTTCAGAGAAGATTTCTTGATTCAGAAGATAAATTCCCAATTTAGAATAAAACTCCATAAAGGAGTTCCTGAAGACTCCAAAGAAGAGTCCAATAAATAATATATTGGTGATCTCCTTTACTGACTAAATATTTACTTCAAGAAGGAGCTAAAGAGATTGAGAGAAGATCTCATTGAAGAACTTCCATTCTTGGAAGAAAGAGAAGGACTAGGAGAGTCTTGTATAAATCCAAAAGTAGTAGAATCAGATATACAAGAAGAAGATCTCATCACCAACACTTTTAGAAGTAGAAGGTTTAAGAAAAAGTCTCAGTTAGAAGATCATAGAAGCTACAAGATAGAAGACCTTGGAAATGTCTCAAGAAAAAATAGAGAAGAGGGCTTGGAGAGCCTTATTGCAGAGCTTGTAAAAGCATCATAAAAAAGGTTCCTAGGAGAAATCATTGGAGAAATCCACTACCAAGGAGAAAGCACATGATAGTGAAGGACTTGGAACAATTATCATCATATGAAAACAAGCCCAAGAGAATAATAATATGGTAAGGAGTTCCAAATACTAGAAGAAGAATCCAATGAAGAACTCAAGAAATTCAGAATTTTGAGAAGAATAAAGTCCTATTTGAAGTTAGAATTTGATAATAAGTGTGAAGGAAGATTCAGATAGAAGAAGCATACCAAATACAAGAGATTTGCAGATTACCTCTCACAACAAGAAGGCACAGTTTATAGAAATGACTTATCTAAATATACAATAGAAAATCAAATATCACTGGAAGTATCAAGCCACAAAATCCAAGGCTCAAGAAAGAACGTTCAAGTCTACAGTTTTGTGAAGCAGGAAGCTATTCTAGATAACCAAAAAGAAGCTATAAATTTAACCTCTACAATGTAGTGACTTGATGAATCAAAAATACCAATATCTACATCTACTTCAGAATACATCAAAGAGGTAAGCAACTTGGGTGCAATTAGGTTCATTGATTAAACCTCAAATTGGATTATTGTCAAACTTTGTTAAGGCACCATATTTAGATTAAAAATTATAGAAGGATAGATTGCATTATAGTCTTCAAGTGCAAAAATGGAAAATTCATTTTAAGGATTATTTGCACAATTAATAGGAGTTGGATTTTTTAAAAGAAAGAAAACTATCATCTATGTTAGAGTACTATTACCTTATTTGGTAAATAGATAATTCTCCTATGTAGTTAGTATGTTCTACCCTAGGTTAGGTATTCATATTGTTAGCACATATTATTTATTAGCCTTATATTGTTAGTATTTGGTTAGTTGTTAGTGTGATTAGCTCTACCTAGGCTCTTCTACGCCTACTCTATCTAGGCTATTCTAATCCTAGGTGTTGTTATATATTTCCTATATTTCAATAATATAGATCACTTGCTTACCTGATCCAACATGGTATTAGAGCTGAGAGGTTCTCTAACCTCGGCCTGAAGGGGAAATTTTTAATTTGAAGTTCTTGGAATTTTGAATTTGTTTTTTCCATTTGGCCGACTTGTTGGTAGGCTCTGGATCTAACCGAATCTTGTGGATGATTCTGGTGAGTGATATGACTCATACTCCCAATGGATGGTTGTGGGTAATTTTTACACCTAATACCTAGGTCTGGTGGATGTGGACACAGGTGGTGGTCCAGTAAATATTGATAGTGCATGGGCGCTAGACCCATGTTTACTGATCAGGCCACACAACCTACCTAAGCTAAGGGCAACCTGGACCGTTAGATGACTACACAGCTACATTGGACCCGATCATAGTGAGCCAACATAGTACGAAGGTGAATGAACATGATGGTAGTGTTGATCTAGCACCTGATGATAGGTTGTGCATGGGCCCTAGACCCATTTTGACTGACCAGGCCACACAACCTACCTAAGCTAGGGGCAAAATGGATTGCTATATGACTACACAACTACATTGGACCCGATTGTAGTGAGCCAACACAGTACAAAGGTGACTGAACATGATGGTAGTGTTGATCTAGCACCTAATGATAGGTTGAATGTTAGCTTAGGATCTCATATTGACAACATGACCTAACAAGCAGACCATGGATGGGTGATCTAACAGATCTATACGATTTGAGAGCTGATCTGGACATTTAGACAAACAATCTGACAAGAATAGTTGTTGACATGGCACATCAATCAGACTTGGAAAGCTCTTGTGGCTCATAAAACTAACATGGACAAATGTAAGGGTGGAAAAATAAGTGGTCACTAAGGGGGACATACTAAAGATGTGGTGGATGCCAAAAGAATACATAGTTGAAGGTCTACTACCATGAGGTAGTTAATAAGAAATATATGTGTTTCTTATTTTAAAGCATCTCTTTACATTCGGTGTTCCCCATGTGGGATAAATTTATGCAAATTTTAGCATAGTTTGCTATAACCATGCCACACACAGCCAAGGGTGTCACTTCTCCGGTTGGCCACTTAATTCAATTGTCATAGAGGTGGATGACAACGATGAAGATTGATAGAATGATCTGAGCAAACTCTTGGTGGAGGAGGAGATAATCGATTTGTGGGTCGACATTTGTTGAATCAGTGTGTAAAGTAGGCGACTTGCAGGCATCGTGTAGTTTTTGAGTTTGATTGCAAAACTCTGGTCATGTATCGACCATAGGAAATTGTAGAGTTTTTCAAATCATAGATTTTTCACTAGTAATTGTTTGAAAAATTACTGATAGATATAGTCCAATGAAAGGCAGTATTTGTAGCAAAATCTGCAATTGTGCATTATAGTGAGATCTTTTTTTGTGTGTTTCTGAGACGTTGATGCCTAATGCAAAATTGCTAAAAAAAATATGATTTGCATTGTATGGAGGATTTGCCATAGCCTGCACATCATATCAACTTCTATGAGCACGAGACAACAAGTTCCATGAGAATTTGCAAGGCATTGGAGAAATGGATCTGTAAATTTTGATCTTCATTTTGCCCTAAGCGTGCCATACCATTGTATACGAGGACGCTTGATTTACAGGCTTATTCCAGCATTGATCTGGATAGCAACGAATATATTGTGAATCGATCATGGTTTTCTATTTTTCCTATGCCCACGGTTGTTAGTGCAAGAGAAATTTGTATTTTTTTGACATCGTCTCAGGAAACTAGAGCACAACAAATAGCTCAATCAGGATTTGAAAGCATATTTTTCAAACGAAAATTTCACAATTGCAAGATATGAAAGAATCCTACTATAATATGGAGATTTTGATCACCATTATTTGCAAATAAAAAATGAGCCATTGATTTAGAGTCTATATTTTGTTGTTTTTATGGTTTTGACACTGTGGGAGGAAGTGGCACCATCACCAGTAGGGAGCAGTGCCACCACCGTGGAGGTGACACACACCAAGGAGTAGTGGCGGTGCTAGCCACAAGAGTGGAGGAAGAGCATGAAAGAACCCAATAAAGGAAAACTCATTTCCTTTAGGTTCCACTGGCTAGGGTAGCCAGGCCGGTTTGCTAGGCCTTTGCTAAAGTTGCTACCCGACATGATGTCTGCAGATCAAACCCCATGCACAACGTCAAATAAATTTTTGCTGTTGGGTTACATAAAAATAGTGGGTAAGACTTCATATTTGCCTACCATTTTTTAACATTAAAGTTTTTTTAAAAGGTTTTTTTTAATAATTTAATATTTTATTTTATTAAAAATCATTTTCTTTAATGATTTTTTAATAAATATAAAAAATATTTAATTATTAATTAAACTCTTTTTGATTAACTTTATTTAAATTTTACCCATTAAAACCATCCCACACGAGAGATACTTTTGTCAAGGCAATCCGAAAACTAGAAGTTCTCACCATCTTACCTCTTTTAAGCTTCATAAATAGCAAATATTTTTTTTGTTTGAATTCCTTATAATTAAGGGAGGATTTTCAAGGTGACATTGTTTGAAATTTACCTTCAAGGCCCTCTTTGTAAAAGCCTTCAAGGCTTCAATAGTTGCATTTTTTTTGCACCAAGGGGGGATATAATTTTGCAACAAGGGGGATACTAATTTTTTCCCCTAAAGATCATTTTGCAAAAATGGGGGAAGACTTATAAGGATGCATTTTCGACTATGACCGACACCTTAGTCAAATTATTTTTGCAAAATTTCATTGTAAAAGGTGCATTTTTGGCAGAGACCGACACCTTCAAGAATGGGCATATCAAAGAAGAAAACTACCCCAAAATCAACTAATGTTGCTAAATCAGTTAAAGGCCCATACTTTTCCCCACACATGGACGTGATGGATTTTTATGAAGATGGTACATTTTCCACACTACGGAATGGTGTAGATGCCATAATCAATGATTCTGTGTCTTGTGAAGACATGCAAAAAAATGGTGTTTTAATCCCTATTGGTGTTGTAATGGAAATATACATGTCATTTTTTTCACTTGACATTGATCAAAGTAAAGTTAAAAGGGATATTAGTGAGGAAACAAAGTTCAAACCCCTGATGGTCGATGCTTGTAGTGACACAAGTGACCTTCATACCATGGTGGCGAATGCTTGTTGTGACACATGTGACCTTGAGATCACAATGGCCAATGCTTGCTATGATACAAGCGACCTCCTACCTTAAATGGTAGATATCAGTTGTAGCATAGGTGATCTCATCTTAGTAGCAAATTTTTCTTATGACACTAGTGACTTAAAAACTGAAACTCCTCAAAAAGATCTCCATAATCTCATCAATAGTGACAACATACAATATTGTTAAACGCATTGATGAAAATGATGAAATTGGGTGTTTTGAAAAACACACCAAAGGATATGGATCCAAAATGATGAATAAAATGGGATTCAATGGTGAGAGATTAGGTAAATAGGAAAAAGGCATTAAAACTCCAATAATGCTAAATGTCAGGGTAAAGAATGAAGGCCTTGGCTATACTGGACATGCAAGTACCAGTAATACCATGTTTGTAAAACCTAAATCTCCTCCAACTTCTAAAAAGCATTATTGCAATCATTGTGGAAAGATAGGACATATTGTAGCTAGATGTTGGAAATTACATCCTTGTGATTCATGTGGATGTATGAATCACTCTTCTTCAAATTTTTGGTACAAAGTGAAAATGGCCAACAAGGTTCATGTAGATTTTAGATGGACAAATCTCACACAATGGACCATGATGAAAGAAATGTTGTATGGCTTCTAACAAAAAAATTAAAACCTATGGTAGACCCCAAGGCAAATCTAGTGACAAACTGAGTGGCAATCCTAGATATAATGATCCAAAGATAGACCTATAGATAGACCTAGATACAATGATCCAAAGGTAGATCTATAGGCAGATCCAAAGGCAATGATCCAGAGGTAGATTCATAGGTAGATCCTGAGATAGACCCAGAGGTACAAATCTAGAGGTACGCTTAGAGCTAGAGCCAAAGCCATGAGCTAGATCCAGAGTCGAAGACAAAGCACAAGCCACCATTCTTTCATTTATCTTCTTCTTCAGTGTATTGGGACAGTTATATTATTACCCAAATAATGTAATAAGGGTGGATGTTAGAGTACTATTACCTTATTTGGTAAATAGTTAATTCTCCTATGTAGTTAGTATGTTCTACCCTAGGTTAGATATTCATATTTTTAGCATATTTTATTGTTAGCGCATATTATTGATTAGCCTTATATTGTTAGTATTTGGTTAGTTGTTAGCGTGATTAGATATACCTAGGCATTTCTACGCCTACTCTATCTAGGCTATTATAAGCCCAGGTTTTGTTATATATATTTCCCTTATTTCAATAATATAGATCACTTGCTTACCTGATCCAACAATCTACCTATTTTATATCTAGAAAGCAAGAAGACTATATCCTACAATATTGATTGTAGTGAATTTTTTTTTTAGAATTTTCATTAAGGGTAAATTATAGATTACTCTTAAAATTTGCAGAGATTATTAAGTGCATTTGAAATTATTTTGAGAATTCATTTATAGGAGCACTAAGGTGATATTATTGTTACCACTAAAAGTGAATTATTAATCCATTGTCACTATACTAGTTGATCTCTAACTAGTTACTCTCAAAAGGATTAGTTTGTGTTTGTTGATTTTTAAATATCAAAGACACAAAAACTAGCATATTATCAAAGTGTCTAGAGACACTATTTGGTGCACAAAACCTATAGCATTTTGTGGTTCAAATAAGCCACAAAAATCAGATCATATTTCTCCAAGGAGTGGAGAAGAAAGCCACCATAAAAATTAGCAATAGAAGCTTCAAATTGAGACTTGGTAAGTCTTATATTCAAAGTGCACAAAAATCTATTTACAAGAAAAATAGTGTAAAAATACCCTCTACAAAAAAGCTTATATTTTAGTGCTTATTATCTTGGGTTTATTACCAAAGTAACCAAGAAAAGGAGAGATTTGTCTAGCAAAAGAGACAACTTCAAATTAGCCATTGCCTACTTCAAAATATTCCATAAAACTAGATATTGTAAAATAGGTGCAAAGAGGTAATATATTCTCAAAAGTATTCACATTATATTGTACTACTCTAATTTTCCCTACATAGGAAGAAGGATAGATTTTTGATGCCAAAATGGAACACTCTTCATAAGGAGAAAATAGTCCAAGGTAGTCATGTAAAAGAATTCTCTAAGCAAGGTAAAAGGGTCTTTAAAAAGGCTCATATCATCTACGATTTGGATAATTGAACCTGCAAGTAAACAATACAAAGAAAGGAGAAGTATTATATTCAAGGGGAATATTATCCACAAAGGGATTTTCATAACAGGTTGAAAAATAAAGCACAAAATATTACACTAGACGTACATCCAAGGAGCATCATTAGAGTATTTCAAACTCCACCATAGTATTGCTTTATGTCCTCAAAATTGTTGCTCCAAGTTCCCAAGGCATTTCTCACTATTCAAACTAGAAACAACTCACTCCAAATGCCATCAAATACATACAAAAAATATAGATTTGGTCATGTTGTATTGTTAATAAGGGTATTGCAAAGACATGTTGAAAAGGTTTTACGTAGAAAGATCATGCACAAATATAAGGTGAAACTTGTCACCTAAAAGGAAACCCTAACATTTACCACATGAGTGACCATCCATTGCAAGCTTGAGCAAGAAAATGTTACAGGGAATAAGGTTGGTGTGAGGGCTCATCTAGGACTATAACGATCATCCTTTAGAAATTTACAAGTGGTAATAAGCATCTTCTCATTCCTCAAGTGATCAAAGATAATCATCATGACTTATCACTTAATTAAATATTCAACTCTTATTTGAGGTGCTAAAGACCAAGGAATAGTAGCATTCAAGGTCAAATTTGTAGCAGTATTAAAAGCCAAGTTTGTGGTAGATTTATGCAGTAGCATCAATGTTCATAGCAGCAGTAGAAAGAGAGCATCTAAAGCTCCTAGTCAAAGAGGTCATATGTGAGGCATCCACTGTCTAAGTATTGCCATCAAGATATCAAGAAACCAACCACCATTCGAATTCATGAGAAGCACTAAAGCCTATGCCCATACATTGGAGATAATGGTCAAAAGAGCACTAAAGAGTGTTGTCATTTATGTCTAAAAATTAGTGCCTAATAGGTAGAGGATTGGGGTATTACAAAGGTAAAACTATACCTTATTCCAATTTGCTTTCATTAATAGGAAGATATAATGTATAATATAAGGTTGAAACATTATAAGGTTGAAACATTAAGATAAATCAACCATTAAAAGGGAAAATATATATTAAACAACCTAATATTTGCAATATAAAACGTATTAGAAATAAGGGTTTCTACCTAGATAGAATAAACACCTAATATTACAAATGTCATTGTTTCTAATATTCCATATTAGGGAGTTAAAAGGAATACTACACCAAAGTAGGTAATTGAAAAATAAAAACATTAAGTATCAAATTATTAAAGGCTATAAAAGGAGGTTTATTAATAAAAATCAATAGTTGGAAACTAATTGATATACTTGTCTCAAAACTACATTAAAGAGACAAAATAAATCCAACAAATAGAAAATCATAAAATTAGAACGTGCTTAAGTTCAATACGAGAAATAAGGTGTAAAAGAAGTTTATTTTTTCTATTCAAAAAACTTTATAAAATCAACCCAAAATTGAACTACTATTCTCAAAAGAACTTTATCTATCATTTATCATATCTAAAATTACTAGGGAGACATAAGGCATTCTTAAAAAATTGATAATAATAAGCATTCATTCAAAATTTATCCAATAATCAATCCATTTGGGAATCATAAGGTGTCTACAAATCTTACAGGGATTTTATTAAATCACATATCTTAACTAGGGAGTCATAAGAAAGCCTATAAAAACCTAAGCTCTAAAAGGTTTTATCAAATCAAGCTCATACACTCTAAAGTAAGGAGTCATAAGGAAGACTACTACAAAGGTTCTATTATACCACAATGGAAAGAAGAACACATTTTCTCACAAAGAAACAAGAACAAGGCACACACACTACATCATGCCACAAATGCAAAAATAATCCAAACATGGAAAATTCAACAAAGCAGAAAAATACATGGCACATTGACTCAGGAGCTAGTCATCACATGATTGGAAATCTACAATGGTTTGACTGTATTGAAATTACTAATGGTTATAGACTAAGAATTGCAGATATCCAAATTTATCCTATACATAGATCTGGATGTGTAACACCAAGTAAATCATTTCCAAACTTTCTACTACAAAAAGTATTGTATGTTTATTGGACTAGAATTCAATCTCATTTCAATAATCCAGTTAGTAGAAAGTAGTTGGATAGTCAATTTCAGATATTTGAATGAGATCAATACATGCCTTGTCATGAACCAAAGTGAGATAGAAGCAACAAGATAAATCAATGGAAATACATATATCCTAGATTCAATAAAACTATCATAAGATACTGTTGTATTTAAAAATGATACTAACTAAATTCCTGAGGAATAGATTGAATAAAATGAAGAACTAGTACACCATAATAGAAAGCATAGAAGAATAAAAAAAATTCCATTATGCTCTACTCAACCAACTACAATTTGAAGAAGCGATAGAACCAAATGAAGATACACAAAAATAATAAAACAAAGGAGTATGGATAATAGAAGAAGATATATTTGAGCAAGCCAAATACTACTCTCAAGAAGAAGATCCATAATGAAGATTGAAATATTCAATATCCAAATAATGTAATATAGTGTTAAGAACCTCTCTTCTCATTCCATAAATATTTCAACAATTTATCAAAATATTCAACATGCATCTATAAATAAAGAAATTGCACAATATTTTGCTCAATAATAGAGAGAATGATTATACCCTTGAGGTAGAGCAACACCATACAATAATTCTTTAGAAAGGAAGCCACTCCATAATATCTATAGCTCCACGAGCCAAGACTTCTTAAATAATACATCATAGATACATTTTACAATGGGGGTACATCTCTCTTTATACAAGAGTGTGATGGTTCACCTTCCATGAGTTACAAGATCACCCATGTGGCGGTTCACCTTCCATGAGTTA
Organism: Wollemia nobilis; assembly: GCA_028583015.1. Lineage (NCBI taxonomy): Eukaryota > Viridiplantae > Streptophyta > Pinopsida > Araucariales > Araucariaceae > Wollemia > Wollemia nobilis. The sequence continues at coordinate 635,051 of JAQPPZ010003187.1, read as the reverse complement.
CAAGATCACCCATGTGGCGGTTCACCTTCCATGAGTTACAAGATCACCCATGTGGCAGTTCACCTTCCATGAGTTACAATATCACCCATGTGGTGGTTCACCTTCCATGAGTTATAAAGTGCATAATAATATGACAATATTCCTTGCGGTTATATACGATAATATTCCCCCAATAGTTGCAAATATGATTCTATGATATATCTATTTCTATTTTGACATGTGGCCTTCCTTAATAATTAATTTATGGCTCATACCACTATACAATATAATATTAAATTATTCAATATTAGATACCTATCTTGGTACATAAAATTCCATCCCCCTTACAAATATTTCATCCTTGAAATATTAGAAGAGGCTAAATAATATAATATTTTGAGCCATGTTGAATAATGGTACTAATCTCGATCATCCATCCATCTGAGTGGAACTATGATTAAATGTAACAAACCATTACACAAAAACCTTGAGGTGAAAGTAAAATCTGAATACACCAGGATCATAACATTTCTACCCACTTTGAGACCATAATTTGGATGACGGGTCTGACTCTCTGTCTGCTCCCACGTGGGGACTCTGGCATGAAAAACCTCTCCATCCACTCCCAGTGGGGAATATGGCATGAAAATATATTTTTCTGCTCCCACATGGGGACTCTGGCACAACAAAACTCTTTGTCTGGTCCCACGTGGTGAATTTGGTACGAAAAACCCGACTTCCCACCCACTTCGCGACTCGAACCTGGGTGGTTGCTCCTTGATTTTATTTTCTTGAACTTGCAACCTCATTTTTTAGCCTTGGCACACAAGGTGTAGTTTCTATATCCTGTACATTTTCATCCTTTTCATTTGATGCCCATTTGCTTAAAAATGCAACTAGATTGAAAGTTATGAATTTTTTTCCTCTTTTGCCGGTAACCCAAAAACAACACCAAAAGCCCAACTTGCAATAGTTATAACTTCCTCAATACTTATCAAAATTTCACAACTAAATAGTCATTTTTGTAGTACTCAAAATAACCTGCATGCTGATGCAAAAATATTCTAAAAATGACTACTACAAAATTTAATACGAATTTTTTCTTTCTAAAAAAAATTCATGCAGTCAAAAAACAACTTGTACAACCCAACTTCAAACAACTGTAACTCTCTCAAAAAATATCATAAATCCACAAATGAGTAGTCATTTTTATAGTTTTCAAAATAATCTATATGTTGGTGCCAAAAGCTTCTACAAATGACTACTGAAAAATTTAATACAATTTTTTTATTTTGAAAAAAAATCATGTGGTCAAAAAATAGTAAAAATAACTCAACTTTAAACAAACTTTAAACAACCATAAATTTCTCAATACATATCAGAATTTTACAAATGAGCAATTTTTTTTTATTGCTAAAATAAATATATACAATGGAGCAAAAATATTCTAAAAATGACCGCTAAAACAAAAAATATGGCCTCCACAAAATGTGATATTTTTATGAAAAAATGTGCCTTAGCTCTTCAAAAACAACCCACTTTACCCGAATCGTGGCTCTGATACCAAATATAGTGAACCTCTCTTCTCATTCCATATATATTTCAACAATTTATCAAAATATTCAACATGCATCCACAAATAAAGTAATTGCATAATAATTTTCTCAATAAAATAGAGAATTATTATACTCTTGAGGTAGAGCAACACCATACAATGTTTCTTTAGGAAGGAAGTCACTCCATAAGATATCTAGCTCCACGATCCAAGACTTGTTCAAGAATATATCATAGATACCTTTTACAATGGGGGTACATCTCTATTTATACAAGAGTGTGATGGTTCACCTTCCATGAGTTACAAGATCACCCATATGGTGGTTCACCTTCCATGAGTTACAATATCACCCATGTGGTGATTCACCTTCCATGAGTTACAAAGTGCATAATAATATAACAATATTCCTTGTAATTATATATGATAATATTCCCACAAAGGTTAAAAATATGATTCTATGACATTTATTTTTATTTTGACATGTGACCTTCCTTAATAATTAATTTATGGCTCATACCATTATACAATATGATATTAAATTATTCAATATTAGATACCTATCTTGGTACATAACATACAAGGGGGTGTTAGATTTAGAGTATATTACATCATTTGGGTCATGTAAATGTACCACCTTAGGTACATAATTAGAGTAGGAGATTACTTTAGGGGGAAGTTAGCTAGTTACTTCAAGCAATGTAATAAATGCACAAGTGGCAATGTGCAAGTTGTAATGTGCAAGGTGTCCCCTTGTACAACTAGGTAGAGTGTTGGCCAAGGAATCTATATTCCTATATAAAAGGCCTCATAGTGGTATATCATATTCATATCAAGTCCATATCAAGTCAGTATCAAGTGCATGGTAGTAGATAGTAGTAGTGCTCTTGTATGGAGCACAATATAGCTCTTTAGCTCATATTAATGGAATGACCATTTCCTCCATATTGCATTTTAATTTTGTCATTTCTATTTATATTATATTTTAGTCATATTGTAGACTCACTTGCTTTCATATTTATTGCATCTTATTAGAATCTATGTTAGATCTCATCCACTACATATATCCTCAAAAGCTAACATATATATACTAGAATGCAAGTCATTCTAATGGTTGGCTCTTTGGCATTTACAATTGGCATGATTGTATTGATTGAGGTTATACACCTTCTTGAATAAGAATTGGATTGTTGTTTGGACTCTTGCTAATTTCTTATGCAAAATATGTATGTATATCTTACTATGTTAATAATTTTTGATTAAATATATGAATGTATTTCTTTCTACAATTATTCTACATTATGTATTTCTACCTCGATTCTCATTATAGTTCTGGAATATTTTAGATAAATGTACTTAATGGTAAACTATTTTAAATGGATAAGGAACATAGGTTGATATGTTAGGTATCCAATTTAATTTTATATTTCAAGACTCTCTACACCATGTCTATTGATGTTTCCAAATTTATAATACTTTTAGCTAGTCTTTCTAACCCTACACATTTCTTACTTTAGTTTGCAACCCCTCATTTAGATAGATTAGCTAGGCAAGGAATCGACCTTCTCTGGAGGGTGACTCAAAGATCCATTTTCTTTGAGTCTTCTAATATCTTGGCCAAATTCTTAAGGGCACACATTAACCTTATCTTTGACTTAGGTTGATTTAAAAACCAATAGCTTACTTTGGCATACCTATAAAATCACATACCCATTGTGTGACCAGCAATAAATTTGTGGCACACCCAATGGGACCTAGAGGTTTCACCTCCCTTGAATATGTAGTATGTTTTTGCTAGTATTTAACATTTATAAGCTATATAACATGCCAATAGTAATTTTTAGCACAATTACTTGGAAATCTTAAGATTTTGGTGAATAGTCTTGACCTTAATTATAGAGACTGTATATTCATCTAGCAACTTTTTTGACTTAAGGATCCTAAGAAAACACTGACTGTCAACCAATTACACTCTGAATCACATGGTGAGAATATAGAAAAGCCCCAATAGTGCACTAGGTACCAACCAAATGAAACTATTGACACAATAATAAAAAATTTACAACCATGGTTGGGTAACTTTGTCTAACCTAGAATGGTTTTAGACCACCTGATCTTCTAGTCTTTCATGAAATTCCAATTGATGCATTGATTATTTTGTCTACCTATGATGGAACTAACAAGACTACTTATGAGCACTGCCAAGATGTCACTACTTTAGATATTATCTACAATATTTGTTTTTAAGATGTTATGGTTAGACTTCTAAGTCATTATTTTTGAGTAAAGGTATTGCAATGGTATATATCTTTAGAAGATAACAACACTAGAGCTTGGGTAAACTTGGATGAACCTCTTATATCAGTGCTTGATGATTCGAAAGATATCTTTGAATTACTCATGTAGTTTTCATATATCAAAAGGTATCCTCTAGAAATGCTCCTAGACTTCAACATAAGATTCAAAACATTATGGGATAGAATCCCCATGGAGGTGATATCATCTCATGCACAAGTATACGTGTACTATGTCCAAGCTTTAAACTCAGATCTAAGTCTACAAATCCAATAGTACAATGAGAAAATATTTTATCAGGTTTTTTTAGGTGGCTATTACGGCCAAAAAATTATTAATTATTGTAAGAAAAATTCCTCCAAAATCTAATGATGTATATTCCCTAATAGTATGTTATATAAATCCACAAACAACTCTAACAAAGCCCCAGTTATCACAATAGTCAAATCCTATATATATATATATATATATATATATATATATCCTCAAAGCAATTCCTCAAATATAGAGAGTTCACTTACACCCTGAATAACTCAAGAAATAGTAAAATCTATTCAACCACTTATGAAAGAGCTAGTAGGAATGGAGTACCAACTCTATCAAAGACAATAAAACAATGGTACTCAAGATAATATCTCCTCAAAAAACTAAGATAAAAGTGCATATGAAATTTGTGCAAATAATCTTGATTGCACCAACAAAGAACAAGATGAATATTTTAATCTGGGTAAGCTTAAAAAAATAATAGCTCAAAATGTGTTAGATTTAGAGTCTATTACATTATTTGGATCATGTAAATTTACCTTCCTAGGTACATACTTAGGACATTATATTACTTTAGGGAGAATTTATCTAGTTACTTTATGCAATGTAATAAATGCACAAGTGTCAATGTGCAAGTTGTAAATGTGCAAGGTGTCCCTTGTACCGCTAGGTAGAGTGTTGGCTAAGGAATCTATCTTCCATTATAAAAGGGTCTCATTATAATATATTGACATGTAAGTCAGTAGGTAGTAGTAGTAATGTGTGACTCCATTAGTGATGGAGTACATTATAGTCCTATAGCATCTTGCATGGAGTGTCCATTTTCTCCATAGAAATATTGTATTCATTTCCATCATTTCTATTTTTAGCATATTTTTGTAATCTCATAAATTTAATTTCTCTTATATTTTTGCATCCTGTGATTTCCATATCCCATTGCAATCTACCTCAAAATATAACAATGGTATCACAGTCACGGTAGGTCTAGTCATAGTAGAACTAGCTACTATATATTGAGAGGAGAACCACCATTATTATTGAGCCTAAAATTTGTGTGAACTTGATTTACCATAGTGCACAGGATCTTGCAAAAATATTTAGAAGAATCAAGGTGGTAGGGAGAGCTTTGATAAAGTGTTATTGTTAAAATGGGTTCAATCATCATAGCTTCAATTTTTACAAACTAGATGTTCCATTGAACCCATTGCATGTGAATTTCATTAATATTATCTAGTAGAATACAATGAGAAGAGAAATTTTGAAATTCATTTGTCTTAGAGTCTTCCCACAAAGTTACAAAAAAAAACTTGTGAATATAAGGACTCAACATTTGATCCACTAGTTTGATGAATCAATTAGTGAAGCTCATCTAAGAGATCTAAAAAGTTTACTATTGCCTAAAGTTTATTTTATTGCAGGAAACTAACCCTCAGATAATTGGGGTACCTCCTACAATAGAAATCTAGGAGATTTCAACTTTATTTCTTGAAGGTCGGAGTGCCTTCATAGTGCAGAGATTAGTTGTTATAAAATAAGAATACTATAGAAGAGACTCTAGGAGAAGGATTCATAGTGAAGTCTAGAGATTGAATATCTCTATTGATAAAGTCAACTTCATAGTAAAAAAGGTTATACAAGCCTTGATCCTAAAAATGCCACATAAGACTTGATCTAATAAAATTCCATAGAAGCCTTAATCCTAAAAATGCCACAAAAGCCTTGATATAATAAAAGGCCATAGAATCCTAAAAAGTCCACAAAAGCCTTGATCCTAAAAAATACTATAGAAGAGAGTACCTAATTTAGAAGCAGATTTAGATTTTAGTACTAATCATTTATTGCAAAGGAGATTCAGTAAGTTGGGAAACTTTCTACAAGAAATTTAGGAAGAGTATTTTCTTTAGAATCAATCTAGAACCTAAAGCAAACATGAAGGTGAAGAGATTAAGTGAAAATATCATTGAAGAAAATTTTAGTCTTGGAAGTACTTGACCGGAAGGCCGATATTAGAGAGTATCAGTTCTACTCTTGCGTCCTGCGGTAGTTTGGGATACTGCAGGACATCCTAAAGATCCCCTTTCCTTATAGGCACTTGGATTTAGAGCAGGATATACCATGGATTCAACCTACGGCTCTAGGAGATGATCCAGATGACTTATAGGAGACTGGTGTTGATAGGGTTGCTACCACACTGGCATACGATAGATGGTGGTCCATGCTCTAGTGGCATGGATTGGGGTCTCTGGGTAGAGTGCCAGACTAGGCAGAGGTAGAGGTGGATCCTGATGGGTGTAGGGTGTGCCAGTAGACAGAGGGTGAATGGGGCATAGAGGCCACCACTGAGGAGAATCCTTAGGTAGATCCAGATGATGAGGCTCTAGAGGAGGTTGAGGTCCCTCTTGATAGTGTAGAGGAGCTTCTCCTAGCTCAGGTGGCTGACTTGTAGAGTCATCTCGGTATGTCACACAATAGCTAGAGCGATATACCACCATTGCTATCGTGTAGGCCTAGCTAACTAACAAGGACCACAAACTAATCGAGGCAAGATAGCAGATCACTATCCTAACTACACAAGATAGGACAACATAGGGGCAAGTTTAGGAGCTCACTAGTGCACGTGATCTGGCAAATGTATGCCTAGCTATAGCTATAGGAGAGAGATAGACTTATCCCTAGCTCAGATGGGAGATACCTCATCTTCCCATGTTGTTATGTCATAACTTGTAGCACCAGTGCTAGTGCTACCTAGCAGCCATGATCCCATGTTTGAGATCTAGCATTTACAGCCCCTCATGGAGGAGGGCAATGATAAACATACTAGCAGGGTATATCACATAGACCAGTTGGAGGGCTACATCAGGTTGATTGGTGGTACAATCCTGGAGGATTCTCATGCTACAGGGTCTTAGCAAACTAGGTCCAAGACTACGAGGCAGTCCACAACTAGCTCAATCCAGTAGACCCACAAGATAGAAAGGACGCATAGGTCCTCTAGCACACAGGGCGACAACTCACACATGAGCCACCGAGAGATAGGTGAGACCTCTAGCCATAGGACTAGCTGCCTAGGCATACCAATCTCTAGTGTGCTAGGTCTCTTCAAGCTAGGTGGTACACAAGGCCCTCAGAAGAGCACATTATAGGGACCATATCTGACTGTAGAGTAGGCTCCAAGTCATAGGGTTGAGGGAGGTGGTGAAAGCTCCAATTCAGGGGGAGCTGGCCAGATCTAGGGCTCAAATCACAACTACTTTTTGCACATGTATCATTTTTTATGTAAGGTCGAGGACCTACATAATTATAGCCTACAAGAATTTTGTACTCATCTAATGTACTTTGAGACACACACACACACACACATATATATATGATCATTATCATTTTGACTCATTATGTGTACTTGATTTATATGTTTTGATTTTATGTTTATTTGATGCACATGGGTGCAATGATTATGTTAATTTGATGTTATATGATGTGATGTATGGATGACATCCACTAGATAGCTATTTAATTTATGATGATGATTATATGCAGTGATCTAGATCCTTAGATGTGCGATTTATGATTGATGCATATGGATGCAAAGTTTTCTCTTAATGCATATTTGATATTGCTTTATTGTATGCATTAATTTATGTAATGATTTATTTACACGATGGTAATCTAATGTAAATGAACCTATATTCTTTAATCACTTAAAACATAAGGAATGAATGCAAATATGTTTATCAATCTAATGGATGACACCACATAATGTATAAAAATCATGAATGTAATTGAAAATCCTTAAGATAATAATTTAATCAATTAATCATCCATATATGAAATGCAACGAATGCAATTGTTTGATGTGAATGATATAATGTGTCATTCTATTTTCTTTTGCAAAATTTGAAAAATATGCATGATATAGTCAGTGGCCATCTAAATATTATTTCTAATATCCATCTGGTATCTATATTATATTTTTATTGTGCATTATATGATAATGTACCATGGATTTGATACTTTGCAATTTGATGATTTTATATGGTTTGAAATTTTTGATAATTTGTTTCTATGACAAATTTTTTAGGTTTTCCATGAGACTCAAAAACCCTTATAGAATTATCAAAAGTTACATACTAACCACACTAGACTTTTGAGATAAAAGGCTTTTTCTAGGATAGGCCCTAACTATTCATTATCCCTATGTGTGCACATGATTATTTTAAGATAAGACACGAGCGTTCCCCAATGTTAGGTGGGATTCTTTCAGCCCATTGTTAAGATAAGGGTTCCACAGATGTCTTATCTAATCCCAAGTTTAGATTTTAGTTGGACTAAGCCACTAGGTAGTGCAGGACACCTGAAGCTAACTCTTCCACATTCAAACATTGGTCTTGTTCATAAGTGAGGTGCTAATGCATCAGACATATTGTCATGCATAAGGTACAATAGTGCTGACAATTCCAGGGATTCAGGATCATTCCTTTCTATCCTTCAATTTTTGGGATACTTGCTCATATGTAGTGAAGCAAGGGAGTCAATTCCATCTTCATTTGAACTATATTTGGATCTTCATTTGATATCTCTTTGAACTGGATTTTGGATCTTCATTTGATCTCCACTCAAACTTTTGATTTATGATCTTCACTTTGAACTTTGATTTAATCATGTTTTCTGATTTTCATTCGATCTTCACTTTTTAGCATTTGCATTTGATAATTTTCTTTAGAAAATTTCCTTTGGGGGATTTACTTTGGGAAACTATTTTTGGTATATCGATTGAGAATATTGATCTTATGATATCAATATGGGATATCAATCTAGGAAGTTGATCTATGATATTGATATAGGGTATCAATCATGAGGATTGATGTGGGATATCTCTTGGGAATATTGCTCATTTTATCATAAGGGATTATGAATAGGGAACTAACCTATCCTTTTGCCAACTGCCAACATTTCCCATATCGTTCGCACAGAGGGATAAGAAAGAATGATTCTTTTTGCTTTAGGATACCCGGTCCTGCTTCATGGTTTTCATCTTCCCCTAGTCCTTGTTAGGATTGTTTAATTTGTTGATTAGTGATAGGCTTATGATATGCTAAGGGCTATACTAACTGAACCTTAGCTACAAAAGCAAAGTAATCTTTCTAGAAACTCTTGATAAGATCACTAGGTATGGTTGAATGACCCAAAAACCCTAGTATATCTCCATAGAAACATTATAGGTTGTGTTGAAAAACACAATTACTCACATGAATGATGGATCATGATAAATGTAGAGATGCATGATTTAAAAACAAATGTGGTGTCATTTGTAAGACTAACAAACATAATCCCTTCTACTATGGAATGTAACGGATGACGAATGCCTATATGCAATGCAATAATGCAGTGAATGCATGTGTGAATGCAAAATGAGAATGTAAAATTCAAATGCAAAATGCAAATGTTTTTGGATTTTATGCTTTACCAATTTTTTTTGGATTTTATTGATTTTATAATTTTTATGGGTTTTGAGCCTCATAATTGACCAAATGGTGAGTACATGCCTCTGGAGCCTTTAGATTTACCAAGTGATTTTTAAGAATCCTTGTAGCTTTTAGGATTGACCAAAGGGATTATGGGTACCTTTGGGGCATTTTGGGATGACCAAGTGATTTTGAGAATCCGTGGAGCCTTTAGGTTGACCAAGCAGTTTTTCATAAACTCTTGGTACTTTTTGATTTTGACCAAAGGGCTTACATATGCCTTTGGAGCTTTTTAGGATGACCGAGCGGTTATAATCAAACCCTCAAGGCCTTTTACTGACACGACCAAGCGGTTTCAGTAACCCTTGGAGCCTTTTGGGATGACCGAGTAGTTTTAAATAAACCCTCGAAGCTTTTTAGGTTGACCAAAGGGCTTATAGATGCCTTTGGAGATTTTTGATTGACAAAACTACTTATGGGAGTGTTTGGAGCCTTTTTAGGATGACCGAGAAGTTACAAGAAACTCTCGAAGCCTTTTACTATGCTCTTCAAGCATAAAATGCCTTAATATGGATGATGTTGAGAGGTTTAGGCTCTTCAACACCCCCTAGCAATGTTAGGTGATAGGTACCTGGACCAATATTTTTAGATATGATGTAGGGCCATAGCCAATTAGCCACAAATTTGTGTCACATGTCTGATGGCAAGTTAGAGTTCTATTGGTTCTCTTTCAAGACAAGATCCCCAACTTCAAAGTCTCTCTAGTGGACTTTGATATTGTAAGATCATTTTAGTCGCTCTTGATAAATGTGAAGATGCTCCAGGGCATTCATGCAATGTTCATCAAGTAGCATCAGTTGATCCAGTTGAGCTTGTCACATAGTGTCATCATCGATGAACTCTTTCAATGTGACGTGCAACATTGGAATTTATAATTCCAAGGGCATAATGGCCTCAGTGCCATTTACTAGTGAGAACGGCGTTGCCCAGTGGGCATCCGAATACTAGTCCTGTAAGCCCATAATGCAAGGGGCAGCTGGATATGCCAGTATTTGTGGTTTTCTTATATCATCTTTTTCAAGATGACCACCACTATATTATTTGAAGCCTCAGCCTGCTCGTTTGCTTGTGGATAGTATGGAGTTGCAAAACTATGTTTGATTCTATATTTAAATGTCAAAGCTATCATAGTTTTTTTTTTTAAATATGTTCCATTATTCGATATTGTTTTGGATGGAATCCCAAAATGACTTATGATATGCTCTAGTATAAACTCCGCTATACAAGATCCAGTTGTCATTGTTAAGGGTATTGCTTCCACCCACTTTATAAAATACTTAGTAGCCATGATTATGAATGTATGTCGGCCTGATGACAGAGGAGATATATTGCCTATAAGATCTAGTCCCCACTGAGAAAATGGCCAAGTTGCTTGAATGGGCTATAAGGCCTACGATGGCAAGTGCATAAGATTAGCATGATGTTGGCATTTAATACATTTCTTGACATATGCATTGCACTCCTTCTCTATAGTGGACCAATAGTATCCCATTCAAAGGATGCGCTTAACGATGGCCATGCCACTAAAATGGCCATTGCACGTACCATCATGGGCTTGTGAAATCACCCATGATGTCTCTTGGGGCTCTAAGCAATGAAGGAGAACTCCATCATAGCCTTGTTGGTACAAGATGTCTCCTATTAAAATATATTTGGCCTCTTTCTATTTAAATGTGTGCTTCACGGCATGTGAAAATCCCTTTGGGATTATGCTAAGCTTTAGGAAGTCTTTAATTTGTGACATCCAATTTTGATAAACCTCAGCTTCAACTGCTAAGATAGCTTGCTCCCCCTACATATTTATCTTTGCAAATGCAGACTCAAAATAACCCTGTAGTGAATGGTAGTATCACTCCCCATAGGAATCTGAGAGGTTAATGACCCCGAGGGTACCTTCTTAAGAAAGTATTTATATTTGTAGAACCATTCAAATTTTGGTTCTACACTGATCACGTTGACTGATTCTCTATTATCATAGGTTGCACGCTCTGCTGCTAGATGCGAGAGCATCTTGACATGGATGGTAGTGAAATCAGTAGACGGATTCTGATGGATTAAAGATCCCAAAGAAGCCATGGTGTCTACAAAATATTTGACTATCAAGGAATTGCCTCAATGTCATACCATTCAAATTTAGCCAAATATTTGTCAACTAGATCTTTATAGGCTTTCAGTATGGGAAATCAACACTGAAAATCCCCTTGACTTGATTTACTATGAGTAAGGAGTCACCAAAGATGTTCAATATCTTAATATTCATGGTGATGACTGTGTGGAGGACTAGCAGCAGGGCTTCGTACTCAGCGTTGTTGTTGGTGCATGGAAAATCCAAATTGAATGACAAGGAAATTAGAGCTTCTTATAGTGTTAAGAACACTATTCTAGCACACCTTCTTGTTTGCACTTTGAACTGTCGAAGAACAGAGTCATATCAACATTGTTCTCTGGTTCTTCGGGTTTGGGAGATTCAGATATGACAAAGACTACATCGTCCGAAAGCTCAATTATTATAGGCCTACTATTTGATAGTGGTGCCTCAGCTAATTGATTTGCTATGACTTGTCCCTTAATGTACTTCTAGCTTATGAATTCCATATCAAATTTTGTCAATAGCATGATCCACTTTGCAGTACGCATATTACGATAAGTCTTACTCATCATGTACTTTAAAGGATTATGTTTGGATATAACATATGTCGTATGACTTAACATATAGTGTCGCAATTTCTTTGTAGTGAACACTACTACTAAACACAATTTTTCCACATATGCATACCCGAGCTCATGGCTCACTAAGGTTCGACTAATATAATATATAGCCTGTTCTTTGCCTTGCACATTATTTTGGGTTAACATGGTTCCTAGTGTAAAGTCAGTTGCCGATATATATAGCATAAAATGCATCTTTGGCCTTGGTGGAGCTAGCACTGGCGGAATTGCTAGATATTGCTTTTTCTCAGTGAATGCTACCTTGCAATCCTCGTCCCAGTTGAATGGGACCCCCTTATGTAGCAATCGATTCATGGGTCAATAATTATCTGATAGTCGGGTGATAAATCATTTTATCGAGGCTACCTTGCCCTAAAGGCTCCGTAATTCCTTAATATTGGTGGGAGGATGCATTTACAAAATGGCCTTGACCTTCATCAGGTCTACTTCGATGCCTCTTTTAGAGACAATGAATCCTAGTAATTTTCTAGAAGTTACACCAAATACGCACTTCTTAGGATTCAGCCTGACATTGTGCTCTATCAAGCGATTGAAGACTTTTCTTAAGACCTCTGCTTGCTCTTCTCATTGCAATGACTTGGCTAACAATTCATCGATATGATATTCTAGAATTTTGTGCATATAGTCATGAAAAATGTATGTCATGGTCCGTTGATATGTGGCACCAGTGTTTTTGAGGCCAAATGGCATAAATTTGTATCAAAACGTTCCCCATGGTGTTATAAACACGGTTTTATGTTGGTCTTTGGGTTTAATCTGAATTTGATTATAACCAAAAAACCGTCCATTAAGGAGAGCATTTCGTGACCTACAGTTGCATCTACGAGAGCATCAATATTGGGCAACGAAAATGAATCTTTGGGTGTTGCCTTATTTAGGTCTCTAAAATCCATGCAACTGCGGATTCTTCCATTGGGTTTTCCCATGGGTACCATATTGAACACCCATTCTAGATAATTGATGGAGATCACAAATTCCACATCCAACAACTTTTATAGCTCATCTTTCACCATTAAGGCTACTATTGGGTGTATACTTCGAAGCTTTTGCTTAACCAGCTTCTTTTTTAGATCTAGCAAAAGGTTATGCGTAACCAATTTTGGGTCTAGACCTGGCATATCCTTGTATGTACAAGAAAATAAATTTAGTCTCTCTTTTAGCAGAGGGATTAGGGTGGTCGGCTCATCTGGAGTGAGACTCTCTCCAAATTTAACCTTATTTGTACTGGCAAGATCATTATTGATATCAACCTCAAAGGTTTCCTCTACTGACATATGTGATCCCTCCTCAAGCTGGTGACGCATAGAAATCATATGGATTTCATCAGTTGGGTTGATTGGTTTTGTGTGGAAGCATTTTTGGCATGATAAACATCATATCCACATCCTGGCACAAAATGGAAAGGTTGCAACATTTATTTGTTGGGGAAGAAATCCTTAGGCTCAATGGGTGAATCAGCACGATCCCAATCGATAGCATCTTTGTTAAGATACAATAGTTTGGATGGATCTGCTGGATTATGGAATGGAGTGGTCAAATCAATGTATACCATGTTTATAGAATGGAATTGATCTCCAGGACCACACAGACCAACTTCTACAAAATCTGTATAGTCCTCATACCCACGATCTAGCTCTAATGGCACAAGCACAAAGGGTTCTTCCCTATGAGGACTACAAACAACTGGATCTTCCCTATGCACTGAATGCAAAATAGGATCATTTGGCTCATGGATCTCCATGTAGGTCAATGGAAGGGGATTAACCAATAGATGAATTTGATCCAAGTTTAACCATCTCGCTCTAAGATGAGGACCAACATGTAGCTGCAAAAAAACCTCATCAATGTCAATGGGTTGATGATGGTAATGCAAATAAGGAGGACCAAGGTAGGCCCTCTCTAACTCATCTTATTTATCACTATCATAATAGAATCCTTCATTCACCCCTACTCCTGGGGGATGCTCTGGCAAGTGTGGACCCATGAATCTGATCGCTTGATCACTATCATCCCTATCTAGATAAATCGGATAATTATATTGTAAGTGTGACATAGCCATAAAATCTAGCTTCACTTCTTCCCCTAAATGATCAATGTTGGGAAGGATCTCTTCGATAGCTTATACTGACTCCATAGGCAATAGATGATGTGCATTCCAGGGCCTCTCATAGACACCTTCGACTTCATCCCCAGATTCATCATCGTTTGAGGATTCTTCGTCCGTGTCATAACCTAGTCCACTCATATTGGAGGTGGACTCTACTCCATTTTCATTACAAATATCTCCTATCTCGAGATCACATACAATAATGGGGTTAAACCCCTGCATGTCTATGTTATCGACTGCATCACAGGTTTGGTGTCCCAAGTGGTCTCTAGGGCTCATTTCTGTATCAGCCTGCTCAAGGAGCCCTTCATAATGATCTTTGAGTGGCTCAATGGTGACAATAGATATCATAGAGTGATTCCTCCAAAATTTAGAAGGATCTGGATGATATAGATTAAAATCCACATCATCCGCCATACTAAGGTACAGATGATCTAGGGATGCTACGAGCAAATCATCCTACCCCCGTATCTGTAACCCTAAACTAAACCTATTAGTGACTAACTGATAATGAGGTTCTAGCGGAGTCCCTCGTCATTGTTCAAAGAGACCAAGGTCATACCCATGCCAATGATATAGGTCAAAAATATGCATGGCATACTTGGATTGGATAGATAATGAACTTTTACCATGAAAGGTTCCTCATCATCTTCATCCATGGGCTCTCGCATTGGAAGCTAGTCTAGACCTACATAGATGAAGTTAGTCTAGTTAGGTGATTCTCCCAATGGAACCATTGATCCAACCAGGTAACGATGAGTGGATGGTTGGCCCATCTCTTGTGTAGTCTTTAGAATTGGTCCAAAGGTTACATTCTACACAAGGTACTCATCTAATCTGGTATTAGTGAGATGTACCATCATCCGTGGTGCGGATGACCCTACTTAAGATGCAGGTGAGGTAGGTTGAGGTACCTCCTTTGCTTTATCTTGGGGTTCCTCGACTTCCATAGGAATGGGAACCTCCTCGGTGATTAGCATGGGATCACGCTCATATTTCTCACCCATTTTCACCTTCAAATTCCTGTCATCCTGACACATGACTGATGCCAATGGTCTCAAGGAAGTGGCAATGGTGTGCTCTGATCTGTGTGACATAGATGGCATTGATTGAGCACGTAATGCTGGTTTGCCTCCTGGTTTATTTATTTGTGATGATGACTGAACATCAAGGTGCATTTACGGGAGTATGAAACCCCCAGGAAAATCTGCTAGGTTCATAAACTTAAACGACTCTTCGTCCGATGCCACTATGTGAACCTATCCCTCATGAATATATTTCATGAACTAATGCAATATGGAGGGGATGCAATGCATTTCATGAATCCAAGGCCTACCAAGTAATATGTTGTACTGCATGGCCCCTTCTATCACATGATACATTACTAATATGGTCTTCAAGCCTACCTATATGTGTAGGATAATTGTGCCAACACTCGAACATAGTGCATCGTTAAATGCTCTAAATGTAAATGTAGTTGGCACAATGTGTGATTTAGGTAGCTTCAAAAGACTCAGTGCCTTGGTCATTATTATGTTGATCAATGAGCTAGTTGACCTAACCATAGAGTGTGCACCTAGCTACTGTATTGATTTATACCATCATAAAAGCATAAAGATTCACAAGTACATAAATTAAACAAAAACAATGTATGTAAGGTTTCTCATATTAATCTTTGAATGAGCTTTGATTACAAAAATACCCTCTCAAGGTCACTTGAAATATGATATTCATATTATAATTGTCAATGCCTTCAATAGGGTAGGTGCACTTGTAGTTCTCTATTGATTAGTCACAAACTACCTTGGGGTGGAGCTAACCCCCTTCTTCATGATGTGGAAGGATTATGACATAAGCTCCTCTTGTACCTGTCTCCCTGTGAAAAAGAAACAACAACACATGATTAAAAATATTGATAGCCTCTCATGATGAGGCCCTTTAAAGAAATACGTATGTAAATGCCATTAAACTAGTAAAACAAGAAAACATAAAGAAAGACTTTAAACTATTCTAATTTAATCAATAATTATACTACAACATAAAGGACATGAATAAGCAAATGATGTATGGATCAAATATCAAGTTAGGAGAAATAAAGTGCATAAAAGATCCAATATAATCCTACTTAACACAATGCATGAAATGACTAATTCCTACAGTTAGAGTTTCTCTAAAATACAATTAAATCTATGAAAAGACTAATATAACTAATCTATGCGGTCAAAAGTAAAGCAAGTAAGGTGATCAGTCACCTATTGCAAATTGCAACTATGGTGGGCGGTCTGCACTATGAACCGTAGCTAACAATCGTATTTTGACCTCTGATAGGTTTACCCTCAAAATTATGGGCATTGGGCTTGACATCCTTATCCAAATTGATGTTCAAAGGTCGCCTTTGTTATCCTCTAACAAATTTAGCGATCAAATCGTTGTGAAGGGCCTTCGTTTACCCGAATTTATGTTTCTTGAATCTCCTAGGAACCTAGGGCATCCATGGCTAATTGGTCTTTAGGTGAATAGCAAAGGGGCTCTGAAATGCACATATTTAGCATGCAATTCGATAGGGCTTCACTGCTCTCTTGATCAATTAACTCTCTCCTTGTTCTCCCCATTTGGAGGGGGAATTTATAAAATGCCCCTAGGGCTAGGGGTGGCTTCATGGAGAAGCCAAGACCAAGAAGGGTGGTTAGGATAGTTGGGATGGAAGCCTTTGGAATATTTCATCCTTCAACTACCTCCTTCTAGATCTCTTGGCTGTTCCAACCGATTTGGCTCGGATGGAAGGCCTAACTGAACTTCAGTTAAGACCACAGCTCACAGTTGCAGTCCAGACTGTAGATGACAGGTGTCAACCACGATTTAGACTGGATATCGTAGGTCTAGGCTGTGGTTCAGACTGCTTAGGAAAAAATGCCTAAATTGAGTGGTTAGAACCATTGCTCTATCTTGGAGTCTTTCCAAGATCCTCCATATGGTTTTGTAGCATGTCCATATGAGTAGTCGTCCTCGACATGACACATTTTAGGTATCTATAGATGCCCCTTTTGAGATGCGTTGTGATATCGAACAATGCTGAGCAAAAATATACATACTAAAATGATTTCAAAGGTTCTATGATGATCATTAGTCTGATCAACATTAGATGCCCCAGGTCCAGCAAAAGGACGTGCATCCTGGAATCATTACTTCCAACTTGGAAAGGCTTACATTTGAAAAGTCTGCACTCGTCATTAGACGTTCGGGTAGCTTTGGTGCTACAATAGGAGTTAGGCCTATATAACCGAAGGATGAGAGCTACAAACAAAATTTCATATTTTCTATTTACCCCAAGCAAAGGGGGAAGCTTATGATAGCTATTAGCAATGATTCGCAAGAACAAATGCAATTTTGACAAGATCAAGGGATCTACGATCTCTGAAATCTTTTGTTGATTTTTATTATGACATGAAATTATGACTACCCCCTGAAGTGATGAGTCAATGAGGGTAATGACAATGTATGAAGCAACAAAATCGCTTGACCATAATGAATGATCCTGAACAACTTTAGATTCGAGCCTTTTAATGCCTTGGCTAGGCCTGGTTCAGCTTATGATTGCAACTCTTAGTAGGATTTACACATCTCTATCCCCTGGAGTAGTCAAGCTACGATAGTCGTCTTAGGGAATCAAAATAATAAAAATGCAATTATACTTGTGTTGAATCATATTATCAATTATTTGCTAAAATATGTCATAAAAGAAATGACAAGTTTGCCCCAAATGTCCTTATGGTGATTTACTCATCATGCCAGATTGCATGGATATCAAGTCACTACAACCGCTAATTTTATAGGATAAATCACTAAATACGAGGCACATTTGGTTTTTCATTATTTGATTTTTTTTGTTTAATTTTGTATTTATTTGATTGATCCTGGTGCTTTTAACATCACCAAATTTACAATTTTAATCATTGATTTTGCATTTTTGTCTGGTGGAAGTTAGTAATTTATCTTTTTAGACCTTCCCATGATGGGTTTTGAGTGCATTTATTGCTAGTTACGGACCGTAGGTACGGTCTATGATTTACATTTCCAAATTTTGGGAACCATGGGTCAGACCTACGATTGGAAAACCCTAGTTTCAGAATTGTAGGTTTCAGCTACGGTCTGCAGAGACTAGGACCTATAAATTGAATTACCATTTGAAATTTTCATTATTTTTCTTGCAACTACTAGCAATTTGGGAGCTCTAAGAGAGAGAGAACATTCCTCAATCCGAAACACTGCTAAACTCTACCATAATTACACTCCTCTACCTCAATGGTGGATCTTGATCAGCCATCTACTATTCAGGGCCAGGGTACAGGCAAGGTAACTCAAAACTGAGACCACACACTCAATACCAATAAAATGAACTACATTAAGTAATGTAGAAAATTAACCTCACTAAACTTCTGGTAATGAAACCCACTAGCCTAGGTTAGCTTAGTGTTTAATTTTTATGCCTTAATGGTCTAGGAGGGTACCTAAAATGGGTGCCACTCCTAAACCATAGCTGGTAGCTGCAGTTCCTAGTTAGCAAATTGGGAACCATAGGTTTTAGCTGCGGTTCCCAATTTACAAATTGGGGACCACAGGTTTCATTTGCGGTTCCCAATTTGCAAATTGGGGACCGCAGGTTTTAGTTGCGGTTCCTAATTTGCAAATTGGGGACCGCAGGTTTTAGTTGCAGTTTGTGATTGCTATTTTTTTTTTACTCTAGGTTGTCTAATTAAAAAAAATTTAATTTTCTTTAGCTCTGCTTAGCTATATTTAGCTTACATTATGCTTTTTTATTTTTAAAAGTTAACTTCTAGAGTGTGGGAGTCTGACCTTATGAAGACTCTCTATGAGGCCTTATCGGATGACGACCGAGTGTGGTTTCGAGTCATCGGGTTTAGTTACGTCATGGATCTACCCACCATTAGGGTAGATCAAGCCTATCTGACTGCATTGGCCTAGTGCTGGAATGCATGAACCAAAACATTCCACCTTCCTCCTAGTGAGATGACCATCACTATAGAGAATTTTTATAGGATCTTCAGGATCCCCATCGATGGCAAGGCTATCGTCTCCTCTGCCTTTGTGGCAAAGGATGTTGTCTTCATCGCTATATTTGGTGACCAGAGCACTGATGCATAGAATGATACTGACCACAGAGGGGTGCACATCGGTGACTGGTATCACGATGATGTCTTCTTTGTTCGAGAGACCCTCTTAATGCATCTCATTGTGCATATTGTCCTTCTAGACTCCTCGGGTGTGAGGATTCCATGAAACATGTTACCAAATGCTTGGTGGGTGCTTCAAAGCTCGATAGAGGAGCCACTACTATTAGCTTGGGGGAGCACCCTATTATGCTAGCTCTACAGGGAGCTATACTAGATCATAGAGCGTAGCCATAAGGGCATCAGCTATAGTCTGTTGTTACAGATCTAGGGGTGGCAACAAATTTGGATTGAGTGTCCTACGGAGCTACCACTACGCATCACCGACATAAACGTCGACCATCAGTGTTACACCACATGATGGCCTCATGCTAAGGATGTTATCTATAACAGGGCTCATGCTGGGAACACTATGCACTACATTATTAGGTTTACATCACTTGGGCTGAGAGACGTTGTCTGGCACCCATACATGGATTTTCTTGCATGGCCAGAGGTAGACGAGTGGTTACGATGAGCCCGCCAATATAGCCAGATTATCTGGCATAAGCCATAGGTCTGATAGTATCAGTTCTTCTCTCATGTCCTATGATAGTTTGGCATGGTGTAGGATATACTAGAGATACCACTGAGGTATAGATGCCTGGCTCTAGAGAGGGACTTCTCGTTGATAGTTCCTCCACCACTAGGAGATGCACCTGATGACTTCCAAGAGTCGAGGGTTGAGAAAGCTGAGACCATGCCAGACTATGATGGGTGGTGGTACTTATTCAAATGGCATGGGATAGGGTCTTTGGGCCGAGAGCCAACTGAGGCAGAGGCAGAGGCAGAGGCAGATCCTAATGGGCCCAGGGTGGACTAGCATACTAAGGGCAGTTGGGGTGTAGAGGTCATCACTGAGGATATTTTGAAGATTGACCTTGAGGAGGATGCTCTAGAGGAAGGTGAGGTCCCTCCTGATAGCGCATAGGAATAGCTATTGGCTTAGGTGGCTGACTTACAGAGTCAGCTCGGGAAGTTTCACACACAGTAGCTCGAGAGAGACACTACCATCGCTACTCTAGAGGTGAAGGTGGCTGATAAGAAGCAGTTCTTGATTGAGGTGTAGGACCAGGTCTAGGAGCTCACAACTCGAGCTACTGATGTAGAGGCCTAGGTGCAAAGACTACAAACTACCCTGGAGTTAGCACAGGCACAACATACTGCAGTAGAGGCAGAGTGGTATCTTGCTCGAGCATTGAGGGGGGTTATGCCACCTCCTCAGGCTACTATGGGGCCTCTTGTAGCACTAGTAGTAGGTACAGTAGCTGCACAAGATTTGACTACTAAGGTAGAGAGACTACATGGTATGGTCATGAGGACAAATGAGATGCACATAGCTTGACTTGCTCACGTTGATCAGCTAGTCGGTTACATAGAGATGCATAGGCTATAGGTTCTTGAGGATCCTTTTGCATCAGAATATCAGCATACTAGGTCTAGGACCTCAGGGCAGTCTACAACAAGCTCGAGTCATAGGACTCACAAGACCGAGAGGACACACAGGTCCTCTAGTACACACACAATGAGGTCACAGGCTAGGACTAGGGATCCAGGGTAGACATCAAGGACCTCCAATCAGAGGACTAGTCTACTGCAATTACCAGTTTTAGATGTGTTGGGTGCTTTAGGCTTTGGAGGTAGGCATGATCCACAGTAGGATCCACCACAGGTGCCAGGTTAGCCAGGAGAGCAGGCTCTAGAGCATAGTGTGGATGGATGCAGTGATAGCTCCAGTACAGGGGGAGCAGCCTAGATCTGAGTTATAGCAGTTGTCGACTATAATTTTGATATATTATTTTATGTGTAATGTTGAGGACCTACACAGTTGTAGCCTATGGGCATTTTGTACTCTCTATGTACTCTTTTGGACACATATATATAATATTATATTTTATGGCTCATTATGTGTACATGTTTATTTATTATTTTGATTTTATGTTTATTTGATGCACATGGATGCAAAGCTTATGTAAATTCTATGTTTATATGATGTGATGTATGGATGACATGCACTAGATAGCTATTTTACTTTATGATGATGATATGCAATGATCTAGATGATTAGATGTGCGAGATATGATATATGCATATGGATGCAATGTTTATTTTTAAATGCATATTTATTTTTGCTTTGTGGGCATGCGTTTATTTTGTGCAGTTTATGGTATGCTATGCAATGTATGGTAATGCATTATGTACATAATCATAATCTAATGGAAATGAACCTGTATTCTTTAATCACTTAAAACATAAGAAATTAATGTAAACTATGTATATCAATTTTTGAAATATGACGCCACAAAATGTATAACAATCATGCAAAATAATTAATAATTCTCATTACAAGAACTTAATCAATTAATCACCCATGTATGAAATGTAGTGAAATGGATTGGTATAATGCTAATGAATGAATATGTCATTTTGTATATTTCTTCTTTGCTACACTAAATAGTCAGTGGTCGTCTAAACATCATTTTTGATATTCATGCAGTATCTATCCTATATGTTTGATTGTGCTTTGTAAAATGCATTCTAATGAATGAATGACTTTTATTTCTGAATTTTAATGATATTTGGTATCTTGTTGTTGTTGGAGAACTTTTTGGGATTTTCCTTGAGACTCAAACACCCTAGTAGACTTCTTCAAAAATCACATACTAATTGTACAAGGCTTATATTGGATAAGGTTTTTATCATGACAGAACCAACTATTCATTATCTATGTGTGTGTATGTGAGTATTTTTAGATAGATCATAAGCATACCTCGTATTTCAGTTGGGACTCTTTCAACCCATATGTGAGATAGGGTTCCTCATACAATCGTACCATCCTTGTTTTAGCTTTGATTAGACTTATACAAATAGACAATCCTAGGTACCTAGAGCTAGCTCATCTTGCAAATTGATCAGGGCTACCCTTCCAAATGTAGGCAAGACTCTTTAAACCCATTGATACATTTGGAGATCACCCAATAGAACTACCCCTCCGATTGCAGGCAAGACTCTTCCAACCCATTACTGCGATCGGGGATCACTCTATGGATTTCAAAAGGTGGACAATCCAGGGATTCAAGTTCTCACCCTTATTACTTGCTCATATGTAGTGATAAAAATCATTGTTAGTCCACGTGTTACTATTTTCTTTGAGCAAGGGATTTTTATAGTGCTTTTGATTCACTATGTCACTTTACATTTTTGAACTTGAAATTTGTATTTTTGCACTTTGTAACTTAGGATTTAAACTTTGTGACTTTGGAATTTATAGGGGAAAATCTTGTCCTTTTTCCAAAGTACGCCTTTCTAGACTGACTGTTTGCAAGATAAGTAGGCCGTGAAACCCATCTCTAGATACCTAAGACTACTTTCGCAACTTTCATCCTCTCTTGTCTTAGCAAGATTTTATATTGTTTTGCTTAGTGACGAGATTCTGATATGTTGAAGCAGTATCCCAACTAATGACCTTGTCTATAATAGAAAATCAAGCTTTCTACAATATCTGAAGAACCCACTAGGTATGGCTGATTGATTGGAAAACTTAATATACATACATATTTCTTTGCAACCAGTATCGTGTATGAATGCAATGAATTATGATAAATGCAAGGGTGCATGATTGACATACAAACGTGTGATCGTTTGTAAAATTTTGATAGATGCATTACACTCTACTGTGGAATGCAACGGATGACAAATTCCTAAATGCAATATGATGATGTGAATGCATATATGAAAATGCAAATTGCAAAAGCAAATGTTTTTGGATTTTAAGATTTTCCAAATTTTTTTTGGTTATTTTAATTGATTTTTATGGATTTTTGAGCTTTCATATTTGACCAAACGACGAGTACATGTCCTTGGAGTTTTTAAGGATGAAAAAATGATGAGGAAGTGCCTTTGGAGCTTTTACTTGACCAAGCTACTCAACAGAGGGCTTGGGGCATTTTGGGATGACCGAGCAGTTGGGACAAAACTCTCAAAGCTCTTGCATTGACCAAAGGTCTTACAGATGCCTTTGGTACATTTACTTGACCAAGCTTCTTAATCAGAGAGCTTGGGGCATTTTGGGATGATCGAGCGGTTGTGGACAAACCCTTGGAGCTTTTGGGTTGACCAAAGGGCTTATAGATGCCTTTGGTGCCTTTAATACACTCTCAAGAATAGAACGCCTTAATATGGATGATATTGAGAGGCTCAAGCTCTTCCACACCCTCTAGCGATGTTAGGAAATAGGTACCTAGACCAATATTTTTAGATATGATGTAAGGCCCTAGCCAATTAACTATGAATTTGTCTCGCATATCAGGTGGAAAATTCAAGTTTTGTTGGTTCTCTTTCAACACAAGATCCCCAACTTCAAAGTCTCTCTGGTGGACTTTGATATTGTAAGCTCATTTTAAATGCTCCTGATAAACGTGGAGATGCTCGAGGGTATTCATGTGATGTTTATCGAGCAACATAAATTGATCGAGGTGAGCTTGTCGTGTGGTGTCGTCATCGATGAACTCTTTCAATGCGACGCGTAGCATTGGAATTTCCAACTCTAATGGCATAATGGCCTCAGTGCCATATACTAGTGAAAATGGTGATGAGGCCTGGAAATGCCTCAATCATAGCATGTTTTGATCATTCCAATCACCTAAAAACTCTTATGTTTAATTTGATATGCTAATTAAGTTGATTCAATATGTTGTGTATTAACTATTTGCATGATCAATGTAATTGAAATACTATATTCTGATTTTTATAGCTTTTTACATAGTTTTATGTTATTTTGTTATGACTTGCTAAATGAGAAATATGCTTAGGTTGATAGCAACATTTCACTGATTATGTTTTGATATGTCTCAAGCATTTATTTTACCTAAATATAGCAAACAGTGCAAGCAAACTGTTACTATGTAGCAAAAACTGTTTTTCCAATGTAAATTCCAGCCAGGCAAGGCATGGAATTCACACATGGAAATATTATCCTGAGAGATAACCCACCTAAGAAATGCATATGAAATCATGTGAATAGCACATAGTTTTTCATTCTGAAGTCTCTTTGGAATGAACAAATATCTTCGAAATGAGGAAACACAGTCTCTTCGAAATGAGCAGACATCTTCGAAATGAGAGGATATCTTCGAAATGAGCCACTTATCTTCGGAATGAGAATAGAATGTGCTTTTTGACTTGTTGACCGATTTTTGATGCTGGAAAAAGGGAAATAAATACTAAAAATGGTAAGGGAAAATATCTCCCATATGGCTTTGTCGTCCTTGCCGACCAAAGCCACCATTTATGGAAAAGATCAAGTTTGATCCTCTTCTAGGATAAACCCAGGAAATGTTGCAGCATAATAGGATTAGATATTTTGAGATATTCTAAGTTTGTAAGTAGATATGAGGAAATATATAAATATGGCTCCCGTCCAGGTTGATCTAGGTAATGAAGTAGTGGAGGTAGAGAATAGGAGAAAATAGGCAAGTAGTGTAATAACAAGAAAAGTGATTGTTACAATTCTATAACAGGTTTTTAGCAGCAATACTGTAATCATGTTCTGAATCAATAAAAGTGCACTATTTTTATTCATGTTGTTGTGAATGAGTGTGAGTAAGATCTAGAGAGAGAAATAATCATACCTTCTTCTGGACAAGGAGGTTGGCCACTTCCAAACCTAGGAGGAGGACTAACAACAGGTTTTTATTCTAATTTTGCTGTAGCAAAATGAGTTGTAGAACTTGTCATTTTATTTCCTTGTAAACAGCTAATAGTATTTGCAATATTAACTTATTTTATGATTAGGATGATCTTTTAATTAATGGTTTGGTTATAATATCCATTTTTAGAAAGATTTCAATATATTGCAGACTGTCATTTCCAGAATTTATTATTTTCTAAAATTTCTTGCATTTTGTGTTTTGTTGTCAAACCCTACATAGAATATTGACAACCTTATGTTACAGAGCATTGACAGGGCTTAATTTCCATGCTATAATTAGGTTTCTATTGTTGCAAAAGTAAATAGATTGCCTTTCTATAATTATAATTAGATTTCTAATTCTACAACTGTTATTTCTGCAATATAATTAGGTCTCATTCTACAATTGTAATTAGGATTTCATTTCTATAGTTAATTATTAGTTTTCATTTCTAAAATTAGATTAGGTTTCAATTTATGCAATTTAGAGATAGAAATGTCCTAAATCCCCCACACAATCGATTTCACCAATAAGACCTATTACTCCCAAATGACCTAAGTTGTAGCCTTGTTTACCCCTTCTTTCGCAAATAGCCTTGTACACTGCCCTGGATTGACAAATTAATTGAGAATTAATGATGTGTATAATGACAACGCATAATTTTGGCACCGTTGTCGAGGAATAGTGTTTCTAGAAGGTAACAAAATCTGTTAATTAGACTAAGCTATGAAAATTCAAGATAAAATCTGAATACAACAGCTGGTTAAGGTAACAACTATTGACCTATAATTTATGTCATTCAAGAGTAAACATGAATGAGTAATTCTAGGGATGAAAAAGGTAGAATTACCCAAAAGGATCCCTGGCTTATTCCATTAAGAAGATATTCATGCCTAAGGGGTGAATCACCTATGTTTGAACTACCAAAAATATTGAAAGAAAAATCACCAGCTTCATCATCATTAGAACATCCTAAGAAAGAAAAATCATTAGACTCATCATCAACAGAGGATCTTGGACCTCTTGAGAGTGAAATTTGGATAGGTTTAACTGTTCCCAAGGAATAGGAAACTATGGTAGAGGGAGGCAATCTAGATAGGGATGGCCAACATGGCTATGTCCATAATGAAGGAGATGATAAGGATATGCCCCAACCTTCCAGAACATTTGAATATCCTATCCGGTTGAATCCAACACAAAACTCTCCCATGAAAACCATTTCACCTTCAGCATTTCCAACCTTTCAAGGTGTTGTATCTGAAGATCTTGATCAATTTTTTTTTGAATTCAAAGTAGTGTGTCAAACCTATGACTATGTAAATGACAATCAAAAACTTCAGGTTTTTCCCTCAACACTCAATGACTCAACATTATGCTGGTTCATGAGCTTAGAGCCAAATTCCATCCAAACTTGGGATCAAATGGAAACTATGTTTTTAGACAAATATCAGGAGTATTGTCGTGTAAGGAATAAGAAAGAGGAGTTATTCAGGATTAAGTAGGAATATGATAAAACATTAGAAGACTATCTTGATAGGTTCTCCTTTTTTCAAAGGAGATGTGTACTTGTAGAACCAAAGTTATGCAAAACCATCTTTTTGAGAGGATTACAAGATGAATCTAGAGAAGTATTGGATTTGATGGGAAAATGGGATGTAAATACTCTCAATAATGAGGAAATTGTGGGTCTCTATAGGAATTACTCTCGCACTAAGCAAGGAAGAAGAAAAAAGAGTACAAATGGCACTGATGTGAAGGACATAATAGAGGAACTTGCAAATTTTAAAATTGATATTCTAGTACAATTGAACACAACTTTAGGGGAGATGTCTACTAAAGCAAAAAACACAGAACCTTTGGAAATTTATTGCCCAAGATGTAGAAATAAACATGCTCTGCATGAGTGTCCTTTGAATAAAACATCTATCTCAGCCATTTGTAGTATCTGTTCCAAGAAGCATTCAATTGATAAATGCCACCTGCTACCACAAATCAAAACTATGTTAGAAAATTAGACTGAGGAACTAAACTATGTTGGACCAAAACAAGGGGGAAATTTCTCACAGTACCAAAATCCCCCTTGTTTTCCTACAAATTAGGGGCATAATACCTGGACTATGCCTTGGGGACAATCAGAACCACCCCAACATCCTTGGAATTATCCTCAATGGAAAAATTCCCAAGAATGGTCACAAACAAATTGGAGTAATCTAGCCTGGAATCAGAATCAGAATAATCCATCATGGAATCAAAACAACCCACCCTGGAATCAGAATTATACTAATCCACATTGGATGCAAAATCAACCACAATGGAGTCAACAATACCAGTCCTATCCAAGGTAGCAAAGAAATCAAGGTCAAACTCTGCATTTGTTGCCTACACCTAATCAAAATTTTCAAGAAAAATAGAACCAATCATAGCAAACACAACAAGTGAAACAACCTCAACTTTCAGCTCAATCAGTCACTAATCCAAACAACATGAGACAGACATCCCTTGTCTATGTGGCTGAAGCTAAAGAAAATGTTGAAATAAATGTTCTTGATTGTAGTAACATCCAACTTCGTTTAGGAAAATTTGTACCTGAACCTGTTTCAATTAAAATAAAGGAAAATGAAGAGCAAGAACCTTTGGAACCAGTTAGAGTTAAACCAACAATAGAGAAAGAAGAAGAAAAAATAGAACCACAGGCAGAACAATCACCTTCATCAAGGATAATTCCATATCTTGAAAGATTCAATACCACAATAGAAAATTTTGAGTCAGACCTGGTCAAGGAACTTAGAAAGTTAACTATATCATTGTCCTTATTGCAAGCCATTAAGGATATACTAGTGATTAAAATTACTATCCAAGATTTGTGCATTAGAAGAGCAGGAAGAAAAAAGAAAGCATTTCCCAAAACTGTTCAGGTTGAAGGAAAGATAGTTGATCTCTTGTCTGGAAAACTAGTACCTCCAAAGTATAGTGACCCAGGAAGTCTAGTTATCACAGTTACCATAGGTTCAGTACCAATATCAAATGTCTTAGTAGATCTAGGAGCTGCAATAAATGTCATGACCAAGGATATAATGGAATAATTATAGCTCAAACATCTTAGCCCCACATTTACAATTTTAGAAATGGTTGATAGGTCAGTTGCAAAACCTGAAGGTACCATTGAAGATGTCCCTATATAAGTCTCTTCTTGGGAATTCCCTATAGATTTTTTGGTTTTACAGCCAAGAAATTCAGCACATGGATATCCCATTATTTTGGAAATACCTTAGCTTGTAACTGCAGCAGCCTTCATAGACTGCAGATCTAGAAAGATGACTATTTCAAATGGTATTCATCTAAAACAGATTTCTCTATATCCTCTTGCAAGACCCTCCAACAATTTTTTAGGTCAGTTATGGTGTTCTGACTTAGATGAAAAAATAGAAGAGGTTATTTCTACACTAGCCACATTAGTAGTAAGGGAACACATAGAAGACCTCTATGACATAGAAACTTTAGAAAATGAGACTATCCTAATGAATTTTCTGCATGAAAAAGGGTTATAAGAGGAAGCAGTAAATATCCATCAGTTGTTAAGGAATGAGGAGAACCAAAATTATGAATGTGAACGATCTGTTTCACTACCACATAGGTGGCACCATCACCTAATTTTTCCTTCTCACTATTCCATATAGGATATGCTTCCATTAAAAATAAATGAAATAGAAACTTCTTATTTCCTTCCATTTCAGTAGTGTCCTCTTAACTCCCTAATCACCAGGTATGAAGAAGTGAATTCAGTCCTTCCAAATACAAAACAAATAGAAATCCATCCAGACAAATTTCTGAACATTAACAGCTGGTTTACTAGGGAAGAGGAAGAAAATTTGATAACTATTTTGTAGAAGCATGTTCATGCTTTTGCTTGGGACTACAAAGATATGTTAGGAGTTCACCCTAATATATGTACCTACAAGATTTATACTGAAGAAGTCAAGCTAGTAAGACAACCCCAGAGAAGATTGAATCCTGCCCTAAGGGATATTGTAAAAGAAGAAATTGAAAAACTTCTAGAGGTGGGATTCATTTACCCAATTTTTGATAGCCAATGGGTCTCTCCATTGGTTATATTTTCTAATAAAAATGAAAAAATGAGAGCATGTGTAGACTATAGAGAGTTGAATAAAGTGACATACAAAGACCATTTTCCATTACCTTTCATAGATCAGGTGTTAGATACCCTTGCTGGAAAGAAATACTTTTGTTTTCTTGATGGATTTAATGGATATAATAAAATTCATATTGCACCTGAATATCAAGAGAAAAAAACCTTTACCTGTCCATGGGGAACATTTGCCTATAGGGTTTTACCTTTTGGTTTGTGTAATGCCCCAGCAACATTTCAGCGAGCAGTCTTAGTAATTTTTTCTCGATCCGACTACCAACAGTGTTGAGATATACATGGATGATTTCACAGTATGTGGATAGATTTTTGACTTTACATTAGAAAACCTTGATAGAGTTTTAACTTGATGTGAAACATACCAGTTATCCTTGAATCCAAACAAATGTTTTATGATGATAAAGGACGAAATAGTTCTTGGTCATCACATCTCTCTTCAAGGGATCCAAGTTGATCCAAAGAAGGTGGAAATTATCAAGAATATTCTTCCTCCTAAAACTTAGACTGATGTCAAAAGCTTCCTAGGACACATTGGTTTTTACCATAGGTTTATTATTATCTTTAGCACAATAGCCAACCTCATGTTTTCCCTATTGACTAAGATTTTGAATTCTCCTAGACTGCAACGTGTTAGGAATCATTTGAAGCTCTAAAAGAGAAATTAGTAACTCCACCTATGTTAAGAGGACCTAATTGGACATTACCATTTCACATACAGGCTGATGCTTCCAATACTACAATTAGAGCAGCATTAGGACAAATTGACAATGGTGAACACTATGCCATCTACTACATTAGCAAGAATTTGACAGGAGCTGAGAAAAATTATACCACAACTAAGAAGGAATTCCTAGCAGTAATTTATGCCATCAAAAAATTTAGGCATTACATCACAGGTTATCAAATATTTATTCACACAGATCATACAACCATTAAGTATTTGATGAATAAAACTATGGTAAGTGCAAGAATTATTCGTTGGTTACTATTGCTGCAAGAATTAGATATCACAATAATTAATAAACTAGGAAAAGCTAATGTTGTAGCAGATTTCTTGTCCAGGTTACAAAACATAGATGAAGGGGAACCAATTGAAGACACTTTTCCTAATGAAAAATTATTTGCTATATCAGTTCAATCACCTTGGTTTGTAGATATAGCCAATTATTTGGTCACAAGGAAAGTTCCTCCACATTTCACTTCAAAACAAAAAAAACAATTGATCAAACAGAGTTCTTCTTTTGAATGGATTAAGGGTATACTTTTTAAGTGCAGTCCTGACCATGTGTTATGTAGGTGCATCCGAAAGGATGAGGTATATGATATCCTTAGGGCTTGTCATGATGAACCCTCAGGTGGACACTATTCTATTAAAATCATAATTAGGAAAATTTTAGGGACAGGATATTATTGGCCATCTCTTCACAAGGATGTGAAAAAGTACATCAGGCATTGTGATGCATGCCAAAGAATGGGGAAACCCACTCATACAAATGAAATGCCACTACAACCTCAATTGGTTTTAGATCCATTTGAGAGGTGGGTGCTTGATTTTGTAGGACCTATTGATCCACTTTCTCAAGGAAAGGTGCATAGTCTAGTATGCACTGATTACCTTACAAAGTGGGTAGAGGTGCATGCTTTCAAACATGCTCATGAAGAGAAGGTCACCGATTTCTTGTATACTTTGATTTTTTAGAGATTTGGAGCTCCACGGTATATCACCATAGACCAAGGACCCCAATTTGCATCCAAATTCATTGAGGCATTTACATAATTACATGAAATTAAACATAGGAAATCATCACCTTACCACCCACAAGCAAATGGTTTGGTTGAGGTAATAAACAGGGAACTGGAACGAATCTTGACAAAAATAGTAGCTTTTCATAAGAGAAACTGGCTAGATAAATTACCTGAAGCATTTTGGGCTTACAATACTACTTGGAAATCCACTACTGGATTCACACCTTATGAACTAGTCTTTGGTAAAAAACCCCTCCTACCTATTGAATTTGAGCTACTAACATTGCGCACAACATTGGAAATTGGAATTGAATTGTCATAGGCATAGACAGATAGGATTATGTAGTTTAATGCATTGGATGAACTTAGGTTGGATGCTCTACACCAAACTGAAGTAATTCAGGAACAGAGGAAACTATGGCATGATAGTCATATTTAGTAGAGGAAACTTCAATAAGGAGATTGGGCTTTGTTGTTTTATTCTCGCTATGAGGACTTCCCTGGAAAGCTAAGAACCATATGGCTTAGACCTTACCAGATTGAAGAGGTATTTGACAATGGAGCAGCTTGTCTATCTCCTATTGATGGGTCATAGAGAAATTTGGTAGTGAATGGACATCGCCTCAGGGTGTACCACACACATCTGACAAAAGAGAAATTCTTGCAGTAGCTTGAAAGTTTGGATACAAAATAGGTGGAAGATATTTCCTCTTCCACTTCAATACAATCAACATGATCATAGATTTCAAGAAAAGCAGAAAAAAAATCAGAAAAAAAGCAAAAAAACAAAAAGATGAATAAATTCTGATCATGAATTCCTTCATGGGTATGGTTTCAGGGAAATCACGAATTCCTTCATGGGCATAATCAAAATAAATAAAAGAGAGAGAAAAGGAGAGGTAAAATAAATAAAAAAGGGAAATCAAGAAAAAAAAAAAAAAATGAATAACTCAGCAGTGAAAACCTTTTCTAAGGCACTACTTGGGTTGGTATGCATGAAAACTAGTTTTCTGGCATGCATAACCTTGAAAATTTCTGAATCATCATTGTACAAATTCACCAACTGCACTTGTTTTGAAATATTGCAAAAAATCTCAGCAAAACATCAACAAAAGCAGTCATTCTTCAAAACTTGCATTAACTTGTTTTAATCAGGTATATATTTCTTACATTTATTCATTATAAATGATTGGTATATAGTATATAACAATTAACCATTAGCATAAAAGGTATCCATAAGATTTTTCATACTTAAAACATGTTTGGAGAATGATAATATTGGTTTCTACCTAATATTCGAAACAAGAATGCCAAAAACAGTGCTTGCTATCTTCTTCAGATTAATTGTTGTATTGTCTTCAAATTGAAATTGTCTTTGGAATGAAGCTTTGTCGATTAATTGTTGTATTGTCTTCGGATTGAAATTGTCTTTGGAATGAAGCTTTGTCTTCAAAATGAAGCTTTGTCTTCAGAATGATAATTTGTCTTTAGAATGAAGCTGTCTTCGGAATGACGATTTGCCTTCGCAACGAAGCCTAATCTTCGAAAAGAGGATTTGTCTTTGAAATGAGGATTTATCTTTGGAATAAGGATTTGCTTTTGTAATGAAGCATGATCTTCAAAATGAAGACTTGTCTTCGGAATGAAATCATAATCTCTGAAATGAGCATTCAATATAATATTTCCACGTGGCATCCAAGGAAGGAAAAATATACGATCAAGTAAAAATTATTTTGACTGCATACGATAAATGAACACATGTCAGTTAGGATGTGGTTTATTTTTGCACCCATTAAGAAAGTACCAAAATCATGGGAACGTGACCAACAATATGAAAATCTATAGGTAAAACAAAAGAACTAAAAATGAGTAATGTGGATCTGATAGTAAGGACATCTGCGCAACCATTAACGGACATGTGTTCAGAGAAAAAATAGAAACACGTGCCACCCTTCCTTCCAAAGACATATTTGCTAACGCAAAATTATTATGAGGTATAGTGCTTAGATTACAATTCATTTCAAAGAAGAAAAATAGGGCAATTGAAAACCTGGAACCAAACCCTGCAAGTATGCAAACACTAGAAACGAGCGATCCAACAGAGGAATAGCAGCAAAAGTGAGAAGTTTTTAATGTACCATAATAGGAAAATGGGGTGAAAAAAAAATGGAACCAGCAGATACCACCCACCTCCGAGAAAATCTAGAAGTGCTATAGATTTTTGAAGATGGAGGGATTATGCCTTTTTTGGACAAATTTAATGGGTCCTCTGAAGATTTGGCCATCATGTTCGATCATACATTCAGAAATAACAAAGAACACATTAACGATATGACAATTGAGGTAACCCCTAAAGTTTTGAGTCAAATTACTGAGCTTCCATTAGAAGGTCTTCCAATTTCTAGATCTGGCAAAAATACATTGGTGAATATAGTTAATCAATTTTTGGAAGAAAACGATAGGGAGCTAGAATATTTAACACATAACAACACATGCAAGGGGGTAAAAAGGGCTAGCCTACAGGAACCCTGGGATGAAGTGGCCACATGCGTCATCAAATTTATAACCTATGAAGGGCAGTATGTATTGTTATCTGGGCATCATATCAAAATTTTGAACCATATAAGACATGGTAGGCAACAACCAAAAGTTAGGGTAAATCTTCCCCTGTACCTGCACCAGGAGTTGAAAAACATGGCAAAAAGATCTCGGGAAGGAAAAGGAAGCCCTCGCCACCATGGTCTTATTAAACTAGTCTGCCAGCACCATTTTAGAGGAAACCCTAGGAGCTTTGATAGGTTTTACTCTACCCTAAATGATGTAATTTTTGGAGATGAGGATGAGGAGGAAGAAGAAATAGATGCTACTAATGTTGTTGCAAAAGAAGAAACAGCTGTTGTAGAGGCTATTACAGAGAAAGAAACACACCCAGCAGAAGTAACAGAGCACCTTGCTCTAGAACCTTCAACCTCATGAGCTAAGAAACAAAATAAGAGAGGGTCTGGAACTGGAAGCAGAATAGAAAAATAGAAGAAGGTCCATTTTTTTGAAGTTGTTACTGATCTATCAGAACAGGGGAGTGAAGTACCTAGCCAAACAGGGGAAGAAACAACAAAGGAAATAGAAGCATCTAAAACTGTCCCCACAACCCCTATTGTCACCAGAAAAAAAAAAGCAAAAAGAATAAATTTGCATTAGGAACTAGGAGGTCTACAAGACTCCACTTGAGGGAAGTGGTAGAATAGGTGGCTGAAGAAGAAGGTGGACAAAGAAGTCCATATGTTACAGAAATACCACCAGCCCCTGAAGAATTTTCAAAATTCCCTAAATAGATAATGGAGGAAGAGACTGGGCAAGATGATTTTGAAGTGGCTACAGTTCAACAGGCCATAGAAATTGTAGATGCAATTATAGATGATTTCATGGAGCCTCCTGAACAATATCAGATAGTTGATGCAAAATATGAGGTAGCTATTGAGCAGCCAACTATAGCTGATTTGTCTACATCAGATTTTGAAGCAGAAACAGAGGAGGTAGACCTCACAAAACAACTGAGAGTAGTAAGAAGTGTTGTCAAAACACAAACCAAATGGATTTAGGAAAGAGAAAATATCATTGCAATGCAAGAAAGGAAAATTGCAGAGTTATACCAAGAAGTTGCAGAATTGAAGAAAAGGTTGTCACAATCTGAGAAATAGCCAACTGTATCCATTGATGAGGATGATTTGGCTCAATTACTTATGGATCTATCTAGGGCAAATGACTCTGTTGAAGCAGACATAGGTGCTCATTCTGAAGCAGCACCCTTTCATTATGAAGAAGTGCCCTTTCATTTTGAAGATGCTTTAGAATTGGTAAAGAGCATAGAAAAAGATACTGGAGATGAGTCACAACAAGAAACACCAGTACAAGAACAGTCCAAGAAGCATCATGAAATTGTTCAAGTAAGTACTCCTTTAAATGTGGTTTCTGTATTTCAAATTGTTACACCTTTAGTAGAAATAGTAGATAAGGGGGTACAAGTGGAATTATTGTCTGATGATCAACCAATAGAAATAACAAAAAATGGGGTACAGGTAGACATATTGTCTGATGACCAACCAATAGAAATAGCAGATAAGGGGGTACAGGTAGAATTGTTGATAGATGATCAACCAGTAGAAGTGGCAAAAAAAGGGGTTCAGGTAGATCTGCTACCTAGATTTTCACTTGTAGTTAGACCACCCAATATTGTATCCCTAGAATAATATAATGCAGACATAGCCAGTTGGGTGATCAGATATGAGAACCTTGCCACTAAGATTGAAATTCTTAAATTGGAAGGAAAACAATTAGAGGCAAAAGAAATAGATATCAAGGCATTAAAGGAAAAAGTGACTGATTTATGTCATATTGTTGAGTTTTTAGTCCAATTCAGATGGTCAGCCAGATTTTACAGTCTCATTCTGAAGGAGAAATACCTCAAATGGCAGGTCATGAGGATTAGCTCAGGTCTTTCATATAAATTGGACACAATTGCAGATTTCCTGGAAGCATATTTTGATAGCCCTATAGAGCAGAAAAATCTCCTATGTGAACTGTTTTTACACAGCTTCTTTATTCCAAAAGAAGTAGAATTCCACCCTCAAATTTACATAGGAGATGTTCAACTGAGAGCCTTTATGTCCACCTTGCAAAATCAATTTTATTGGGACCAAGAAAAAAGGCAAAATAAAGAAATTGAATCAAGAGCTGAATTGTTGGTCGGAGCAGTTCAGCCAAATCACCCAATTATCACCAGACAACACTTTACCATGATGTACATGGATGATGTCAAGAGGATGTACTTGCACAATTTGAGGTATTGTGTAACCAGATTCCAGAATTTTTGTAATGACAATTATGTTCCAGTGTTATCAATCTGCAGAAATAGATGGGTTGAACTTTCAATTTCTCTATAGAAAAGAGAACTCATCTCTCCCATTAACTTAGAATGGTCCAGAAATAAGGGCAGAAGGAGTGATACAACTGATTGAAATCATGCAACATCACTGGATAGGTCTCATATTTAGGCCTCCAACCATCATTACTCTAGTTCCATTCTACTTTGAAAAAGATGCTCAACCTAATGAACAGTTTGAAGAATGGCTCAAAAACCTTCAGGAGAACAAGGGATATTATATAGGTACCAAATTGTTCTACAGGTAATGGAATTTGAACACGGACATATGTGATTCCATAGCCCAACAGAATGCATGAGGACATGCATTAATATAAGTTGGGGGAAAATGATGAGGCCTGGAAATACCTCAATCATAACATGTTTTGATCATTGCAATTGCCTAAAAACTCTTATGTTTAATCTAACATGCTAATTAAGTTGATTCAATATGTTTTGTATTAACTATTTGCATGATCAATGTATTTGAAATACTATATTTTGATTTTTACAACTTTTTGCATAGTTTTATGTTATTTTGTTATGACTTGCTAAATGAGAAATATTCTTAGGTTGATAGCAACATTTCACTGATTATGGTTTGACATGTCTCAAGCATTTATTTTACCTAAATATAGCAAACAGTGCAAGCAAACTGTTACTATGCAGCAAAAACTATTTTTCCAATGTAAATTCCAGCCAGCTGCCAATGAATGGCAAGGCATGGAATTCACACATGGAAATAGATGAAGACCATTGAAATTTGATCTTGAGAGATAACCCACCTGA
Organism: Wollemia nobilis; assembly: GCA_028583015.1. Classification (NCBI taxonomy): domain Eukaryota; kingdom Viridiplantae; phylum Streptophyta; class Pinopsida; order Araucariales; family Araucariaceae; genus Wollemia; species Wollemia nobilis. The sequence continues at coordinate 598,066 of JAQPPZ010003187.1, read as the reverse complement.
GAAATGCAGATGAAATCATGTGAAGAGAACATAGTTGTTCATTATGAAGTCTCTTCAGAATGAACAGATATCTTCGGAATGAGGAAACACAGTCTCTTCGAAATGAGCGGACATCTTTGGAATGAGCGGATATCTTTGGAATGAGCCACTTATCTTCATAATGAGAACAAAATGTGCTTTTTGACTTGTTGACCGATTTTTGACACTAGAAAAAGGGAAAGAAATACTAAAAAGGGTAAGGGAAAATATCTCCCATATGACTTTGTCGTCCTTGCCGACCAAAGCCACCATTTATGGAAAATATCAAGTTTGATCCTCTTCTAGGATAAACCCAGGAAATGTTGTAGCATAATAGGATTAGATCTTTTGAGATATTCTTAGTTTGTAAGTAGATCTTAGGACATCTATAAATATGGCTCCCATCCAGGTTGAGCTAGGTAATGAAGTAGTGGAGATAGAGAATAGGAGAAAATAGGCAAGTAGTGTAATAAAAAGAAAAGTGACTGTTACAGTTCTGTAATAGGTTTTTAGCAGCAATACTATAATCATGTTCTGAATCAATAAAAGTGCACTATTTTTATTCATGTTGTTGTGAATGAGTGTGAGTAAGATCTAGAGAGAGAAATACTCATACCTTCTTTTGGACAAGGAGGCTGGCCACTTCTAGACCTAGGAGGAGGACTAATAGCAGGTTTTTATTCTGATTTTACTGTAGTAGAATGAGTTGTAGAACTTGTCATTTCATTTCCTTGTAAATAGCTAACAGTATTTGCAATATTAGCTTATTTTATGATTAGGATGATCTTGTAATTAATGATTTGATTGTAATCTCCATTTTTAGCAAGCTTTCAATTTATTGCAGACTGTCATTTCCAAAATTTATTGTTTTTTGAAATTTCTTACATTTTGTGTTTTTCTATCAACCCCTGCATAGAAGATTGACAACCTTTTGTTATAGATCATTGATAGGGCTTAATTTCCATGCTATAATTAGGTTTCTATTGTTGCAAAAGTAAATAGATTTCCTTTCTACAATTATAATCATATTTCTAATTTTGCAACTGTTATTTCTACAACATAATTAGATCTCATTCTGCAATTGTAATTAGGATTTCATTTCTATAGTTAATGATTAGTTTCCATTTTTGTAATTAGATTAAGGTTCAATTTATGCAATTTAGATATAGAAATGTCCTAAATCCCCCACACAATTAGTTTCACCAATAAGACTTGTTGCTCCCAAATGACCTAAGTTGTAGCCCTATTTACCCCTTCTTTCGCAAATAGCCTTGTACACTGCCCTAGATTGACAAATTCATTGAGAATTAATTATGTGTATAATGACAACGTATCAAATTACGTTGCCCCAATGGGCATCCGAATGCTAGTCTTGTAAGCCCATAATGCAAGGGGCAACTGTATATGCCAATCCTTGTGGTGTTATTGCACTGTCTTTTTCAAGATGGCTACCACAGTCTTGTTTGAGGCCTCATCTTGCCCATTTGCTTACGGATAGTATGGAGTTGCAAAACTATGTTTAATGTAGTATTTAGATGTTAAAGCCCACACAATTTTGTTCTTAAAAGAAGTTCCATTATCTAAAATTATTTTTGATGGTATCCCAAAATGACATATGATATGCTCGAGAATAAATTCTATGATGTGAGATCCAGTGGTCATTGTAAGGGGAATGGCTTCCACCCACTTTGTAAAATACTCAGTAGCCATGATAATGAATGTATGTCGACCTAGCAATGGAGGAGAAATATTTCCAATAAGATCTAGTCCCCACAGAGCAAATGGTCAAGCCGCCTGAATGGGCTATGATGGCAAGTACGTAATATTAGCATGATGTTGAAATTTAATGCATTTCTTGATATACACATTGTAATACTTCTCCATAGTGGGCCAATAATAACCCATGCAAAGGATGCATTTGACAATAGCCATGCCACTAAAATGGCCACCGCACGTATTATCGTGAGCTTCTAAAATTGCCCAAGATGACTCTTGGGGCTCAAGACATCAAAGGAGAACTCCTTCGTAGTTGCATCGGTACAAAATATCTCCTATAAAGACATACTTAGTTGCTTTCTGTTTGAATGTGCATCTTGCGACATGCTATAATCCCTCTAGGATCATACCAATTTTTAGCAAGTCTTGGATTGCAACATCCAGCTTTGACAAGCCTCAGATGACTTGCTCCCCCTGTGTATTTAACTTTGTAAATGTATACTGGGAGATAACCTTATGGTGAATGGTAGTACCACTCCCCGTAGAACTCTGAGAAGTCAATTACTCCCAGGGTTCCTGCTTAAGAAAGTCTTTCACTCTATAGAACCAATCAGCTGTTGGTTCCATGATGATCATGTTGAATGACTCTTTGTCATCCAAGGTTGCATGTTGCACTGTTGGGTGCAAGAGCGTTCTAACATGGATGGTAGTAAAATTAGTAGACGGATTCTGAGGGATCAAGGACCCAAAGATACCATGGTGTCTGCAAACCTATTTTATGAATGAGGGATTGCCTCAGTGTCATTCCATTCAAATTTAGCCAAATAAGTGGCAACAAGATCTTTGTAGTCTTTTAGTATGGGACATCGACACTGAAATAGCCCCTTAACCCGATTAACTATGAGCAGAGAATCGCTAAAAATATTTAGTCTTTTAATACCCATGGCAATGGCTACATGGAGGCTCAGAAGTAGGGCTTTGTACTAAGCATTATTGTTTATGCACAGAAAGTCTAACTTGAATGACAAGGGCATTGGAGCTCCTTGTGGCATGAAAAACACTATTCCTGCACCATCCCCTTGCTCACACTTCGAACCATCAAAGAATAATGTCATATCAGTATTATTCTTTGGTTCTTCGGGTTTGGGAGCTTCACATATTATGAAGACCACATAATCTGGAAGATCAATGGTTAGAGGCCTATTTTTGGATAGTGGTTCCTCATCTAGTTGATCAGCTATGACTTGTCCCTTAATGGAATTTTGGCTGATAAATTGCAAATCAAATTCTATCAATAACATGATCCACTTTGTAGTACATGTGTTATGATATGTCTTGCTCATCATATACTACAAAGGATTCTATTTCAATATAACATATGTTGTATGACTTAGCATGTAATGTCGTAATTTCTTGGTAGCGAACACCACTCCTAAACAAAGCTTCTCAACATATGCATATCCTGAATCATAACTCACCAAGGTGCGACTGATGTAATATATGGATTGCTTTTGACTTGCACGTTCTTTTGGGCTAACATGGTCCCTAATGCAAAGTTGGTTGCTGATATATATAGCAGAAAAGGCACATCTGGCCTTGGTGGAGCTAGTATTGGTGGTGTTGCCAGGTATTTCTTAATCTCAGCAAAGGCTACTTTGCAATCCTTGTCCCAATCAAATGGGACCCCCTTGTGTAGTAGTCGATTCATGGGTTGACATTTATCCGATAATTGAGTGATGAATCGCTTTATGGATACTACTTTGCCCTGAAGGCTTCTTAGTTATTTGATATTAGTGGGAGGACGCATCTCTAGAATAGCCTTGACCTTTGCTGGGTCTATTTTGATGCCTCATTTAGAAACGATGAATCCTAAGAGTTTACCTAAAGTTACACCAAATACGCACTTCTTAGTATTCAACCTGACATTATTCTCTATCAGGTGATCGAAGACCTTCCTTAAGACCTCCGCATGCTTTGCTCGTAGCAACGACTTAGCTAGTAAGTCATCGATATAATATTCTAATATTTTATGCATGTAGTCATGAAAGATATATGTCATAGCCCACTGATATGTGGCACCAACATTTTTAAGATCGAATGGCATAAATTTGTAGCAAAATTTCCCCCATGGCATTATAAACGCGATTTTATGCTGATCTTTGGGTTTAATCCAAATATTATTGTATCCAAAAAAACCATCCATAAGAGAGAGCATTTCATGACCTGTAGTAGCGTCTACCAGAGCATCGATATTTGGCAACGAAAATGAATCTTTGGGTGTTGCCTTATTTAGGTCTCTAAAATCTGTACAAATATGGACCCTTCCATCTGGCTTTCCTATGGACACCATATTGGACACCCATTCTGGATAGTCGATGGATATGACAAACTCTACGTTGAACAACTTTTGCAACTCGTCTTTCACCATTAAGGTTACTGTTGGATGCATTTTTTTGAGTTTTTGCTTGAATGGCTTCTTCTACGGATCTAGCGAAAGGTTATGAGTAACCAATTTTAGATCTAGACCTGACATGTCTTTGTAAATCCAAGAAAAGAGATCAGGTCTATATTTTAGTAGAGGGATGATGTTATCGTGTTCATCCGGAGTGAGACTCTCTCCAAATATAACCTTCTTTGGATTGGTTGGATATTTACTGATATCCACATAGAAGGTTTTCTCTACTAACATATGTGATCTCTCCTCAAGATGGTGAGGCATAGGAATCATATGGATGTCATCAGATAGGTTCACATGTTCCTCATGGGAAGCACCCTCAGCATGATAAACATCATGAGCACAACCTAGTGCAAAATGAAACAGCTGTAGCATTTCTTCATTAGGGAAGAAATCTTCAGGTTGTACCAGATTGTCAGCGCAATCCCAATCAATAGCATCCATGTTTATATGTAGTAGTTTGGATGGATCTACTAGATTGTAGAGTGGAGTGGTCAAATCAATAGAGACAATATTGATGGAATGGAATTGATCTCTAGAACCACATAGACAAAACTCTATATCTGAAGCGTAGCTTCTATACCCAAGATCTGGTTTGGATGGTATAGGCACAAACGGATCCTCTCTATGGGATGCCTATATAACTGGATCCTCTCGATGCACTAGCTATAAAATGGGATATCTCAGCTCAAGGAGCTTCGCGTATGTAGGCGGATGGGAAAAGAGTTCTTGATACTTATCTTAGAGCTCTCTTCTTTCCCTCAGGTTGCGATGGAGATTAATCTCCCGATGCAAACCTGCAGGTGTAATAGATAGGGGATCTTGAGGTGGAGGCCTATTACGTAGGTGATAAGGTCCCAAATAGGCCATCTCCAATGAATCCTCATCATCACTATACAAATACAATCCGTCACTTCCCCCCTCTTCTAAGGGGCGATCTACTAGATGTGGCCCCATGTATCTGATTCTGTGATCACTATCATCACTATCCAAATAAATTTGATAGAACAATCGTATATATGATAATATCGCATAAATTGGCATTGCTTCTTCCTTAGAGCGCTCAGTGTTGGGAGGGACTTCCTCCATAACATGCTTTGATTTCCTAGGTGATAGATATTGTGGATACACAAGCCTGGAATCGGTCCTCTCATCTACATCACTATGGTCACTACCATGGATGGACCACTCTATTGTGTCTATGCATAGTGGGAGATTAGCTAGGTGATGCCTTAAATAGGCCTCCTCTATTTCATCCTTATAATCACTATCGACCATGAAGCACTCATTCGTCTCTTCCACTTGTTCCATAGGCAGTAGATGGCGTATAAAAACTAGACCTGGAAAGGTTGGCTCAATTTCCTCTTCAGAATGATCATCATTTGAGGACTCATCATTTGCATCATAACTAGGCCTACTCATTTCGAAGGTGGACTCCTCTCCATCATCATCACAAAGATCTCCTAACTCGATATCGCCTACAATAGTGGGGTTATGCCCCTGCATACTAGTGTCATCGGTAGCATTATGAATTTGGTTACCTAGGTTGTCTCTGGGGTTGTCCTCTAAGGGCCCATCATGATATGAATCGGGTGTCCCTATGGTAACAAATGATACCATTTTGCGAGTCCTCCAATAGTTGGAAGTATTAGGGTGATATGGATTAAAATCCACATCGTCCCCTAGAATCAGGTACATGTGATCTAAGGATGCAGTAAGCAAATCATCATGATCTTGTACCTCTAACTCTAACCCAAACCTATTTGTAGCTAGATGATAATGAGGTTTGAGCAGTCCTACGTCCTTGTTCAAAAAGACCAAGACGATGTCCATACCAATGATACGACTCAAAAATGTGCATGCGTATTTTGGGTTGGAAAAATAGCGCACATTCACAGTGAATGGCTCATCATCATCCTCATTTATTAACATTCTGGTGGGCGCTTGATCCAACCCTGCGTAGACGAATTTTGTTTGGTTGGGTGGCTCACCCAATGACACTATAGATCCAATCAAAAATTGATGGGCATGAGGTCGGCCCATCTCTTGTGTAGTTTTTAGGATAGGTCTAAAAGTAAAATTTTGCACAAGATACTCACCTAACCCTATGCTATCCAAATGAACGGTCACCTACGGTGTAGATGACCCTGTTGAAGATGCGATCGAAGTAGAATGAGGTGCCTCCTTGGCTTTGTCTTGGGGTTCTTCCACATCCATGGGAGTGAGAGTCTCATTGGCAACTGGTCCAAGCATATGGTCTTCTATTTTCTCACCCAATTTCACCTTTAGATTTTTGTCTTGTCGATGCATTGCCGATGCAGTCAGTTTTAGAGAATTTGCAATCATATGCTCAGATCTACATGACACAGATGTTTATGGTTGAGCACGAGCTGTTGGTTTACCTCTTGGAATATTAACTAGTGAAGTAGGCAAAATATCCAAGTGCATCGATGGGAGTACAAAACCCCTAGGCAAATCTGCTAGGTTCATGAACTTGAATGGTTCTTCGTTTGAGGACACTACATGAACCTGTCCCTCATGAATGTACTTCATGCATTGATGCAAGATCAAGGGGATGCAATGCATTTCATGAATCCAAGGCCTTTCGAGCAATATGTTGTACTGCATGGTGCCCTCTATCATGTGACATCACATAGATGGTCTTGAGTCCCACCTGAATAGGTATAACAATTGTACCAACCATCGAGCATAGTGCATCATTAAACGACTCTCAATGTAAAGGTGATAGGCATAATGTGTGATTTGGGTAACTAACCTACAACTATCAAATTATTGTGGGCTATGTAGAAACCAATACCTTGTTGTCAAGTACCTAGTTTTTGGAGCACTTTATAGATTTGTATAAGCCCATATGAATCTTTAGGCTTGCACCTGTTTGTATGAATCTAGATCGTAGACCAGAAAGGCTTCTACCTTGGACTTGATATGTGTTTTAAGATTTTGGAGGGTTCTATGCTAGATTTTGGGCCACCTAGAACACAAAATATTACAGATGTTAGTTAGTGAGCTAAGGAGTTAGCCAAAATAATAACTAAGTGGGTGTGTCCCACCATGATTGCCATAATGTACACCGATAAAATTATTGCTTTAAATTAATAATAAAGAGGGTTACAAGTGTGACCCTTGTTACAAAAGTATATTTGAAGGCCACAATATGGATATTTCCCAAGGGAAGCCCTCTTTTATTGAAATCAATAAGTAGCTGCAAATGTCTTCTTTTAGTACCTCAAAGGGGAGTGGGCTTCTTGCTCGTAGGCCACTGCTACTTGGTGTAGATCCTCTAAAACTATAGAAATTATTAGAAAAAATTGGAGGCATGTCTCAATCAGACCCCTTGTAATCAAATATAAAGAGATTGCAAATAGAAAAACTATAACCTTTTACCTAACTCTGTGGTCATTTGCATGGTTTTGCACTAAAAACTATCCCTTTAGGGGTTCGTACCCCTCTATACAAATCTGACTATGTTATTAAAAAACAATATTGGATAATGTAAAGGGTCTTGTGATGTCGTTGGAACTTTTGATCCTCGTCGAGTTGCCTTTCAAACCTACAATTGATAGTAACCTACAAGGTAAAAGGAGATGTTGACAAGTTCATGTGGGCCTCCATGTGGGTTGATAGTGAGTGATAGTGAATGTTGAGTAGTCTAGTTTGATTTTGGTAGATTTTGAGTATATGAGTGTATGATCCTTAAAAGTAGAGGAAATGACAACCTATTTATAGAATTTTCAAGGTTATGTGGGTGAGGTGTCTGGCGAGGTGTCATTTGAGGTGGCATGAGTAGACATACCTCATAAATAAATTTGGGTGAGAAAAGCCTTCACCCATACATATGCATTAAAGAGGTATGGGTGAGCCATCCCTCATAAATGCATGGTGGAGAATGACTCATCAAAGCCTTCAATGTGTTGAATGCCTTGATTACAAAAAGTCTCCAAATGTCATTTATGACATTCAATGGGCATAGAAACATGTGTGGAGAAAGGGTAAAAAATCCAACCATGATTGGGTTAACCATGGGTTAAGGGTTGACCAAGGTGAGGTGGAAGGTGACTCACCCATGCCTTTAATTATTTGAAAGCCAAAAGTCTCAAAATGTCATTTATGATGTTAAATGCACATGGGGATTTGTGGGGAGCAAGGGTTAAGTATTACTAGGGTTATTTCAACCCTCGATTAAATTTTGAATTTGTTAGCTTGACCAAGGTTTAGGGGTTAACCGAGTTTGGGTTTGGTTATGATGTGGAGTTTTGACCAAGGTTAAGAGTTAACCAAGCTTGAACTAGGGTGCAGTGTCCTTAGGCTAGGTTTGGTGGGTGGTCACATGATGACCAAGGGCTAAGTGTAGGAAAGGGCTTAAGTGGCCAAGGAGGCTTAGATATGATGAATAGTGTTTCTAGACTAATTTATGAAAATTTTATGGGTTTTGAAAATTGATTAGTCATTATGATGGGATGAGGGACAATTTACATTTAGGTGTCTACACATGTAACCATTATAAATAATGTAATCGTTTGTTTGGTGGAAGATTTAGCTCAAGTGACACTTTGCATGTAAGTCAACCCTTGAGCATTAGGTTAAGGTTACATAAAATGTATCTTTAAAATACAAGAGGGCATAGAAAAATGTATCTTTTTGCATATTGAATCAAAGTTATGGAGGTTGCCCTCTCAAAGAGGCCAATAATTCTATATTATGATTTTATGAGATTAATTTAGATTTTTGTATTTTCATTTATTATTGCAAAATTTTGTTCTTCATAAATTACTATTTTATTGCAATATTTATGTGGATGTGCTTATTTTAATTAGAAGGTTACTAACAAGTGGTATCAAAGCACTTTTTACGATCGTGTTCCACTACAACTACAATAGTTATTGCCTTGCCATTTTGACTATTAGGTATAATTTTTTCATGTTTTCATTTTTTTCTTACTATCATATTAAAAAAATTGAGCCCTTTTTTTGTTTTAATTTAATAGGCTAGAAACCTTATGTTGGGGGTTTTTAAATTTTCATGGAGTACTTGTCATTATTAACTAAGATAGATTGCCCGCAAAGCATCTAGTGAAGTGAGGGAAAATTAGACTCTAATACCTAGGCCTTAGATAACACTCATATATGGAATTGAGCTCCCATGTATCTTTGGGTATATTGAGAGTTCCCCTAGGATTAGAAAACTCATTTAGCTCTTGGAAGTTTTTTGACCATGTATCTATCCATAGTGCACCAAACACAACACACAATAATATCATCCTTCCATAATATTAGAGAGGTGGATAGTGTGCACAAGGGTATGCATAGAATACTCCTTGAGTAGTGGCCTAAAATATTGGTCCAAGCATTATCATTTGTTGATGTAGTATAATAGAGGGCTATAGTCAATGCATAACCTTGGCCTAGAATACCCTATTTATTTTAAATGTTTAACCTAAATGCCATGAACCCTAATACAAAAATTAAGCATACTGAAGAAACTACACTATCAAAGAATAGACTAAACTAAAATAGATAAAATAAATTATGTGGGAAGTAAAAGTGATAGGGATTAATTAAACTTAGGTTTAATTAAATTTTATTAATCACTTTTTAATTGATTATAGTGTTAAATCCTTCATAAATTTTATCCTCTACAATGTTGTCAGTATGTAGCTTTTTGACTATCAAATCTATAATATTTTTGGCAACCTTTTGTAAAACCATCCATGTTTTTTCTATGATGGTTTTGGTTTCTATAGCTATTTTGTAAAGGCCTCTTGGCCTATAAAATCAAGATTTTATCAATGAAATAAAAGGGTAAGTATTGAGGCAATGTTGTCTCTTATGTGTCCTATGTGGTTTGTATCATCTGGTATCAGAGCCTTCAATATTGCCTGTAAGGGAAAATTTAAAAAACTTCCTTCATGCTTTTCTTTCATTATCTTCATTTGTCTTATTAGAAAAGTTAATCTTTATAGTCCTTTCACTGGAGTTAGGCCATTTGTTTTCAATCTCCGTTGTATCTTAGTTATTTGGAAATGCTCTTATGCATTGTTTAGAAAGAGGGCATTTAGTATGTTTGGGCATCTATATTTTATATTATTGAAGGGAGGAATTGAATGTTGATAGTATTGGAGACCACTTCTACTCTTGTGAAAGGCATGATTATCACATGTTTAGCATAGCTTTGAAGAACATTTAGATTTCTTCAGTCTATATTTTTATAAATCCTAGATCTAGCAAGTTTTCAATACTAATGTAGCAGTCTACATAGCACATCTCCTACAAGAATGACACAAACATGCATGATCCATTTTATTAGACAAAAAAAATTCTCCATTTTATACTTTATCCACATGTTTGACCTTGGCATTAACTCATGAATCTGACTTAAAGGAAAAAATCTTAACGCAACCCTATGCAAGCATTCAAAATACTACACCTAGGTAGATTGCTATATTGAAATTTGACATCCATAATGAAACCATCATGTTGTATCGATCAAAGCAATTACCTCTTGTGCCCCTGTATTTAACCATTCACCTTGTGTTGACCAAGCCCTGTTGCCTTCTCTTTCTTCGGTCATGATTATGCCAGAAGGGCCATCACAATTTTTCTTGGCTAAACTATTTTCAGAGCCATAGATGCTTATTTCCTTCAAACCCTCTAACAATTATTTTCATAACTCCAGATGGCCACCTTTTTTTTCAAGCACCAAAGAATTTTGTTTTTCATTGCTCTCCAATCGCCATTTCTAAGACGTAAAAAAAAAAAAAACTCTAGAGGATGTGCAACGTGCCATCTCAATGCCAAAACAACATGTGCAAGGCATGCCAGCCTGACACCAGCACAACATGCACAAGGCACACCACCCAATACCAAAATAATGAATGAGGCACCACCCCAATGCTAGAACAATGTATGAGATGTATGACCCAATTGTAGACATGAGCACCACCTCAATGACAAAATAACACATGAGTTGTGTGACCTAGTGGTAGACTTGTGTGCCATCCTAGTGCCAAAACAACATGCACAAGGTGCACCACCCTAATTATTTTGTAGAAACACCCTAAAATATGTCATAATGGATGTCAGTGTTGTGCCCTTATTGCTATTAGATTTTTAGAAGCCATATTCGGTAAAATAGGGAGGCACAAGCTTTGTTTGAATATCAAATTTTGTTAGTTGCAGATGATGAATAGAAAAGCTCTCTCAAATCACCTACATGCACAACCTACCCTCCTAGTTCCACAAGTTGGAAGTGATCTCCTAGTCATGTGGAAGTAGCTCTGATGGCCAACTTCTTCTTTTTTCTGCTTTGTGTGCAATTTTCATCATATTATTGCTCCTTATCCTTTGCATACCACATACTCCTGTGCACCCTCAATGATCATTTGAACCCTCAAGAATAGGGTTTATCCAACATGCATCATAGGTGGGAAGATTAAGTCCTATAATTTTTTTATTATGGTGTTTTGGGTGTAAGACCAAATATAAAAAGACGATAAACAAATTTATACCTTAATCATATTTCTAAAATATTTCTTGTTAAGGAATATTCTTTATTTGAGGAAAAAGTGAAATATATCTTTTTTTTTGTTAAGAGCACTCTTGTTTTTCTTGCATCATTAGGCACCTATCCTTGCATAAGTTTGGGCACCTATCCTTTCATAAGTATACACTTATTTATACTCATTCATCATTCGTCGTCCAACATTGTAGTCATACATCATCCAAAATGGCAGTCATACATCATTTGACGTCCAACATGGCAGTCATAGTCTATTATACAATTGTATCTTTCAAATTGGCTGATATTATTTTTTAGTTCAATTTGGAGCTTGAATTGTGTGAATTGTGAATAAATAAAGGTTTTATATAGTCAAAATAGTAACTTGCAACATACTAATGTTAATTAAATTTTGAATTTTTAATTGTAGAGGTGCAATTTTTATTTGAAGCTTGTTTAAATTGTCAAGTTGTGGGTGATATATGTATTATACACAAATCTTTTACTTTTGTTGTTATAGATAATTTTTACCATTCCAAAGAGATTCATTTTCAATTATTTTTGGAACCAACAATTATATTCAATAAAATTAAAAGAGGTTACAATAAAAAGGAGGTATACATATCACAACTTGGGGCACAAGGCCACCCGTATGATCAAAACCAAGGCCACATGTACGATCAAAATCGGAAACAACCCCTAAAAGGGTAAAAAAACAACATAACTAAGCATAGAAAATAAACTAGAGTAAATAAAACCAAAAATGTAAAACTATAACTCTAGGCACCACATAGATTTATTGTTTCGTCATATTGTGTTTGTTCAAAGCCAACACCTCAAAGGTGTTGGAATTGTTGGGTTATATGGGTGAAACTTTTTTTAGGTAGATTGTATTCATCTTCTTTCTCTTGTCAAGGACTAGGAGAACACCGAAACCGCACATAAAGGGAGGGATCTTTAGATTTTGCTTCTTCCATAGGAAATGCCAATTCCATCGATGATGGCTCTACATCCAATGACATATCCTCACCGCTGCTAAGATACTCCAACACATTGTAGTTTTTGGATGAATTAGGTGAAATAAAACATGCATTAGTTTTTCATTATTCAGCAGTGGAATAAATACAGTTTACAATGGCCCTGAATAGGCACCAACTGAATGGATCTGTTACATCAGGTGTAACAGTGCGACAATAGAACTCTAAATAAGAAAATAGAGACAATACATTAGTTATGCTAACATCCCCCTTTATTACATTATTTGGGTAATGTAATAACTAATAGCTATACTAACATCCCCTTACATTATTTTGCAATACAAAGTGAGCTGCGAAACAATTCAAATTTGACACGTCCAAGTGCCTTAGTGAAAATGTCTGCAACTTGAGCATCGGTGGGAATGTGCTGAAGCTGAATTCGGTGCTTTGGAACTTCATCTCGAATGAAATGACATTGTGTGTCAATGTGCTTTGTTCTTTCATGATGGATTGGATTCTTGGCGAGGTTCAGAACACCACTGATTGTCGCAAAACAAGTGTATTGGAGATTTTGATGGATGGCCCATACTTGTCGAGAATGCGACGTAACCATATCACTTCGCACACGGCTTCACGTGCGGCGCGATATTCTGCCTCTGTTGATGAAATAGCAACCACCTGTTGCTTCTTGCTGTGCCAAGAGACGAGGACCGGATCCCAGGATGAAAAATGTATCCAGAAGTTGACTTGAGATCATCAAATGATCCGGCATAGTCGGAGTCCGTGTATCCTTGCAAGAAGAATTTGTTGTTCCTCTTGTATTCTAGGCCATATTCCATAGTACCACGGACATAGTGAAGAACACGTTTCTTTGCTTTCCAATGAGTGGTCTTAGGCTCCTGCATGAACCTCGAAAGATAGTTGACGGCAAATACGAGATCCGGCCTAGTATTGGTCGGATATATGAGACTCCCAATCAGCTGTCGATAGAGAGTACCATCTACTGAGGTGAGTCATCATATCGCGATAAGCTGAAGTCCATTCTCCATTGGAGTTGCCATTGGCTTGCGATCGGTCATGCGATATTTTTCCGGCAATGTCTTGGCATATTTTTTACGAGACACTTTGATGGAGTGCTCCTTCGGCTGAATTCAGGACCAAGACGGTAATGGAGAAGTCCGAGATCTGTCATCTCAAAATATTTGCACAAGTTTCTTTTGACGGTAGAGATCATAGTTTCTGAACTCCCTGTAATGAGCGAGATCATCCACATAGAGTACAAGCAACACTATCTCGAGAACCACTGTTTCTTGAAATAGAGGTTTGCATCGACGGACATCTCTTAAATCCATGCTTGCATAAGGTGATTGTCCATTTTTATATACCAAGCTCGAGGAGCTTGTTTCGGACCATACAAGGATTTGACCAATTTGCAAACTTTCTGCTCTTGGCCTTCCACTTCAAATCCTTCGAGTGAGTCATATAGACTTCTTCTTGGAGATCACCATTTAGAAAGGCACTTTTGACATCCATCCGGTGAACTTTCCACCCATATTGTGCTGCCATAGCACACATAACCCGAATTGTGGTCATCCGAGCAGTAGGTGCAAAAGTTTCCTCATAGTCGATGCCTTCCTTTTGAGCATAGCCCTTTGCAACAAGACGGGCCTTATGCTTATCAATTGTTCCATCTGCCTTGTACTTGACTTTATATACCCATTTGCAGCCAATGGGTTTCTTTCCATGCGGGAGATCAACAAGCTTCCAAGTTTTATTCTTCATCGAGAGACTCATACTCTGTATCCATAGCGGCCTTCCATGAGGCTCACTAAGAGCATCTTGCACCGATGCAGGTTCAAGACTATCTATGGTAGACATGAATGCCCTGTCATCATCAATATCCATATCCTCTACTTATGTACTTGGAGTCACAGAAAGTTCCTCAAAAGATTGACAAAGATCATCAACCTCACCAGTTTCTCTGGCTTCTCTTTCCTTTTGAGCCATACTGCGTGTACGAGGTCTATCCAAATTCAAATTGGGAGGAGTGGATAAATTTGCGTCTCTGATTGTATTTGTACACCATTTAGGATTCTTCTTCGGTGGAGGTGAAGAAGATGTAGAAGGACCTCTGTACTGTGTTGACGAAGGAATCTTCTCTTCCTTAGTTTCCACAATATCTTGGTGTACTTTAGATGTGCTCTGTGATGTGAAAGCTTCATCAAAGACAACATCTCTGCTGATATGAATTTTCTTGGTCAAAGGATCTATCAACCGATATCCTTTAGAGTGCTCAGAATAACCAAGAAAAATACATCTCAGTGTTTTCTCATCTAGCTTCTTCCTTTTCTCTTTCGGTATGTGCATGAAAGCGTGACATCCGAAAATACGTAGATGAGATATGGAGGGTTTTCGACCACTCCATGCTTCTGTGGAGTCATTCCTTTTAGGGCCTTTGTGGGTGCCCTATTCAACGAGATACAACTGCGGTGGTGACGGCTTACGCCCAATATTGTTGCCCAAGAGTAGCTCCTGTGAGCATACAACGAACCATTTCCATGATAGAACGGTTCCTTCTCTCAGCAACTCCATTTTTTTGAGGAGTATAGGCAGTTGTTAACTGTCTCTTGATCCCATGCTTATCTAGGAATGCAGAAAATTCATTAGAGGTAAACTCTCCCCCTCGATATGAGCAGAGGGTTTTAATAGAAGCTCCTGACTCCTTCTCAACGGATTTCTTGAGCTGCTTGGAAGAATGCGAAAGCTTAGATTTCAGTTGGAGAAAGAAAACCCACATCTTTCGTGAGTAGTCATCTACGAATAGCTGAAAGTACCTCTTCCCTCCACAACTGTTGGGTGTGAAAGGACCGCATGGGATCGGTGTGAATTAACTCCGAGAGGTTTTCGTGCTCTTGTAGAGCTCTTCTCAAATGGTACTCTATTTTGCTTTCACGCTAGCGGTCGGAGCACACTGGCAATGTGGTCGAAAGGGAAGGAAGACCCTTTACCATCTCATACTTCTTGAGCTCAAGTAAGTAGCCGAACTAAGATGCCCATATCTCTTGTGCCATAGGGAAGTTGCCTCCTTGGTAGAGACAGTCATGGCAACATGTGGAGTAGAGATAGCATCTAGTGCAAATAAGCCGTGCTTATATGAAGTTGTTGCAATCTGCTTACCCTTCCTGGTAATGGTACAACACTTCTTTCCATTCTCAACACGAAAGTTGACAACCATATTTCTGTCCAGGATTTGTGTCATGACAACAAATTGTTGGCCAATCCCGGAACATAGAGGACTTTGTCAATCTGACACTTGCCATCGGGAAGAGTGACTGAAGCTGTACCCTCTCCACTGAACCCTGTAGGTTTTATCATCGGCAATGGTGACGGGTTTGCCCTCTTTGGCCACAAATGATTCAAACCACGATCGTCGCCGAGTCATATGTTTGCTAGCTCCAGAATCAACATACCAAACGGGATCCCTCTGTGTGGAATCTGTGGTAGTCATGAGCACCTTGTGTGCCCATTCGGAATCCGAGTCGGATTCTTCAACGGCAACATTCACACGGGGTTGCTTGTTTTTATTTTGTGGTTTGTTTTGGCCTTTTTGCTTGTTCTTATGCCAACACTTGTTGGTGTCATGGTTGTCTTTCTCACGGATCTTGCACCACCTCTTCTTCGTTGAGGTTGTTTGCCTTTTCCTTTCGTATCTTGTTGAGAATTTCCTCCTTTCCGAAAGTTGCCTCCTTTTTGCCCATTACCTTTCTTCCTAGAACCACTGCTTGTTGGTGTATAGGGCTGTATTGGAAGAATCATCCTTGTGAAGTTGGCGTGCCTCCTGTTGTTGAAGCAGATTGACCAACTCGATGTAGGTAATTTGTCGTTGAGACACCTGGATGGAGGTTATCAACATATCAAATGAAGAAGGTAAAGCTCTCATCACAAGTGAAATGAGAAGCTTTTCGTCCACGGTATCTCCCGAGAGAACTCAATTTCTCTTTCAACTCGGACACTCTGCACGAGAAAGAGTTCAAGCTGTTTCACCTGCCTCAAACTCGGGTTATGAAGTTGTTGTTGAAGATGAAGAATGGTGGATTCATTCTTCCCCTCATAGATGGTTCTAAGGGCATCCCATGCCTCTTTACCACTTGCTTTGTCGGCTATATGAGGTTGCACTTCATCCGAAACAGACAAACAAAATGAGCACCTTTGCTCTACTTGTCTTTCTTGTCAAAAGCTATCCGATCTGCTGAAGGACACTGTGGATCCTGCTTGTTGGTGAAGGCCTAGTTGCTACTCCGGTAACAATATCCCACAAATCTTCCATTTGGAGAATTGCCTTCATCTTATGTTTCCATGGTGTATAATTTGGACCTTTCAATAAGCGATGCGGATCGGTCATCAACTTTGCAACAACGGCCATAGTGAAGGTTCCTTATATCACCAATTGGTCCCCCTTTCGATATACCTTTTGCTAGGCCAATATACCGTACAAAATACCCGCCCTTACGTGAGGGAAACTATAGGTATTTAGAAAGATCAACAAAAATCACCCGCCCTTACGTGAGGGAGACTATAGGTGAGTTTTAGAGATCATACGATACGTGGAACATAAGCGGTCTTGAAAGGGAATCGCCTTGTTGATGGCACCTACCATAGAAGATTCTTCTCATGCGTGGGGCGTAACTTCCCCTAAACACTATGAAGAATACTTCGTCGGGATTTACGCCTAAACACAAGTGCGATAAAGGGTAGTGGATGGAGTAAAAAAATGCAAAAATGGCGTACTTATTCCTCCCCAGACGATTTATAGAGAACAAGCTCGGACGTCGTTGTAGCGGCTATATTAGGCGGCGGATACGGTAGCCAAATCACGACGACTTTACACTGTAAGTGTTGGCCGGAGGTATCACAAATACCGAACAGTTGCGGTGCAATAAAATTGCACGGATGGGTTTTAATATTCCGGGGACTTAGGGAGTGTTTTGATTTTAATTTTTAATGTTATAGTGCAAAAATGAAATATGCAACATACAACAAAAAAAATTGCCCACAAGAATAACCCACAAGGTGTCGGTCACAGCCGAAAATGCACCTTTTACAATTTGCCAAATTGCTATTTTTCGAAAAATTACTCACTATCCCCCTTTGATTTTTTGAAAAAAATATCCCCCCTTAAAAAGCTTTCTTTAACAAAGCATTTTAATAATTATTATATATTTAAAATTAAAATAAATAATTTTAATTTATATAGTTTTTAAAACTTATAAAAAATAAATTAAAATTATATAATTTATAAAGTTTAAAAAACTATAAAAAATAAATTAAAATTAAAAATTTTAATTAAAAAATAATAATTAAAAAAACTTTGAAAAAAAAATTATACCTTGGGGGGTCGGGCGGGATTTGAACCCCACGCTGGCCGCCACGTGAGGGCGGGCGCCCTCCTCCTTTTCCGCCGCGCATCCTCCTCCTCCTCTCCGCCCCCCCTCTCGGCCGGGGCGGCGGCCGTTCTCTTTTTTTTTTTTTTTTTTTTGCTCCCCCCCCCCCCCCCCCCCCCCCCCGGCCGCCGCGGGGGGCGGGGCGGCGCGGCGCGGGCCGCCCCCCGGCCCCCGCCCGCCGCGCCCCCCCGCCGCCCCCCCCGCGCGGCCGGCGGCGCGCCCGCCCCGGCGCCCCCCCGCCGCCCCCGCGCCGCCGCGGGGCGGCGGGGGGGGGCCGGGGTGCGCGGGCCCCCGGGCGGCCCGCGGCCCCCCCCCGCCCGCGCCCCCCGGGGGCGGGGCCCCCCCCCCCGGGGGGGGGGCCCCCCCCCCCGCGGCGGGGGGGGGTGTGGTGGTGTGGGGGGGGTTTTTTTTTATCCCGGCCGGAGAAAACGGGAAAAAAAAAAGTCCCCTCTCCTTCTCACGCCTCCCCAAATTTTCCGGAAAAACGTTTCAATCAACAATCCGGCTCTTAGTTACGCTAACATTAGGAACATAACTGCCCAACTGAACACTAGTCATATGATGTTGCTTCTCTAGAGCAACATCTTCTTCTACAAATCCCCTTCTTGGGCTACGGGAGCACCTTGCTCTAGCTGAGGGGAATGTACTGGGGGACTAGCCGGTTGGGCATACTGTGAAGCAACCATTATTGCAGCCCTTGGGGTATGAATCTGTTGAGACTGAGGAGCCTCATTGTTGGTAGTTTTAGCTGGAGGACTAGCTTTTTCCTTTTCATACCTTTTTTCTACCGGCTTTGAGACATGTGTCAACTTGGACTGTGTACCTTTAGAAGTAGCCAAACGTGTATTTTTATGCCCTTCTACCATCGTCCAACCATCCTCCTAAGGTTGAGGAGTGGGCACACTTGGTGTGGTGGGGCTCTACGTGTCCCTGTTATGCAACATCAAGGTACAATATCTGATCTTGATCTTGTGTGCTGAGGACTAGCACCAAAAACATGTGTTGGGAAAATTAATGTAGAGGACCCATTGGGATAGCACATTGTCACCAACTTGTATGTCAATAGTCTCCTTGAGATCTCTAGAAATATCAATCTCGATGCAAACATGTTTTTGACGCAAACATGTTTTTGAGGGCGTGCATGGAAAAAATTGTCCGCCT
This sequence comes from Wollemia nobilis, assembly GCA_028583015.1. Lineage (NCBI taxonomy): Eukaryota > Viridiplantae > Streptophyta > Pinopsida > Araucariales > Araucariaceae > Wollemia > Wollemia nobilis. The sequence continues at coordinate 578,783 of JAQPPZ010003187.1, read as the reverse complement.
CCACAAAAATGACATGTCGTGGGGGGACTACTATGCGACTAAGAAAGGGCCATAAAGGTAGAGGGAGTCTTGGGAATTCCACCCACACAGGGACTTTGGTAAAAAAAATTTCAAAAACTGAAAACAAGCAAAGAACTTCTCATGTACCAAGGGCCATGCTCGTAAATCACCTTAGAGTGGAATGTTTTCGCAAAGCGAGAAGAAAAAAATAAAAACTTTTGTAATATTTTGAACCATGGAACGGGACTTCATTAGGAGTTCAAGTTGTGTTAACCCAGGCCCTAAGGGAAGACTCATTAGGTGGACTCCATGAGGAGTCCAAGTTGTGTTAGCCCAGGACCTAAGGGAAGACTCATTAGATGGACTCCATGAGGATGTCAAGCTATGTTAACACAAGCCCTAAGGAAAGACTCATTAGTTGGACACCATGAGGAGTCCAAGTTGTGTTAACCCAGTTCCTAAGGGAAGACTCATTGGGAATGCATCCAATGAAATACCCAACAAGGATGAATAATTCTAAACAATGATATGCATAATCAAATTCACGCAATGGAAAAACATCACGAAAACCTTGTGAACCATTCTCAACACAAACTTGCACAATCCATTGAGAGGAGCCATTATTGCATACATTTTCTTCTCCAACGCCAATATTGTCCATTGGTCCCCTAAAGTTAAAGACCATATAAATACTCAAAACCCTAACCCTAATATTCTCACCTGAGAGCTTCAAATGGTTTCATACCCCCGTTTTCAAATTTTTATTTTATTCTGTAAATAATCACTAAGCCAGGCGGTCCTCGGTGTATATTTGGACGTTCTCAATAAACTAAATTTAATTTATAAAAATAAGCACATTGTTGGAATTTGCGGTTGAATACTTCCATGGAGGGTGATTTTTATTTGCCCCCTTTTATATGGCATGGAAAATTATTTGTTAATTTTATTTTAAAAATAAAATAATTTTAAAATTTAATAAAATTATAAGTTAGATAAAATTTATATATTTATTATTAAAATAAAAATTCTTTAATTTTTATTAGTTATTTCATTTAGTAATTACTTGTAGTGATGTCTTAAAGCTGAACCAGATCAAAGACTTAAAATAGTCTAAACTCCAAAGAAAACTTATCAAGCTCCAATCAAGTGTTTTTAAAAATTGTTTAGTAAAAATTATAAAAATTTTAATTAAATAATTTCATTTGTGAATGGATGCCACTTACACATAACCGGAACGTACCGTTGTTTAAAATAATTTTCCAGAGTTATTTATAGTTGCAAAGAGAGTATGTTTTTCCCCTTAAATTAAGTAGAAGGCCGGCCGGAGATAGTTGTATTTTTAGACATTTTCAAATTGAATATATTTAACTTTCTAAAAAAAAATTACATTGACAGCAGCTGCCATTTAGTAATCCAAGGACATCCTTACTTGCATTACTATATCATTAAATATAGTCCAATGCTATCATTGAAAGTTTACGTTTGCCGGGCGTGTCGAGGACCACAGCATAGTGCGCTATAGACGTACTTTTTCTCTTCACGTGATTAAAGCAACGGCAACAGGTAGAGATTCTTTTCCAGTGGAAAATCTACTACTCTTGCCAAATAATTGCCCTTTGTCGGTGTACCCCCACTGGGCAAGGAATACTCTTGCCAAATAATTGCCCTTTGTCGGTGCACCCCCACTGGGCAAGGAATCCAGCGTGAAAAAGCATGAAGGAAGATCTGTGTACAGGCAATTTGCTGCGTTACAGCGCATTAGTCCTGTCGTAGAATATGCATGAAAGAGGCATTTGCTTTCTTTAAGCTGTCCATGAAAGAGGCATTTGTTTTCTTTAAGCTGTCCATGAAAGAGGTGTTGGCACCTGCATAATATTAAATATCATATTTATTTAACAAATAAAATCTAAAAATTCTTAATAGAGTTTATTTTATAGTTTAATAATGTTTATAAATATTAGACGGTGAATATGGATTTTAAAGTGTTACAAATAAATAGTTTAATAATGTTTAAAGATACTAGACAGTGAATATTGTTTTGTAAAGTTTTACAAATAAAATTAAATATTAAAAAAAAAAATTCATTTAATATAAGCATAATTTATTTTATTTTATTTTTTCATATATAATAATAAAGTTTTAGTTAGAGAAGATTCTTTCTTTTTATTTGTTTTATTTTTATTTTTTAACAGTACTTTCCAGATTTTTTAGGTAGCAGTTTAGGAAAAGATTAGAAGTGGAGAAAGACGGGGAAGAGGAAGATATTTCGAAACAGATAGATTATGTCCTCAAAAAACAAAATGATCTCAATTAAAAACAATTTCATTTAATATAAGCATAAACATACTATCTCTTTTATTTTACTTATCTTGCATCGATAAAAGGTTTCTTAGTAAATTATAACACGTCTTTAATCTTGAAAAGAAGCTTTTATCATTTTTTTTTTTAAATTTATCATTGAATTAAAGTGTTCCAAGAAATTTAGCAGAAAATTTGAATTATATAAAACTTCTGAAAATAAATATCTAGTTCAACTTTTAGATTTTTTTTTTGACATAAAACAAAACATGACATATCTTAGAGGCAAATTTGCTAGTGATTTTACCTATTGGATTTTCTTGACATAAAACAGAGCATGACATGTCTTGGAGGTAGACTTGAAAGTTTCTAGCTATTTCACTTAGCACATTTTTTTGACATAAAATAAAACATGACATGTCTTCAATGTAGACCTAAACTTTGCTAGTGATTTCACTTATCAAAGGAAAATTGTACAACACTTTTTAACTTTTTTTTTTTTTTTTTTTTTTTTGGGGGAGGCGGTTGGAAACATACAAGCCAAAGCATACAGCTAAGGGCACATCAAGGGCCACTCTCCCTATGAATCGAACGTGGGTCTTTTCAAGGAGAGACCAATACCTTTCCCATTGTGGAATGTTTAGATAGGGATAAATATTTCAACTTTTTACAACTACTTATTGGTTTCAAAATCTGCCTAAGTCAATAACAAGGTTAAAGTGTGCCCTTAATACTTTGACCAAGAGATTGGAAGGCTCGGAGAAGGTGTCTTTGAGCTAGTCTCTGGAGAAGGTTGGTTCATTTGCCTAGCTAATCTATCTAAATGGGGGGTTGCAAACTAAAGAAAGAAAGGCAAAGGGTTAGAAATATGAGCTAAAAAGTGGTACAAATTTGGTAATATTAAGAGACATGGTGTAGAGAGTCACAACTTGAACTCAAATTGGACACCTAATAGAACAACCTACATCCCTTATGTAATTAAAACATTTTATCATTAAGAACTATAAGCTATACTAAATCATTCCAGAACTATAACGAAAATCCAAGTAGAAATCCATAATGTAGAATGACTATAGCAGAATATATATTCATAGATTTAATTGAAAATCATTAGCATAGTAAGGCATACATGCATGTTTTGCACAAAAAATGAGTAGGAGTCTAGACAGGAATCCAATTCTCATTCAAGAAGGAATACAGTCCTTAATCAATATAATCATTCCAATTGTAAGCAAAAGAGTCGACCCCTAGAATGATTTACATTCTAGTATATATAGATATTTACATTGTATTCAGTTATCTAAAAATGATTATTGTCAGATCATATTGCAACTTTCAAGGCAAGCACAAAGAGTGGTTGTTATATTTAGCTTTGTTGTGCTTAACTACTTCACGCATGCTCTATTGATGTGGATGATGTAGATTTCATCTTAAGACTAGCTTGTGTGTTACATCATTGGATTGTACCCATTTGTTGATGGTCCACTTCTTTATGTTATGCATAGCCAACTGAGCAAGGGCATATGTGCAATATCGAGAGATTCAATCATTGGTATTTTTTGATATTGATGATTCTTGGTGACTGATATGCATGTGCACGCCTGTTGACATGGATAATTTTGGATTACTTATGGAGAGGTTAGCGACATGAAGACACATTGCTTACCATAAAGGATTTATCATAGTTGAGTGTAGCTTCATCTTTCTCCTTATGCCAGATTAAAATCCTTCTTATTGGGTGTTGGATGAAGACTACACTCTTAATGGTTTTCATATAAAATTCTAGGCAATCACACTTAGGATTATTTTACATCTGGGAGTGTGTTTATCTTACCAATATTTTAAGTCCTTCCTATCATCATCACCTTCAATAATCTAGACTATCTTAGGTGCCTTTGCAAATTCTCATGTTGGACATTGGATGATGAATGTTGGGTAGTTTACTTATTCTTTCCTTCATTGGATCTAATACCTTAGAATATTTTTGGGTTAGGCATTGTTATTCACTATCTTAGATGTTTTATGTCTTCTTGTTGACATTAGTATTGCTCTTAATTTGGGTGGCCTTGCTTTTCTTCATTGCTTATCTTTCAGGTATCGGGCGATAGACCTTAGGTCTTGTACCTTTGCTTTAGCTACTCCTCTTCTAACCAATTAGCTATTTCTATTTTGATCAAATGTATATTTTTTTCTTCTTGATAATTCCTAATGTGATATGGCTAGAGCTCTTTGGATTGAAACCTAACCATATTTTGAATACAAGGAATGATCTATTTACCTTGTACCAAATGTCCTCCTATTTGTTATAAGAAGTTTGAGGACAAACTCATTGTGAAAATTTATGGTAAATCAACAATTACCACATCCTAAATTGCTACTAGGTTTGGAAACCTATGCAATAGGATTGGGAATTTTTTGAAGACTCCTACCTTCATAATCACTACTCCTTTGACCTGCAATATTTTAAAATATATTTTGTGGTATTCTATACCCATAGTATCACATATTTCTTGAGGCATGATTGAAATATTGGTTATCAGATCAAGCATGCAATTGTGCAGCACCCATCCTTCTAACAATACCCAAATTTAAAAGTACTTAGAATCAATTTTTATTAAGCTAATGGATAGTTATTTGTAGGTTGACTTGTTATGCACTGAGTTAATCCTTTTGCCTTGAAGACCTACTTCAACTAGATTTCCCTATTTAGGTGTTAGTAGATCTTCTCATAGTTCTCCAACCTCGACCCAATTTTGAATTGCCTTCCCATAAATTTATGCTATGTCCTCCCTTTGAGATCTTGTTATGGCCAGATAATACAATTTTCCATAGGCATGTTTGCTTTGGTAATATAGGCACAATACTTCTAGACTACATTGTTTACCATCTATATCTGGTTTTTCTGTTCTTTTTTTTTTGCTCAAATTTCTTTTACTCTAGTTCATCTTCAATGTTCTCTATGCTCTGAGAATCAATTTTCCTATGATGGTTCTATTTTGAATTTGAGTTATCTAGATTTCATATTACAACTTCCTCCTTTTCTAGTAGTTTATCTAGATGCATCATAAGGGCTAGAACTCCCTATGAATACATATTTATTCCTGTGATTAGACTCAACTAATGGTTGTGGTTGTCACCATTTTAAGATTTTATCTTTTAAGCTCTCTTGGATTGAATCTTCCTCTTGTTATTTGTTGGTGTGATTAGGATTGTTTACACAAATTTCATATATACATTTATCTTAATTTTTTTAGGAGACATAATCTTGAGCATCATTGTTGTATTGTACTTCATAGGATTGGTACTCAATTTTTATCATCTCTTTTATGAGTTGAATAGATTTTACTATTTCTTGAGTTGTCTAGGGTGTAAGTGATCTCTCTATATTTGGTGAATTGCTTTGAGGCTCTCTATATATAAGTGTTATCTATTGCGATAACTAGGGTTTCATCAGAGATGTATGTGGCTCTATGTGAAATACTATTAGGGAATCTACATCACCAGCTTTTGGGGAAAGTTTTTCTATAACAATTAACAGGCTCTTGGTCTTAATGGCCACCTAAAAAACCTGAGGAAACCTTTTTTCATTATACTACTAGATTTGTAGACCCAGATCTGAGTTCAAAGCTCACACATAATATAGATATGATTATGCATGAGATGGCTCAACTACGTGGAGATCCTATCCCATAACCTTTTAAATTTGATGTCTAAGTCTAGGAGCCTTTCTAGAGGATGATATATGAAAATTTCATGAATAATTTGAAGAGATTGCCCAAATCATAAAAAACTAATATAAGAGGTTCATCCAAGTCCTCCCATGCCCTAATGTTGTTATCTTATAAAGATATGTACCATTGCAATACATTTCCTAAAAAGTATTGATCCAAAAGTCTAACCATAACGTATTTAAAGAAATATTGCAGACAATATCCAGAGTTATGACATCTTAGTAGTGCTCATAATTATTCTTCCCAGTGCCATCATAGGTAGACAAAAATTTTAGTGCACCGATTAGAATTTTATTACAAACTGGAATATCAATTGGTCTAACACCATTCCAGGTTAAGAAAAATTACCCAATCATGGTTCTAAAAATTTGGCTATTGTGTCAATAGTTACATCTAGCTAGTTCTTGGTGCACTATTGGGGCTTACCAATATTCTCCCCTTCATATAGGATTATGCATAAGGGTTTGGACTCAAAATGTACTTGTAAAAAAATGGTGAATCCTAATCAAAATCAAGATGAATCAAGGTGAATCCTAAGCAAATCAAATCAATCATCTTCACACCAAAATTTGGGGTATTTGAAGCCCTAAAAAGTAACTTGGGGTAATTTTTTACCAATTATGTTACCTTATAACTTCATAAAACCACTAACACTAGATCAGGCTTGAAAAGAGATTTCCAACGAGTACAAATATGACTATGTTTGGATATATATTGTGGCAAATTGACCCTAAGAAAAAATTGGTCCCAAAAATTTTAGGTGAATGGGCCGACATCGAGGGTCCTCATATTCACCAATTTTCAATTTTGGAAATCCTAATATTCACCCAATTTACAAATATTCACCATTTTGTATAACCTTACCTTCTAATTTTGAGTGTTCTTTGCTAGTGGAATCACCATTTTTCATAGGATTCTTAGTTCAATGGAGTTGGTAGGTGAATATACAGTCTCTACATGTGGAATCAAAACTATTCACCAAAATCTTGTATCCTTTGGGTGATTGAAATAGGATTTGTGAAATCATGTTCCACTGGGCATACCAAAAATTACTCTTGTTTTTTAAATTCTCCTAAGTCAATAACAAGATTAATGTGTACCCTTAAGACTTCAGCCAATATATTGGAAGACTCAAAGAATATGTCTCTGAGCCATCCTCTAGAGAAGGATGATTCCTTTGCCTAGCTAATCTATCTAAATGAGGGGGTGCATACTAAAGAAATAAATACAAAGGGTTAGAAATATGAGCTAAAAAGTGGTACAAATTTAGCAACATCAAGAGACATGGTGTAGAGAGTCTTACAATCTAAACTCAAATTGGACACCTCGTAGAACAACCTATGTCCCTTATGCATTTAAAATATTTTACCATTAAGCATTCTAAGCTATACTAAATTATTCTAGAACTATAAAAAGAATCTAGGTAGAAATACATAATGCAAAATAAATGTAGCAGAATATTTGTTCATAGACTTAACTAAAAATAATTAGCACAATACGACACACATACATGTTTTGCATAATAAATCAACAAGATTCCAAACAAAAATCCAATTCTCATTCAAGAAGGCATATAGTCTGCAATCAATACAATTATGTCAATTGTAAATGATAAAGAGCCAACCCCTAGAATGACTTGCATTCTAGTCTATATAGATATTTACATTGTATTCAGTTATCTAGAAAAGATTATTGTTAAAACATATTACAGGTTTTAGGGTAGGTTCAAAGAGTGGTTGTTGCATTCAGCTTTGTTGTGCTCAACTACTTTAGGCATGATCTACTAATGTGGACAATGTAGATTTAATCTTGGGATTGAGTTGCATGTTGCATCATTGAATTGTAACCATCTATTGATGGTCCACTTATTTTTGTTATGCATAACTAGTTGAGTAGAGGTAGATATGTTGTATGGAGAGCTTCGACCACTGGAAGTTTTTGATAATGATGATTCCTGGAAGCTAACATGCATGTGCATGCCTACTAACATGGATCATTCTATATTGCTTATGGAGTCTTTAGTGGCATGAAGGAACACTACTTATTATTGAGTTGTCACAACTGAGCATAAATTCATCTTTCTCCTTATGTCAGATTGAAATCCTTCTTGTCAAGTATCGAATGACAATTACATTCTTGATGATTTTTATCTAAAATGTTGGGCAGCTACACTTAGGATTATTTTGCATCTAGGAGTGTGTTTTTCTTGCTAGGATTTTAAGTATTTTCTATTGACATTATCACCTTCAAGAATATGGCCATTCCTAGGTGCCTTTGCAAATTCCATGATGGCATTGGATGATGAATGTTTTGTTTACTTATTCCTTCTTTCATCAAATTCAATGCCTTAGAATATTTTTTTCTTAGGCATTGTTATTCATTGTGTCAAATTTTTTATGTCTTTCTATTTCCATCAACATTACTCTTGGTTCAAGTGGCATTACTTGTCTCCATTTCTTGTCTGTAAGATGTCGAGTGATGAACATCGAGTCTTATGCCTTTGCTTTGGCTTCTTCATGAAGAATATCAGGTCTTGGGTTTTGAATATCTTACTATTGGCATCAGCCTCTTGAGAATCTGGCTAGATTCCCATACGTAGCCAAATTATCCTTTTTGCTTCAACTGGCTAGATGTTGGATTTTATGCCTCAATGTCAAAACACTATCTAGAAATTATCTGCTAATTGGTTTATATTTTACCTTAGAATATTTTACATTCAGCTACACCTATATGCACTTTACATCCTCCTACAAAATTTTATCCTACTTCATCCGTTATAGTATCTTCTTTGGTGCTCTTTTAGATGTCTTCTAAAATGCTACATGCTTAACGCTATGATACTATTTTAGCAAACAATCTACATGGTCAAGAATATGTCACATAGTGGATGTAGGTGATAAAATTTACCTACATTATTCATTTTTAAAATTGGTCCACTATAATAATTAAATATACTTTATCAAGGGTCACACTTCCTGTGAATCAAACTCGGATCTCGGCTAGGAGAGTCTAATACCTTTTCCATTGTAGTGTATCAATAGGGATAAAAATTTAATTTTTCACAATTGCTCACCTTTGAAATTGGTCCACTAAAAAAATTAAAAGATAATTTATCAAGGGTTGCCCTTACTATGAATCGAACTTGGTTCTCTGCAAGGAGAGCCCAATATATTTCCCATTGTGGTATCTCGAAAAGGATAAAAATTTCAAATTTTCACAACTACTCATATTTAAAATTGGTTCCCTATAACAATTAAAAGATACTTTGTCAATGGCGACTCTTCCTATGGATCAAACTTGGGTCTCCACAAGGAGATCCCAATGCCTTTCTTATTATGATACCTCCTATTAGGGACAAAAGTTTCAACTTTTCACAACTACTCAGAAGAATAGGAAGAGGATAGAAGTAACATAGGTATGTAGCCACTCGAAGCGTGACCATACAACTATGCTTGATAAACAAAGGAAGAAGATAGATAAGAAGAAAATAAGAAAGGTGAAAATAACCTAGATATGATGGAAATTACGAGGGTCAGGTCGTGATCGGGTTGGTGATGTGACAAGGTGACTAGGGTGTTGTTGATTTGTATAGTTGGCCAACTATTGGAGTTGGCATAATGTTGTTGTGCTGGATTCATGGGGTGGCAATGGGTGAGGTACCAGGTGATGTGGAGGGCTTTGAATTTGGATGGATGAAGGGGTGTCTTTAGGTGATTGGATTGGTTCTTCAAATAACATATCATTTACCAAGGTTTCAAATGTATGATATTTGTTGATTTCATGCTTCAATTGGTGATGGTAAATGTAAAATTTATTCTCGTGAAAGTTTCACGACTTGGGGCATAGTGGGTCCACATGATGGATTTTAGGTAGGGCAATGATACCCTAGTGTAGTAAATAATGTAACATTTGTGCTAGTGGTGCATATTGGACTGGCATGGAGTAAACATAAGTCTCAGGTGGTGCCAAGTGGGAAAGGGTTGGAGTGGAGTTGAGTGTTTGAGAGACGGATCGAGAATCCGATGATGGTCGAATGCTAGGTATAGTGGTTGATCTAGGATGAGGTGAAGAGATTTAAGCCGTGGTAGGTTGGAAAGAAGAAACAATGACAATAACTTAAATGGAGTTCAAGATTGTTGAGGTAAGAAATAATGTGCTAGATATCAAGTGAAGAAGATGAGGAAATGGAGGGTGGTGGAGATCGAGATTCTGGTGAATATGTTGGAGTGGGGTATAACTATGAAGATCTATGTGAAGAAGGAATGTGGAAATGTGCAACTGATGATGAGGTAGGATGAAATGGAAGACCATGTAGAGAGGATGGTGGTTTTTGTAGAATGGGAGGAGTGGGATATGGCTCGAGATAATTCAAAATATGAGCTGGTATAGGGTACACAGAGGTGACTTGGGAAGCATGTGCATGGAGGGATTGAGCATACGGGTACATCCTGCTCAAGAGGGGTGGATTTAAACATGGAAGGCATGTTGGGTAAAAGGTATACCTCCTATTAAGTGGGTAGTATTTTAAAGAAGGATGATGGGCCAAATAAGGTGGTAGGTAAGGATCCCTCTCATAACAATATAGAGGGGGTTGAGATCCTCACAAATGATGATTTGAGTGCTCCTCCTTGTTATCAAAGGAGGATAATGAGATCTGAATATCACCTGATAGGGTGAGTATGAGGAGTCTCTATGAATAGGCAAATGGCATCGGGTTGATGAGTGATGATCTGAGTGAGAAGAAGGTAAGGATTGTCGAGCATGAGTCGAGGTAGACGGTCATGTAAGATTGAATGGAGTGATTGGAACTGGGGGTAATACTGGAAGATCCTACATGGTGAGATTTGGAGATGTTGTGGGTGTATGTATGGAATAGTGTATATCTATTGATGATGTGGTAGTCGGTGATGCAAAAACCTTCAAAAACATATAAATACCAACAGTATATAAATGATGCAAAAAAACAAAATATTCTTGTTGTGAAATAGAAAGTGAAACACCATATGTGAGGTGTTGTGTTTGATTTTACCTAAAGTGCAATTTAATGACACTGTACATAACCTATGATGTAACAAACCTAGGTAGGCTAGGCATTGAATTCACGTAGGTGGATGATGTTGATAGGTTCAGGTTCAGTGTGTCTTTCCAAATTTACCAATTGATAGGCACTATAACTAAATCTATGTGTAATAATGTATGGCCCAAGCTAGTTATGAGTGAAATTATCTCACTGCTAGCAGGGTTGACTTATGATTTGCTTATTTTTCTTGAGTACCAGGTTGCCAATTTTAAATTCACATTTATGTACCTTACTATTTTAGGCACATCGAAGGTGATCCTGATAAAAACACATGTGTTCAATGGTGTGGATACACCTCTCATAGAGGAGTGTTAACTAATCAAGGTAGGCTTGATGAGCAATGTCATCATAATGAAGTATTTCATGGACACTCCTAAAGAGGGTATTTTGAGCTCGAGGAACATGATGGCCTCAGCTTCATAAAATAATGAGAATGGGGTTGCCTTGGTGGGAGTACAAATGCTTGTGTAGCAATCCCACAAATATAATGGTATTTGGTTGTGCCAATCATGGTGACTCTACGATTGTCTTACATAGTATAGAACAAATAGTTTTGTTTGTGGCTTCCACTTAAACATTATCCTAAGGATAATATGGAGTAGAAAAGCTATGGTGGATGTGGAATTTGGTGTAGAGAGCATGGATAGTTTTGTTTTGAAGGATTTGTCATTATCCAAGATGATTTGGGATGGGATCCCAAAGCGGCATATAATGTGATCAATAATGAATACCATGATTTTGGACCCCGTGGTTTGGACAAGATACGCTTTGTGATGGCCATGTCATTGAAGTGTCTACCATAGGTACTATCATGAGTTTCTTGCACTACTTGTTGGGATTCATATGGTTCTAGGTAGTGTAAGAGGATTCCATCATAACTATGGTGATAGAGGATGTCCCCTAGTAATGTATAATGGATTACCCTTTGTTTGAATGCTCGACAATGAGCATGTTGTAAATCATATGGTAAGAAACCTAGTTTTATATAGTCCTTGATTTTAAAAAACCAAGGATCATGAGATTTGGTTTGGACAACATGAATACCCTCATCATATGTGGTGGGTGAAGGTGCAATGGCAGATTGATTTAGGGTGTGAACAGACACATGTATGGTGTCAAAAAGGGGATTTTGGGGTATGAGCAATTCCAATGAAGCCATGGTATCTATGAAATGGTTTGACGAGCATGGGTTAGCTTTGATAAAATACCACTCGAACTAGATGAGAATTTCTTAGGCAATTTGTTTGTATCATTGGAGAACTAGGTAGTGATATTGCTAGATCTCTTGGACCTTATTAACAATTAGGAGGGAATTGCCTATGATGTGAAGGCATCAAATGTACATGGAGTGAGATTGTTTAAATTCAAGGATTAAGGCCTCATATTCCATATTATTTTTAGTGCATGGGAAGCCTAATTTGAAGGAAAAGGGGAGCGGTTCCCCATTTGGTGTAAAGAAAATGATGCTAGCACCCCCTACATGAGTGTAGCGAGAGCCATAAAAAAAGTGTTAAATTCATTGGCATTTCAGGTTTAACATATTATTTGGCTTCTATGACACGAAATATGGAGTCATCAAGGATTTAGATGAGAAGTGGTTGATCGTCATGCAATGGAGCTTCAACCAATTTGTCTATGATGACCTGTCCTTTTATGTATTTTTGTAAAAATGAATTCTAGATCAAATGTAGTAAGCAACATGATCCATTTGGCTATGCGAGAGTTCTGATAGCTCTTGTTCATCATGTATCAAAGTAGGCTATCATGAGATATAATAAAGGTGGTATGGTTTAGCATGTAATGGCATAGTTTCTAGGTGGCAAAAACTACATCTAGGCATAGCTTTTCCATATATGCATAACACATATCATAGCTAACTAGGGTGCGACTAATGCAACATATGGATTTCTCATTATTGAGCACTTTCTTTTGTGCTAACAATGTACCAAGTGCAAAGCCTATAGCGGGTGCAAAGGAGATATTATTGGTGAGGAGGTGAGATAGGATTTGATCGAGTCAAAAGCTTATTGATATTTGTTGTCCCATTTGAAAGAGACCTCTTTTTGTAAAATATGATTGAACATATTACATTTGTCCAATAATTGGGTGATGAACCATTGGATTGATGTGATTTTACCCTACAAGCTATGTAATTATTTAAGTTTGGTGGGAGGAGGCATCTCGATGATGGCATTGAATTTATTAGGGTCAACTTCGATGCCTCACTGAGAGATGATGAACCCTAATATTTTACCCGATGTAACACCAAAGATGCACTTCTTTGGGTTGAGGCACACGTTGTGCTCTAGGAGGTGATCAAAGATTTTACATAAATTGGCTATATATTGTGAGCATTATTTAGACTTTGAAATGAGGACATCTACATAATCTTCCATGATTTTATGCATGTAAATGTGAAAGATATATGTCATTGTGCACTGGTAGGTTACCCTAGTGTTTTTGAGACCGAATGACATAAACTTGTAATAGGAAGGTCCCCCAGGGGTTTTGAAGGAGGTTTTGTGTTGATTGTAGGATAGATATTAATTTGGTTGTAACCAAAAAATTCATCCATGAGGGATATCATTTCATTGTAGGTTATTGAATTGATAAGCGAGTCTATGTTTGGCAATGGAAAATTATCTTTGGGATAAGATTTTTTCAGATCGTGGAAGTCAGTGCAGACTCGAACCTCACTTGAAGGTTTGGGAACTAGCACCATGTTAGATACCCATTCGGGATAGTCGATGGGTTGAATAAAATATATGTCAAGGAGATTTTGTAGCTTGAATTTAACTAACAAAGAAACCATAGGGTGCATACATCATAGTTTTTGTCAGATAGGCTTAGCATCTTTGTCCAATGTAAGATTGTGAACACTAAAGATGGGTCAAGACCTGGTATGTCTTTGTAGGACTAGGTGAATATCTTGATGTATTATTTAAGGAAGGTAGTGAATAATACATGTTATTTAGGTGAGAGTTTGACAATATGAGGGTTGTTAGGATCGTCACCAATATCAACATCGATGGTTACTTCTATCAACATGTGCGAACCATCACAAATTTGCTTTGGGATTGGAATGAGGTGGAGGTCATCGATGACCTTAGGTATGTCATATTATTCATCTAAATATATGTTTGTGTGATGGACACGTGGAATGTGAGGTGTATTTGATGATGAAGGAGCATTTGCTGCATGTAGGATGTGTGGTGATAACAGGAAGTCTTGTGGATAAGGTATTGATGAAATGTGAGTTAGGTCAATGAAATTCAGGTTAGGGATGTTGTCTCGATTCATGTGAGATGTGTATCGAAGTGTCCTAAAGAGGTCCACATCAACCATGTTAACATAAGTGATGGAATAATATTATAGTGATGAATATACTGAGGAAGATTCATGTGTTTGTAAGCATCGAGAAAGGTGTAATAGTAGACGTAAGACAATGGGTGGTGATCGAGTCTATGTTATGGATTATCAAAGCTAGTCACACATGTGTGAGGATCTAGCTAGATATGTTAGCAACAAATGGGGAAGTGTGATGTTGCATTATGGAGCTTTAGGTGTGAGAGATAATACGGTGAATTGATTAACTAGTTCATCAAAGTAGCATAAGGACGTGTCATCTAGAGAAGGGACTTCATCAAAGAATTTTTAGGGAACTATGATCATAGAGTGGGGAGATGATTGAGGAACCAGTATAATCAAGAACACATTTGTAAGTTATTTCATTGATGGTTTCTTGAATGTGAAGGAGAGGATCCAATCCTTCGCCTATGAGTTCTATGATATCATGGTCATGGAAACTTATATATGGTTGAAGGTAGTGCATGATATTATCCACAAAGTTGATAAATTATTTGCTATCATGGGTTTCAAGGTCGATAGATCAAATGATGTCAATAAATTCCTCATGATGGGATTGATATTGTTGTAGAAGGTAAAAAATAGACAATATAGAAAGGTCATTACATAGCTAATGCATAAGGCTACCACGAATAGTAATGATATTCTTTGGGAGATGAGGTGGAGCTTGAGGAGTCATAGGAGCTTGAGGAGTCACCTCTTCTTGTGCATCACTTGGATTATTTTGATTTTAACTTTCCCCCATCATGAATTTGAAACACGGATTCTTATTTTCTCTATAATATTTCTCTAAGGCTTCCACTCGTACTTTAGTTTCCTTCTTTTCCTCTTGAGTAGTAGATGCTAATTCCTGTGCTATCTACCTCATCTTTGTATCCTCCAATAATTTTAAAGTCTAAAATTTCAAATTTTTTATTTTAGAAGATCTGTGGATATTCTAGCATCTTCTCTCCTTTTGCCCAATTCCACTCATGTAGATCCAACTTCTCTGAGTATAACTATCTCTTATCCTCTTACTGATACTTTTATATAGTCTTGATTTGTTTTTCTAGAGCAATATTATTCACCATTGTTTCTCGTTGTCTCCTTGTACTTATTTGTATTAGACTGGATTGCCTCCCTATAATTTCCTTCCTTTCCTGAACTGATGGTTGCTTCTGCTATCGTTGTTGAATTGCTTGTTGCTCTAAGTTTAGGTTCCAAATTCCTAGACCTTTTTCTTCAAGGGTGTACATCCTAATTATTCAAAGAAGTATCCTCCTATACCTCAGTAGCCTAGCTCCTTCTTTATTCGAGACTTCTTTGGAGTATCCTTCTGAACTGGTACTGACTTTGCCCACCTCAAATGGTTGGCTATCCTACCCTAACATTCCTAGGTTCTGTCAAACCTAGAAAGTGGATTTCCATTTTCATAACAACATTTAATAACAATCCAATGGCATGGAAAGCCATTCCAAAGTTCTTTGAGATTTTCATTAGTACTTCATGCATCTTAATTTCTAGATAGGTACCCCAATAATACTTGATCCCTTTGGTGATACCTTCTACATACTGAGCCATACATATTGGCATATTTGTAGCCTATGTATCTCTTGATAGTCAAGCCATTATAGTATTCATGGCGCATGGCCAATTGTTCCCTTACAATTGGCTCTTCTTAATTCTTTGAGTTCCTGCACCAAATATCTTGGCATTAGTCAGTGACTCACATTAGTTAACAAAGTGATGATATGATGTGTCTCAATCGTATCAACAAAATTATTAACTATCCCCATGTCATATTTTTGTAATCCAAATTTTTTCCTGAATGCCTTCACCGAAAATGTTACTATGACTGACCTCTTACCCATATTGATATAGGTAATTCTAGTTGCAATATTATATGTCTGAACTATCTACAATAGATATTTGTAGAATAAGTTCTTCTAGTGTGGTGGTACTTGCACTATTACAGCTACACCAGCCTCCTCAAACTATTTTCTCTAGGGGTGGTTCTTGTTCTGTTTATTACTCCACCACTTCCTACATGTCTCTCCTCCATGTTGTATGAATGATATATTCATTATCCATCTGACCTTCCTTAGGTCTGCTACTTAGATCCTCATAGGATATAGAACATGTACCTCACTTCTCAATTCCCTCCTTGAGATCCTCTCTTGTGCCATCCTTCGGTCAGCCCTCCAATACCTCTGACCTCCTCATGGCATGTATCCTTCTCTTCTCTAAGGATGAGTACCACACCAATCATGGGACTAAAACTATAATCATTGGTACTACCTTGGTTCTGACTCTCTCTCATGCAAGGATCTTGGTGAGCGTTCCACCCTATTGGCTACAATTCTTCTTAACCAATATCCAAACTCTTCGACTAAAATTATTTTCTTTCCATATCTCTGGTTATATTGCTACTCAAACATCACCAATTCCATAATTATAAGTGTCTCAAAAATTGTACAATCTACTATAAATCATACAATATGCTTTCCCACTTACTCCTGTACAGTTTCCATATGAGAAACCCCTCCAGATTGTACAATTATTCAATCTACCATTGTTTGGTCTTCAAACTATTTGATCTTCTATAAATCATACAATTGCATATTGAAATCATATAAGGATGTACTAATCCATACAATATCCCTCTCTAGCTACTTTCCCTTGTCGAATACATAAAATTTCATATGATTTCATATGATTTGATCTTCTATTGGGCTTGATAATTCTACTTTTGATGCCCCTTATCCTCTCTTTGAATATTCAGCACCACCTGATTTACATGGGCCTGCTTGCCCTGATGTTTTGTGGTACTCTTATTGAATTCCTATTTTTTGTTCTTGAGCTTCAAGTTTCCTTCTTGCAACATGATATCATCTATTACCTTGGCTTGCACCAAAGCTTCTTCAAATGTCAGATACTGTTGCAGCTGCAACAGTAATGAGATGTTCTTGGAAAAACTCTTGGTGAACATTCAAGTCAATTCTATCATAGGAATAGGTAATGGTAGCTTCACCATTAATATCTATCATCTCTTTTTGTATTGTTCAATTGGCTCATCGTCATGCTAAGCCAGCATAGCCAAATCAAAAAGGTTAGTCTATTTCTTGACACCAAAAGAAAAGCATTTAAGAAAGGCATCATCTAACTACTCAAAACTGGTGATGTTATACTTATTAATTTGATTGAACCACTCTCGAGATAGGCCTGAGAGGATTGTGATGAATATTTATAAAAGAAAGGTATCGTTGCTTGCAATCTAGAAGCATACATCTAGAAATCTCATGACATACTCCTATGCATCTTCATCACCTTTAAATTTGTCTAACCTGGGCATGTCAAAATGCTCAGGGTATGGCAGAGTAGGCATTGAGGGGTCCAAAGGCTCATCATAAATTTTCCTTAATGTCAACTTTTGAAAAGCTTCACCTTGCCTCTCGATCACTTTTACCTTATGAGCTAAGGCCTTATAGGCATGCGAGGATAAGAAGTCCTCCTCCCTAAGCTGACACAGAGGTGGTCTGGGAGGTACAGTCTTCCTCTATTGAGGTGGAGGATGTTTTTCTTCCTCCTCCTTATCTTGGGAGTTTTTAGGATAATCTTGGTTAGCTCCATCTCCCTCTTCCTCATACTATCGTTACCTATGATTTTCGACCAAAGGTGATCGCTCTCTTTGTTGGGCACTAATATGAGTGTGAGTGTCTCTACGCTCCTGATGCATATCGGCTTGTGAAAAAGTCTTACTATGTTTGTGCTCTCTATTATCTACATGAGTGTATAGACCAGCCCTGACTATCCTATCTTCCTGCTTTGCGTGCTCCTTTTGGGAAAGGATACACTATTCACACATGCGCTGCTCATATAGTCTCTGTCTAATGACCCTTTGTGCTTGAAGATTTTCATATTCAATGTGCTGCATTTCTAGGTGAGCATACTCCAATTGATCTTGGAGGAGTTGTCATCTCTGCTCGGATTTCATATTATATGATCTATCAAGATGATCGACCATAGGAGGCCTTTGGTAGGTGTGCTTCATGCGAGCGACCTTATGGGTTTTGTACCCATTGGACTGATGTGATGCATTGTTACCTATATCTGTGAAGATGATATTGGCATATTGTTGATTCCTATATTGTGTGCCACCATGCATAGATGGTTGGTATGTGACATGAGGGTGCTTAGAAGCCTCTCCATGCTCTCTAGTAGTATTGATGA
Source organism: Wollemia nobilis (assembly GCA_028583015.1). Taxonomy (NCBI): domain Eukaryota; kingdom Viridiplantae; phylum Streptophyta; class Pinopsida; order Araucariales; family Araucariaceae; genus Wollemia; species Wollemia nobilis. The sequence goes on along the minus strand of JAQPPZ010003187.1, from coordinate 560,099 downwards.
AACTTCCACTATGCTCACTTGGGGTACGAGTGGGCAGAGTTGAAGGCTTGTAGCCTAATTGCTCTAAGACACTACCTAGACCATCTAACTATCTAGATCACCACTATTCATATGGTGGTGTACCATTATATCCCACCTTGGATATATCAATGGTGACCTTGCATGGTGCACTATACGTGGGAGTGTGAGTAGACCTATGCTCAAAAGTGAACCTATCTACATGCCCCTGAATGGACGGATCTCTGTTCCTTCTATACTCAGAATGTGGAATTATGGATCCTCCCATGGACCTAGTACATAGGGACACCAACTTGGTCCCCTATACGACATACTCTTTGGCTGATCCCGTGGACATGTGTGCACTGTGGTCTTAGTAATGGCTTTTGAGTAGAGCACTCTCATGTTGAGGAGCTCCATGCTAAATTATGTGTCTAGAGGAGTGTACTAAAGCTCCTCTATTTGGGGTACGCTCGATGGGGTCCCCTCATGTAAAGTTATCTCATCTAATGTTTGTCAAATGACGTTTAGTGCACTCATGTAGGTGACAACCTAACACATGTTGTTGTGAATCTATTGGGGATTGGCCATTGGCATCAGGTTTAGACCTTTGTCAACCACCCCGTGTATCCACCATGGTGTACCTAGTGTCTAGATTTATATTTTATTAAGCAACCAAGGTATACAATGGTAATTATTTTGTATTAAATTTTAATAGTGAGCCCTAAACTGTTAGATGTTATTTTAAGATTTGTTGCATCAGTAAAGAAACTCTTATCATGTTTTGAAAGCTTGTTGAATGATATTATCAGTTTAATTGGATTTCACCTATATACTCACAACTTGACAATCTGGATGTGACTTCCAAACCGCGTAATCCAACCTATAATGTGTGGTAATGAATCCCACACACGATCAGGGAGCACAGGTCCTCCTAGATCCTCACCCATTTTTCCCTAGTCAACGTTACACCCTTTGAAGAGAATACATGCAAATTTTCCAGGGTATGAAAGGTTCTTGGATCCAGTATTGGTCTAGTATCCAAGGGTACGTAGGATTTGGGCCAACGGATGGAAATCACCTCCACCGTCATTGAACCCTACTAGTGGTTGGATGTGACTCCCAACTCACTAGCATTTAAGTGCCAAGTGGTGTGTGTGGTTCATTTTAATTTGCATAAAATAAAAATGCATAATATAGCATGAATGATTTCTTCCTACATGTAATGTAAAAATAAATGTTTCATATTTATAAGTGCATGCTATATCCTACATGATTTTTGACAATACAAGCTCCTATGCAAATGGCCACTACTTGGGCCTTAAACAACAAACCAAACACACAAATTTTTTCAACCACACTGGATTCTAGGGCGGACTGCAATCAAAGATCCACTATTCCTAGTAGAACCTTTCTAAAAATGCAAAAATAAATACAACTCTAGGACCTAATTTATTTCTTTTTTAGTTTTCCTAGTTGTATTGCAAATTTAACATTCTGGAAAACACAAAGATAAAAAGAAGTTACAGAGGGTGAAAAGTGGGATCTACCTTAGGTCCACATATGATCTATGTTTTATTCTCTATTGTCTGATCTGCCAGTTGTGAACTACAGGTCTGGTGCACGGTTTAGACTATAAATCACATTTTCGTAGGCAAACAATTGAACCACAATTGTAACCTGCAGTTTGCACCTGTAATTTTTAAAACACAAGAAAATGACAGTCAGATCTCTTGAATTATGGATTTCCATTGTGATCACCTTCTAACCTATCCAAAAAGCGTGCACCTATCTAGTAGATCAATCAAAATTAACATAAAAGCATGAAATAGGAAACAAGATTACATATAACAATAAAATGGATGTTTATTTTATTAATTTTGTAAATGAATCTTGGTTACAATCACACCCCTCTTAGGGTCACCCAAATTTTGATACAATTGATACAATTCCGAAGCCCCCAATGGGGTAGGCACAAAACTAATGCTCTCTAAATAGTCACAAACTACTATAGGGTGGATTTGACCCTCTTCTTCATGTTGAGGAATGAGTTGAATGATTTAAGCTCCTTCAAATCTATTTCCTGTGATCAAGAAACATCAACAAAGCATTATACAAATAGGCAGCCTCTCATGATGAGGCCCTTTAAATTATTTAAACATGAAAATGCCATAATGCTAATGAAATCAAGAAAGTTGATAAAACATATTAAACTTGTGTAATATTCATCAAGATTGTTAGAAGCATGGAAATGAAGAATATTGTTATCTATTCAATGGATTGATTATGTGAAATAATGCATGAAAACATGAAATTAACACAAATTATCCTAATTGGAAGAAATTGCATAAAATCCTAATTAAACCGGTCAGAGTCTCTAAAACCTAAACAAAACCGCTAGAATGACTAATCTAACTAAATTAAACATAATGTAAAATGAATAGTAAGGGGATTTGTCACCTATTGCAAACTACAACTCTGATGAGCGGTCTGCACTGTAAACCATGGCTAAAAGTTGTGATGAGAAATCAAGTATTTTTGCCCTCAAATTCTAGGGCTATGGGCTTGATCCTCCTTTTCAAATTGATGTTCAAGGGTCGCCTCAATGTCCTCTAACAGGTTTGGTGGTTGAATTGTTGAATAGGGCCTCTTTTTGCTCGAATTAGAATTTCTTGGCTCTCCTAGGCTCCTAGGACCTCCATTTCAAATTAACCTTTAGGTGAATAGCAAAGTAGCCTTCTAAATGCATGAAATCAGTATGCAATTCGATAGGGCTTCACTGGTTACTTGATCAATTATCTCTCTTGATGACAATTCGACAACACTTTGCTATCAATTTACACTCTCTTTCTTGCCCTAATTGAATGGGTACTTATAGGATGTCCTTAGGGCTAGGGGTGGCTTCATGGAGAATTCAAGAACAAGAAGATGTGGTTAGGATAGTTGGAATGAAAGCTTTCATCCTTTAACCACCTTCTTCTAGATCCAATGGTCGTTCAAATCGATTTGTATCGGATGAAGGCCAACTAAACTTTAGTTAATATCGTAGGTGATAGATATGGTCTAGACTATAAACTAAATGTTTTAGACATGGTTTAGACTGTAGATTGTAGGTCTCAACTGCGGATCAGACTAATTAGGCCAAGGAGCCCAAATTGAGTGGTTAGAACCATTGCTCTATCTTGGAGTCTATCCAAGATCTTCCATATGGTCTTATAGCATGTCCATATGAGTAGTCACCTTCGACATGACATGTTTTAGGTGTCTACATAAATAAATTTAAATATTTCAAGGCTCTTGTATAAAATTAGACAGAGAAAAAGATAAAGGTTTTGAGAAGTGATAATGGTGGTGAGTATTTCTCTAATGAATTTGAGCAGTTTTACAAGGGCTATGGAATAGAAAGGCATAGAAAAACTTCGTATACTCCACAATATAATTAAGTTGTAGAATTAATGAATAGAACATTGATGGATAAGGCCAAGAGCATGTTAAGCAGTGCAATATTAGAAAATAAATTATAGGTAGAAGCCATGTTAATGTCTTGCTATGTCATCAATATATCTCCTACATCAGCTTTTGTGGACTTAACTCCACAAGAAGTGTGGATTGGTAAGAAACCCTCTCTCAATCATAAAAGGGTTTTTGGTTGTGAACCTTATATGTATGTCCTAAAAGAGAAAATGACTAAGCTAGGCTATAACTCTGCTCAATGAATATTTCTAAGTTACAGTACTGGTGTGAAAGGATATAAGTTGTGGAATATAGAAACACAAAATATTACTTACAATCGTAATGTATCTTTAGAGAAACAAAAGGGGTTCCAAAACAATAAATTCAACCAAGCAAATAACCAAAAATAATTTAGGTAAAATTGGAATAGGATGAAGAACTTGTGGTAGAACCTGATGCTATAGAAGAATATGAATTACAAAGAGAGTTTGAAGAGGAATATCTAGAGGAAGGTGAGGAGGTAACAGAATATGCATAACCTAGAAATCCAATTTTGAGGAGATTATATCAGGTGAGAAGACTCCTAGAAATGTATAGTCCTTCAAATTTTTGTTATATACTTAGTTTATTAGTTACTAATGAATAACCCAAGACTATGAAGGAGGCACTTCAATTAAGTGATAATAAGTCTTGAAAAAGGGCTATGGAAGAATAAATGGAATCCCTGGGTAAAAATAAGACATGGGACTTGGATAAATTACCCCTTGGTAGAAAACCTATTGGTTATAAGTGGTTATTTAAGAAAACATACACTATAGAAGGAAAGTTGGAGAAGTACAAAGCTTGTCTGGTAGCAAAATAATTTTCTCAAGTTGAGGGAATTAACTTTGGTGAGATTTTTTCTCATGTGGCTAAACTAACATCAATTAGAGTTTTGTTGGCTATTTCTACTATTTTTTTATTTTGAAATAGAACATATGGATGTAAAGACAAATTTTCTACATGGTGAACTTGATGAAGATATATATGTCACAACCAGAATGCTTCACAGTAAATTGTAAGGAGGACTTAGTATACAAGCTGAAGAAGTCCCTTTACGGGTTGAAGCAGTCACCAAGGATGTGGAACCAAAAATTTGACAAGTTTGTTTTGACACTTGGGCTTGTAAAAATCAAAGCATATCCATGTATATATTTTAAAAAGGAACGTAATTTTTTTTTATCATTTTATTGTATGTGGATGATATGTTGTTAATTGGTAACAATAAATAGATGATAAAGTTACTAAAATATCATTTATTTTTTGAATTTGACATGAAGGATTTGGGTACTGCAAAATTTATTTTGGGTATGAAAATAATAAGGGATCATGCAAATAATAATAGCCATGTTCAAGCCCTTATTTCAGCTCCTCCTATCCTAGAAGAGGTAATAGAGGGTAGTGAGTTACCATAATAAAATATTGTAGGGGTATTTATGGTGCATAACTAAGAGCAAATGATAATAAAGGATGTCATCATGGGTATAGAATAAAATAAAAAAGACAAGCCAGCTCTAAGGATAAGTTATGTGGAGAAGAGATCGAAGAATATCAACTCTCAAAGAGTGGATAGAAAATAAAATAAGGAATTGATAGCAGTTCAAGGAGACAAACTAGTCACTAGGGTATTGGTGAGGCCAATAGACTATTTTTGGTCTCAATGTAACCAATTATTATCCAATCATGGAATATTAGGGGTTTAAATAGTGAAACCCATCAATATGTTGTTCGAATACTCTTAGAAAAAAAAATTAAAATAGATTTTCTATTTTTCCAGAAGATCAATATCATTAGATCTTATGTGTAAAATAGGAAATAGATTTTGGAGGGGTTTTTGTCATATGGAAGTGGTTGCCCAAGGGGCCTTGGGGGTAGTTACCTTTTGGAACTCTTTTGAATGGACAAAAATAGAACATATAGATTGGAGGGGTGTCCTCACATCACATTTTAGGAACAATATGATAGCTGATCAGGTTTTAATAACATTTTTTTATGGGGATCAAAACCTAGATGGTAAGACTCATCAATCAAAAGCATTGCATAATATGAGTCTCGAGAGAGGAGTTAGACTATATTTTTGTTTGGGATTTAATGCTAAATTATCATCTAGAGATCAAGGAGGAACCCGAATTTTGGATCCATGGGATCATATTATGATTACCAAAGTCCATGCATTACACTTGATGGATATTAAATGTCCTAGAACCAACTATACTTGGACTAATAAGAGGGAGCCACATAGCAGGAAGGTGAAGTGAGACTATTTTTTGGTTTTAGAAGAGATGTTTTTGAAATGGAATCTAAAATTTTAGATTTTAGAGGGTCCAATTTTGGATCAATTCTACATTGTATTGGAAGGGGAGATCAATACAAGGTAGCATCATAATCCATTCTAATTTGAAAACAATTGGTTACAAAAAAATGAAATACAATAATATCATTTTTCTTCATAACAAATAGCATAATATGTAGTTCCATGCAAGTATTTGAAGATACTCTTCATAGTAGTCCAATTTTCCTTTCCTATATTGTACATGTATCTACTAACTACTCTCATTACATATGCAATATCAGGTCTAGTACAAACCATTACATATATCATACTGCAAACAACGCTAGCATAAGCAACATGATGCATTTTTTCAATTTTTTTTATCTATTTTAGGATGTTGTTTAGCATATAACTTTTAATCAATAGGATATGGAGTACATATTGGTTTACAATCATGCATCCTAAACCTTTGTATTATCAATTCAACATATTTTCTTTACAATCATGCACGATCCCTTATTATTTCCATACCCAAAATAAATTTTACAGCTCCCAAATCCTTCATTTCAAATTCAAAATATAACTAATATTTTAGCAACTTTATCATCTCTTTATTATTACCAATTAACAACATGACATCCACATACAAAATAATGATGAAAAATTTTTATTATTCCTTTCTAAAATAAAAACATGGATCTGCTTTGCTTTTTCTAAGCCCAAGTATCAAAACAAACCTGTCAAATTTTTGGTTCCACATTATTGAGTATTGCTTCAACCCTATAAAGAGACTTATTAAACTTACATACCAAGTCCTCCTAACATTATTCCTTTGAATATTCCCCTTTATAATCTCTTTGTAATTCATATTCTTCTATAGCATCATGTTCTACCATAGGTTCTTCCTCTTGGTCCAATTTTACCTGAACTATTTTAGGTTCTTTGCTTGGTTGCATTTATTACTTTGGAACCATTTTTGTTTCTCTAAATATCACATTATTACTGTAAGCAATATTATATATTTCTAGATTCCATAACTTATATCCTTTCACACTAGTACTATAACCTAGAAATATGCATTTCTTAGATTTATAGTCTAGCTTAGTCCTTTTCTCTTTTGGGATATACATATAAGCTTTACAACAAAAAACCCTTATATTATTGAGAGAGTGTTTCTTACCAATCCACACTTCCTATGGATTTTTATCCACCAAAGCTAAGGTAGGAGATCTATTGATGAGGTAACAAGTAATTAATACGACCTCTACCTAGAATTTATTTTCTAGCCCTATATTTCTTAGCATACTTTTGGCTTTATCCATCAATGTTTTGTTCATTTGTTCTACAAATCCATCCTATTGTGGAGTATACAAAGTTGTTCTATACCTTTCTATTCCATGGTCCTTGTAAAATTGCTCAAATTCATTAGAGCAATAGTCACCACCATTGTCACTTCTCAAAACCTCTATCTTTTAAACTTCTTGATTTTCTATAAGAGCATTTAACTCTTTAAATTGATTGAAAACATCATATTTATACCATAAAAAATATACCCAGGTATTTCTTGAGAAGTCATCTATAAATGTAACCAAATAGATAGATTTATCTAATGATGGTACTTTGTGGGTCCAAACACATCACTGTGAACTAGATGCAAAATTTCTTCAGATATTGTAGCACTACTGGGAAGCTTGACTTGGGTTTGTTTTCCAAAAACACAGTGCTCACAAAAATCAAAATTTAATGGGCAGCTAGAAATTCCTTCAACCATACTTTTCATTTGTAGTGTTCAAAGGCATTTCTCACCAATATGCCTTATGTGTTGATGCCATAATATTTTCTTCACTATAGAATTACTTGGATCTTCTTCTACCATATTAATTTCCTCTATAACTAAAGAGATATTATAATCAATACTTATAGTGCTAGCCTCAATTTTGAACAAAGTTCATATACAAACTTCCCTTGCCAACACTAAGCATCCATGAACCATCTTGTAGTTGTCCTTATTGAATACCAAAGTCACACATACATCATTCATCTTACTTAAGGATATCAGATTCCTTACCAAAATCATAATATGTAGCACGTGAGGAAGGGTTTTAATTCTTTCAAATTGACTCTTCCTCAACCTATTATTTTATATATCAAATTGTCTCCCAAGAAGACTTCACCTCCATTTATCTTTTTATATTCACAAAACCCATGCCTATGAGGAGACATATGAAAAGAAGAACTTGAGTCAATAAGCCATGAGTCATGGTGTTCACTTGATCATGTTATAGCTATGAATAGGTCCCCTGAATCTTCATTTGTGGTCTTAGTTTCTATAGGCATTCCTTCATCAAACTTTTTAGATATGCAGTATCTTTTATAATTTCATATTTTACCACACTTCTAGCATTTACTTTTATATGGAACAACAAATTTCCCTCTATATTTTAATTTTCTTCTCCTATTTTTTTTTCTTCTTTCTTGAGAATGACCTCTCACAACCAAGACATCCTTTTGATGATAATCCTCAAAATATTTTTGTCTCATTTCCTCAAATAGAAAAGTTCTTACTATATCCTCTAATTTTAATGTAGAAGTAGTATTGGTGATAGCCATAACTAGGTTATCTCAAGAATTAGGTAATGAAAAAATTAAAGTAATACACTTTTCCTCTTCATCCATTTTTACATCTACAAAGTTTAATTGACTTACCAAAGTTTTAAAAATATTCAGATGTTTAGCCATTGATTCACCATCATTCATCCAGAGGGAATACAACTTATTTCAAAGAAATTTTATTTACCAGTGACTTTGTCTAATATAGGGCTCCTGGATTTTCTCATAACAACTTTATCATGGTATTTGTTGTTATATTCAACAATACTGAATTAGATAAGCACAATCTGATAAAGTTCTTTACCTTCATATCGATCTTTATCTACTCCTCGTTTGTCCTTCCTATTGGATTTAATTTTGATACTATGACCCACTGATATCTATCCACCAATATATCCTTCATATTGAGTTTCTATAACTCAAAATTTTATCCATTGAATTTTTTTATCTCTACCTATGTGTTTCCCATCGTTTTTCTTTTGCCAAGATTCTTTCACGCACTTCTTCCACTCAAGAACCAATTTATCTTAGGATTCAAATCCTTATTCCTTGAACAAAGCTAAAACCTTGCTCTGATACCAAACGAAGAGAAATAATACCCCAATAAAAAGTGCAAAATCATAAGAAAAATAGAGAAGAAAAACACATTACACAAGAATTTATCCTAGGAAACCCTTTTAGAAAAAAAACCTAGCAAGAATATATCCTTATTGTATAAACTTGACCGTATCCAATATAATTATATCTTTTTTCTTCTACATCGCTTGTTTTTCACGTGTGATTACATTTATTGCATCTTCTATTCCACTTCTAACCCCTCATGCAAGTGTTATTTTATATACCAACAACACAAGAAATAGTTTTACAATACCATAGGCGTTAAACCATGGGTTCAAATATGTTAACCCAAAACAACCCATATGGGTCTAAACACATAATTCTAAACATATGTTAACTCACCAAATAACATGAAAATTCAACACATTTCCAACATTCAAATTATAGACCTATTGCCTTATGTAATGTCATATATAAAATAATCATGAAGGTAATGGCTGAGCGCCTAAAAAATCTTCTACATAGCATTATCTCCTCAAAGAAATGGTTTTTTGTAGAGGGTAGGAAAATATTGGATGGTGTGGTTCTAGCTTAGGAGGCAATCCACTCAATGCAAAATTTTGGTAATAGGGGAATGCTCATAAAATTGGATATGTCAAAGGCTTATGATATGGTGGAGTGGAGCTTATTTTCAAGGATGATGGTAGCCTTAGATTTCTCTTAGGATTGGATAGAATGGGTCACAATATGCATTTCTACTTTGACATACTCAATATTAATCAAAGGACTTCCTTTACAATCATTTGGAGCCACTCAAGCCTTAATCAAGGAGATATTGGATGAAGACTTAGGTAGACTCATATTAAGGAGAAGACAACAAGGTTTGCTAACTGGTATTCAGATAGGTTAGGAGGTTTGGAATCACCTACAATATGTGGATGACAAGATTGGTGGAGTGGTCAACTTCAATGGAGCAAGAATGATTAGAGATACTCTTAATTATCACCTTAGGGACACAAACCAAGTCATCAATGATAAAAAAATCTAAAGTGGTCTCTTTCAATTTTGATTGAAGGCTTCAAGATAAGATTTTAGTGATCTTAGGATTCACAAGGACTTCTCTCCCAGTGGTTTATTTGGATATCCCTTTGTATTTTAAAAAACTAAAGATAGATTTATGGAGGAATATTTTGGATTATATCAAAGAAAGAATTAATCATTAATATCACAAATGGTTAAGCTTTGAGGGTAGATTAATTGTATTCAGTCATTCAAGTCAAGCCAATTTATAAAATTTCTATCCTTGTTGCTCCACATACTATATGGAAGGAGTTGTACAAGATGGCTATAATACTTTTATGGGGAGTGTAAAAGGAGAAAGGAAATGGGCCTTGGTAGGTTGGGAGAAAGTAAGTCAGCCCAAGGTAAAGGGAGGTTTGGGACTAAGGAGATCGATGTTAAATAATAAAGCTTTGGTTGGAAAGTTTTATTGGAGGTGTATCTCCCAATCAACTTCTTTTATTAGTAGAATTTTAATTAGTAAATATTTGGGATAAACGAAACCAAATGAGGTGAGTCACTCTTTGAATGGTAACAGATCCTTAATATTCTCATAATGACATTGAGAGGGGGGTGAATCAGTGTAGCTATTTAAATTTAAATCTACAACTCTTAAAGCTGAAGCAAAGGGAACTTAAAATAAAATAAAGCAATTATAGCAAGAGAGCATTCCACAACACATGATGTAACGAGTTTCACCAATTTGGCTACTCCTCAAGAATTACTGCTTGGACTACGGTCCAAATCTAGCCTTTGCAAAACACCAATTTTACAATCAATTTACCAGAACCCACTAGAAGGAGCACCAACCCCTAATTTATTTGCACCAACAGAAAGGAGCACCAACCCCTAATTCCAAGCACCAACTTGGACTACAATTTTGAAACTAAATGATTGACATACAAATGCCTTCGCTTTTACAAGACCCTGACTGGTCTATTGCTAACCCAACCTCTCTCACTATTCACCAAACAACACGCACACTTACGGCTCTATTTTTTGCACTCTTACAACTCTCATGGCTCTGCTCAACGCTTTTCTTACAACACTCTTCCTACCCTCTTTTTGTAGCAATTTCACTCTTTCAGCAGCGACACTTTCCTCTTTGTGGTAGCACTTTTCAATTATAAGTAGCAACATTATTCTCCATGCAACGCTGCTTTTATAACAATATTTTCATATCATAACTCCTGGTCCTCTGTAACTTCCATATCGTTACATGCAACCTATCAATAGAACACCTATTTGTAACTCATGTTTGACATAATATTCTTGCATGCAACCTATTAATAGATTTGTCTCTTTAGTTGGGACTCTCAGTATAGCCACTGCTCAATGAATTTACTCCGTAATAGCCTCTGTAACTGCCGCTCTGACTTATGTTCACTATCCTTATTTTAGCTGCATGAATTCTTTCTATAACTGCCTTTGTAACTATCGTACGGACTTTAGTTCACTATTCTTATTTTAGCTGCATGAATTCACTCTGTAACTGCCCCTGTAACTGTCGTTCTGCTTCAGTTAACTTTACTTCGACTGAGTTCTTCTTCCTCCATCACGCCAATGTGACTTGTCGCAAAATCGTGACATTTCTTCCTCTTTACCTTCTTCTTGGCTTTTGGTCACGAAAAAACATGTCACGATATCGCGACATTTCTGCCTCTTTGACTTTTTCTTGATGTTTGATCACGAAAACATAACATGTCGCGATATCGCGACACTTTTCGCCTTATCTCTTTTCTTCTCTTTGGGTCGTGAAAACCCAACATGTCATGATATCGTGACACTTTTTCTTACTTACTCTCTCTCTTCCAATATGTTGCGATATCGCGACACTTTTTCTCTCTCTTAAAACATGTCACGATATCATGACACTTTTTCTTCCTTCTCTCTCTTAAAACATGTCACGATATCGTGACACTTTTTTCTTCTTCTCTCTCTTAAAACATGTCGCGATATCGTGACAGTTTTTCTCTCTCTTAAAATATGTCACGATATTGTGACACTTTTTCTTTCTTCTCTCTCTTAAAACATGTCGCGATATCGTGACACTTTGTCTTTCTTCTTCTCTCTCTTAAAACATGTCGTGATATTGTGACAGTTTTTCTCTCTCTTAAAACATGTCGCGATATCGTGACACTTTTTCTTTCTTCTTATCTCTCTTAAAACATGTCGCGATATCATGACTTGTTTTCTCTCTCTTAAAACATGTTGCGATATCGCGACAGTTTTTCTCTCTCTTAAAACATGTCACGATATCGCGACAATTTTTCTCTCTCTTAAAACTCTTAAAACATGTCGCGATGTTGTGACACTTTTTCTTTCTTCTTCTCTCTCTTAAAACATGTCACGATATCGCGACACTTTTTCTCTCTTAAAACATGTCGCGATATTGCGATAGTTTTTCTGGATTTTTCTCTCTTCCAATATGTCACAAAATCGTGAGAGTTTTTCTTCTTTGCCCAACATGTCACGATATCCCGACAGTTGTTCTTTCTTGCTCGACATGTCACGATATCGTGACACTTTTCTTACTTGTCTTTTTCTTTGAGCTTTTTGCATATGAGCCACTTCGGTCTTCTTGGAAAATCATTGTACATGCTCTGTATGACCTCTGAAATCCTGTCCACTGCATAAACCGATCTCTCTATCTGTGTTGACAACAATGACAATACTTTTGTTGTACATTGCTCAACAATCTCCCCCTTTGGAATTGTTGGCAACACACGGGCACGGGAAATTTCTTGTAATTCTTCTCCCCCTTTGACAATAATACCAAAGGGCTGCTGCAGACTCCCCTGAGTCCATGCACAACATTCTCAGGAAAAATTTGTTATCCTTAGTAAAAATCACAATCATGAGAAAAAAGATAAAAAAATACATAAAGGCTCCCCCTGAGAATGTGATCCTGATAGATAGTCAATTCTTGGGAAGCGTAACCACTCCCAATTTATTGCGAAGGTACTCAAAAACTTCCTTGGGCAACGGTTTTGTGAAAATATCCACTACTTGCTCTGTGGTTGGAACAAAATCCAATTTAACTTCACCTTCTGCAACTTTATCCTTCAAAAAATGGTATCGGATAACAATGTGTTTTGTGCGTGAATGCATAACCGAATTATTTGAGATGTTGATGGCACTGGTGTTATCACATTGGAATGAAATTGGTTCTATGAAGTTAATGCCAAGATCTTTCAGGTTCTGTTTCATCCATAATATCTACGTACAACACATCACTGCAATGTATTTTGCCTCTGCTATGGATAGAGAGACTGACTCTTGTTTCTTGTTGTGCCATGCGACTAACCTGTCTCCAAGATAGAATGCACCTCCACTGGTACTCTTTCTGTCATCCACACATCTTGCCCAGTCTGCATCTAAATATGCAATAAGGGTGAAGTATTTTCCTTTCGGATACCACAACCCATACTCCATAGTACCCTTGAGGTATCGAAGAATCCTCTTTACTGCTGTCACATGAGTCTCCTTGGGACTCGCCTGAAATTGTGCTACCATGCAAACTGCCTGCAAGATATCTGGTCTGGTAGATGTCAAATACAGGAGGCTCCCAATCATCGATCTGTACATGGTTTGATCAACATCTAGAGATTTTTCATCCTTGCTCAACTTGCAACCTGTTGTCATGGGAGTGCTAACAGGCTTACAATCCTCCATTGTGAACTTTTTAAACATTTCTTTCACATATTTAACCTTAGAAATAAATATGCCCTTCTCGTTTTGATTAACTTGTAGTCCAAGGAAATATGAAAGTTCACCAATCATCAACATTTCAAATTATTTTTGCATCTTATTTGCTAAGTCTTTACATGACTCATATTTGTTGCTGCCAAAAATGATATCATCTACGTATACAACAAGGACAATAAGATGGCCATTCTCTGTTTTGACAAACAAATTGCTGTCCACCACGCCTTTCTTGAACCCCTGTTGAATAAAATAGTTATCTAGCCTTGAATACCATGCTCTGGGTGCATGTTTCAAGCCATATAATGCTTTCTTCAACTTGCAAATGAAGTTGGGATTATCGTAGAGTTGGAAACCATCTGGCTGCTCAATATAAACTTCTTCTTCAAGTTTTCCATTTAGAAAGGCTGATTTCACATCCATTTGATAAACTTTGAAATTCTTGTGAACTGCTAAAGCCAGAAACATTCTGATTACCTCTAGTCTAGCCACTGGTGCAAAGGTTTCCTCAAAGTCAATACCTTCAACTTGTGCATAGCCTTTATAAGCCAATCTTGCTTTATTCCTAACTACATGTCCGTATTCATTCAATTTATTTTGAAAAATCCATTTAGTACCGATTATGTTTTTATTTGCAGGTCTTGGTACTAATTCCCAGGTTTTGTTTTTCTCGATATGATCTAATTCTTCATTTATAGCCTTCATCCAACTTTCATCCTTGCTTGCTTCAGCAACATTTTTGGGTTCAATGCTGGATAACAGAGAGCAGTTACTTACTGCTCTTCTTCTTGTCTGAAAACCCATTGTGGGGTCTCCGATTATTTGCTCTCTAGGATGATTTTTTTGCCAGCTGCCTGTTTTGAATTTCTTGTTTTCTTCCTCTTCTAAAACAGTGTTTAAATCATCTGAGTCAATTTTTTGTTTCTTTTTCGTTTCCTTTTCATCATCTCCTGAAATAACCTCTTCATAAATTGGATAGTTTTCTTGATAACTAATTTCTCATTCTCTACCTTCATCAACTTTAACATCGGCACTCTCCACAATTTTCTTTAGCCTCTTGTTGTAGCATGTGTAGGCTTTGCTTTTTGTCGAGTAACCAAGAAAAATACCTTCATCAGCTCTATCTTCAAACTTACCAAGATTATATTTAGTTTGTTTGATGTAACACTTGCTGCCAAACACTTTGAAGTATCTTGTTGTTGCCTTTTTTCCGAACCATAGCTCATAAGGTGTTTTGCTTTCATGTGTCATCAACATGCATCTATTTTGGATGTATACCATTGTATGGACTGCCTCTTTCCAAAATCTATCTGCTATTTTGCTCTCAGTCAGCATAGTCCGTGCCATTTCCTGCACTGTCCTGTTATTTTTTTCAACCACACCATTCTGCTGAGGTGTCCTTGCTGCTAAAAACTATCTCCTGATCCCATATTTTTCATAGTACTGTGCAAACTTCTCTAAAATAAAATCTCCTCCTCTATCTGATATTAAGCATTTAATCCTTTTTCATGTTTGATTCTCAACTTGTTTTTTGAAAATCTTGAACATCTCAAAAGCATCTGATTTAAGCTTCAAAAATAGTACCCATGTCATCCTGAAATAGTCATCTATGCACAATATAAAATATTTGTCACCATTTATGCTCTGCGTTCTCATGGGTCCACATAAATCAGTATGTATTAGTTCTAGAGGTTTTCTTGTGAAGTACTCTTTTGTTTTAAATGTGGCTCTAGTTTGCTTCCCTTTTTGGCATGAAGCACAAATGCTATTTAATGGTTTGCCAACGTTGGGAATATCTCTCACTGCCTTCTTTGAGCTGATTTTCACTAGATTGTCAAAACTGATATGACCGAGCCTCTTGTGCCACAACCAATTTTCTTCTTCCTTTCCAATCAAGCATGCTCCTTTTGAAGTTTCTAAAAGAGTATATAGATTTCTAGAAGTCCTTGATCTAGTAGCTATTAACTTCCCGCTATTTGCTTTTCTGACTTCACAACCCTGCTTCTTAAAAATTACTTCATGACCTCTGTCACAAATTTGACTTACGCTTAGTAAGTTATGCTTCAGACCAATCACAAACAAGACTTCTTTAGAATTTATTTTTCCGTCACTTATCTTGACTGATCCTTTACCAACTATCTTGGCTCCATCATTATTTCCAAATTTTATAGACCCACCATATTTTTGTAACTTCTCAAATTTTTGTTTGTCCCCTATCATATGACTGGAGCATCCACTATCAAGTATCCATGGTGTAGATTTGTTATGTTATTTAAATGTTGTCTGTACAATCAAGGATTCCTTTTCTTCCTTGGGTCACTCCTTTTATTTCCACTTTGGTTTGATAGTAGTTTTGGTCACTTGTTTTGATTTTCCTTTTTCAATAGCTTGTTCCTATTTTTTGGGAATTTTTTTTTTTTGTCTCAGTCCATTTGGTTGATATTTTCTTCCCTAATATTTATTTGCTGCAAATGTACTTCGATAGTTTCATGCAATGTGCCCAAAATTATGACAGTTATAACATTCTACTGCATAATCCATCAAAGGTGAAAAGACATTTCTACTGGTGAAATTCCTTTATCCTACATTATAACTACAATCTAAAATCTTATGACTAAAATCTTATGACCATAAGCATTGCATTTAAAATAATAACCAGAAAAGGAATGATTGAACCTGGGTGTTGGTCTTTGTCATTTTGTAGTAGGAGCCATAAATCTTCTTCTCCTTTGATGTGTGACGTTTGTGAATCCATCATTGTCAGCACTCTTCTCGTGCCTGGCATTGTTGCTTTCTTTTGCATGATTCATTTTTCCTTGATCAACCTTGATCTTATCTTCTTTCTTTATAGGTTCTACAGTTATGGCCTTTGATCCATTTGATGATTCTCCTTCGACGAAGCCTAAGCCAAATTTGATGCCTGTAGTCCTCTGGTTATTTATAATCTTTTATAGCTTCATAGAACTTCTTTCAAGTTTGTGATAACAACTCAATTTTTGATTCTTTTCTTCTAGCTGCATCCTTAAACCAACAATCTCTTCTTCCAGCTTGCTGCACTCATCTATTTTCATGGTTAATTGTACTTCAAGATCTTTAGATATTTTTTTAAATTTATCTATCTGTACTTTCAAGTTGGTCATTATTTCATTGGCATCCTCAAGCTTTCTTGAAACTTTCTTATTCTTTTTCCTTTCTATACTCAACTCTTTAAGTGCAGCAACCAACTCACCTTCTAGATATATTTCAGCCTCAGCCTCAAGTTTTTTATTACATTCCTATTTTTCCTCTGTTTTTTCTTCTTCAAATGCCATGAACAGAGCTTCACTTGTTTCTTCTTCAGAATCCTCACCAGAGCTGTCTTCAGAAGAGTTGACATTCTTGGATATGAAACTTTTCTTCTTGGAGTTGTTTTTTCTAAAATTTTGTTTCTTCTTCTAGTCACTTCTTTCTTGGTGTGACCCTTCATCACTTTTGCTTTTCTCATTTAGTGGACATTTAGCTGCAAAGTGCCCGACGCTTCCACAGTTGAAACACTTAAACGATAACTTTTCTCTGTATTTTCCTTTTCCCCTTATTAGTTTTTGAACAAAGTTAGCTTCCATTTCATCTGATGTCTCTTCATCTTCAGATTCTTGTTTTGCTTTTATATTTGTGTGCTTTAAAAGTAGCTTCTCTGTCTGTGGGTTTAGTTTGTCCTATTCTCATTTTGTATGCAGTCAAAGAACCATGCATCTCATCCATACTAAAAGTATTTAGATCTTTAGCTTCTTCTATAGCTGAAACTTTAGAATCAAATCTTTTGGAAAGAGTTCTTAGTACCTTTTTCACGATGACCGCATCTTCCATTTCCTCGCCGAGTCCTCTAATCACATTAATGATTCCATTGACTCTCAACATATAGGCCTCTATGTTCTCATCGTCATTCATTTTTAATGCTTTGAACTGAGCTCGATGCGTTTGTAGCTTGGCCTCCTTGATCTTATCGTCTCCTTCATGAATGCTCTTCAGTTTTGTCCCATATGTCTTTTGTCATTTTACAACTCATGATCTTTATCAGTTCACTATCCACTAAACCACACATAATAGCATTCTTTGCTTTAGAGTTATTCTCAAACTATTTATTATCGATAGCATCGATTGGAGGTGTGGTGGGTATTGTGTATCCACTTTCTACTGACTCCCAAATGTCGTATCCCAGAGCACAAAGATATGTCTGCATCTTGAGTCTCCAAAATGAGTAATTAGTTCCATCAAACAATGGTGCTTTATTTGATGAGAATCCTTCACCACCTGTCATTGTGTCACTTCCAAGATCACCTTAGCTGATTAAGCTTGTTCAGGAACCTCACTCTGATACCAATTGATATTCTCACAATGACACTGAGATGGGGGGTGAATTAGTGTAGCTATTTAAATTCAAATCTACAACTCTTAAAGTCGAAGCAAAGAGAACTTAAAATCAAATAAAGCAATTATAGCAAGAGAGCATTCCACAACACATGATGTAACGATGTTCACCAATTTGGCTACTCCTCAAGAATAAATGCTTGGACTATGGTCCAAATCTAGCCTTTGCAAAACACCAATTTTACAATCAATTTACCAGCACCCACTAGAAGGAGCACCAACCCTTGATTTATCTACACCAAAAAAAAGGAGCACCAACCCCTAATTCCAAGCACCAACTTGGACAGCAATTTTGAAACTAAATGATTGACATACAAATGCCTTTGCTTTTACAAGACCTTGACTGGTCTATTGCTAACCCAACCTCTCTCACTATTCACCAAAAAAATCGCACACTTACGGCTCTGTTTTTTGCACTCTTATAGCTCTCATGGCTCTACTCAACGCTTTTCTTACAGCACTCTTCCTGCCCTCTTTTCGTAGCAATTTCACTCTTTCAGTAGTGAGATTTTCCTCTTTGTGATAGCACTTTTCAATTATAAGCAGCAACATTATTCTCCATGCAACGCTGCTTTTATAACAATATTTTCATATCGGAACTCCTGGTCCTCTGTAACTTCCATATCATTACATGCAACCTATCAATAGAACACCTATTTGTAACTCCTGTCTAACACAATATTCTTGCATGCAACCTATTAATAGATTTGTCTCTTTATTTGGGACTCTCAGTATAGCCACCGCTCGACGAATTTACTTCGTAATGGCCTCTGTAATTGCCACTCTAACTTCTGTTCACTGTCCTTATTTTAGTTGCATGAATTCTTTCCGTAACTGCCTTTGTAACTGTCGTACGGACTTTAGTTCACTATTATTATTTTAGCTGCATGAATTCACTCTATAACTGCCCGTGTAACTGTCGTTCTGCTTCAGTTAACTTTACTTTTGTTGGGTTCTTCTTCCTCCATCATGCCAATGCAACTTATCGCAAAATCGTGACATTTCTTCCTCTTTACCTTCTTCTTGGCTTTTGGTCACGAAAAAACATGTCGCGATATCGCGACATTTTTGCCTCTTTGACTTTTTCTTGATGTTTGACCGTGAAAACATAACATGGTGCAATATCACGACACTTTTCGCCTTATCTCTTTTCTTCTCTTCGGGTCGCGATAACCCGAAATGTCGCGATATCGCGACACTTTTTCTTACTTTCTCTCTTCCAATATGTCATAATATTGCGACACTTTTTCTCTCTCTTAAAACATGTCGCGATATCGCGACACTTTTTCTTCCTTCTTCTCTCTCTTAAAACATATTGCGATATCGCGACACTTTTTCTTTCTTCTTCTCTCTCTTAAAACATGTCGCGATATCGCGACAGTTTTTCTCTCTCTTAAAACGTGTCGCGATATCGCAACAATTTTTCTCTCTTAAAACATGTCAAAATATTGTGACACTTTTTCTTTCTTCTCTCTCTTAAAACATGTCACGATATCACGACACTTTGTCTTTCTTCTTCTCTTTCTTAAAACATGTCGCAATATCGTGACAATTTTTCTCTCTTAAAACATGTCGCGATATCACGACAATTTTTCTCTCTCTTAAAACATGTCACGATATCGCGATAGTTTTTCTCTCTCTTAAAACATGTCATGATATCATGACAATTTTTCTTTCTTCTTCTCTCTCTTAAAACATGTCGCGGTATCGCGACAATTTTTCTCTCTCTTAAAACATGTCGTGATATCACGACAGTTTTTCTCTCTCTTAAAACATGTCGCGATATCGCGACAGTTTTTCTCTCTCTTAAAACATGTCGCGACATCGCGACAATTTTTCTCTCTCTTAAAACATGTCACAATATCGTGACAGTTTTTCTAGCTTTTTCTCTCTTCCAATATGTCATGAAATCACAACAATTTTTCTTCTTTGCCCAACATGTCGCGATATCGTGACAATTTTTCTTTCTTGCTCGACATGTCGCGATCTCGTGACACTTTTCTTACTTGTCTTTTTCTTTGAGATTTTTGCATATGGGCCACTTCGATCTTCTTGGAAAATCATTGTACATGCTCTGTATGACCTCTGAACTCCTGTCCACTGCATCAACCGATCTCTTTGTCTGTGTTGACAACAATGACAATACTTTTGCTATACCTTGCTCAACAATCCTTAGTGTCACAAGCTCTAAAGTTAGGATCTCAAGTTGTAAAAGATGGATTATTTTGGAAAGTGGGGAGAGGTAAGAAGACACAATATTGGATAGATTTATGGGATCAATACCCACCTCTAAATTTTGAATTATTAGAACTATATTCAATAAAAACAACCATGGAAAGTAGGGATTGGATCCATATTGAAAGTTATTTCAATACTATTCAGTTGGGAGATTATAATTTTAAGCAATTTAAGAATTTGGATGAGTGGCCAATTTATTTCCTTCTAAAATTGACACCCATCATGACCAAAGTCTTAGTAGAAAGATCTCTCATAGGTAAATATGAGGATTATGAACTAGCTTGGGGCTATGGGAGCCTTGGAGTCTATACAGTGAAATATGGATATATTAATATCCTTCCAAAACCTCCTCCTCATGCATATCAGGTTGAGAGTTGGAGAAATATTTGGTATTCCAGGGGTTGGCCAAAAGTAAACTTCTTTTCTTGGTAGTTTATGCACAATGAAATTCTCACTTTTGATAATATAAGACGTAGGGGAATTGTTGATCCATCTCAATGTGTTTTATGCTACAAGAGCAAGTTAACATATAACCACTTGATATTTGAGTTTCCATTCATGTTCTAGAAGAAATGGTTTTAATATTATAAAATTCACATCAATAATGATTTGAATGGGATTAATATTTGGAAAATATGGAAGAGGGGTGGTAAATATAAAGCTCTTTGTATTGTTTGGAAGCTTGAATTAAACTTAATTTGGTTGTAAGTGTGGTTGGAGATAAATGATCATTTGTTTAGAGAAATATTTTCATCCTTATATGGGATTTAACAGGTCATTTTGAGCAAAGTCATAAAAATTGTGGTAATGTATGTTAATGAGGGAAATCAGGCTGATGGGATGATGGAGAATGATTGAAGTGCAAGAGGGGTAGAACAAAGCTAGTTGGAAACCACCCCTAGAAGGCTAGATTAAAATTAATATTGATGGAGCTGCAAAAGGCAATCCGAGTAGAGCTAGAATTGGATTGGTCTATAGGAATCATGTTGGGACAATGCTTTGGAAACCACAAGGCTTGGTCAGGTCCACGAATAATAAACCAAAAGCCTTAGCTATAAATATGCTTATAATTATGTGGTAACACAACGTTATAGGAGGGTAATCATAGAATTATATTCTAAAATATTTGTAGGAAAAGTTTTGTTCTAGAAAATCATCAAAACAATATCCCAATAACTTGTTAGCCCCTTGTTTTGCGATGGATATGAAGTGTTGTTATAGAAAATGCTTGAGACTACTATGATATGTTTTTTATGATGAAACTACTGTTGATTAAGTAGTGTCTCCATTTCTTGACTGCATGTAAAATAGGCAACATTTATTTCTCATATGTGGATATTCCCAAATTTTTACTTAAAATTTGCTTGCTTACAAATGCTAAGGGATGACCATATTGCATTAATATGTTGAGCAAGGTGCAGCAAAAGTATTGTCATTGTTGTCAACACAGACAGATAGATCAGTTGATGCAGATGAAGCAGGATCAGTTGATGCAGTTGAAGCAGTGGACAGGAGTTCAGAGATCAGTCAGATCATGTACAGTGAAATTCCAGGAAAACAGAAGTGACCCAGATCCAAAAAATCCAAGAAAAAGACAAGTAAGAAAACTGTCGCGATATCGCGACATGTTTTCTGTCGCGATATCGCGACAGGTTGAGAAGTTAGAAGGCAAAAAGAAAAAATGTCACGATTTCGTGACATGTCGGAGGAGAGAGAAGGCGCAAAGAAAATTGTCACGATTTCGCGACATGTCGGAGGAGAGAGAAGGCACAAAGAAAATTGTCGCGATTTCGTGACATGTCGAAGGAGAGAGAAGGTGCAAAGAAAATTGTCATGATTTCGTGACATGGACGAGGAGAGAGAAGGCGCAAGCAAAATTGTCACGATTTCGTGACATGTTGTAGGCAAAGAAGCTAAGTGGAAAAATTGTCACGATTTTGCGACATGTTGGAAGCAAAGAAGGCAAGTAAGAAAACTGTCACGATTTCATGACAAGTTTGGAAAGAAAGCGCCAAGGATAGAAAGTGTCACGATTTCACGACAGTTGGAAACAAGGAGAGAAACTTCATGATTTCGTGACATGTTCAGAGAAAAAGGTCAAGGAACAAAAGTGTAGCGATTTCGCTACATGTTGAAGTTTCACGGGCCGAAGCAAAGTTTAGCGCCAAGGAACAGAAGTGTAGCGATTTTGCTACATGTTGTTAAGCAAGATTTAGTGCTAAGGAACAAAAGTGTAGCGATTTCGCTACATGTTGGATTTTCATGGGCCAAAGCAAAGTTGGAAGTGCAAGGAACAAAGGTGTAGCGATTTTGCTACATGTTGGATTTTCATGGGCGAAAGGCAAAGAAAAGCGCTAAGGCAAAAAGATGTCACGATTTCGCGACATGGTCCGATTTCGCTGAGACTTGCGAAGTAGAGTGTACGAGCGAAAAGTGTCCACGATTTCGATGACATGTTCGTTTCGCCAAAGAAGAAAAGGTAAGGAAAGTGTCACGATTTTGTTGACATGTTTTTGGCGAAAGGTAGAAAAGGCACAAGGCAACGAAGATGTCACGATTTTGTGACATGTCTGGTTTTCGCTAGTGCAAGCCAAGAAGAGTAGCGAGAAGGCGAATGCATCACGATTTCGTGACATGTCTAGTTTTCACGGTTGCAAGCGAAGAAAAGAACAAGGAGGCGGAGAATGTCGTGATATCGTGACATGTCTTGTTTTCATGGGTAAAAGGCGAAGAAGGGCAGAAAGAGACAGAAGTGTCACGATATCGTGACAAGTCGCAATAGCACGTTGAACAGGCAGTTAACTAGAACAGAATGACAGTTAAAGGGGCAGTTGTAGAAGAAAAACATGCAGCCAATTTTAGAAGAGTCAACTGGAGTAAAAGCGACAGTTACAGGTGTAATTTTAGTTAGAATTCATGCAGCTTTTTAAAGAACAGTCATAGAAGGAGAAATCGAACAGTCGCATAAATAGAGTCGTAACATGCAACGTGTTTGACAAAAGGCCTACTCTATAATTAGACAAAAGCAGTTACAGTTAGAAAGCGATACAACTGACAAGTGGCGCATGAGAAATATAAAAGGCAGTTACAATTGACAAGTGGCGCATGAGAGATATTAAAAGCAGTTTCAATTGACAAGTGGCGAAAGAGATCTTTTAATAAGAAACAGTTACGGGTTGCATGCGAATTTATGAAAGCTAAAAATAGAGACTTTCATGCTATAAAAATAGGTCTACGTGAAGAATATTATTGCCATTGTTATTGTGAAAAGTGCTGCCGTAAGAGGGTGAAAAGAGTGTTGTAAGAAGAGCAACAAGCTGAGCAGTGAGTAATTACTGTGTTTTAAATTGGAGACCAGTCAGGGTCTTGTTATAGTGAAGGCATTTGTATGTCATTGATTTAACTTTTCTGTGATTCAAGTTGGTGCTTGGATAGGGGTTGGTGCTCCTTTCTGTAGGTGCAGATAAATCAGGGGTTGGTGCTCCTTCCAGTGGGTGCTGGTAAATAGATTGTAAAATTGGTGTTTTGCAAAGGCTGGATTTGGACCGTAGTCCAAGCAGTCATTCTTGAGGAGTAGCCAAATTGGTGAACCTCGTTACATTGTGTGTTGTGGTGTGCTCTCTTGTGTTTACTGCTTTATTTGTTTTCAGTTTTCTTTGCTTCAGTTTTAAGAATTGCAGATCAAAATTTTTAGCTACACTGATTCACCCCCCCTCTCAGTGTCATTGTGAGAATATCAATTGGTATCAGAGCAAGGTTCTTGAACAAGCTTAATCAGCTAAGGTGATCTTGAAAGGAACACAATGGCAGGTAGTGAAGGATTTTCATCAAACAAAGCTCCTCTGTTCAATGGAACTAATTACTCATTCTGGAGACTCAGGATGCAGACATATCTGAGTGCGTTAGGATACGACATTTGGGAGTCAGTAGAAAGTGGATACACAGCACCCACTACTCCTCCAACAGATACTGCTGAGAAGAAAAAGGCTGAGAATAACTCCAAAGCAAAGAATGCCATAATGTGTGGGCTTGTAGACAGTGAACTGATAAGGGTCATGAGTTGTAAATCAGCAAAAGACATGTGGGATAAATTGAAGAGCATCCATGAAGGAGACAACAAGATCAAGGAAGCCAAGCTGCAAACGCATCGAGCTCAGTTCGAAGCATTACAAATGACTGACGATGAAAACATAGAGGCCTATATGCTGAGGGTAAATGGAATCATTAATTCAATCAGAGGACTCGACGAAGAAATGGAAGATGCGGTTGTCATGAAAAAGGTACTTAGAACTCTTCACAAAAGATTTAATTCTAAAGTTTCTGCAATAGAAGAGGCTAAAGACCTAAATAATTTTAGCATGGATGAGATGCATGGTTCTTTAACTGCATACGAAATGAGAATAGGACAAACTAAGCCCATAGACAGAGAAGCTGCTTTCAAAGCACACAAGAATATAAAAGCTGAACAAGAATCTGAGGATGAAGAAACATCGGATGAAACTGAAGCCAACTTTGTTCGAAAGCTCACAAAGGGAAAAGGAAAATATAGAGGAAAATTACCTTTTAAGTGCTTCAACTGTGGAGGGGTCGGTCACTTTGCAGCTAAGTGTCCCATGAATGAGAAAACTAATAGTAATGAAGGGTCACACAAAGAAAGAAGTGACTGGAAAAAGAAACCAAACTTCAAGAAAAGCAATTTCAAAAAGAAAAGTTTCATATCCAAAAATGTCAGCTCTTCTGAAGAGAGCTCAGGAGAAGATTCTGAAGAAGAAACAGGTGAAGCTCTGTTCATGGCATTTGAAGAAGCAAAAACAGAAGAAAAACAGGAAGATGATACAAAAAATAAGGATGAGGCTGAAGTTTATCTGGAAGGTGAGTTGGTTGCGGCACTCAAAGAGTTGAAGTCAGAAAGGAAAAAGAATAATAAAGTCTCAAGAAAGCTTGAAGATGCGAATGACATAATAAACAGTTTAAAAGTACAGATAGAAGAATTTAAGAAAATGTCTGAAGAACTTGAAGTACAGTTAACCATGAGAATAGATGAGTGCAACAAATTAGAAGAAGAGATTGTCATTTTAAGAATGCGGCTAGAAGAAAAGAATAAAAAACTGAGCTGCTATCACAAACTTGAAGGAAGTTCTGCAAAGCTTGAAAAGATTATAAATAGTCAGAGGACTACAGACATCAAGTTTGGCTTGGGGTTTGTCGAAGGAGAATCATCAAGTGAATCAAAGGCCATAACTGTAGAACCAGTAAAGAAAGAGGATAAAATCAAGGTTGACCAAAGAAAAATGAATCTTGCAAAAGAAAGCAACAATGGCAGGCATGAGAAGACTCGTTGACAATGAGGGATTCACAAAAGTCACTCATCAAAGGAGAAGAAAATTTGTGGCTCCTTCTACAAATTGGCAAAGACCAACTCCCAGGTTCAATCATTCTTTTTTTGGTTATTGTTTTAAATGCAATACTTACTAGTCATAAGATTTCAGACTGCATTTATAATATAGGACAGAGAAATTTTTCCAGTAGAAATGTATTTTCACCCTTGATAGATTATGCAGTAGAATGCTATAACTGTCACAACTTTGGACATATTGCAAGAAACTGTAGAAGCACATATGCAACAAATAAATATCAGGGAAGAAGAACTCAACCAAACAATGTAAAGCAAAATAGAAAATTCCCAGATAAACATGCACAGGCCACTGACAAAGAAAAGTCTAAACAAATGACCAAAACTACAGCCAAATCAGAATGGAAAGAAAAAGAGCAACTCAAAGAAGAAAAGGAATCCTTGATTGTCCAGACAACATTCAAAGCACAGAACAAATCAGCACCATGGATATTGGATAATGGATGCTCCAGTCACATGACAGGAGATAAACAAAAATTTGAAAATTTACAGAAATATGAAGGGGGCTCGGTAAAGTTTGGAAATAATGATGGAGCCAAAATAGTTGGAAAAGGATCAGTCAAGATAAGTGATGGAAAGATCAATTCCAAAGAAGTTCTGTTTGTAGTTGGTTTGAAGCACAACTTACTGAGCGTAAGTCAAATCTGTGACAGAGGTCATGAAGTCATCTTTAAAAAATAGGGCTGTGAAGTAAGAAAAGCACACAGTGGGAAGTTGGTAGCTACTGGATTGAGGACTTCTAGAAATCTGTACACTCTCTCAGAAACTTCGAAGGATCATGCTTGATTGGACAGGAAGATGAAAACTGGCTGTGGCACAAGAGGCTCGGGCATATCAGCTTTGACAATCTGGTAAAAATAAGTTCAAAAAGAGCAGTAAGAGATATACCCACCATTGGCAAACCGGTAAATAGCATTTGTGCTTCATGCCAAAAGGGGAAGCAAACCAGATCCACATTTAAAGCAAAGGAATATTTCACCAAAAAACCGTTAGAGCTGATTCATACTGATTTATGTGGACCCATGAGAACACAAAGCATAAATGGTGACAAATACTTTATGCTGTTCATAGATGACTACTCCAAAATGACATGGGTACTATTTTTAAAGCTTAAATCAGATGCCTTTGAAATATTCAAAATTTTTAAAAAGCAGGTTGAGAATCGGATTGAAAAAAGAATTAAATGCCTAAGATCAAACAGAGGAGGAGAGTTTATCTCAGAGGAGTTTGCAGAATACTATCAAAAATATGGGATTAGAAGACAGTTTTCAGCAGCAAGGACACCTCAGCAGAATGGTGTTGTTGAAAGAAAGAACAGGACTATGCAAGAAATGGCACGGACAATGTTGGCTGAGAACAAAATAGCCGATAGATTCTGGAAAGAGGCAGTACATACTGTAGTTTACATTCAAAATAGGTGCATGCTAAGAACACATGAAAGCAAAACACCGTATGAACTGTGGTTCGGCAGGAAAGCAACAACAAGATACTTCAAAGTGTTCGACAACAAGTGTTATATCAAACGAACTGAAGATAATCTCGGTAAGTTCGAAGATAGAGCTGATGAAGGTATTTTTCTCGGTTACTCAACTAAAAGCAAAGCCTACACATGTTACAACAAGCGGCTAAAGAAAATTATTGAAAGTGCTGATGTTAAAGTTGATGAAGGTAGAGAAAGAGAAGTTACATATCAAGAAAACTACCCTATTTATGAAGACGTCATTGAAGGAGATGAAGAAATAGAAAAAGAAGAAAATCAAAAAATTGACACAGCTGATTTAAGAATCGACTCAGAAGAAGAAGAGAACAATAAATTCAAAACAGGCAGCTGGCAAAAAAATCATCCCAGAGAACAAATTATTGGGGACCCAACAGTTGGTATTCAGACAAGAAGAGCAGTAATTCGAAACTACTCTTTATTATCCAGCATTGAACCCAAAAATATTGCTGAAGCAAGCACAGATGAAAGTTGGATGAAGGCAATTAATGAAGAACTAGATCAGATTGAGAAAAACAAAACCTGGGAATTAGTACCACGGCCAGCAAATAAAAACATAATTGGCACTAAATGGATTTTTTGAAATAAATTAAATGAAGACGGACAGGTTGTCAGAAATAAGGCAAGATTGGTCTGTAAAGGCTATGCTCAGGTTGAAGGCATTGATTTTGAGGAAACATTTGCACCAGTTGCCAGACTAGAAGCAATCAGAATGTTTCTGGCTTTAGCAGTCCATAAAAATTTTAAAGTATACCAAATGGATGTAAAATCAGCATTTTTGAATGGAAAACTGGAAGAAGAGGTGTACATTGAACAACCAGATGGCTTCCAACTCGGTGACAATCCCGATTTTGTTTGCAGGTTAAAGAAAGCGTTGTATGGTCTGAAACAGGCACCCAGAGCATGGTATGCAAGGCTGGATAACTATCTTATTAAACAGGGGTTCAAGAAAGGTATGGTGGACAACAATTTATATATCAAAATAGATAATGGCCATCTTATTGTACTTGTTGTTTATGTAGATGATATAATATTTGGCAAGCAGCATGGATGAATATTGTAGAGACATAGCAAATAAAATGAAGACAGAATTTGAGATGTCAATGATTGGTGAACTTTCTTATTTCCTTGGACTGCAAGTCAATCAAAGTAAAAAGGGGATTTTTATCTCTCAAGTAAAATATGTGAAAGAAATGCTGAAAAAGTTCACAATGGAGGATAGTAAACCTGTCAGCACTCCCATGACAACAGGGTGCAAGTTGAGCAAGGATGACAAGTCTCCAGATGTAGATCAAACCATGTACAGGTCTATGATTGGAAGCCTATTGTATTTGACAGCCACTAGACCAGATATATTACAGGCAGTATGCATGGTAGCAAGATTTCAGGCTAGTCCCAAAGAGACTCATGTGACAGCTATAAAAAGGATTTTTAGGTACCTCAAGGGCACTATGGAGTATGGGTTATGGTACCCAAAAGGTAAGGACTTCACTCTGATTGCATATTCTGATGCAGATTGGGCAGGATGCATTGATGACAGAAAGAGTACCAGTGGAGGAGCATTTTATCTTGGAGACAAGCTAGTAGCATGGCACAACAAGAAACAAGAATCAGTCTCTCTATCCACAGCAGAGGCAGAATACATTGCAGCAACAACATGCTGTACTCAGATATTATGGATGAGACAAACTCTAAAAGATCTTGGCATTCACTTCAATGAGCCCATTTCAGTTAAATGTGATAACACTAGTGCTATTAACATATCAAAGAATCCGGTTATGCATTCTAGAACCAAACATATTGCAATCCGATATCACTTCTTGAAGGATAAAGTTGCAGAAGGAGAGGTCAAATTGGATTTTGTTCCAACTACAGAGCAAGTAGCAGATATATTCACAAAACCATTGCCCAAGGAAGTTTTTGAGTACCTTCGGAGTAAGTTGGGAGTAGTCACATTTCCAAAGAACTGACTATTAATTGGGATCACATTCTCATGGGGAGTACTTATGCCTATGTTTATAGTTTTGCTCATATTCATTATTTTTGCTAACTATAACAATGTGTATCTGAGAATGTTGTGCATAGACTCAGGGGGAGTCTGCAATAGCCCTTTGGTATTATTGTCAAAGGGGGAGAAGAAGTACAGGAGAGTGCATGAGTGTTGCCAACAATTCCAAAGGGGGAGATTGTTGAGCAAGGTGCAGCAAAAGTATTGTCATTGTTGTCAACACAGACAGATAGATCAGTTGATGCAGATGAAGCAGGATCAGTTGATGCAGTTGAAGCAGTGGACAGGAGTTCAGAGATCAGTCAGATCATGTACAGTGAAATTCCAAGAAAACAGAAGTGACCCAGATCCAGAAAATCCAAGAAAAAGACAAGTAAGAAAACTGTCGCGATATCGCGACATGTTTTCTGTCGCGATATCGCGACAGGTTGAGAAGTTAGAAGGCAGAAAGAAAAATGTCACGATTTCACGACATGTCGGAGGAGAGAGAAGGCACAAAGAAAATTTTCGAGGAGAGAGAAGGCAAAGAAAATTGTTGCGATTTCACGACATGGACGAGGAGAGAGAAGGCGCAAAGAAAATTGTCATGATTTCACGACATGGACGAGGAGAGAGAAGGCGCAAGCAAAACTGTCATGATTTCGCGACATGTTGCAGGCAAAGAAGCTAAGTGGAAAAACTGTCACGATTTCATGACATGTTGGAAGCAAAGAAGGCAAGTAAGAAAACTGTCACGATTTCGTGACAAGTTTGGAAAGAAAGCGCCAAGGATAGAAAGTGTCACGATTTGAAGTTCGAGAAAGGCTAAGGAGAGAAGATATTTACTGATTTGAATGTTCAGAGAAAAAGCGTCAAGGAACAAAAGTGTAGCGATTTCGCTACATGTTGAAGTTTCGCGGGCCGAAGCAAAGTTTAGATGCTAAGGAACAAAAGTGTAGCGATTTCGCTACATGTTGAAGTTTCGTCGAAGCAAAGTTTAGATGCCAAGGAACAAAAGTGTAGCGATTTCGCTACATGTTGGATTTTCGCGGCCAAAGCAAAGTTGGAAGTGCAAGGAACAAAGGTGTAGCGATTTCGCTACATGTTGGATTTTCGCAGGCGAAAGGCAAAGAAAAGCGCTAAGGCAAAAAGATGTCACGATTTTGCGACATGGTCTAATTGTGAGATGAGAGTAGTGAAAGAGTAGAGAAAAGATGTCACGATTTCGCGACATGTTTTGTTGGCAAAGCGAGAAAAGGCACAAGGCAGCGAAGATGTCATGATTTCGTGACATGTCTAGTTTTTGCTAGTGCAAGCCAAGAAGAGTAGCGAGAAGGCGAATGCGTCACGATTTCGTGACATGTCTGGTTTTCGCGGTTGCAAGCTAAGAAAAGAACAAGGAGGCGGAGAATGTCGTGATATCGCGACATGTCTTGTTTTCATGGGTAAAAGGCGAAGAAGGGCAGAAAGAGACAGAAGTGTCACGATATCGTGACAAGTCGCAACTGCACGTTGAACAGGCAGTTAACTGGAATAGAACGATAGTTAAAGGGGCAATTGTAGAAGAAAAACATGCAGCCAATTTTAGAAGAGTCAACTGGAGTAAAAGCGATAGTTATAGGTGTAATTTTAGTTAGAATTCATGCAGCTTTTTAAAGAACAATCGTAGAAGGAGAAATCGAACAGTCGCATAAATAGAGTCGTAACATGCAACGTGTTTGACAAAAGGCCTACTCTATAATTAGACAAAAGCAGTTACAGTTAGAAAGTGATACAACTGACAAGTGGCGCATGAGAAATATTAAAAGCAGTTACAATTGACAAGTGGCGAAAGAGATCTTTTAAAAAGAAACAGTTACGGGTTGCATGCGAATTTATGAAAGCTAAAAATAGAGACTTTCATGCTATAAAAATAGGTCTGCGTGAAGAATATTGTTGTCGTTGTTATTGTGAAAAGTGCTGCCGTAAGAGGGTGAAAAGAGTGTTGTAAGAAGAGCAACAAGCTGAGCAGTGAGTAATTACTGTGTTTTAAATTGGAGACCAGTCAGGGTCTTGTTATAGTGAAGGCATTTGTATGTCATTGATTTAACTTTTCTGTGATTCAAGTTGGTGCTTGGATAGGGGTTGGTGCTCCTTTCTGTAGGTGCAGATAAATCAGGGGTTGGTGCTCCTTCCAGTGGGTGCTGGTAAACAGATTGTAAAATTGGTGTTTTGCAAAGGCTGGATTTGGACCGTAGTCCAAGCAGTCATTCTTGAGGAGTAGCCAAATTGGTGAACCTCGTTACATTGTGTGTTGTGGTGTGCTCTCTTGTGTTTACTGCTTTATTTGTTTTTAGTTTTCTTTGCTTCAGTTTTAAGAATTGCAGATCAGAATTTTTAGCTACACTGATTCACCCCCCCTCTCAGTGTCATTGTGAGAATATCATAATATTGCCCTAATACCTGTTACCAAAGCATCACATTCAATAACAAATGGTTTGTAAAAATTTGGAGTTTCCAAAACTGGTGTAGTGCACATGGCTTCCTTGAGTGCCATGAATACCTCAGTGGCCACATTCGGCCAGTGAAAGGCATTCTTTTTTGTGAGAGTGATGAGAGGTGCTACAATTTTACCATAATTGTGAACAAAATTATAATAGTAACCTTTAAGTCCCAAAAAACCATGAAGTTTCTTGATGGTTTTAGGTAATGGCCAGTCCTTAATGGCTTTAATTTTATTAGGATCCACTTTAAAACCTTCATGAGAAATGATATGACCCAAATATTCAACTTCTTGAACACCAAAAGAACACTTGGAGAATTTTATGAAAAGTTTATCCTTATGTAAAACATGAAGAACTTTCCCCACATGCATCAAATGATCCTTCCATGATTTACTATATATTAAAATATCATCAAATAAGACTAAGATAAATTTACAAAGAAATGGATGAAATACATGGTTCATGAGACTATGGAAGGTGGAGGGATCATTGGTGATACCAAAAGGTATGACTAAGAACTCAAAATGACCTTCATGAATACAAAAAGTTGTTTTAGGAATTTCCTCATATCTTACTCTTATTTGATTAAAAACTAAACGTAGATCCAATTTTATGAAGAACTTAGCACCATACAATTCATATAATAGATGATCTATGGCATCGATAGAGAACTTGTCTTTGATGGTGATTTTGTTAAGGGGCCAAAAATCAGGACACATACCCAATAATTATCTTTACGTTGGGCCAACACTACTAGTGATGAAGAAGGACTAGTGCTATGATGAATGACTCCATGTTCTAATAGTTCTTGGACAATATTTTCAATTTCTATTTTTGAGATTGAGGCTATCAATAAGGATGTAAATTAAGAGGAAGAATTCCAAGGACAATATGTATGGCATGGTCTTCAGATCGCTTGGGAGGGAGCCCTTTTGGTTCCTTGAAAACTTCATCATAATTAGCCACAATATTTTAAAGATCCTTTGAGGGAATTTCCACTGTCTTGTGCTTGCACTTCCATGTAGTTGATTTAAGCTATAAATCCATAACCTCATTTCCTTAGTATGTTTTCCATGCTATGATAAATCACTACTTGTGATGGTGGAGTTTTAATTCCTTGGAGTCAGATAGTCTTTCCTTTTTCTTTTCATTCTAAAAATAATTTTTGAAAATTGAAACTAACAGTGTTGAGTTGTTCTAGCCATTCAACACCCAAAATAACATCTGAAATTCCCAAAATCATAATGAAGAGAGTTCCTTGCCATGTGTAACTTCTCATTTGTATTGAGACTAAAGAAGTTTTACCAATACATTGAGCATTTCCTCCATTTACAACTAAAACATTAAAATTGTCTTGGTTGAAAGAATCAATGTGCAAATTCAATTCTTTAGTAGTCTTTATGTCATAAAGTTATGAGTACTAATGGAATCAATCAACACATTTATGTTTTTATGCCTAATAAACCTTGGTACCTTAATTGTATGGTGATTTGTTAATCCCATGAGAGCATGCACTGAGATAGACATAGTATCCTCTTCTGGTATTGTGTCATTATTATTTATTTTTTCTTCATATATGGGTGATTCTGGCTTATTGATATCCTCTACTTCATATTTTTCATTCTTATTACTATATTCTATTTGAAATATTTGTCTTGGTACATATGCTTGATCTCTTGGATGATGATTGTGACATTTATAGAAAAAATATCTTTATGGTTGTTCATTTTTGTGGAATGAATTGTTGCGATATTGAGGACGTGTATTAGAGTCTCATTTAGAATATGTCCAATTTTGAAACTTCTTTTCAGCAAGTTTAGCAATCCTTTATACTTATAGTTTCATACAAAGTGTATGGATCATGTAAGTCCACTTCAAGTTTAATATTTTCTCTTAAACCATATTGAAAGGTAGAAACCACCACTGAAGTGTCTACCACTTCTATGTAAGTGATAAGACTTGTGAACTCTGAAACATAATCTTGGATAAAGCTAGTTTGTTTGAGGGCTAATATGTGAACAATGTAGGAAGAAGAGCTACCTTCATCAAATATCTTGAGAAACAATATCTCTAATTTTAGGCCATAATATGGATGATTATGTTGATGTTGTTTCCAAGAGAACCATTGGTAAGATTGTGTACCCAATTTGGAAGAGGCATAAGAAACTTTTACAGCTTTAGGAATATGATATACGTGTATAATACCCTCCATTTTAGCTAACCAACCACATGGATCCCCACCCTCAAAGGTATACATATCAGTATACAGAACAATAACACCTACATGCCATATTGCATATGTATAATCTTCCTCTGTATCTTGATCTACATTATCATTTTGTCTATGGTAATTATTTGGAGAGGGAGGAGCTTCTTGGTTTTGTTTGTTTACTAATAGACCAAGAATTATTGACATGTTGGTCATATTAGTAGTTATTTTTGATAAACATGATTGTAATTCTTGGTTGCATGTAGTGGGGATTACTATTTCCTCATGTGTGAGATTTTATTGGGATGAGTTGGATGAGTTGGAAGGAGCCATGGGGTTAATAGTAGGATGATCAGTGTTAAAATTGTTAATGCGTAAAGAAGAATTATGTTACATACCTTTATTTTGTGGAGGTATTCTTAGTGGGTTTATTGGTCCTTTTTTTTTAATATCTTCACTATGTAGTATTTCATTTGGTCCTTGAGTCTACCTGTCACTCATGCACTTGCTTTAAAAACTTTTGGACCAAGTTGACCAAAAATTGATTATTTTCTTGCAAAAAAAAATCATTAATTGGACAAAAATATGTTTTTTTTGTCAAAAGAAAATTGTGTGCCAACTACAAAATTATCGCTTCAACTATGATTTTGAAATATACTTCCAACGGTTAGTTTGGGATTCAAATGCCAATGACTAGCTACCAAAAACTAGGATTAAGATAAGGAATTTGCACTAGAGGATAACATAGTTGGACATTGTAGACACCAAAACAGCACCAATCCGATTAAGTGACTACAAACACTGATCGCATTGACATACACAGCTTTTAGGGCAGCCCTTAGAGGTCAAACAGTGGTCCTAGCCACTTGCATAGCAGTTTGGAAGGTCAGAAAGTGAGCAGAACAAAGACGGTCGTTTTAACAAGCCTTCATCGAAACAAAGCCTTTAATCCAAAGAAAGCCTTAAATCCTTAAGCAAGACATTAAACAAAAGCAAACTTCAAAGCAAATGTTGGCAAACCTAGCAAAAAGGAACCTTGGCCTTAGGCGTCGTGAAATACCGACACCTAAGGCCCAAAGGGGAACCTTGGCCTTAGGCATCACGAAATCGCGATGTCGCAAAATCACGACACCTAAGGCCCAAAGGGGAGCCTTGGCCTTAGGTGTCACGATTTTGCGACGTCGCGAAATCGCGACACCTAAGGCCCAAAGGGGAGCCTTGGCCTTAGGTGTCATGATTTCGCGATGTCACGAAATCGTGACACCTAAGGCCCAAAGGGGAGCCTTGGCCTTAGGTGTTGCGATTTCGCGATGAGGTGTCACGATTTCACGACGTCGCAAAATCGTGACACCTAAGGCCCAAAGGGGAGCCTTGGCCTTAGGTGTCACGATTTCGCGACATCACGAAATCGCGACACCTAAGGCCCAAAGGGGAACCTCGGCCGAAGTGTCGTGATATCGTGACGTCGCGATATCACGACACTTCGGCATTTTGCGCTTAAAGCAGAAACATTCAAAGGCATCAATCAGAGGCGACACATCAGCATTCAAGGCAGACATTTAATCAGTCAAAGGCAGCATTAAAGCGATTCATGCCATGTGGCATCACTACATACCATCTTTGAAGAGACCCCGTGGGTCTATAAAAATGGCGGACTTCACCAACTGTAGTAATGAGACGAGTAGTCTCAAAAACAAATTCAGCCCGAGGCCATGCTTCATAACTACTGATGTGAGTTCCTAGCGATAATATCAGTGCGAGCCATGCCTCATAATCATCTGACAACGGTCAAATCTCAGCGGCCCCTATGGATTTAGGGTTTTGACATTAATATTTTAGAGGTGAAATCCTCTATAAAAACTAGCTCAATGCAATGTAAAGAGAACGACGAAGCATTTTCAAAATGCAACGAAGTGCTGCTCATCCAGAGACCCGATCATATTCCTTTCGGATTCAGTCTTCTGCACCTATAATCTCTTTCACGAGGGAGGTTATTGGTGGCTTTCCAGAAGGTGAAGCCTGTTGAGAAGCAACACACCCCCACTGAAAAATGAGATTCCATCCTCTTGAAAGCCCTGAACTTCCATTTTTGCAGCAGGGACCCTCTTGATCATTTTCAGGTTTTAAATCCAATTTGCTTGCCTCCTTTTTAAAGTTGTGCTTTTTCTTGCATTCTAGCTGTGTTATCCAAGAATTCACTTTTTACATGCTAGAAATCATTCATGCTTAAGAAAATCTTGCACCGGTACCGAGAAAAATGCTGAAAACAGTTGCATAAATTCATGAAAAATCAAACTTTCCTTTTTTGGTAGTGTCGCGATATCGCGACACTTCCATTTTTGGAAATGTCGCGATATCGCGACAGGAAAATAGAAAACCCGCCAAGTCATTTTTGCGTAGCGAAATCGCGACACTTTCCATTTTTGGAAGTGTCGCGATATCGCGACATTTCCATTTTTGGAAGTGTCGCGAAATCGCTATTCTGACGGATGAGGAGAGAGAAGAAGTGGGAGAAAAATGTCGCGAAATCGTGACATGTCGCATTTTCGCGGCAAGAGAGAGAAAATGCATGAAAATCGGCTAAGTGCCAGAAAGGGCACGATTTCGCGACATGTCGCGAAATCGCGACAACTTTTGGAGAGAGAAGATGAACTGTACGGAAGGGCGCGATTTTGCGACATGTCGCATTTTCGCGGTAGGAGAGAGAAAGTGGGCTGAAGAGTCAAAAATCCGCCAAGTCATTTTTGTGTAGCGAAATCGTGACACTTTCCATTTTTGGAAGTGTCGCGATATCGCGACATTTCCATTTTTGGAAAGTGTCGCAAAATCGCTGTCTATCGGAGGAGAGAGAAGAAATCAGTACGGACGAGCGCGATTTGCGACATGTCGCGAAATCGCGACATGTCCCATTTTCGCTGAGGATAAATGATAAAAGTGGCTAAGTCCAAAAGTTGCAGCGATTCGCTGACGTCTCAAAATCGTGGGCTGGAGCTTGCAACGATGCGCTGCATGTTTCGAAGTCGAGAGGTAAAAGCTGCAGCGATTCACTGACATGTCTCAAGATCAAGGGTGAAAGTGGTAGCGATGCGCTGCATGTTTCAAGTCGAGAGGTAAAGGGTGCAGCGATGCGCTGCAGGTTTGAAAGTCGAAGGCAAGGGTGAAAATGGTAGCGACGCGCTGCACGTTTCGAAGAAGTCTTGCAAGACAAGCATGTCGCGAAATCGCGACATGGAGCAAAATTGTACGCACGAGGTAGGAGGCGCGATTTCGTGACATGTCACGAAATCGTGACATGTCGCATTTTCGCGGCCGACAGGGGGAGAAGCAGCGCAGCACTGGAGACGTCGCGATTTCGCGACATGTCACAAAATCGCGACATGTCGCATTTTCACGATAGGAGAGAGAAAGTCCTCAAAGTTGACCAGAAGTGCATTTCAGCGGAAACAGAAGGCTTCCTGGGGTAGCGACACGTGTCAAAGCGTGAGGCAGACAAGCAGAAGCCGACATGCAAGCTTATTTTGCGGTTTTTAATCTGTTTTAATGTTTTAAGCTTGGATTTAATGTTTATTAAAGAGCTAATTAATCTTTTTGTCTTTCATGCAGGATTCCATCTGGCACTTGCGGGACAACCGGGAAAGGCCATAAAGGCAAAGTTAAAGTGCGGATTTAGTCAAGGACCGCCATGCTAGAAGAGAAGCTGCCGGTGAGAGCATTCAATGACAAATTTATTGCAGACTTGATAGCATGAAGACAATTTCAACACAGGGATGGCTTTACGGAGATCAGATCTGAGAGAAGTGGTGACTCATCCGGCTCACCAACGAGAATTAATGGAGGCATTTATTTGCAGCTGCGGATGAATGCAAGTGGCTTTAGATTTTATCTTCTCCATTTATGGCAGACTAATCGCACCGATTTGCCGAAGGGTTAAGTTCTATCTCGGACTTTGATTTTAAATGGATTTTTATTGTAAAACCCGGGTCCTAGGGTTTAAGTGCGATAAGATTTAGGGTTTGAGCAAGATATTTTGAAAAGATCAGGGTCTGTCCTGAGTCTATAAATACAGATTCTAAATGTAATCGCGAGAGGCGGAGACTTAGAAATAAAAGGCTTATAAGCAATTTCTTGCAAATTTTGTGAAATCCTTTGTTTCTGGACTTGGAGTTGATGTGCTTTAGCTTTTCTGTGATAGCATGGCCAGGAGCCTAATCTTTTGCAGAGTGTGATAAGTGTATCTTCTTTTGTTATCCGTTCCATTTAAAGTTTGTTAGATATATGTCGTGAATCTATATTATCAAGTTTAAATATGCTGTTAGGCTTCAGTTGTTCTCTTGTCTGCTAGGGGAAATTACAGATTTGAGGTTAAGTTTGTTCTAATTGCTCTGTCTTCACTGTGTGAGCTAGGCTGTCGGTGAAAGATACCAGTTTTAACCAACTGCCCTTGGATTTATAATTTTTTGCTAGATCTGTTTCACTCTGCCTTGTGCTCTTAGTTGAAAGTGATCTTAGACTGATTGGACACTTTCTTCTTTGATTTGTTCTGTTGTGAAGCTAGTAGCATAGATAAAATTGATAGTTTGGGTTTTACAGTTGATGTTTGATAAACTTCTCTTTTCTGCCCTACCCTACCCTCTCTTTGTTTTCGGTGAATGATCCATTTTTATTTTCTTTGTTTGTCTTTTATTTAAATCTGTCGACCCATGAGAGCTAGATCAAGAATTCAAGTTAAATCTGATTGTCAACAACTTTTGCAACTACTGAACAAGTTCAAGAACCCCCCTGTAAGGTAACAGAGCAGTCCATATTGAAATCTATTCCAGAAGTGGAAAAGAGTGAATTGCCATTCGACCCAACTCTGTAACTCGCACCTTGGATAACCAGCTAGATCCTAAAGATGAGTGGGATCCGTCCCGTGGGTGTCTCCGGAGCTTCCTTGCTTCATCCTTTCCCGGGGTGTGCATGAAAGCCGGACCAACAACCTAATTGGCGCTAGAAGGAGGGTCGTTGAACATCTCGTTCATAGTATTGGTAAGAAATTGTATGTGTGAGTCTGGTATTTTATCTTTTGAATCCTTTTCCCTCCTCCTCAGCCAACAACCTAATTGGCGCTAGAAGGAGGGCCTGAACTCAGTTCAAGTATTGTAAGGGCATAACAACAACATTTGAAGGACCCACAGTGAACTCCGGATAATTTTGTAAATTGTCAGTACAGTTTTGTAAATTGTCAGTGCAGTTTTTGAAAGTTGTCAGTGCAGTTTTTAAAATTGCCAGAGAAGACCTCAAGTTCAGAACAGTTTTATCTCCACTGGCAGTTATCCAATCACAACTCAGAACATCACTGTCAGCCAAGTAATAATGGCAAATTGGTTGGGCCCCACTGCTTTGAATATCCCGGGTATAGCCCATGACTTGCCCAGAAATCCAGAAAGATATCTCCCTAGGTACAAACATGATGGGACAAGAACTGCAGAAGAACATCTGCTAGCTTTTAAAAATGCTTTAAAATTGTTGAATATACAGCATGAAGATGTTGCCTGCAGATTGTTCCCGTTCACTCTCCAGGAGGGAGCTTATGACTGGTTTTTAAACCTCACCAGCAATTCCATTACTAGCTGGGATGATCTAGAGAAAGCTTTTATATCACAATTTGGGGAAGTGATAGACCCCAAAGCATGTTATACCAACAATTTTCCAGCATCAAGAAAGAGTCGGGAGAAACTGTCAGGTCTTTCAATATGAGGTTCCAAAGAGCTTACGGTAGAATGACCGGCCATTACATCCCAAATGCAAATCTGGCCTTAGAAATCTACAAGAATGCATTGGATTCGAGTGACCTCTATTTTCCTCAAGAGAGACATCAATATCACAACCCCGGCAGGGGCTTATAAAGAAGCCTTAATTCTTGAAAGACAGCTAGGGCCTCAAATTCTGAGCGATCCTTTGATATCCTATGTTACACGTAACATGCCTATTCTAGACCCCATTCCACATCATGAGTTAGTGCCAACATGTCATGCTCTACCCAAGGAGACTCCGTTAACTGTGACATCCACTCAACATGTGCAAAATACAGAGAAAAGTTCTGACAAGTTCAAAGTGCAGGTGCTTGAACTGAACAGTTGTGATCTGGCACCACCCAAATCTGAAGTTTTTCCTGGTGAGTTAAATTTTCCTAGAGATCAAAGAAATATTGATATTTCTAGTTCACCCAAAAATAGTACAACCAGGGTTTCAGATTCTTTCACTTTTCTCGAAGAGACAGAAAGTCTTGTAGAGACTCCTGTGGATGAAATGCAAGATTTTCAACAGTTCAAAATGGACAGTTATGACTTGAAATGTCAGAGTCCAGAACCTAATAATGATCCTTCCTCATCAGAGGATGATGAAAGTGAGATTCAATATCACTATGCAGAAGTAACTGAGGAGGATAACATCATTGAGGATATGAGGGAACTTAAAGCTGACATCACCCTCTATGAACTGCCTCAGATTGTTGAACAAAAGGTTAACTTGATTGAGGCTTACTCTGGACCACCTGTTGAATTTCAAGAAAAGGAGGAAAAGATAGTAAATATGAATGTGGTCAGCCAACTTGGAATTGATGAACTGTCTCAACATAAGCCTGCAACTTCTGAACATAATATCAAAGATAAGGCTATAAACTGTGTTGATGCAGATATTGGAGTTTATAATTTGGCAACTGAGAAGGTGAGAACAGTTACAGCTCTAAACCATCACAACCATGATGTTTGGACATTGCACATTGATGAGGTTAAATCTAAGCAAGGCTCAGGTGAAAAGGAAAATTGTAAGCATTCTTCTAGAGGGATAAAAATTGAAGTCCTGGATATTGAAGCAGTACAGCAACCACAAAATGTTCAAGTTGTTAAGAACCAGGGCATACAGATAAAACATGATTTCTTTCAGTTGTCACATAATTTTGAAGATGTGGTGGTCTGGGTCTGTCAAGATTTTAAGGTATTTGATCCTGGGGGTTTTTTACATTCAGTCCTTTTGAAAGAACTCTGCAAACCCTTCAATTAGAAGCATAAACATGTTATCATATGATTTGTTATTATATGATTTGTTTAATTTGAAGGAGTTGCAGATTTGTTTTTCAAATGGGACGGGGAAGACAGTAAACACAAGTCTTTCCCAGATAGCAAATTTTTGAAGCACAGTCTGGAGTGCATTTCGTCAACAGGACCCGAAAGGTAATTTTTCTAAATTACTTGCACATGGTCAAATTTTTTTAAGGCACCATTTCTCTGCTTTCCCAACTGCTGCATTTTTTGAGTATGAAGGGAAGTTGTAACATATGTATACATTGTAAGTAAGCTTTGAAGTTTTAGTTTTATTTCTTTGTCAGTGCAGTTTTATTTTTAAATGTCTGTACAGTTGCAGTTTTTTAGTTTTCTTTAATTGTTTTTCAGTTTTAGCTTGTGCAATTTATTTCTTTTGTCAGTGCTTTTTATTTCCTTTCTTTGTCTTTTTATTTTAGCTTGCTTTTATTTTAGTCTGTACAGTCTTTTCTTCCTTGCAGTTCTTTTTCTTTGCTGTCTGTATAGTTGCAGTTTAGTTTATTTCAGTTGCTTTAGTTTATTTCTGTCTTGTTGAGTTTAGTTTGTCTTAGTTGGGTTTTAATTGCTTTGCTTTTGTTTTAGCTTAATTTTGCTGCCTGTACAGATGTGCTTTGCATCCTTTGTAAATAGCCTTGCAGTTTGTTTTATTCCTTTGTCTGTACAGTTGTGGTTTTGGTTTTAGTTTAGTTTATTTCAGTTGCTTTAGTTTATTTTGTTTGTTGGTTTAGTTTTGGTTATGTTTTAGTTGCTTTGCTTGGTTCTTTTAGTTTATTTTTTTATTCCTGTTCGTTTTTATTTTCTTCCTTGCATTTCCTTTTCTTTGTTTGTCCAGTATTTGTTTTAGTTTTTTTTTTTTATTTTGTTGCTTGTGCAGTTTTATTTGCAGTCTATGCAGTTTTATTCTGTTTTGCTTTAAAGCCTGTGCCTGTCCTTGGAAGCCTGTACAAAGTCCTTTGGCTTCTAAAATTTCTGTCCTTTAACCTTTGCCTGAGCAATCAATGAAAAGTCAGCCTGCTAAAAATTGTTTTATTCTAAGTCGATCAATCCACTTTCCATCCAATGCCCATGCTGTTCACCATTCTAATTGAGATAGTCTGCTTACTTTGAACAGTGAGAACTATTTTGTTATTCAGGACAAAGGTAGAGAGATGATTGGATCTTGTGTCTTACTTGCCACAGTTGTTTTAATGATAGAAAAACTGCTATGCTGTTTAGTTGGAGGAACTCCTGGGGAATCCAAGAAAAGCTGGTTATGAGAGGGGACTATGGTTCATGCAATTATTTGGGTATCCACAGAGGCTATCAATGCCTAGACTGAAACAGTTCCAGATTGATCAAATGATAAAAGAAAATTGTGATTTCCCTAAAAGCATCTCAGATATTGATATATTTCAGAGGGAGAGATATAAAAAAAAAAAGAAGAAAAAGAGAAAAAAGAGTTGAACAATTAAAAGAGGCAACCAATATTAGATTCTGCCCTACAATTGTAAATTTGGGTCGTGTAAATCTAAAGGGTAACTCTGTCTAGGCTGTAAAAGGCTAAACTAGTAAACAGAGCTCTACTCGGTTTCCCCTTTTACAATCTAGAAAAGTTGATTAATCCAAGTTTATCATTCAATTCAGTCATCCTTGAAGAAAGTTTTATACCCTTTGAAATTGCACATCAGAAATCTTCCTTGAAGTAATCCAGCCTAGTATGTCCTTGGGAAATTTTAACAGCTGGCAGTTAGTAGTCAATTTATTGTGAAGAATGTCTGTGGCAAGGCATGATGCATGGTCTTTTTGTTTTGAAACCAGAGTCTTGGGTTCTAAAATAGTGCTACTATTTTACCCGCAGATATCGCCATTTGTTGAGAAGCAACACACCCCCACTGAAAAATGAGATTCCATCCTTGGAAAGCCCTGAACTTCCATTTTTGCAGCAGGGACCCTCTTGATCATTTTCAGGTTTTAAATCCAATTTGCTTGCCTCCTTTTTAAAGTTGTGCTTTTTCTTGCATTCTAGCTGTGTTATCCAAGAATTCACTTTTTACATGCTAGAAATCATTCATGCTTAAGAAAATCTTGCACCGATACCGAGAAAAATGCTGAAAACAGTTGCATAAATTCATGAAAAATCAAACTTTCCATTTTTAGGCAATGTCGCGAAATCGCGACACTTCCATTTATGGAAATGTCGCGATATCGCGACAGGAAAATAGAAAACCCGCCAAGTCATTTATGCGTAGCGAAATCGCGACACTTTCCATTTTTGGAAGTGTCGCGATATCGCGACATTTCCATTTTTGGAAGCGTCCCGAAATGGGATGATGAGGAGAGAGAAGAAGTTAGGAGAGGAAGAGAAAATGTCGCGAAATCGTGACATGTCGCATTTTCGCGGCAAGAGAGAGAAAATGCATGAAAATCGGCTAAGTGCCAGAAAGGGCGCGATTTCGTGACATGTCGCGAAATCGTGATAGTTTTGGAGAGAGAAGATGAATTGTACGGAAGGGCGCGATTTGTGACATGTCGGAAATCGCGACATGTCGCATTTTCACGGTAGGAGAGAGAAAGTGGGTTGAAGAATCAAAAATCCGCCAAGTCATTTTTGTGTAGCGAAATCGTGACACTTTCCATTTTTGGAAGTGTCGCGATATCGCGACATTTCCATTTTTGGAAAGTGTCGCAAAATCGCTGTCTGCCGGAGGAGAGAGAAGAAATCAGTACGGACCAGCGCGATTTCGCGACATGTCATGAAATCGTGACATGTCCCATTTTCGCTGAGGATAAATGATAAAAGTGGCTAAGTCCAAAAGTTGCAGCGATTCGCTGACGTCTCAAAATCGTGGGCTGGAGCTTGCAGCGATGCGCTGCATGTTTCGAAGTCGAGAGGTAAAAGCTGCAGCGATTCGCTGACATGTCTCAAGATCAAGGGTGAAAGTGGCAGCGATGCGCTGCATGTTTCGAAGTCGAGAGGTAAAGGGTGCAGCGATGCGCTGCAGGTTTGAAAGTCTGGACTCGAAAAGTGCAGCGACGCGCTGCACGTTTCGAAGGCAAGGGTGAAAATGGTAGCGACGCGCTGCACGTTTCGAAGAAGTCTTGCAAGACAAGCATGTCGCGAAATCGCGACATGCTGGAGCAAAGTTGTACGGCCACTGGCAGGAGGCGCGATTTCGCGACATGTCGCGAAATCGTGACATGTCGCATTTTCGCGGCCGACAGGGGGAGAAGCAACACAGCGTTGGAGACGTCGCGATTTCGCGACATGTCACGAAATCGCGACATGTCGCAGTATCACGGTAGGAGAGAGAAAGTCCTCAAAGTTGACCAAAAGTGCATTCCAGCGAAACAGAAGGCTTCCTGGGGTAGCGACACGTGTCAAAGCGTGAGGCAGACAAGCAGAAGCCGACATGCAAGCTTATTTTGCGGTTTTTAATCTGTTTTAATGTTTTAAGCTTGGATTTAATGTTTATTAAAGAGCTAATTAATCTTTTTGTCTTTCATGCAGGATTCCATCTGGCACTTGCGGGACAACCGGGAAAGGCCATAAAGGCAAAGTTAAAGTGCGGATTTAGTCAAGGACCGCCATGCTAGAAGA
Source organism: Wollemia nobilis (assembly GCA_028583015.1). Taxonomy (NCBI): domain Eukaryota; kingdom Viridiplantae; phylum Streptophyta; class Pinopsida; order Araucariales; family Araucariaceae; genus Wollemia; species Wollemia nobilis. The sequence goes on along the minus strand of JAQPPZ010003187.1, from coordinate 515,512 downwards.
GAAGCTGCCGGTGAGAGCATTCAATGACAAATTTATTGCAGACTTGATAGCATGAAGACAATTTCAACACGGGGATGGCTTTACGGAGATCAGATCTGAGAGAAGTGGTGACTCATCCGGCTCACCAACGAGAATTAATGGAGGCATTTATTTGCAGCTGCGGATGAATGCAAGTGGCTTTAGATTTTATCTTCTCCATTTATGGCAGCTAATCGCACCGATTTGCCGAAGGGTTAAGTTCTATCCAGAACTTGATTTTAATGGATTTTTATTGTAAAACCCGGGTCCTAGGGTTTAAGTGCGATAAGATTTAGGGTTTGAGCAAGATATTTTGAAAAGATCAGGGTCTGTCCTGAGTCTATAAATACAGATTCTAAATGTAATCGCGGGAGGCGGAGACTTAGAAATAAAAGGCTTATAAGCAATTTCTTGCAAATTTTGTGAAATCCTTTGTTTCTGGACTTGGAGTTGATGTGCTTTAGCTTTTCTGTGATAGCATGGCCAGGAGCCTAATCTTTTGCAGAGTGTGATAAGTGTATCTTCTTTTGTTATCCGTTCCATTTAAAGTTTGTTAGATATATGCTGTAAATCTGAGTTATCAAGTTTAAATATGTTGTTAGGCTTCAGTTGTTCTCTTGTCTGCTAGGGGAAATTACAGATTTGAGGTTAAGTTTGTTCTAATTGCTCTGTCTTCACTGTGTGAGCTAGGCTGTCGGTGAAAGATACCAGTTTTAACCAGCTGCCCTTGGATTTATAATTTTTTGCTAGATCCGTTTCACTCTGCCTTGTGCTCTTAGTTGAAAGTGATCTTAGACTGACTGGACACTTTCTTCTTTGATTTGTTCTGTTGTGAAGCTAGTAGCATAGATAAAATTGATAGTTTGGGTTTTACAGTTGATGTTTGATAAACTTCTCTTTTCTGCCCTACCCTACCCTCTCTTTGTTTTCGGTGAATGATCCATTTTTATTTTCTTTGTTTGTCTTTTATTTAAATCTGCTGACCCATGAGAGCTAGATCAAGAATTCAAGTTAAATCCGATTGCAACAACTTTTGCAACTACCGAACAAGTTCAAGAACCCCCCGTAAGGTAACAGAGCAGTCCATATTGAAATCTATTCCAGAAGTGGAAAAGAGTGAATTGCCATTCGACCCAACTCTGTAACTCGCACCTTGGATAACCAGCTAGATCCTAAAGATGAGTGGGATCCGTCCCGTGGGTGTCTCCGGAGCTTCCTTGCTTCATCCTTTCCCGGGGTGTGCATGAAAGCCGGACCAACAACGCCAAACCTTCATACCCGACATTGGATTACATTAATCCATCAATTCGATGACAATTCTTTTCTTTGAGATTTTGGGCCCATTCCTAGTGGATTGGCGTCGAAATCAGATTCCCACGGTGGGCAGCCCGCTCGGGTGCCCCGCAAGCTTTAGTTTCATCTTAAATTATTTTGCTATCACGTAGTTTTCTTATCACGCCATATGCAGTATTTAAATAGTTTACATTTCTATGTTCGAATACATCTTGTGAGCAACAGTGTTCGAATATACATATATCATAAGACAGCTATCGAATATATCATGTCTTCATATATGTTTGGTTCTCTGTCAGAGTAGCAGCTATTCGTTCATTACGTACTTATTCTGTTAAAACGTGCAGGTCATTTATATGCATTTTATTCACTGTTTTCAATGATTTTAGGCATACGTCTTTCACTAATTGCAAGAAGTAAATCTCTCATTTTAACACAGGTGCTACTAAATGGTTTTGTTGTTTCTCTGAATGCAGGATAAGCAGCAGCAAGCAAGGACTCATTAACATCAGCGGCGGCAGTATGTTTGCCCGCCCACTTTGCATGTGGGCATGTGAAAAGAAGATGAATGTGCACGTTTGTAACAGAGATATGTTTAACGCTCCTAGCTCCTAAAAAGGGAGGAGACGTCCATGTAACCGAGGATAAGAAATTTGAATAAAGAGGGCTACGTTTTAATATGTCTTTCTTTTATTTTCAATTTATCTTTTTTCTTTGTTTCTTGCATAGTGTTTCTTTTATTTCCAGAATCTCATGCTTTCAGACATAACCATTAGGATTTAAGACAAGGAACGTGTACTAGAGAACAACACAACCAACAAGTGATGCACACTAGAGGACAATGTGACCAAATACAACCGATAAGGAATTGGACCGTTGCAAGGGAGTGCACTATAGGATAACATGATTGGACATAACCAAAAAGGAACCGAACTAACACAAGGGAGTGGACTAGAGGACACATGACCTGACACATTGTAATGTAGTAGATGACAAGGAGACAAGATTACATATGATGATCAATTTGGACATGGACACTTGGATTCACCATGTCGTTGCCCATTTCGCATGAACCAGATCTACTTCTATATATTCTACTTCACTCCTAAAAAGCCCTATAGATATCCTCAAACACCTTTGGGTGATTTTCACCATCATTGAGTGCCTCTAGGTACCTCCTATAATACTTGAGAACCTCTAGGCACTTTATGTCATTAACAAGAACCTTTTGGTACCTCCTGCTATTTTCGAGCACCCATGGTCATTCATGGCCCTATTTTTGCCACCCTTCTATGCCTTGAGTGTCTCTAGGGCATTCATGCACTAGTTTCTAAAACAACGAGGAAGAATAGAATATCATAAATCAATGTGAAACATGGTAAAATAGTTTTAAGCATTATTTATTTCATTCCTTCATCTCTATCATTATTTGAAAAACTAGCATCACTATCACTTGAACACTTACTTGCCTTCTCTACATAGTAGCTCCTCTTTTACCTTTGGAAAAACTTATTTTTTTGTCTTTTTTATCCATCCTTGCTTTTCTTTTGGTGCCTATATCTTTCTGATTCCCTATTCCTATGATCCTATTTTTCTTCACCATTGTTGTTCTTGGGTTCTTGATAATATATTGCAAAATATCCATACTTTCCACAATTGAAACACTTAACAGATATTAGATCTTTGGATCTTTTAGAATCTTTATATTTTCTACCATAATTAGCTTCTTCATCACTAGATGACTCATTGCTTGATTTTGACTGATTACCTTTTTCATTCTTGATTGCATTGAAGGTTTCTTCCTTCTAGGGAATTGGATATTTTGTTCTTATCTCAAAAGTTGTAATCATACCAAGCAACTTATCTCTTGTCAAAGAATCACCATCCATTGACACTTCTATAGCAAAAAACTATTCACTGAATCTTTTTGGAAGAGTTCTTAAGACATTATCACAAACATTTGATTCATCAATATTCATTCTAAGTCCTTGCATATCATTAACAACCTCAACAATTTGAATTAGATAAGCACTAATATTTTCCTCATCGTCCATTCTTAATTCTTCAAATTGTCCTTTGAAATTTCATATATTTGCTTTCTTGACACTTTTATCTCCTTCATATATACCTTAAAATTTATCCCACATTTATTTTGTAGTTCTACAATGCATAACTTTCATAGACTATGTTCTATGCAAACATCTCAAAAGTGCATTCATTTCTTTTGAATTGTAGTGTTGTGGGATCTTACCTTCCTTCTCTATAGGAGGATTGATTAAGGGATCATAACCAAGATCAAATGCTTACCAAATTTCATTCCCAAGTTCCATCAAGTAGATCTTCATTCTCATGCTCCAATACATATAGTCACTTCCATCAAATATTGGTGTTGAATTATCTAAGGACCTATTCTTAGAATCCATTGTGTTCTTGTTAGATTTTACTTCAAGTTGTTAAACTCTTCCGAAGGAACCTGCTCTGATACCAATTGAAGAACATAAGCTTATACTAAGAGGGGGGGTGAACAAAATTAACCTTATGAAATGAGATGAAAAAAAATCACTTTAGAGGAGGGACGTTTTTCGTAGGACTGCCCAAACTAGTCAAACTTGTTTCGGCCATATCTCACTCATCCGGACTCGGATTGAGCTGAAATTTTGAGGGTAGATGCCTGAAAAACCCTAGAACGTCTCCACCAATTTTCATATCATTTGGAGCAACACAGATCCTAGCGCATCCCTATGTGTGAACGATATTTTTGGCAAGCGGCTATGCGAGGGTTTCATCTGGGTTGAGTGCAAGCAGCTCCAGAGGTTGGTTTTTAGGGCCTTCGGGCCCTAGCGGCCAATATTTTTGTGGTTTATGCTCAATATTTTAGCAGGAAATGTTGCAGGGGATCCAAGATGGGTTAGAAATTTATCTTTCAATAGATCATACTATGAACTTGAGTGACAACGGCTTCCAATTTGCTGCACAAAAGAAAAGTGAAAACCATACCTTTCCACGACGTCTAGGGCAAGGATTAAAGAGATCACGAAACAAGTTTCAAGCAGTTGATCAAAAAATGGCTCATATCTCAAGTGAATCTGGTGCTAAGGTGCACCCACAAAATAATTCTACTATGAAAACCCCTGTCAAGGGTAAGAATTTTGAAAACTCAGCCCCAAAAATGAATTTTAGGGATGCCCTCCATGGTGGACAACCTCAGCCCAATGCTAATATCAATCTTAGGGCTTCCCATAAACCTCTAAGAATGCCTAATATTGATCCTAGGAAAATGGAGTCAGGATGTCTTAAAGCATTTGATGGAACTCCTATTGTTAAGCTTGATATGGGTAACATTCAGATTGGCATTGAAGATTTGGAAAAAAGAGGACTAATTTGTCGGTTCATGGGTTTTCATTCGAGCCTATCTACTTTCAAATTCTGGGCTACAAAAATCTGGAAAACTAAAGGTGAGTTACAAATCTCTATTTATCCAAATGGTTATTTTCTTGTTTTATTTGCTAATAATGAAGATAGAGAGAAAACTTTTCAAGGGGGTCCTTGGTTTTTTGGAAGGGCAGGGCTTTTCATGAAGCCCTGGCATACTAAATTTAAAGCCGAAGAAGAGATGCCTTCTATAGCTCCCGTGTGGGTTAGACTCTTTGGCCTCCCTATTGAATTTTGGAATCCTACTATTTTTTCTTCAATTGGAAACTCTTTAGGAACTTTTATGATGATTGTTGATTGTACTCAAAATTTTGAACATATTATTTATGCTCGGATTTGTGTTTTAATGGATTTTGACAAACCCCTACCTAAAAATATCACATTACAATTTGGGGAAGACACTTGGGAGCAAGTAGTGGACTATGAGAACATTCCTTTTCATTGTAGAATTTGCCATGAATATGGTCATTTGGCCAGTGCTTGCCCAAATAAAATTCTTGATCAAAAGAAAGAAGATATAAACTCAGCAGGTTTCCAAATGCCTAAGAAGAAGAACACTCAGAAAAAACCAGTTATGAAGGATCAATCAAAGTCATCTCCTAATATGTTTGAAATCCTTTCCACAAATGATGTCCCAAGTGAGGAAGAGGAAATAATGGAAACAAAAATCTTAGAAACACAATTTAAATATGAAGGGAAGAACTCAGAGACAAACCAACAAATCAAAGGTTTTCAACAGAAAAAAAGGGAGAAAATTTACACAAGAAAAACAATCTTTTAAATGTCAAAACTTCAAATAATACAGGTCCCAATATAGACTCCGTTGAACCCTCTAGTAAAATTTTGGCTGTGTACGAGCATTCTTCAAGGTTAGAAGCCATCTCGGATTCAATTGGAATAAGTCAAGAAATAGGGAAAAAAATTGAAGATGGATTCTAATCAAAAAGTAGGTCGCAAGACCAATCAATATCATATGGTAAAAGAAGGTGAAAAGCTTGTAGAGGAAGGTAAGATTAATGCCCTTCCCAACTTTTTTAGCCCTGGTATTAATGAAGATCATCACTTGGAATATTAGAGGACTCAAAGGGAGTCTTTCAAAACAAAATGAAATTAGAAGAATGATTCAGATAAATCATCCACATCTTGTTTTCCTTCAAGAAACAAAGATGTCAATGGAGGATATGGACTCAATTGCCAGTAAAATTTGGCCAGTCTGGAAAAGTGGTTTCCCTCAGTTCCCAAGGGAATTTCGGTGGCATTGCTTGTCTTTGGGACCCAAAAGAGGTAGTTATTCACCATATGGTTGGCATTTGGGGTCTGTTGGCTATAGCTATTCAAAGTAGACATTCCAACCAAATTATGCTCTACATTACTATTTATGCTCTAACTACTTTGGAGGAAAAAAGAAGACAGTGGAAGGATATAACTCATATTATCTCTCATTTTCCTGAAGCTTGGATCTTGATCGGAGGAGATTTCAATACCATCCTCTCTCTAGATGAGAAAAGGAGGGGAAATAGAAATTTGGACAAAAGCACTGACCTCATGAGCGAATATATTGCAAACCTCCATCTTGTGGACATCCAACCAGATAATGGCCTTATGACTTGGTCTAACAGAAGGCAAGGCTTAGCTTGTATAATGGAGAGATTGGATAGGTTTTTTCTCTCTAAAAATTTCTTAATCCATGGTCACATTCCTAAAGTGAAGACTCTTAATAATGTTGGTTCGGATCATTGGCCAGTCATGGTGGAAATGTGGAAAACCAATGTGAGTTTCTCTCCTTTTCATTTTCAATTAATGTGGCTTAGAGACATTTCCTTTAGACCTCATGTGCAACAATGGTGGAAGGAAGGTAAACCTAGGCATGGGACTAAGATGTTCTATTTTGCCAAAATACTGCAATACATTAAATCCAAAATCAAGACTTGGAACTGGAAAGAGTTTGGGGATGTTCATAAAAAAAAACATGAAGTTATTGCTCATCTTGAAAATTTGAATAAGAAAATCCATTTAGATGGCCTCACAGAGAAGAGAAGTGCAGATGAAATTAAACTCACAACTCGGTTAGAGGAATGGGAAAAAAGAGAAGAAATCTTATGGAAGCAAAAATCTAGAATTCAATGGCTCAAAGAAGGAGATCGAAACACAAATTTCTTCCACAAATCTCTTCTAGCTCGAAGATCTCACAACTTTATTTCTTCCCTGAAATCAGATTCTGGAGATGTTGTTTATACTTGGGATGGCATGAACTCTATTGTTGTTGATTACTTTTCCAATATTTTTGTTGCTACTCCTCTTGACTCAACTTCTCAACAAAATGTTCTTCAAGCAATCCCTTCTCTTATCACTTCTGAGGAGAACTCTATTTTGACTGCTCCTATTACTATCAATGAGCTTCAACAGGTAGTTTTTAAAATGCAAAAATGGAAAACCCCAGGTCCTGATGGTTTTCCCATTGAGTTCTACCAAGAGTTCTGGGATATCCTTCATGTTGATTTATTAGAGGTGGTGGAAGAAGCCAGGAAAGCCAAAGAAATTTTGAAGGTTATCAATAAAACTTATATTACTCTTGTTCCAAAAGCTCAAGAGGTTGATCATATCTCAACTTTTAGACCTATTGCTTTATGTAATGTTCTTCTCAAAATCATTACTAAAATCATGGCGAGAAAGGTTGAAGCCTCTTTTGCATAAGATTATTTCCCCAGAGCAAGGGGGTTATGTGGAAGGGCGTCAAATAGTAGATGAGATAGTTCTTGCTCAGGAAGCCATCCATTCCATGGATATGCAAAAATCTCCTTCCATGTTCATTCGGTTAGACTTATCCAAAGCTTATGACAGAGTGGATTGGCACTTCCTTATCAAAGTTTTGAGGCAATTTGGTTTCTCTAAGGATTGGATGGATTGGATTATGGGATGTATCTCTTCAGTTTCCTACTTAGTTCTTATCAATGGCAGGCCTTCTCAGTCGTTCCCAAGCTTCCAGAGGTATTAGGCAAGGTGACCCGCTATCCCCTTATTTATTCATCATTCTTGTTGAATGCTTGGGTAGGACTATAACCAAAAAGAGGGAAAACAAAACCCTTGAGGGAGTTACCATTGCTCATGGAGCTAGACCTATCTCTCATCTTCAATTTGTGGATGACTCTACTCTTTTAGGTAAAGCTACTATTAAGGAAGCTTCTAATATTAAGCAAATCATTAGCTATTTTTCTAAGGCTACTGGGCGCTTGATCAATGAAGACAAATCTAAAGTTATTTTCTTTCACTAGCTCTGCTAGACAGGAATCCATGGTCTTGGATAAATTAAGATATAAGAAGACCTCCCTTCCAATCACTTATTTAGGTATTCCCATAAATATTCAAAGGCAAAAAAATAAATATTGGAATTGGTTGTTGGACAAAGTCAAGAAGAAAATTGGAAAGTGGACCAACATGTGGCTTTCTTCTGGGGGTAGAATCACCTTGGTAAAATCAGTCCTTCAAGCTATTCCTATTTATGTATCTTTCATGTTGAATATTCCAAAGGTTGTTCTTCGAGAACTGGATCAAATCAGTCATCGTTTCCTTTGGAGTGGTACTAAGGAGAAAAGAAAATGGGCCTTGGTGAAATGGGACACTTTATGTCTTCCTAAGAATAAAGGGGGTTAGGATTCTGGTCTTCTATTAATAACAACAAAGCTTTAGCTGCTAAATTATATTGGAGGATGTTGCATAACCCCAATGCTCTTTGGGCCAATAATCTCCATGCTAAATATGCTGAGAACAAAAGTCCTGAAGACCTTGTTCGCTATCAACTTCCTACCAAAGGTTCTCCCATTTTAGCAGTTCTTAAGACTGGTGAGGATTTGATAAAGAAAAATTTATTTTGGATCATTCATAATGGTCAATAGGTAAATTTTTGGATAGATTCTTGGGATGGTCACAAGCCTTTGATAACTCAGTTTCCCGATTGGAGGCCTTGGATGGAGGAGCTTCACCGAGCTAACTGGATAAAGGTGGCTAATTACTATCGGTACCATACTGGTAATTCAAAGGTTGGTAGATATTGGATCCCTATTGAGGACTCGCCTATTCAAATCCTAGAAAGGCAAAGACAAGATATCCAAGGCATCCTTCATATGAGATCTCTCTCTTGGTCCCATGAAAAAGATTGTTTTGGATGGAACAACACTACTAAGGGTGAGTATTCAGTTGCTCAAGGTTATTTGACCTTATGCCATAATAATCCCAACCATTCTTCTGACATATTTTCTCAATTGTGGGCTCAAAAGCTCTGGCCTAAGGTGAGGTTCTTTAATTGGCTTTTATTGCATCGTAGGGTGCTTACTGGTGAGCAACTTATGAAGCGTGGTTTTCATGGCCCTTTTAGATGTGAGATGTGTGAAGAGAATGTAGAAACTCTCAACCATATTTTTATTGAGTGTACTTTAGCCTCTGAGCTATGGAGGAGAATGGCCACTTTACTTGGCTTACAATGGTCCAATTTTTTTACTTTTGAACAACTTTGGAGGGATTGGCCTAATCAAGAGGGTGTTGATCATTTTATTAGGCAGTTAGTTTGGATGGGTTCTACCATTCTTCTTTGGAATATTTGGATTGAAAGGAACAACCAAATTTTTAATCAAGATAGGAAGGATATTCACTATATTTGGCAAAAGACCATAGCCAACTTAGTTGAATCAGTCCATCAACTCCTTAATCACCCCCAAAACTCCCACCAAAGATGGGATCAAGTGATGCAAATATTGAAGATTAAATCTTCTAAGGGCAACCAACTTAAAGGGAATGTGAGTATTAGTAATATGGATAGGACAAGAAATTGGCAACCTCCTCCTAAGGATTTTGGAAAATTCAATACTTGATGGAGCCTCTAGAGGGAACCCTGGAAAAGCCAGTGTGGGAGGAATTGGTAGACTTTCAGATGGCTCCCTGGTTTTTACTTTTGCTGAGAATTTGGGTATTCTTTCCAATAACCTTGTTGAGGGGTATGGTATCCTCAGAGGCCTTCAGGAGGCTACTAAGGTTGGATGGGAAAAGGTGTTAGTTGAGTCTGACTCTCAACTTATGATTAATATTTTGAAGACTCCTTCCAAGAATCATAAGGTTGATTGGAGAATAAAAAGAATTATTGAGAAGATTCAATTAATCCAGATGGGATTTTTGAAAGTTGATTACAATCATGTGGTCAGAGATCAAAACAAGAGTGTTGATGCTTTAGCTAATTGGGCTTTGGACAAAGGTGATCTTACTTGTTATGGCCACCCTCCTAGATGGTGGGCTTCACAAATTAGGGAAGCTCTTCTTTCTATCATTTCTTTGGATGGCTCCAGTTCTGAAGGTACCTAGTTTCTTCTTGCTTTTTTTTGCTTCTCTTTGGTTCATTCAGGTTTTTTTAGTTCCCTAGCTCACTCTTTTCTTTCTTTTGTTTCCTTTGTTGTTTCTTGCCTTAATAGTCTTCTGGTCTAGATAGGTCATTGTTATGTTCAATTTTTTTCTTTTTTTTTTTGTTTAGTTTTTTAAGGTGTGTGTGTTCTTTTGTTTTGTTTTGTTTTTGTGTTCTTTGTGTTGTTTTTTGTTGTTCTTGTGTTTTTGTTGTTTTGTGTTTTTTTATGTTTTTTGTTATTGTTCTTGTGTTTTTGTCGTTCTTGTTCTTGTGTTTCTCTTTGTTTGTGTTAATTCATGTTTTTTTGTGTGAGTGTTTTCTATGTTTTTTGTTTTTGTTTATTGTCTGTTGTTGGTTGTTTTTTATTTTTATTTTTTTAATATTTTAGGTTTTGGTTGTGTTTATTTTTCATGTTTTTTTTGGGTTATGTCTTTGTAGTGTTCTGTTGTTTTTGTCTTGTTTGTGTTTTGTTATGTGGTTCTTGTGTTTTTCTATGTGGTTCGTGTTGTGGTTTCTTTTATCTTATTGTGTGTGTGTTTGGTTGTGCTTTTGTTTTTGACACACTCAAGGAGCATGTTTTTTATTTTATTTTATTATTTTTGTTGTTATTTACTTATTTATTTACTTATTTTTAAATTGGTTTTGTGTGTTTGTTTGCTCCTTGAGTATGTCAAAGGTGGTAGGCCGGGTCCGAGTCCTGGGCGTTTTTGGCGGAATGGATACCCCTGCCTCCTTGGGTCTTACCCAAAAGTGGCATCCCTTTTGGGATGTTTTCCACAAATAAAAAAAAAAGAGGGGGTGAACAGTATAAGACCACTTTTTACTTTTCTTTCCAAATCAATATTATGTAATGTATAGATAGCAATATCAACAACATTAATAAAATCAATGCACAAATCACCACACACAATAGAGACACCAATTTAACGTAGTTTACAAAAATATGGCTACCTCCATGAAGAAAATATTTCTTATAATTTTTCTCAAATAAATTCTCTTGGGAATCCTTTCCCTACAATGTTTATGGACTTCTATCCAAAGGAAATGGTGATCCCCTTAATCAATTTCATGGATATCTATCCACAAGAGAACTCCTTCTCCTCTACTCTGGCCTATGATCCTCTAGAAGAGTATTGCCTCCACTACACTGGCTTGTGGATCTATCTCCACTGAAGACCCTTATCCCCACTTAGAAGACCTATCATCACTACCCTGGCTAATGGATATCTATACATTGGAGACTAGTGTACTCTCTGCTCTATCACCTCCGAAGCTCTATCTCAAATCTACTCAACAAGTCCACACAGAACTTTCTCAACTCTCCTCAACAAGTCCACACAGAACTTGCTCAAATATGCTCAACAAGTTTACATAGAACTTGCTCAAATATGCTCAAAAAGTCCACTCAAAACCTACTCAAATATACTCAACAAGTCCACTCAGAATTTGCTCAAAATTACTCAACAAGTCCACTCAGAACCTGCTCAAATTTGCTCAACAAGTCCACTCAAAACCTACTCAAATTTGCTCAACAAGTCCACTCAGAACCTTCTCAAATATAATCAAAAAATCCACTTAGAACTTGCTCAAATCTACTCAACAAGTCCACTCAAAACTTGTCCAATCTGCTCAACAAGTCCACGTAGAACTTGCTCAAATCTGCTCAACAAGTCCACTCAGAACTTGCTCAAATCTACTCAAGTCCACTCATAACTTGTCCAATATGCTCAAAAAGTCTACTTAGAACTTTCCCAAATTTGCTCAACAAGTTCACGTAGAACTTGTCCACATATGCTCAATAAGTCCACATAGAAATTATCCAATATTCTCAATAAGTCCACACAGAACTTAATCAAAATTTGTATTGTAAGCTTCTACAAAAATCTCACACAAAATTAGTCCACAAGTCTCCTCAAAGACTTGCCTCAAATTTTCTTAACAAGTCCACACAGAACTTGTCCAATCTCATAGAAACATAAAGATAATTGTTAGAGACTCAATATGTTCTACACTCAATGCTCAATCACTTTATCAACTCAAATCATAATATAGAATAGTTTCTTTTATGGAACTTGAACAATCACTTCACACATCCACTTGACTAGGCTCAACCAACTCTACTTAACCAATCACTTAATGAAACACCCCTTTCTCACAAACCCTAGTCCAAGCATATAACCACCAACTCAAAATATTTCCAACAATGCTCAACAACAAATCTCACATAACAATGATACTCATGTTCTTTTCAAACCCTAGTTCATGAACTTTGCACAACTCACTTCAACAACAATGCTTATAAAACAATCTTCACATAACAATGATACTCATGATCTTTGGAAAACCCTAAATAAATTTTTTCACACAACCAATGGTTTCAACAACAATGTTTATCAAACAAGGTTTTAACAACAACTCTTTATTCCAGAAAACCTTGAAGCATTAACTCAACACACTTAATAGGAAACCCTAATCAAGTCCTTTTCACTCCAAACTTCCTTTCAAGAAAACCAATCAATCAAATCAACTTATGGAAGAATGTGCTCATACATTTTTATTGAAGATGAAGGGATCTCATAAATCTATCACAACCACAAACACTTCTATGCCAAGCTCAAAGAGGTTAGAAGATAAATATTTCTCACAATATAATGTAAATACTCAATTATACCTAATCACTCCATATTTCAAAACAACCATCAACAAATATAAAATATTTATCCAATAACACCTTATAAACTCCCAACTATAATAAAATTAACATGCACCAAAAATTAACTCAAACCTCTTTAATTTAACTTAATGACAAGCAAATGTTTGATAAAAATCAAATCTACTTTCTTTATAATTCCAATGATATAAATCATTCAACAATAAAACAACCTCTCATCAACCCTTATTACTCCACAATAATATAAATCAATTATCAAATCAACAACCTTTCACAAACCCTTATAACTCCAAAATAATATAAATCAAATAAACAACTTTTCACAAACCCTTATAACTCCAAATTAACCTTTGTAAAACCTTAGGCAAATAAATATTTAATTATCAAAAATTACCTTTTCCACTAGTGGGTTTCAAACCCACATTCTTTGCCTCCGTGAGCACTCTAGTCATGGCTTTGACCACCGTGTGTGCTAGATGCATGTTTAAAAGCTTGGATGCTCTTCATCCCCTTTGTCCTTGGCTAGCGCTCAAAAGAGCATGTGCAAAAGACTTCCCTTAACACTGAAGACACATGCCAATCCATGTGAATCAATTGTGGGCTCCTCAACTCCCAACGCCTTTAAAAAATATGCACTACCAATGGACCACCGTGTCCTTTGTGTTTCAACCAATATGCTCTTCCCCTTATGTCTTTCACCTGGTGCTAAAGACAAGTGAAATCCTTATCTTCTTCCTCAATGAACAACGATTGCATGAAAACGTTTCCACTTTGTTGCATGTAATAAAAATGTCGAGGGGTAAGTTTTGAATGCCTCTTTGGCATTAATTTATACATGAATTTCCTTTGTTTCTTAGATGTCGATGCTCCCACTTATTTGATGACGTCGGTGCTTTCCAACCTTTATAATTTATAAATTATTTAAATTCTAAAGAATTTAAATTTTATAAATTATATTTATAACTTTAGCTTTAAGGAGATTAAAGCCTTCCTTGGGTTTAAACTTAAACCTTTAATTTGTAAATTATTCTACCACCATGGGTATTTTAAAATATTCATTGCCATCTCAATGTGTGAGGAGACTTTTATATCCTCATAATTATTTTAATAAAACCATTTAAACTTCCACCATGATTTTACCATAAAACCTCATAAAACATTATTTTGCCAACTTTTGCTTCAACTCTTCGCTTTGTTCTTGGTGTTATTGATGGTGTTCTCCATGGTATAAATCACGACTTCATGTGTTTAACTTGGAATCAATGACAAATTTTTACCTTGAAATAAATGACAACTAAATGAGCTCAAAATGTACAACAATTCTAATATGAAAGAATATGGGAAAGATTACAAAATAGGGACATGCTACCAAAAATTCCAAGTGAAATCTCTAAAAATTTGATTGGTTCTTCAAATAGTCTAGCCTTATATCTTGTAATCATGAAAGCATAGTAATATAGGGTTAATATCCTATTCCTGTTCCTTTTCTTGTTCATGTTCCTATTCTTGTTCTTGTTCCTGTTCTTGCTCCTATTCCTATTCATATCCAAGTTCTTATTCCTATTCCTATTCCTGTTCCTATTCATATCCATGTTCCTATTCCTATTCCTATTCATATTCATACTTGATGCTGGAATGTCTAATCTACACAACTTTCCTATGTGGCCATCATTATTGCACTTATAACACTTAATATTATTATTCCTTAGAGGTGCAACTGTCTTAGTATTTCTCCTAGTGAAGCCATATTCTCTTCTATCATGAGCCCTACAATTCATTGCCTTGTGACCAAATTGATTACATGAGTAGCAATACCCATGGAAAAGTTATTTGTTCCCATATTCTTATCTTTCATGTGTCTTGCATTGTGAAGCCATGTGCCCAAACATGTGACATGAAAAACATCTTCCATTGAATTTTCCTTGTCTTGATCTCATTGGTCTCTTAGTCTCTTTTGACCTATTCTGATTGTTGTTCCATATGTATATTCTTTGTTCATTATTCTTATATTTGTTGAAATATCTATTGTCCAACTCATCCTCATATGTATCACTTTATTTTACACTGTCTCCTTCTGAAGTATCTTCATCTGAAGTTTCTTCTTCTCCAAAACTTGAATTTGAATTTCCTTCCCATTTATTTTGAACCTATTTAAATACAAGACATGTTTTGCTTGATGTAGTCTTTTGTGTTTTGGTGAACTTATCCAAGTTATTTGAGATATTTTTGAATCCTTTCATATTGATATTGGAGTCCTATAAATATTCTCTTAATAATGCCACTTCTTGTGCTAACTTCTCACATTAACTTGTCCTTGAACCTTTTTGCCTTGGCCTTTGATTTTTCTAAATCCTCTATGAGCAATCTTCTCTCTTCATCACATTATTGAAACTAAATTTCAAGTTTGGAGTGTTGCTTCCTTACCTTATTTACCATGTCAAGAGCATAAATGAGTTATCCCTTGAGATCATAACCATTATTTTCTAAATATTCCTCTATTTGTTTGTCTTTTTCCTCATCTTTATTTTCTACTAGATTGTCTTCTATAGGATCACTTTCTTCTTCTTCTAATGCCATTAGAAGATTTTCATATGGTCCTTCAAATGCATTTTCATATTCATCATCACTGAAACTATAACCATCCCTTGTACAATCATCTTCAAGATGTCCAAAGTTACCACATCTAAAATACTTGAGAATTACTAGAGTCCTTTTCTTAACTTGCTCTTTTTCTTCAATCATAAATAGGAATTCATCTCTATCATTGTCTAAAAAACTAGCATTACTATCACTTGAATACTTACTTGCCTTATCCGCATAGTAGCTCCTCTTTTTCCTTTGGAAGAACTTCTTTCCTTGTCTATTTTTTCCATCCTTGCTTTTCTTTTGGTGCATGTATCTTTTTGATTCCTTGTTCCTATGATCCTATTTTTCTTCACCATTGTTATTCTTGGGTTCTTGATAATCTATTGCAAAATATCCATACTTTCCACAATTGAAACATGTAACAGATATTAGATCTTTGGAACTTCTAGAATATTTATATTTTCTACCATAATTAGCTTCTTCATCACTGGATGACTCATTGCCTGATTCTGACTTCTTAAATTTTGCCTTCTTGATTACTTTGAAGGTTGTTTCATTTTGGGGAATTGGATATTTTGTTCTCATCTCAAAAGTTGTAAGCATACCAAACAACATATCTCTTGTCAAAGAATATGTTGAGCAAGGTGCAACAACAGTATTGTCATTGTTGTCAACACAGTTAGATAGATCGGTTGATGCAGTGGACAGGAGCTAAGAGGTTATTTAGAGCATGTCAGATAGATCGGGTGATGCAGTGGATAGGAAGTTCAGAATCTTTACATACTCGAGTTAAGATGTTATTCAGAGTATGGCAGATAGATCAGGTGATGTAGTGGATAGGAAGTTCATAAGCTATTCAGAATAAGTACAGTGATTTTCCAAGAAGACCAAAGTGGCCCATATGCAAAAGATAAAATAAAAGGACAAGTAAGAAAAGTGTCACGATATCGCGACATGTACAGCAAGCAAGAAAAAGTGTCACGATTTTGTGACATATTGGAAGAGAAAAAGCAAGCAAGAAAAAGTGTCGCAATTTCATGACATGTTGGAAGAGAGAGAAAAAGCAAGGAAAAGTGTCACGATTTCACGACATGTTGGAAGAGAGAGAAAAAGCAGGAAAAAGTGTCACGATTTCGTGACATATTGGAAGAGAGAGAAAAAGTAGGAAAAAGTGTCGTGATTTTGTGACATGTTGGAAGAGAGAGAAAGCAAGAAAAAGTGTCACGATTTCATGACATATTGGAAGAAGAAAAGCAAGCAAGGAAAACTGTCACGATTTCGTGACATGTTGGAAGAAGAAAAGCAAGCAAGGAAAACTGTCGCGATATCATGACATGTTGGAAGAAAAAGAGCAAGGGAGAAAAACTATCGTGATTTTGTGACATGTTCGAAGAAGAAAGCGCAAGCAGGAAAAACTATCATGATTTTGCGACATGTTCGAAGAGAAAGCGCAAGCAGGAAAAATTGTCACGATTTCGTGACATGTTCGAAAAGAAAGCGCAAGCAGGAAAAACTATCATGATTTCACGACATGTTCGAAGAGGAAGCGCAAACAAGAAAAGTGTTGCGATATCGCGACATGTCGCATTTTTGCGACTAAAAGAAGAGAGATAAAGTAAGATGGAAAAGTGTCACGATATCGCGACATGTCGCATTTTTGTGACTAAAATAGGAGAGAGAAAGTAACATGGAAAAGTGTCATGATATCGTGACATGTCATATTTTCATGACTAGAAGAGGAGAGAGAATGTACAAAGTCAGAAATGTCACGATATCATGACAAAAGCAAAGAGGAAGACTTCGAAGGCAGAAGTGTCATGATTTCATGACAAAAGCAAAGACAAAGAGTACGAAAGTAGAAGTGTCACGATTTCATGACAAAAGTAGAGAGGAAGACGATGAAGGTAGAAGTGTCGTGATATTGTGACAAAAGCAAAGACGAAGAGTACAAAAGTAGAAGTGTCACGATATCACGACAAAAGCAAAGAGAAATTCTACGAAGGCAGAAGTGTCATGATATCATGACAAAATGAAAAAGGAAGAGTATAGAGGTGTAAGTGTCATGATACCGCGACATGTTATATTTTCATGGTCAAAAGCCAAAAAAAATTCAAAGAGGCAAAAATGTTGCGATATCACGACATGTTTTTTTGTGACAACAATAGCAAAAGAAGATATAGATGCAGAAATGTCACGATTTCACAATAGGTCGCATAAGCACGAAGAAAGAAGAAGAACCCAACTGAAGCATGCAGTGGACCAACGACTACAACATTTACAGGGGCAGATACAGATTGAATTCATGCAGCTAAAATACGAAGAGTGATCAAAAGTCAATATGACGGTTACAGGGTCTGTCCAGAATGAAATCATCGAGCGATGGATAAACTGAACATCTTCTTGAGTTGAAGTCGATGAATATCGACAACAGCCGACGGAGTTAGGCTTTGCATTATGAAAATATTGCAATGATAGCCGACTAAGATTAGGGTTTTCACCATGAAAATTTTGTTATAAAAGGAGGGTTGTTTGGAGAATTGTGATGTTGTCGAATGTGAGTCAAATGCGTGTTGTGCCAAATCGAGCTAAGTGTCGAAGTGTGCGAAATACAGTCATAAGAGCGTAGATAGTGCAAAAGTGATGAATGATGGCAAAGAATGTAGAGTGAGAGTAGAGGCGACTGAAGAGTGTTGAATGCGCATTGATTCGAGCTAAGTGTCAAGGTTTGCGATATGTGACTGTAAGAGCACAGATAGCGTAGAAGTGGCAAGATGATGGTGATGTGCGTAGAGTGAGCGAAGAGTCGCATCAAATTATTCTAAGTGCGGCTATGAGTGCACAAAGAGAGCAGAGTGTGTAGAGAGCAAAAAGATTGAAGTTCAACCAAGTGCGGTTGTGATTGCATAGAAAGAGCAGAGTGCATAGAGATCAAAAAGGTTAAAGTTTGACCAAGTGTAGCTATGATTGCACAGAGAGAGCAAAAGGTGAATTGTGGCTGTAAGAGCATAGAAGATGTGTCTGTTTCATGAACAGTGAGAGATATTGGGTAAGCTATAGACCAATGAGGGTCTTGTAAAAGCAAAGGTATTTTTCTGTAACACTTATAGATTCAAAATTGAAGTCCAAGCTGCTGCTTGGCATCAGGGGTTGGTGCTCCTTTTTGTTGGTGCAAATAAATCAAGGATTGGTGCTCCTTCCAGTTGGTGTTGGTAAATCAGGGGCTGGTGCTTCCTTCTGTTGGTGCAGATAAAATAGGGGTTGGTGCTCCTTCTAGTGGATGCTGATAAATTGATTGTAAAGTTGTTGCTTTGCGAAGGATGGGTTTGTATGGGAGTCTAAGAAGTCATTCTTTGAGGAGTAGCCACATTGGTGAACCTCATTAAATCCTATGTTGTGTGATGCTCTCTTGTTTTATTTTCTATATGTGGTTATAAGTTTTAATTGCTTCAATATTAAGAGCTATAAATTTAAGTTTTAAAAAGGCTACACTGATTCACCCCCCTCTCAGTGTCACTGTAAGAATAACAATTGGTATCATAGCCAAGTTCCCTTCTAAGGCTAAATAAGTCAGGGTTGATCTTGGATTAGTACGCAATGGGTAAGAATAGATCCTCCTCCAAAAAGGCATCTCAGTCAGTTTTAGTTCCTGTGGAAAATAAAATTGAACTAGAACAGGTTGAAGTCTTCTCATCAAACAAAACACCATTGTTTGACAAAACTAATTATGTTTTCTGGAGAATCAGGATGCAGGCATATATTTGTGCTCTAGGATACGACATATGGGATTCAGTAGATAGTGGATACACAATACCCATCACTCCTCCAATCGATGCTATCAGTAAGGAACTATTTGAGAATAAATCAAAAGCAACAAAAGCTCTCATATGTGGATTAGTGGATAGTGAACAGGTAAAAATTAAGAGTTGTAAAATGGCAAAGGAAATATGGGACAAACTATGGAGCATTCATGAAGGAGACGATGAGAACATAGAGGCATATATGCTGAGAGTTAATTCTAAAAAGGAAACAGGTGGAAGTCTTCTCATGGCACTCGAAGAAGAAACAAAAAAATAACAGGAATGTGATGAAGAAGAAATTGATGCAGAAGTAAATTTGAAAGAGAAACTAATTGCAACTCTAGATGAATTGAAGATAGAAAAGAAAAAGAATAAGAAAATTTCAAGAAAGCTTGAGGATGCAAATGAAATAATAACCATGAAAACAGAGTATTGTAGTAAGCTAGAAGAAGAGATTGTTGATTTAAGGATGCAGACAGAAAAGATGAATAATACAGTTGATGTATGTAGCAAACGTGAAGAGGAATATAACAAAGTTGTTAGTGATCTGAAGCTACAAGTAGAAGAGTCCAAAGGATTGAAGAAAATCTCAAGTCACAGATCAATAAGAAAGAGACTGTTTGTTGTAAACAAGAAGAAGAAATTATTTTATTGAAGAAACAACTAGAAGAGGCCAATTCAAATCTCAAATTCGAGAAGAGCACAAAATTACTAGATAAGATGATAAGCCAAAAAATAAGCTCCATGGATAAGCGTGGTCTTGGATATGAAGCTGAACAACCTTCATATTCCAAATATGTAGAGAAGAAGAAGTTCATTGTTGAAGGATCAAAGCAAAAAATTTTGAAGCTGAACAACCTTCATCTTCCAATTATGCAGAGAAGAAGTTCACTGTTGAAGGATTGAAGCAAGAAAAGTTTGAAGCAAAATATTCAAAAGGAAGAAAATATCAAAGGAGATCTACAACAAAGCAACCACAATAAAATAGGTTCTATCACTCTCACTCTATTCATAATAATACTTTTAATGGCTATTGTTTTAGATACAACCATTATGGTCACAAGGCAATTTATTGTGGATTGAATAATAGATCAAAGAGTTATGCGGGTAGAAATACATCTACTTTTCTGAGTGAACACCATGTGCAATGTTTTAAATGTAATGGTCATGGGCACATAGCAAAGTTTTGTCTAAGCACTTCTGTATCTAATCTAAGGCAAGACCGTAGATTTCATCAGACACAAAGAATGCAATACAGACAGGGAATAAATCATGTGCATAAAAGAAAGGAAAATAATCATCCATCAAGGATGCACAAGAGACACCCACACAAGAGAAATGTTCAAGTTCATGAAAAGGTGCAAAACAAGGATGCAGTTGAAAAACTCAAGCCCAAGTTCAAAAAAGTTTGGAGAAAGATAGAAGAAAGGAAATCGTGTCTCCTTGGACTCAAGGAGACTACTCCATTACTGCACTAAGCAACTCCAAGTAGCACATCCTCGGGGGGAGCAATCTTAAAAGTTTTTACTTTAATGCTCTTATGTATTTTTTTGGTTATCTGAGGATGAAAGGCAAGTAGTCAGGGAAGTTGTCATATTGTTGTCAAAGTGTGTTTTCAGTTCATGTGGTTGTCTGTGGAAGTGCAGTGAAGGGTGGTGATTAAATTGAGAGTTGTCATCATTGGTAGTATTGCTATATGTCATTGTTGTACTGTTGATGGTTCTTACTACCACTGTTCAAAGTGAAGGATTATAACAGTTTAGAAAATTTGGTTTAGGGAAATAATGTTGCCCTAACTGCATATATGTGTTTCGATAAAAGCAGTATGTATTTGATCTACACATTGATGTGAAGATTGCTAGATATTTTATGATGCTTTGTGAACCATGCCAATCCGAGGTCCAAAAGTATGATTTTGAGTAAGGTGCACTATAGTTGGATGTTAAGTGTTTGACAAAATATCGTCTCCTGATTTGAATAGTTGAAAATAAGGTGTGACCAGTGGTGACTATAGAAATCATAGATCAGGTTGAAAATATAAAAAGGGATTTTGTTGATGTTGTGGTACAGTGTTTGGTGTTTGTATAGAGTTGGCAGTGAAATTGCAATGTCAGTACAGTGTTCGAAAAAATTTGGTACAAGTGTGAGTCACTTGACAATTTGTTGACAGGTGTAAAATCAGCGCAGGAGGATTGTTTGTAGGAATAATTCCAAGCAATCCGAGAAGAGTTAAAAGCTGAATTTCGAACTGAAGTTTTGGACAGTTTTATGTGACAGCAGTGAAAAGGATTCTTCGATACCTCAAGGGTACTATGGATTATGGGTTATGGTATCCGAAAGGTAAAGACGTCACCCTTATTGTGTATTCAGATGCAGATTGGGCAGGATGTGTAGATGACAGAAAGAGTACCAGTGGAGGTGCATTCTAGCTTGGAGACAGGTTGGTCACGTGGCACAGTAAGAAACAAGAGTATGTTTCCTTATCCACAACAGAGGCAGAATATATTACAGTGACAACATGTTGTACACAAATATTATGGATGAAACAAACCTTGAAATATCTTGGTATTAACTTCAGTGAGCTAATATCAGTTAAGTGTGATAACACTAGTGCCACTAAAATCTCCAAGAATCCGGTTATGCATTCACGCACAAAACATATTGCTATCCGGTATCACTTTTTGAAGGAGGAGCTTGCTTGATTGGACAAGAAGAAGAAAATTGGTTGTGGCACAAGAGGTCCGGTCATATCAATTTTGACAATCTAGTAAAATCAGCTCAAAAATACCAGTGAGAGATATTCCCAAGAATTGACTAGCTACAGGGATCACATTCTCAGGGGGAGCAGTTGCATATGTTTATATTTTTGCTCATGTTTGTGATTTTTGCTAAGTGTAAATTTTTTTTTGCTTGAGAATGTTGTGCATGGACTCAGGGGGAGTCTGTAGCAGCCCTTTGGTATTATTTTCAAAGGGGGAGAAGAGTTACAGGAAGTTGCACATGTGTTGACAACAATTCCAAAGGGGGAGATTGTTGAGCAAGGTGTAGCAACAGTATTGTCATTGTTGTCAACACAGTCAGATAGATCGGGTGATGCAGTGGACAGGAAGTTCAAAAGCTATACATACTCGAGTTAAGAGGTTATTCAGAGTATGTCAGATAGATCGGGTGATGTAGTGGATAGGAAGTTCAGAAGCTATTCAAAATAAGTACATTGATTTTTTAAGAAGACCGAAGTGGCCCATATGTAAAAGATCAAATAAAAGGACAAGTAATAAAAGTGTCGTGATATCGCGACATGTACAACAAGCAAGAAAAAGTGTCACGATTTTGTGACATATTGGAAGAGAAAAAGCAAGAAAAAAAAAGTGTCACGATTTCGCGACATGTTGGAAGAGAGAGAAAAAGCAGGAAAAAGTGTCGCAATTTCGTGACATGTTGGAAGAGAGAGAAAAAATAGGAAAAAGTGTCACGATTTCGCGACATATTGGAAGAGAGAAATAGCAAGAAAAAGTGTCATGATTTTGCGACATGTTGGAAGAGAGAGAGAAAGCAGGAAAAAGTGTCACAATTTCGTAACATATTGGAAGAAGAAAAGCAAGCAAGGAAAACTATCGTGATTTCGCAACATGTTGGAAGAAGAAAAGCAAGCAAGGAAAACTGTCACGATATCATGACATGTTGGAAGAAAAAGAGCAAATATGAAAAACTATCATGATTTCATGACATGTAGAGCAAGGAAGAAAAACTATCACGATTTTGCGACATGTTCGAAGAAGAAAGCGCAAGCAGGAAAAACTGTCACGATTTCACGACATGTTCGAAGAGAAAGCGCAAGTAGGAAAAATTGTCATGATTTCGCAACATGTTCAAAAATAAAACGCAAGTAGGAAAAATTGTCGCGATTTCACGACATGTTCAAAGAGGAAGCGCAAACAGGAAAAGTATCACGATATCGCGACATGTCGCATTTTTGTGACTAAAAGAAGAGAGAGAAAGTAAGATGGAAAAGTGTTGCGATATCGCGACATGTCACATTTTCACGACTAAAAGAGGAGAGAGAAAGTAAGATGGAAAAGTATCGCGATATCGTGACATGTCACATTTTTGTGACTAGAAGAGGAGAGATAATGTACAGAGTCAAAAATGTCATGATATCATGACAAAAGCAAAGAGGAAGACTTCGAAGGCAGAAGTGTCATGATTTCATGACAAAAGCAAAGACGAAGAGTATGAAAGCAAAAGTGTCATGATTTTGTGAAAAAAATAGAGAGGAAGACGATGAAGGCAGAAGTGTCGCGATATCATGACAAAAGCAAAGACAAAGAGTACAGAAGCAGAAGTGTCACGATCTCATGACAAAAGCAAAGAGCAAGTCTACGAAGGTAGAAGTGTGGCAATATCGTGACAAAAGGAAAAAGGAACAATATAGAGGTGGAAGTGTCACGATATCGCAACATGTTATATTTTTACGGTCAAAATCCAAGAAAAAGTCAAAGAGGCAAAAATGTCATGATATCATGACATGTTTTTTTGTGACAACAGCAGCAAAAGAAGATACAAAGGCAGAAATGTCACGATTTCATGATAGGTCGCATAAGCACGATGAAAGAAGAACCCAACTGAAACATGAAGTGTGACAGTGGACCGACGACTATGAAATTTATAGGGGCAGATACAGAGTGAATTCATGCAGCTAAAATACGAAGAGTGATCAAAATTCAATATGGAGATTACAGGGTATGTCCAGAATGAAATCATCGAGCGATGGATAAACCAAACATATTCTTGAGTTGAAGCTGATGAAGATCGATGACAGCCGACAAAGTTAGGGTTTGCATGATGAAAATATTGCAATGATAGCCGACTAAGATTAGGGTTTTCACCATGAAAATTTTGTTATAAAAGGAGGGTTGTTTGGAGAATTGTGATGTTGTCGAATGCAAGTCGAATGCGTGTTGTGTCGAATCGAGCTAAGTGTCGAAGTGTGCGAAATGCAACCATAAGAGCACAGATAGCACAGAAGTGGCGAATGATGGTCAAGAATGCAGAGTGAGCATAGAGGCAGTTGAAGAGTGTTGAATGCACATTGATTCGAGCTAAGTGTCGAGGTTTGTGATATGTGGCTATAAGAGCATAGATATCACATAAGCGATGATATGATGGCGATGTGCACAGAGTGAGCGAAGAGTCGCATCAAATTGTTCTAAGTGTAGCTGTGAGTGCACAAAGAGAGCAAAGTGTGCAGAGTGTGAAAATATTAAAGTTTGACCAAGTGCGGCTGTGATTACGTAGAGAGAGCAGAGTGCACAGAGAGCAAAAAGGTTGAAGTTCAACCAAGTGCAACTATGATTGTGCAAAGAGATCAGAAGGCGAAGTGTGACTATAAGAGCGTAGAAGATGTGTTTGTTCTATGAACAGTGAGAGAGATTGGGTAGGCAATAGACCAGTCACGGTCTTGTAAAAGTGAAGGTATTTTTATGTAACACTTATAGATTCAAAATTGAAGTCCAAGCTACTGCTTGGCATCAAGGGTTGGTGCTCCTTTTTGTTGGTGCAGATAAATCAAGGGTTGGCACTCCTTCCAGTTGGTGCTGGTAAATCAGGGGTTGGTGCTCCCTTCTGTTGGTGCAGATAAAACAGGGATCTGTGCTCATTCCAGTGGATGCTGGTAAATTGATTGCAAAGTTGTTACTTTACGAAGGCTGGATTTGGATGGGAGTCCAAGCAGTCATTCTTTGAGGAGTAGCCACATTGATGAACCTCGTTAAATCCTATGTTGTGTGATGCTCTCTTGCTTTATTTACTATATGTGGTTATAAGTTTTAATTGCTTCAATATTAAGAGCTGTAAATTTAAGTTTTAAAAAGGCTACACTGATTCACCCCCCCTCTTAGTGTCACTATAAGAATAACATAATCACCACCCATTGACACTTCTATAGTATAAACTTATTCACTGAATCTTTTTGGAAGAGCTCTCAAGACTTTATCACAAACATTTGATTCATCAATATTCATTCCAAGTCCTTGCATATCATTAACAACCTCATCAATTCGAATTAGATAAGCGCTAATATTTTCCTCATCATTCATTCTTAATGCTTCAATTTATCCTTTGATATTTCATATCTTTGCTTTCTTGACACTTTTATCTCCTTCATATATACCTTGCAATTTATCCCATATCTCTTTGTAGTTCTACAATGCATAACTTTCATAGACTTTGTTCTATGCAAACCTCTCAAAAGTGCATTCATTGCTTTTGAATTGTAGTTTTGTAGGAGCTTACCTTCCTTCTCTATAGGAGTATTGATTAAGGGATCATAACCAAGATCAATTGCTTCCCAAATTTCATTTCCAAGTGCCATAAGGTAGATATTCATTCTCATGCTCCAATACATATAGCCACTTTCATAAAATAATGGTGTTAAATTATCTAAGGACCCATTCTTAGAATCCATTGTGTTCTTGTTAGATTTTTATTCAAGTTGTTAAACTCTTCCGAAGGAACTTGCTTTGATACCAATTGAAGAACACAAGCTTATACTAAGATGGGGGGTGAATAGTATAAGATCATTTTTTACTTTTATTTCCAAATAAATATTATGCAATTTATAGATAGAAATATCAACAATAGTAATAAAAGCAATGCATAAATCACCACACACAATAGAGACACCAATTTAATGTGGTTCACCCAAATATGGCTACCTCCACGAAGAAAATATTTCTTATAATTTTTCTCAAATAAATTCTCTTGAAAATCCTTTTCCTACAATGTTTATGGACCTCTATCCAAAGGATATGTTGATCCCCTAAATCAAGTTCATGGATCTCTATCCATAGGATAACTCCTCGTTTGCTCTAGTTGGTGATCCTCTAGAGGAATATTGCCTCCACTACACTAGCTTGTGTATCTCTCTCCACTGAAGACTCTTGTTCCCACTTAGAAGACATATCCTCACTACCCTTGCTGATGGATATCTATCCACTAGAGACTACTATCCTCTCTACTCTATCACCTCCAAAGCTCTATCTCAAATATGCTCAACAAGTCCACATAAAACTTGCTCAAATCTACTCAACAAGTCCACATAGAACTTGCTCAAATCTACTCAACAAGATCACACAGAACTTGCTCAAATATGCTCAACAAGTCCACTCAGAACCTGCTCAAATATGCTCAACAA
The DNA here is from genome assembly GCA_028583015.1 of Wollemia nobilis. NCBI lineage: Eukaryota > Viridiplantae > Streptophyta > Pinopsida > Araucariales > Araucariaceae > Wollemia > Wollemia nobilis. Next base: position 489,137 of record JAQPPZ010003187.1, on the reverse strand, counting down.
TTCCACTAATAACCTTATTAAATATTCTCAATAATTCCACTCAGAGCCTACTCAAATATGCTCAACAAGTCCACTCAGAACCTGCTCAAATCTGGTCAACAAGTCCACTCAGAACCTGCTCAAATTTGCTTAACAAGTACACTCAAAATTTGTCCAATCTACTCAACAAGTCCACATAGAACTTGCTCAAATTTTCTCAACAAGTCCACTTAGAACTTTCTCAAACCTACTCAACAAGTCCACTCAGAACTTGTCCAATATGCTCAACAAGTCTAATCAGAACTTGCCCAAATCTTCTCAAAAAGTTCACACAGAACTTGTCCAAATCTGCTCAATAATTCTATATAGAACTTATCCAAATCTGCTCAATAATTCCACACAAAACTTAATAAAATATGTATTGTAAGCTTCTACAAAAATCTCACACAAAATCAGTCCACAAGTCTCCTCAAAGACTTGCCTCAAATTTGCTTAACAATTCCACATAGAACTTGTCCAATCTCATAGAAACATAAAGAGAATTGTTAGAGACTCAATATGTTCTACACTCAATGCTCAATCATTTTATCAACTCAAATCATAATATAGAATAATTTTTTTTGTGGAACTTGAACAATCACTTCACACATCCACTTGAATAGGCTCAACCAACTCTACTCAACCAATCACTTAATGAAACACCCCTTTCTCACAAACCCTAGTCCAAGCATATAACCACCAAAAAAATATTTCCAACAATGCTCAACAATAAATATCACATAACAATGATACTCATGTTCTTTTAAAACCCTAGTTCAAGTTCTTTACAGAACGAATCACTTCAACAACAATTCTTATAAAAAAATATTCACATAACAATGATACTCATGATCTTTGAAAAACCCTACTCAAGTTTTTCACACAACCAATGGTTTCAAAAATAATTCTTATCAAACAATGTTTTAACAACTCTTTATTCCAAAAAACCTTGAAGCATTAACTCAACAAACTCAATAGGAAACCCTAATCAAGTCCTTTTCACTCCAAACTTATTTTCTAGAAAACCAATCAATCAACTCAACTTATGGAAGAATGTGCTCATACCTTTTTATTGAATATGAAGGGATATCATAAATCTATCACAACCACAAACACTTCTATGCCAATCTCAAAGAGGTTAGAAGATAAATATTTCTCACAATATAATGTAAATACTCAATTACACCTTATCACTCCATATTTCAAAACAACCATCAACATACATAAAATATTTATCCAATAACACCTTATAAACTCCCAACTAAAATAAACTTGACATCCACCAAAAATTAACTAAAACCTCTTTAATTTAACTTAATGGCAAGAGAAACTTTGATAAAAATCAAATCTACTTTCTTTATAATTCCAATGATATAGATAATTCAACAATAAAACAACCTCACCGACAAGTAGTTGCCCTAGTGGCTAAGATGGTGGTTGTTTCTTAAGTGGTCTTGTGTTCAAAACCCCTTGAGGGTGGTTGTTGATGTAATTTGTAAACGTTCTCCTCAAAAAAAAATTATCAAAGGTCTGAGGTGTAGACCAATTGGTTCATCCAAACCCCACAAGGGGGCGGAGGTCCAAGGTTCAAATATCAAGCCTCACTAGACTGAACACTTGTCCCTTTCTTGGTGCTTTTAGTGGTGTAAAAGGTTTAAAATGATTGTGGCATGGTGGTTATAGGGGCATACTGCACAAAGATTTGTGTGGCAAATTTTGGGGCAAACAACGCATAATACTATGGCGGCCATAAAAAGTTGGACAACCTACCCGGATTCATGGAGGCTACCAATTCCACCATGTAAATTTAAAAAAAAAACAATAAAACAACCTCTCATCAACCATTATTACTCCACAATAATATAAATCAATTATCAAATCAACAACCTTTCACAAACCCTTATAAATAAAAAATAATATAAATCCAAAATAATATAAATCAAATAAACAACTTTTCACAAACCCTTATAACTCCAAATTAACCTTTGTAAAACCTTAGGCAAATAAATATTTAATTATCAAAAATTACCTTTGCCACTAGTGGGTTTTGAACCCACATTCTCTGCCTCTACGAGTGCTCTAGCTATGGCTTTGACCACCACGTGCGCTAGACGCATGTTTAAAATATTGGATGCTCTTTGTCCCCTTTTTCCTTGGATAGCGCTCAAAAGAGCACGTGCAAAATACTTCCCTTGGCACTCAAGACACACACCACTCCACGTGAATTGATCGTGGGATCCTCAACTCCCAATACCTTTGCAAAACATGCACTACCAATGGACCACCATGTCCTTTGTGTTTCAACCAACATGGTCTTCCCCTTATGTCTTTCGCCTAGAGCTAAAAACAAGAAAAATCCTTATCTTCTTTCTCAATGAACAACGATTGCATGAAAACGTTTCCACTTTATCACATGTAATAAAAATGTCAAGGGGTAAGTTTTGAATGCCTCTTTGGCATTAATTTATACATGAATTCCCTTGGTTGCTTATATGTTGATGCTCCCACTTATTTGATGACGTTGGTGCTTTCCAACCTTTATGATTTATAAATTATTTAAATTCTAAGGAATTTAAATTTTATAAATTACATTTATAAACTTTAGCTTTAAGGAGATTAAAGCCTTCCTTGGGTTTAAACTTAAACCTTTAATTTCTAAATTATCCTGCCACCATGGGTATTTTAAAATATTCACTGCCATCTCAATGTGTGAGGAGACCTTTATATCTTCATAATGATTTTAATAAAACCATTTAAACTTCCACCATGAGTTTACCATAAACCCTCATAAAACATTATTTTTCCAACTTTTTATTCAACTCTTTGCATTGTTCCTGGTGTTATTGATGGTGTGCTCCATGGTATAAATGACGGCTTCATGTGTTTACCTTGGCATAAATGATAACTTTTCACCTTGACATCAATGATGAATGAATGATCTCAAAATTTCTAATAATTCTAATATGAAAGAAGATGAGAAATATTACAAAAGAGGGACATGCTATCAAAAATTCCAAGTGAAAGCTCTAAAAATTTGATTGGTTCTTCAAATAGTCTAGCCTTATATATTGTAATCATGAAAGAATAGTAATATAGGGTTAATATAGCTCTCTAAGTATTTATCTTGATGTATTCAGTAGGTGATAAATTAAAACTACGCATGGTAGAGCATCACCAACTCTAAACTAACCAAACTATGTGACGGTGTCCCATCAGGCATGCCAAAAATTATTGATCAAAATTTTGTCTAATGGTAAATTTTGTGCACCCATAGACCTCAATAAACTTTGAATGGTCTCAAAACTAGAAGCTTTGGGACAAATCTCTAGAAAAGACCATCTCCTTTTGAATCCTAGCTAAACAAATGTGAAGGTGAGCGAATATGAGGGTGAGAATGCAATAGAAGACTTAGGGCACTCAAAAAATTTGATTTCTTAGTGACTCCAAAATCTCTAGGGATTCAGGGGTTGAGTCATCAAAATGACTTCTCTTTATAATTTCTCCTAAGGCATGTTAGGGTTTCAACAACACAATTTGTGTGGTCAAGATTAAAACATGATGGAATATGGAGATTAAATCTAGGTATGTGACATGGATTAAAGCGAATGGATGGTTGGGATTAATTCATATAAAAAATATATAAATAAAATATATAAAACATTATTATTTAAATATATATATTAGATAAATATATATAAATATATAAATAATGGGTAAATATGGTGGGAAACTATGGCTAGATGACAAGTGGCTAGATTTTGGTGTCTACATAAACTACGGTATAAATTTTAGTTTAGAGAAATAAAAACTATAGGGAACTTCCCAAATTAATATAACATTTACATATCAACCTAGGAGAAATAGGGAAGTCAAATTGGATGTATTTCTTTCATATTTTGCAAATATTATTAATTTTCTAATTTTTCAAACTTTGGAGTGAAAAGGGTTACAACATAAAACTAGGTCTTTGGAAATTAGAAATTGAAACCTAAGGGTAATAAAAGAGGTTATTAAATATTTTATTAAATTTTGAAATCATATTTTTACTTGTCTTTAAATCTCTCAAAAAAGGACAAAAGGATTCCAAAATTAAAACCTCTTAAAAACTGAAAAGTGCTTATTTCAATTAGGAGAAATAAGGTGATTTTTGACTGTACAAAATCAATCTAAAATTGAAATTTATCATTACAAAAAGCACTATATCATACTCCAAAAATTTAAGGAGTTATTTGGAATTTTACAAAACTTGATCAAGGGTAATCAAGTTGGGAAGATATAAGCTTTCTTCAAAACCTATAATTAGGTGTTCATACTCTCATTTCTAGGGAGACATAAGGAAGCCTACAAATATAAAGTTTTCATAAAATTAATATTATATACTTCAAACAAGGATTACATACTATCTCTTCAAATTTAACCTCCTAAAAATGAGTAAAGGAATATCATATAGTGAATATAAAATGTTATCCAAAAGGATTTAGTTCAAAAAGTATGAGCACATGTGGTATATTGACTCAAGAGCTAGTCATTATATGATAGGAAATATACATCGGTTTGATTGTTTTGAAGTACCTAAAGGTTACAAACTAAGAATTGCAGCAATCAAACTTATCCTATTCATGGATATAGATGTATAACTCCCAAAAAATAATTTCTAAATCTTCTACTACAAAATATATTGTATGTTCCTAGATTAACAATCAATCTTATCTCAGTTAGCAAGCTAGTAGAAAACAACTATATGATTAAATTTGGATATATGAATGGGATCAATACATGTCTTATTATGAATCAATATGGAATAAAAGCAATGGGTTCAATCCATGAAAATACATACATCCTATACTCAATGGGAATCTCACAAGATGTTGTGATTCAAAATATTGCTAGCATATTTACAGAAGAACATGTTGAAGAAAATGAAGGACCAGTACACCTAAACTGTAAGCTCAGGAAGATGAAAAACTAAAATATGATAAGACAACTTCATCATGCTCTACTCATACATCAACAATCAGAACCATATGAAGACACTTGCCAAGAAAACTATAAAGGTGTCTGAATAGAAGATAAAGAAGATGAATCAGAATAAACCAAATATCATTTGATGAAAGAAGAATTTTTTAGATTCAACTACAACTTACTCTACATCAAATCAAGACACAAATTACCTGTTGAACCTAAATACAAATTACACAAAAGGAGAAAATGAAGCTCAAGAAGATGATGAAGATCCATATTGAAGACTAAAAGTCTTCAATACCCAAATAATGTAATACAGGGTGGTGTTATAAATAGTTTATATTCCATCATTTTGGCTATCTAAATGTATCTTCAAAGGTACATACTTAGGTTAGGGGAAATTTATCTAGTTACTTCATGTTGTAGACATAGAAAATTGACCCACGTTTAGTGGTAAATATTCCTTACAGTCCCTAAGATGTCCCTAACCCTTTCCCTAGGTAAGGATAAGCCTCTTTTCACCTACCTTGCTTTTATTTAGCCTTTTAGATAAATCACATGAGGTTATGATGGGATGCAAATTCATAGAAGCGATATCACACCCCATCGACGTGAGGTTTGATTTTTCTATTTTAGGAGTTTAATTTATTAAATACCGGGTTTAACCTTTTTAGCATGTTTGACATTGACTTATGCTTATTTTCCTACTTATTTCACCCCAATTATTATCTATAAAATGAGGGGTTAATACCACTCCTAATGGAGAGATATATGTGATAGATCTTGGAAATAATTAAGCTTGAAATTCTTATGATTGTTTAGTGTTCACATTCTTACTTTCACTTTACTTTCTATTTCTTCTACAAGCTAACCACGAAGTGCAAATTTTGGATTTAATATTTTGTTGCATTGACTTGGATTTTTATGTGGTTTGGTGGATTTGTATTGTAGTTTGGAAGGAAAGAGAGTGCCCATTTGGATACCTTGATCTCTTATGCCTGCTTTTGTTTTGTCCATCAAGTTGTGCACACTTCATTTCTTGCATTTATTTATGCTCTACATTTATATTTTATTTTTGTGTCTCTGAAGCAAAATCATGCCCTGTCCTAGTGAGGCACAACTTTGCTAACCCTAATTTAGGATTTTAGCTCATAGAAGTGAGATCATGCCATGTTCTGATGAAGCACAACTTTTCTTGTAACATTATCATACCCACCATCTATGAGGTACGATTTTTCCTAGGACTAAATTGGGGTCATATGTCATAATTTTATTGCACAAGTATTTTATAAATTATAATTAGGGCATGATTGTATAATCTATTTTTTGCTTCTTTTTTGTTGCATTGTTATTTTATAATTAATTCTCCAAAGGTTAATTTCTACTTTTGTTTCCAAAGGTCATCTAAAAATACCTAGGGGTCTTGACTACTGATGCGTTGTCATTATGCACATCATTAATTCTCAATGAATTTTTCAATCCAGGGCATTGTACAAGGCTATTTGCAGAATAAGGAGTGATCAAGGCTATAACTTAGGTCATTTGGGAGTAACAGGTCTTATTGGTGAAACCGATTGTGTGGGGGATTTAAGACATTTTTATCTCTAAATTGCATAAATTGAACTTTAATCTAATTGTATGAATGGAAACTAATTACTAACTGTAGAAATGAAATCCTAGTTACAATTACAGAATGGAATCTAATTATGTTGCAGAAATAACTCCCTAGTTACAGTTGCAGAATTAGAAATCTGATTATGATTGCAGAAAGGAAGTCTATTTACTTTTGCAATAATGGAAACCTGATTATAACATGGAAATTAAGTCCTGTCAATGCTCTGTAATAGAAGGTTGTCAATATTTTGTGCAGGGGTTGACAAAAAAACACAAAATGCAATAAATTACAAAAAATAGTAAATTCTAGAAATGACAATCTGTAGTAATTTGAAAGCTTGCTAAAAATGGAGATTACAACCAAACCTATCATTAATCACAAGATCATCCTAATCATAAAATAAGCTAAGATTGCAAATACTGTTAGTTGTTTACAAGGAAATGAAATGACAAGTTTTACAAATTATTCTACTGCAGCAAAATCAGAATAAAAACCTGCTATTAGTCCTCCTCCTAGGTCTGGAAATGGTCAGAATCCTTGTAAAAAAGAAGGTATGAGTCTTTATCTCTCTCTAGATATTACTCACACTCATTTACAATAATATGAATAGAGAAAGTAGTGCACTTTATTGATTCAAGAACATAATTACAGTATTGCTGCTAAAAACCCTGTTACAGAGTCATAGTGATCACTTTCTCGCTATTATTATACCTCTTTCTTATTTTCCCTATATTCTTCTTATCTCAACATGGACAAGAGCTATATATTTATAGATATCCTAAAATCTACTTACAAACTAAGAATATCTCATTCTTATCTTACAGATCTATTCCTATTATGTTGTAGCATTTCCTAGGTTTATCTTAGAAGAGGATCAAAATTGATCTTTTCCATAAATGGTGGCTTTGGTCAGCAAGGATGACAAAGTCAGATGGGAGATATTTTCCCTTAACCTTTTCAATCTTTCTTTCCCTTTTTCCATCGTCAGAAATCAGTCAACAAGTCAAAAAGCACTTTTTGTTCTCATTCAAAAGATAAGTGGCTCATTTCAAAGATACTGTATTTCTCATTTCGAAGATGTTCGCTCATTCCGAAGAGATTGTATTTATCATTTTGAAGATGTATGTTCATTTCGAAGATCTTTAGAATGAACATACATCTTTGAAATGAGAAATATAGTCTCTTCGGAATGAGCAATCTTCGAAATGAACAACTATGTGCTCTTCAAATGGTTTCATATGCATTTCTCAGGTGGGTTAGCTCTCAGGATCATATTGCAATAGCCTTCATCTCTTTCCATGTGTGAATTCCATGCCTTGCCATTCATTGGTAGCTAGCTGGAATTTACATTGGAAAACTAGTTTATGTTGCACAGTAATAGTTTGCTTGCACTATTTGCTAGATTTAGATAAAATAAATTCTTGAAACATATCAAAACAAAACTAGTGAAATGCTACTATCAACCTAAGCATACTTCTCATTTAGCAAGTCATGACAAAGTAACATAAAACTATGCAAAAAACTATAAAAATTAGAATATAGTATTTCTAACACATTGATCATGCAAACAGTTAATACACAATATATTATATCAACTTAACTAGCATATCAGATTAAACACAAGAGTTTTTAGGCAATTTCAATGTTCAAAACATGCTATGATTGAGGCATTTCCAGGCCTCATAATTTTCCCCTAACTTATATTAATGCATGTCCTCATGCATTCTATTGGGCTATGGAATCACATATATCCATATTCAAATTCCATTATCTATAGAACAATTTGGTGCCTATATAATATCCCCTGTTCTCCTGAAAGTTTCTGAGACATTCTTCAAACTGATCATCAGGTTGAGAATCTTCTTCAAAATAGAAGGGAACTAGAGAAATGATGGTTGGATGCCTAAATCTGAGACCTATCCAGTGATGTTGCATGATTTCAATCAGCTGTATCACTCCTTCTGCCCTTATTCTAGACCATTCTAGGTTAATGGGGGAGATGGGTTCCCTTTTCTGTAAAGAAATGAAAATTTCTACCCATCTATTTCTACAAATTAATAATGTTGGAACAAAATTGTCATTACAAAAATTCTAGAATTTGGTCACACAGTCCCTTAAGTTTCTCAAGTACATCCTTTTTACATCTTCCCTATTCATCATGGTGAAATGTTATCTGGTGATAAGTGGATGGTTTGGCTGAACTGCTTTGACTAACAATTCAGCTCTTAATTCAATTTATTTATTTTGTCTTTTCTCTTGGTCCTTGTAAAAATAATTTTGTAAAGTGGAAATGAATGCTCTTAGTTGAACATCTTCTATGTAAATTTGAGGATGAAACTCTACCTCTTCTGGAATAAATAAGCTGTGTAAAAATAATTCACATAAGAGATTTTTTTGTTCTATAGGGCTATCAAAATAGGCTTCTAAGAAATCTACAGTTGTGTCCAATTTGTATGGGAGACCTGAGCTAATCCTCATGACCTACCATATGAGATATTTTTCCTTCAGAATGAGACTGTAAAATCTAGCTGGCCATCTGAATTGGACCAAAAAATTAGCAATCTGACATAAATCAGTCACTTTTTCATTCAATGCCTTGATTTCTATTTCTTTTGCTTCTAACTGTTTACCTTCCAATTTAAATTTTTCAACCTTAGTGGCAAGTTTCTCATATATGATCACCCAACTAGCTATGTCTATATTATATTGCTCTAGGGATACAGTATTGGGTGGTCTAACTATAGGTGGAAATTTGGGTAGCAGATCTACCTGAACCCCTTTTTATGCTACTTCCACTGGTTTGTCATCTGATAATAGTTCTACTTGTATCCCTTTTTTTGCTATTTCCACTAGTTGGTCATCAGACAAAAATTCTACTTGTACCCCCTTTTCTACTTTTATTGAAAGTGTAACAGTTTAAAATACATAAATCTCATTTGAAGGAGTACTTACTTGAATAATTGCATGCTACTATTTAAACTGCTCCTGTGCTGGTGTTTCCTGCTATGACTCATCTCCAATATTCTTTTCTATGCTCTTTATCAATTCTAGAGCATATTCAAAATGAGAAGGTAATTCTTTAGAATGGAATGACACTTCTTTATAATGAAAGGGTGCTACTTCAGAATGAGCATCTATGTCTGCCTCAAAAGAGTCATCTGCCCTAGATAATCCCATAAGTAACTGAGCCAAATTATCCTCATCAATCGATATAGTTGGCTGTTCTTCAGACTATGACAACCTCTTCCTTAATTCTACCACTTCTTGCTATAATTTTGCAATCTTCTTTTCCTGTATTTCAATGATATTTTATTTTTCTTCAATCCATTTAGTTTATGTTTTGATAACACTTTTTTTTGCTCTTAGTTGTTCTGTGATGTCCACCTCCTCTGTTTCTGATTTCAAAATATGATGCAGACAAATCATCTGCAGTTGGCTTCTCAACAGCTATATCATCTTCTACTTCAGCTGTCTACTCTTGTTTAGGAGGTTCCATAAAACTATCTATGATTACATCCACATCTTCTATGGCTTGTTGAACTGTAGCAACTTCAAAACCATCTTGCCCAGTCTCTTCTTTTGTTTTTTAGCTTGTGAGGTTTAAGATTTTGTAGAAAGGTGCTTTGTTGCTTCTACTGGGTGTGTTTCCTCCTCTACAACAACATCTATTTCTTCTTCCTCCTCATCCTCGCTTCCAAAAACTACATCATTCAGAGTAGAATAAAACCTACCAAAGCTTCTAGAGTTTCCTTTAAAATGATGCTGGCAGACTAATTTAATAATACCATGGTGGCGAGGGCTCCCTTTTACTTCCCGATATCATTTTGCCATATTTTTCAACTCTTGGTGCGAGATACAGGGGAAGATTTACCCTAACTTCTGGTCGTTGCCTACCATGTCTTAGGTGGTTCAAAATTTTGAGATGATGCCCTGATAAAAGTACATATTGCCCTTCACAGGTTAAAAATTTTACTACCCATGTGGCCACTTCATCCCAAGGTTCTTGTAGGCTGGAATTTTTTATCCCCTTGCATGTGTTATGTATTAAGTATTCTGGCTCCCTATCATTTTCTTCCAAAAATTGACTAACTACATTTGCTAGTGTATTTTTGCTAGATCTAGAAATTTGAAGACCCTCTAATGGAAGATCAGTAATTTGACTTAAAACTTCAGGGGTTACCTCAATTGTCATGTCGTTAATGTGTGCTTAGTTATTTTTGAATGTGTGAGCGAACATGCCGGCCAAATCTTTAGAGGACCCATTAAATTTGTCCAAAATGGCATAAGCCCTCCATATTCAAAAATTTGTAGCACTTCTAGATTTTCTCGAAGGTGGGTGGTATCTGCTGGTTCCATCTTTGTATTTCATCCCATTTTCTTATTTTGGTATGTTAAAAACTACTCACTTCGACTGCTACTATTTTGTTGGATCGCTGGTTTCTGGTTTTTGCAGACTTGTAGGGTTTGTTTTCAGGTTTTCAATTGCCTTGTTTTTTCTTCTTCTGAATGAACTACAATATCAGCACTGTACCTCCTAATCATTTTGTGTTAGCAAATATGTATTCGAAAGGAAACATGGCACGCATTTCTATTTCTAACTTGAAAACCTATCCATTAATGATTGCACAGATGTTCCTTGCCATCAGATCCACCTCACTTATTTTTAGCTCCTTTGTTTTACCCATAGATTTTCATGTGCATGATTATCAACATCGAATAATGGTGGAATGTTTTTGGTCACATTTCCATGATTTTGGTACTTCCTTAATGGGTGCAAGATAAGACAAATCACATCTCAACTGACACATGTCATTTATCATATGCAGTCAAAGAATTCTACTGATCGTATATTTTCCCCCTCCTTGGATGCCACGTGGAAATATCATGTTGAATGCTCATTTCGAATATTATGATTTATTGCAAAAACAATTCCTCATTTCGAAGATAAAATTTCATTTTGAAGACAAGTCCTCATTCCGAATATCATGCTTCATTGCAAAGACAATTCCTCATTCTGAAGATAAAGTTTCATTCCGAAGACAAGTCCTCATTCCGAAGATAAAGTTTCATTGCGAAGACAATTCCTCATTTCGAAGACAAAGCTTCATTCTAAAGACAATTCCTCATTTCGAAGACAAAGCTTCATTCCGAAGACAAAGTGCAACATTCATTTTGCTATCATTTCGAAGGCAAATTCAATCCGAAGACAATACAACAGTTAATCTAAAGAAATCTTCAATCCGAAGACAAAGTGCAACATTCATTTTGTTGTAATTCTAAATACAAAGTGCAACATTCATTTTGCTGTCATTCCGAAGACAATTTCAATCCGAAGACAATATAGTAGTTAATCTGAAGAAGATAGCAGGCACTATTTTTGGTATTCTCATTCTGAAGATTAGGTAGAAACCAATATTCTCCTTCTCAAAATATGTTTTAAGTATGTCAACTCTTATGGATAACTTTTATGTTAATGGTTAATTGTTATATACTACAGAACAATCATTTACAATAAAAAAAAATGTAAGAAATATATATACCTGATTAAAACAAGTTAATGCAAGTTTTGAAGAATGACTGCTTCTATTGATGTTCTGCTGAGATTTTCTAAAATATTTCAAAATAAGTGTAGTTGGTGAATCTATACAATGATGATTCAAAATTTTTCAAGGTTATGCATGCCAGAAAACTAGTTTTCATGCATACCAACTCAATAGTGCCTTAGGAAAGGTTTTCACTGCTGAGCTATTCATTTTTATCTCTTTTTTTTTTATTCTAATTATGCCTATGATGGAATTCATGATTTCCCTAAAATCATGCCCATGAAGGAATTCACAGTCAGAATTTATTCATATTTTTGTTTTCTGCTTTTTTTTTTATTTTTCTATTTTTCTTGAAATCCATGATCATGCTGATTTTATTGAAGTGGAAGAGGGAATCTCTTCCACCTCTTGTGCATCCAAACTGTCAAGCTACTGCAAGAATTCCTCTTTAGTTAGAGGTGTATAGTACACCCTGAGGTGATGTCCATTCACTACCAACTTTCTCTGTGACCCATCAAAGGATATAGACGAGTTCCTCCATTGTCAAATACCTCTTCAATTTGGTAAGGTCCAAGCCATCTAGTTCTCAACTTTCCAAGGAAGTCCTCATAGCGAGAATCAAATAGCAAAGCCCAATCTCCTTGCAAAAATTTCCTCTATTGAATGTGACTGTCATGCCATAGTTTCCTCTACTCCTGAATTACTTTAGTTTGATGCAAAGCATCCAACAAAAGTTCATCCAATGCATTCAGCTACAGAATCATGTCTGTCTGTGCCTATGACAATTCAATCCCAATTTTCAATGTTGTGTGCAATTTTAGTAGCTCAAATTCAATAGGTAGGAGGGGCTTTTTACCAAAAACTAGTTCATAAGGTGTGAATCCAGTAGTGGATTTCCAAGTAGTATTGTAAGCCCAAACTACATCAGGTAATTTATCTAGCTAGTTTCTCCTATGAAAAGCTATTATTTTTGTCAAGATTCGTTCCAGTTCCCTATTTGTTACCTCAACTTGGCCATTTGCTTGTGGATGGTAAGGTGATGATTTCTTATGTTTGATTTCAAATAATTTTGTAAATGCCTCAATGACTTTAGATGCAAATTTGGGTCCTTGGTTTGTGGTGATAGACCATGGAGCTCCAAATATCTAAAAAATCTTAGTATACAAGAAATGGACGACCTTCTCTTCACAAGCATGTTTGAAAGCATGCACCTCTACCCACTTTATCAGGTAATCAGTTCATACTAGAATATGTACCTTTCCTTGAGAAGGTGGATCAATAGGTCCTACACAATCAAGCCCCCACCTCTCAAATGGCTCTAAAACCAATTGAGGATGTAGTGGCATTTCATTTGTATGAGTGGGTTTCCCCATTATTTGGCATGCATCACAATGCCTGATGTACTTTTTCACATTCTTATGAAGATATGGCCAATAATATCCTGTCCCTAAAATTTTTCTAATTGTGCTTTTTACATAATAGTGTCCACCTGAGGGTTCATCATGACAAGCCCTAAGGATATCATATACTTCATCCTTTAGGATGCACCTACGTAAAACATGGTCAGGACTACACTTAAAAAGTATACCCTTAATCCACTCAAAGGAAGAACTCTATTTGATCAATTTTTTAATTTATTTTGAAGTGAAATATGGAGGAACTTTTCCCGTGACCAAATAATTGGCTATATCTACAAACCAAGGTGATTGGACTGATATAGCAAATAATTTTTCATCAGGAAAAGTGTCCTCAACTAATTCCCCTTCCTCTGTGTTCTACAACTTGGACAAGAAATTTGCTACAACATTAGCTTTTCCTGGTTTTTTTATTATTGTGATATCAAATTCTTGTAGAAACAGTAACCAACGAATAATTCTTGCACTTACCATAGGCTTATTCATAAAATACTTAATGGTTGTGTGATCTATGTGAATGAATATTTGATAACCTGTGATGTAATGTCTGAATTTGTTGATGGCATAAATTACTGCCAGGAATTCCTTCTCGGTTGTGGTATAATTTTTCTCGGCTCTGTCAAATTCTTGCTAATGTAGTAGATGACATAGTGTTCACCATTGTCAATTTGTCCCAATGCTGCTCCAATTGCAGTATTGGAAGCATCAGCCTGTATGTGAAATGGTAATGTCGAATTAGGTCCTCTTAACACAGGTGGAGCTACTAATTTCTCTTTCAGAGCTTCAAATGATTCCTGAAACCTTGCAGTCCAGGAGAATTCATAATATTTAGTCAATAGGGCAAACATGGGATTGGCTATTATGCTAAAGCTAGGAATAAACCTGCGGTAAAAACCAATGTGTCCTAGGAAGCTTCTGACATCAGTCTAAGTTTTAGGAGGAATAATATTCTTGATAATTTCCACATTCTTTGGATCAACTTGGATCCCTTGCAGAGATATGTGATGACCAAGAACTATTCCTTCCTTCATCATCATAAAATATTTGTCTAGATTCAAGGATAACTGGTATGTTTCACAGCGAGTTAAAACTCTACCAAGGTTTTATAATGTAAATTCAAAAGTTTGTCCACATACTATGAAATCATCTATGTATATCTCAACACTGTTGGTAGTCAGATCAGAAAAAATTGCTAAGACCACTCGCTGAAATTGTAGCACCCTAAAATTGGCACAGTAAAATTGGAATAATTACATTCACCTTAGTAAATAAATTTAAATTCAAATTTAACCTCCCAAACTGCCCGTTAACCGTCGAGAAACCCGTTTCCTCCTTTTTCGTGCCATTTTTAGCAGTTGTTTTGACCGTTTGACGATATCGTCTCCGATCAGACGATATCGCCCCAGATTTGATGATTTCATCTAGACTAGAACGTCCAGACGATTTCATCGCAAAACTAAATTTGCATAGTTGGAATCCGTTCCAATGGGTCTCCAATACGGGCAGAAGCGTGTCTGCGCCATTGGGACCCTTCCCCCGTTGGAGATCTCCCAAATTGGGATGATCTCCAACCTCCCAACAACTATCCTATGCCTATTTAACTCTAAGAATTTTCCCTCCCCAACCCCTGGCTGAATTTTTATGCAAATTGAACCCTTATGCTCTAAAACATCGTAATTCATATTTTGCATTAGTCCTATAGTCATTTCATTATAGGTACACCACTGGTTTTCAGCCGGAGCCAGTACCTATCGCAGTAGACGAACTTTGTCAAGATCGGAGGCGATCTCGTCAAATTCGGGACGATCTCATACTGATGCGAGACGATTTCGACTACAGCGCACATCGAGGCAATCAGTGCCTGGAGTTTGTTTTTTTGTCTCTTTTCTCTGTCATTTTATGTTGTAAATTAGATTGTTTATTCAGTTTTTATATTATATTGCATTTGGAGTTCACCCATTTTGTCTAGTTTACAGATTAAGATCATATTCTGCTATCTAAACACAGTTATTTGCATTTACTTCTATTCTTGTATATTGTTCAACACTCATATTACTGTTTTACATAGTTTGCCCCTGTTTGCAAAATAGAATTTCTCGTATTTCGCATCTATTTGCTGTTTTGTAGGTCTCTGATAAATTAGTCTGACGAATTCCTCAGATTTCAGACGATCTTGTCAGTTCAGACGATTTTAACAAATTGAAGGCGATTCTGTTGAATTATGGATGATCCAGACTGCTTCAAGCTTCAGAAACTCCATCAGACTTCCGGATCAGGTAATCTTAATTGGCCTCCTACAAATTCTCTGTTTCTATTTTCCTTTTTGTTTGCTGTATGCATTTAAATTGCATTTTCACGTAGTTTAAGTTAGAATCATTCGACCAAACCTAGGATGAATGTTTAAAAATAAAACGAACTCATCAAAACTCATTCCCAAAACCTAGGCATGGAAACTTCCGTCAAATGTTTCCTGGTGAACCCACCATCCATCGAAAAATCACCAAAATGCACCTCCCTTGAGAGGCGGGACCTTCGCAAAGTCCTCTTGTCCGAGGTACCGCACCATCCTTTTCCCATCCTCCTTCTGGGTGCGGATCCAATAGCCTGAAGGTAGGGGTGCGAAAAATTTGGAGCGATACATTTTGGTGAACCCGACGTGAATGCATCATAACCTTTTGAACAAAAAGAAACAAGACAAAAAAAAAAAAATTTAGATGCATTTTAAAACATTTAAGGTTCAAAATCATGTTTAGATGGTAGCTCCTAAAAAGAGGTTAGCAGTTACTATAAACGTAGTAAACCAATTAACGGCCATAGAAGTTAATTCTGTCCTTAGTGTCCCCGAAGCAAGTAGAAATCAATCCTTGTGGGACGAGCTTATCGGGAGACTTAGTATCATTTCATCTAGGTCCACACAACTTAAGCAGATTAAGAGGCTAGTCTTGGATAGAATCCTGGATCCTCATCAATTAGTGTTCTATCATGAACTTGGAGAGCTTGCCATAGGTGGTTAGCCTATAGGAGAGCTTTAGTATCTTCAGAGTTGTTCGGCTTCGAGGAATACCTCGAGAATGCGGACATTGTACACCGATTCCTAGGCCTTGTAGAGGACCAAGAAGTTGTTCTCAGAGATAGGGAAATATGGAATAGAGTTTCGCGAGACTGTGCTATATCGAGAATATTGCCATGAGCTTTACTTTTATCAACCAGACATCCGAGAGCAGACAATATCACCATAGCCCTTTTCATCAAATTCTTAAAAGAAAACTTTCAATTTGAAGAAGAACATTTCATGACCACTGAACAGCTTGAACCTATTAATGATATTCATAGATTATTCATAGAAGATTAGTTCATCTACTTTTAGCCTTATTATTATTGTGTGCATTTCTTGTTTCATTTGCTGTCTTTATTATATTGTTTCAAAGAAAAACTAAAAATCAAAATCAAATCAAAAAAAAAAAAAAAACATAGTAAAAAACTTAAACATTTCATTTACAATATTGCATTAGGTATATATAAATATATACCTTTTAATTTGTTGCATATATATATATATATATATATATATATATATATATATATATATATATATATTAATGTATATATATATTTGCTGAAATCAAAACTTAGCACCATGACTAAACTTAGGAATGGTAAAGAAATTTTAGGAGAAGGAGAAGATTGGCTACAAAATACAACTGAAAACCCAAATGTCCTTCTTGGAGATACAAATCCGGAAGGTGAAACTATAGGTCAATTAGATGAAGACTTAGGTGAAGATAAGGAACAAGAAGGAAGTGTTAAAGAATCTTCATCCCCTAGAATAGCTCCAAATGGAGGCATCACTTTTGACAACGCAGAACATTTTCAAAAATTTCTTAATCAACATATCGACATCCTTAATGTGGCAGTCCGTATTGATAAAGGGGAAATTAGTGATGCTCAAGCAGTCTTAGAACGGGCGATTGATATGCAAACTAATCCTTTGTCTTTCATTGATCAAGAAAGTGATAAGGGTGGACCATCTAATGCGAATATGGTCACTATAGCCCAAGCCATGACCAAACAAGAGGTCACCCAACCTCCTAAGCAACTTTGTTACTCAACCTAAAATCACTCCCGCACAAAAGAAAATTCCCTTCACTACTTCCTTCCTCCAAAGAGTTGAGCAAAATGCTTTAAATAGACAAAAATCTAAAACAAAGCCAAATACAAACTTTCAACAATCTACAATACAACACAATCCAACTTCAAAACTCCTCCATAATATCTTTCCTACCAATGTTTTACACAATAGTAACATGGCATCTAATCTGCATGTTCCTCCATCCTACGCCCATAACACTTATGGCAATGCCCCACCAAATCAATATGGGGGGCAAACTAGTAGTTTGGAAGCTATGGTGAAACAATTGGCTTCACGTATGGACCAGATAGATCCCTACCGTCCCTCGTATAATTATCGAGAGATTTGTAGCCAACCATTGGATCCCATAGTGGTAGCTCAACCATACCCTAAACATTTTCCTATGCCTGTCTTGCCTATCTATAAAGGAACCAAAGATCCCATAGAACATCTTCGCATGTTTAGGATAGCATGTCATGACATATCGCATAACGACTTGCTATTACTAAAAATGTTCCCCAAAAGTTTAGGTGGAATGGCGTTAGAGTGGTATTATCAATTTCCCACTCACTCCTTAAGAAACTTTGAAGAAACAGTTGAGTCATTTATTCATCAATTTAGTGCCTACATCGAGAGGCATGTAACTATTAAAGACCTATACAATTTAAAACAAGATAAAGACGAATGTTTTGCTGATTTCTTAGCAAGATGGAGACAATTGACAGGAAAACTGCACTTTGTGCTACCCTATAGGGAAATGTTAGACATTTTCATTAACAATTTACAAGAACAACTTTCTTATGAGCTATCAATAGCTACTTTGACTACCTTCGATCAAGCTATAGACTTAGCTCGAAGGGTAGAAGATGCCCTCATTAGGATAGGCCAACTTAGAAAGAAGGATGATGAGAAAACATCTAGAAATCAATATAAAAATAAACAGGTTGTCGATGATGGAGTCACTGACAGCAGAAATGTTGCTAATGTCAATGCAACAAAAACAACACAAAAATTCATCTTGAAACCTCCTGATAAGCCTCCTCGAGAGTTCACTAGATTAAACCAACCTTTATCAACTATTTTACCTAAACTTCTTGAAAGAGGTTTAATCCAACCACTGACTATCCAGGAACCGACCCAAGCATACCCGGATATAGAGCTGATTTGCACTTGTGATTTTCATAGAGGTCCTGGACATTCTACCAACGCTTGTAAGAGATTGAAACATAAAATACAAGATTTGATTGACAATAATGAAATGGAAGTGCAAGCCTTCCAACCTAAACAAAACCCTCCTAATAATACCCAAAATACTGTTCCCCAAAATCAAAATCAGAATGCCAATCAAACTTTAGACATATTTCAACACCCTTTACCAAGACATGGTAAAGAGGTAGCCAATCAAATTGAACATCACAATGTTCCCCCTCCTACCCGATATGTAGGAACCATTAGCGGGCAATTACCTGTTCAGGACTCTCACACATTCGACACAACCTTATCCCTGGTTACAACCAGGCTCTTACATAATTTCCAAACTTTTGATTCTAGCAATATAGAGTCAGATAG
The DNA here is from genome assembly GCA_028583015.1 of Wollemia nobilis. Classification (NCBI taxonomy): domain Eukaryota; kingdom Viridiplantae; phylum Streptophyta; class Pinopsida; order Araucariales; family Araucariaceae; genus Wollemia; species Wollemia nobilis. The sequence continues at coordinate 469,886 of JAQPPZ010003187.1, read as the reverse complement.
TGAGAGTGAAGTAGACACCATTCAATCGAATAGTTTTGAAAACGAATCAGATCCTATTCAACCTATCACAGATGCTAATGTTCCAGAAGAACCATTTCCCGAGAAGAGTCACTACTCGACCTTCTTCTAATGAAGTCCTTCCTTATGAACAAGCCATAAACTCTCAAGCCGAGACCCTTTCAACGTCATCACTATAACATTGTAGGTACCATCGGAGTCGTCACTCGACAACAAGCTCAAAATCCCCAACAAGAACCAAACCGAACGATGGATCAGCTCCATTTGTTCTAAAAATCCTAATAAAGGAAGTCATGCTCCTATTGTTCAAACTAAACCCCCTTACAACATTAATGAGCAATTGTCTAATACCACCGCCAGAATCTCCCTTTTAGATTTATTAAGATCCTCCCCCACCCATAGGGATGAATTGATGCTTACTTTGAGCCAGATGATGGTACCTCAAAACATCCAACCTGAAGCTATGGCCAATACTATCATCATGCAAGAGATTGATTGTATTGACTTTCGAGATAAAGATATCCCACAACACAGTTTACACAAGGATAATCCCTTGTATATTACGACTTTAATTGGGGATGTAGTCATCAAACGAGTCCCGATTGATAATGGCTCATCTCTAAACATCTGCACCTTTGACTTCTACCAACGATTTGGTTTTAGAAGTGATGAAATGAAGAAGACTGATATGATTATCAAAGCCTTTAATGACGAAACACAAGAAACGTGTGGAGTCATTACCCTCCCATTGCAAGTTGGTCCTAGAACCCTTGAGACAACTGTGTTCATTGTACATTGCCCAGCATCGTACAATATACTTTTGGGTCGCCCTTGGATTAACGCCATGCGAGCAGTCCCATCAAATTTACACCAATGTGTTAAGTTTGAGTTTAAAAATCAGTTGGTCACTATTCATGGTGACCCTAGACCTTTTGATATGTGTGCATTGGCAGAACCAGTTGGAGTGCAATTTTGCCCTGCTCTGTCATCCACATATCCTAGTTCTTCTTCATCTAAAACTGTGAAATATAAACCCATCATTTCATCTATTCCTCTTCCATTAACTTCATCTTCCCATATAGATCAACCACCTGCTAAACAAATCACTGTAGAACATCAAAAAGCTCTTAAAACTACAACCAATTCTTCAAGTTCTAATCCCATAAATTCAAAACCTTCAGACACATCTATCATACCTTCCACATCTCAAAACATAGGTAATAAGCCTTCTACATCTTATGCCCTTTCTGATGATCTTTTACCAGATTTATCTACAATCTTAATATAAAAAAAAATGAATGATTTCATGCAAGATTCAGACCTTTTAAATCAATTGCCACCATCTCCTCGTACTTTGGGCCTCCCACAACCTATGGGAAGTACTTACCAAGTCGGGAGTTGCGCCTTCATGTACAAAGGATATGGTTGGGGAAGAATCCCTCGAATATCAAAACCCATCATGATGGATATGCTCGGTGCTATTTTACCAACGATTATATTAAAGCTAAACCCATGATGCTTAAAATGGGATATAAAGGGAAAGGCTTAGGACCTTTCCAAAATGGCATGAAAGAACCTTTCGAGGTAGAACCATGGCCTGCCCGATGTGGTGTGGGCCTATTACCTAGTAAGAGTCAACCCTTTCCTTTTGAGGATGATGATCATCTCATATGCTATCAAGACTATTTGGATAGACATGTTGATTTACCTCTTAAAAATCCGTCATTTTCATGCAACATGCTATCCATAGCATACCCTGAAATGATTGCTGACCCCGATGAAGAGTTGGAAGGAGATATCTTCCATGATGTCTCTGTTGAAGAGATGTTGTATAACGGGTTTTATTTTGATGGTTCTATACCAACCATAGCTCAACTTGAGGCCACCGACCCTCAGAACGAATTATCTAAATTAACTTTACAAGAGTTACAAGAGTTGGGCGTTTCACCTACCCCACCTAATTTTGAAAGAGATCTACACATGGAGGTAGAAAATGTCCTTAAAATTAATATTGGAACTGAGGACAACCATCACATAATCAACATTGGAGCGAGAACTAAGTCAAGAAAAACAAGAACAATACATTGCATTTCTTAAAGGGTATGAAGATGTCTTCGCTTGGACATATGAAGATATGCCGGGTCTAGACCCTTACGTAGTCATGCACCACCTAGTGGTCCATCCGGATGCTAAACCTGTTAAACAAAAACTTAGAAAAATGCATCCCAAAGTGCTCCTGCTAGTCAAAGGGGAGTTAGAAAAACTCTCGAATGTTATCTTCATACAAGCTATTGATTATGCTGATTGGATCTCCAATGTAGTTCCAGTCACCAAGAAAGAAGCCACCAAAGTTAGGGTTTGCACATATTTCAGAGATATTAACGTTGCATGCCCTAAAGATGACTTTCCTCTTCCAAATATGGACCAAATTATTGATTTTACTGCCGAAAGTGGGATGATGTCCTTAATGGACGGATTCTCCGGCTATAATCAGATCAGGATAGCTCCTGAAGACCAGGCTAAAACAACCTTCATTACCCCCTGGGGTACCTTTTGCTGGAAAGTGATGCCCTTTGGCCTAAAGAATGTCGGGGCAACTTATCAACGGGCCATGACCTACATCTTTCATGATATGATGCATGATATCCTACATGATTATGTAGATGATATTATAGCTCGCTCTCTTATTGAAGATCATCATTTAGACGATTTAAGAAAAGTTTTTAATCGATTACAAGAATATCTCATTCGATTAAATCCAGCAAAATGTATATTCGAAGTTAAATCCGGCAAGTTATTAGGGGTTTTAGTTTCTTTACGTGGTATCGAAATTGACCCTCTCAAAATTGCGGCTATCACTGATATGCCCGCACCCACTAATATATCTAAATTACGAAGTTTACAAGGTAAACTTCAAGCTATCCGTCGCTTCATTGATAAGCTGGCAGACAAAAATGGTCCCTTTCTTAAACTCCTTGAGAAGGACGTCCCCTTTAATTGGGATACAGAATGTAGAGAAGCTTTTGAACTTCTCAAGCAATATCTCCTTAACCCTCCGATGCTTTCATCGCCTAAATCTGATCGCCCATTTCTTTTATATATTTTTGCTTCAGATTCTGCCTTAGGAGCTATGTTAGCTCAGCTTGATGATGAAAAACGAGAACGCGCTAATTATTATATTAGCCGAACTTTTGTCAGTTATGAAACTCACTATACAACGTTAGAAAAGTTATGTCTAGCCATCGTGTTTGCTACGCAAAAATTACGACATTACATTCTTAGCCAAAAAATGTATGTCATTGCCAAATATGATCCTTTAAGATATCTCATGAGTCGACCTTATTTATCGGGTCGCACAGCCAAGTGGGTTCTTGCTCTAAGCGAGTTTGATCTCACCTTCATAGGACAAAAGTCCGTTAAGGGTCAAATCATAGCAGATCAATTAGGCTGCTTGCACCCTTAGATTCTACTCATCCCCTCATTATCGAGTTTCTCGATGAATGCCTTCAATTAGAGGCAGACCTTGTTGAACAATGGTCCTTATACTTTGATGGAGCCCGATGCATGAGTGGGGCTGGTGCGGGTATTATTTTAATATCTCCGCAAAAACATATTATTCCTCTGTCCTTCAAACTAACCTTTGCTTGCACCAACAACACTGCTGAGTATGAAGCTCTAATCCTTGGATTACGAGCTGCTTTAGTGCTTAAAATTAAAAACCTCTTAGTTTTTGGGGATTCCCAATTGGTTATAAACCAAATTAATGAAGTTTATCAAACCAGAGATGATAAAATTTGCCCATATAAGGCCTATGTTTTACAACTAATGGCCTTGTTTGATCAAGTTACCTTGGAAGCCATTCCTCGAACTAGCAATCGTGCAGCCGACGCCATGGCCGCCGTTGCATCTCTCTTGCCCTTGGAGTTAGACAACGAATATGCCACTATCATCATTCGTCGACTCCAAGAACCAGCTTCACATAAGTCATGCTTAGAGCCTTTGGATGTGTTTCTAATCAAGGAAACCACTCCTGAACTCTGGTATCAGACATATTTGATCTCCTCCAAAATGGGACTTTCCCTGCTAATTCTAATCGCAACCAGCGTCGATTATTACATCGACGAGCAAGTCGATTTGTAATCATTGGCAACACATTATATAGGAGATTTTTTGAAGGTATCCTATTAAGATGTCTAAATTTAGAAGAGTCTAAATCAGCCTTAAGTGAAGCCCACGATGGATCTTGTGGAGGACACTTTAGTGGTAGCGTCATTGCTAAAAAGCTCCTTCGGATAGGATACTTTTGGCCTACCATGGAAACGGATGCACATGAATATGTGTGCCATTGCGACAAGTGTCAAAAACATGCTGACCTTGTCCATGCGCCTGCACAAGAGCTGCAGGCTATTTCTTCTCCTTGGCCCTTTTCTAAATGGGGCTTGGATATTATTGGTAAAATTAACCCTGTGTCTTCTGATGGACATAAGTTCATCATAACCGCCACTGAGTATTTCACGAAGTGGGTCGAAGCTATGCCTTTAGCTTCCTGCACTGGTTCACAAGTCTCTAAATTTATTTTTAATCAAATCATCTGCAGGTTCGGAATTCTTGCAAATCTCATCTCTGACAATGGAACTCCATTCAAAAATAAAGATGTTAAAAAATTATGTCAAAAATATAAGATTCAACATCGTTGGTCTACTCCCTATTATCCTCAGGGTAATGGTCAAGCAGAAGCTTCTAACAAAACTCTAATCAAAATTCTCAAAAGACTAGTCAATAAAACTGGCCGTGACTGGCATATTCAATTATATCCAGCCCTATGGGCTTATCGAACTAGTGTTTGAACCCCCACAGGCACTTCACCATTTGTTTTGGTATATGGTGTTGAAGCAGTTTTTCCATTTGAATTAGAAGTTCCTTCTTTGGCTCTGCTACTTCAAGACACTAAAGTAGGAGATGAATATCACGCTGGCAGACTCAGTCAGCTGGAACTCCTAGACGAAAAATGCATCAATGCTTTAGAGCATCTCCGTGCATACCAAAACAAGCTTAAAAGAGCATATAATAAGAAAGTTCGTCATCGATCCTTTGAGATTGGCGGTCTTGTTCTAAAAGAAAATCAAAAAAATACAAATGCAACCAAAGAACTGAAAGGTAAATTTGAGCCCAACTGGCTTGGACCATACATCATTACTGCAAAATTTGAATCAGGAGCATATAAATTATTTACCTTAGATGGTAAAGAACTTAAAGAACCCATGAATATTTTACATCTCAAACGTTATTATGCATAAATTTGATTATTTAATCCATGTATATATTTGTTCAAAATCATTCAAAACCCTCAAAAACATTCATAAAATCTTCAAAAATATTTATCGCATTTATTTTGTAAAGTTTCTTTTGCTTTAAAACAAAAATCAACATAAAAATCCAAAAACAGCTATATGCTTGACTCTTTCGAAACCAAAACAATATACAGAATAAAGAGAGAGTCAACATTCTCAAAACTTTCTCAAAATCATTATTTTCTTACAATTACTGCAGTTATATGTTTCAACTTATTTTGGATAAAACTAGCATTTATTTGGCATCCCTCACTTGCACACTCACATAATAAATATCTTGATTTTATCTGGCATGATTACTAATCTCTCTTATATCAAAGTTCACAAAAATCAATTAAATAAAGTTTGAGCATAGAGAATTGATCTTGGTATTTACTTAAACCAAGCACATCTTTTCACAATAAAATGATTATATTTGTAATTTCCATGTTTTGCTACATAGTAGAACTGATTTCTTGAGTGAAAAGTTTCCCCTGCTATCCTATCATGCACATGGTCTAGAATATTTGAGAATTGGCAAAAGGACAAGCTCACCCCTACCCAGAATAAAAATCCCTTGCTCTACAGCTAATCCGAGCAAGTATCCCTAGAAAAAGAAAAAGAAAAGAAAAGTTCAAGAAAAAGAAAAGAGAAAAGAAAAATGTTATTCTATATCATTCCAGCAATATTTCAAGCACTATCTCAAAAATCAAGCAAAAAAAAAATAAGCAAAGTTCAAAAGAAAGCAAGAAAGCAATAAAATCCCTTTCCCTACCCTTTGAAAAAAAAAGAAGGGTGAATGAGCTTGAATCCCTGGAATTCTCAATTATTCGAAAACTATGAGGTAAGCCCCATAACAGGTGGTTTGTGCCCAACTCGCTTGGCCTTGGGTAACTCCTAGCATGGTGATATGTCTGTCACATTAGCGACCTTCTTTTGTACCGACCTCTGTTTGCTTATGGATTAGCTAGCTCTTGATAATCCGATCTACATAGTAGCCTAGTATGGTTATATGCATCTACATCATGGTTAATGAACACTTAGTTGGTTTATTCAAATCACTTGTATCATAGTATCTTGCTCAAAACTGGTAACTGAACCATACAATTGCACACACATTTGTATTTGAGATATTTTGTCTATCATTATGATAAATCAAGATTGGCAATGAATTCACTTATGCACATGGGATTCCTTATAAATCTAATTTTTTCAAAATACTTTGAAATATTATTTTTGCAACTTGTTTGGAATAATCAAGTACAATTATTTACCACAAAGACAACTATATAATAGAAGAAATCAAAAATTTCAATTAAAACATATCATATATATCTTATTGACTTTCGCGATGATGGTATAATTCCAAAACCAAAATTGGAGTTTTATGCTTAGCGCAAGCCCTCATTTTCATCTTTTCTGTTCATTAAAAATCAACCATGCAATAAAAATATTTTCTTTGATCTTCGCGATGATGGTATAAGTCTATACCTACATATTCTATACCTAGCGAAAACCATTGTAAAAATATTTTCTCCAATTTATCAAAATTCATAAAAACCATATGACTTCATTCTATTACACAAATTATGCTTTTCAAAAGCAAACACATTTTTATTATTTCATATCATTATGTCAACCTTTGCATTTTGCAATGATGGTATAATTCTTAAGGAATTATTCAACAAACTTTATCACACTTAGGAATTTATGCCTAGCAAAAATTATTTTACAATATTTCATGCATAATATTTTCATGGAAATCTGAAAGCAAACCATCATCATCATCATTTGCATCATCAAAACAAAGTCTTAAGATAGTCTCTTAAGCACTCTTTTCTTTTAACAATATTTCTATCCTGGGACTATCTTGACGACCGAGTGAGCAGCGACTCCATGAAATGGTCTATAATAGCGACAATGTCCTTTGAAATTATTGTTAGAAATCTCTTTTTATTTTTACATTTCATTACAAATCAATTTTTTACATCAGATTATTTCATTTAAAATATTTATAGCATGACATCCAAGTTATAATATTTTCCAAAACGACATAATTACATGAATCATCAATAAAATCATTACATCAATCAACTCAATCAATCAATCAAACATAAAAAGCATCATAAGCATCACATAAGACAAGTCATATGATCAAAAATATCTCATCTATATATATCAATAGAATATATACATCATCAAAACTAGATTGGTATGCCACAATCTGTACCTCGACATACTCAATCCTCTATCAATACAAGTATAATACAATCTCAGTGGCAGTATCCCGCCCTCTAGCCTCAAGAGCCTCTAGAGCTCTCGGCCTCATCTCCTCCCCCGCCCTGCGGAGGACGAGGTGGTCCCATCGCAGTATGTGTGGTACTACGAGTCATCATCGACCGAGATGAGCTCCTCGTCGACCCTATCCTGATAGGATCTGCTATGGCAGGTGGTAGTTGTACCCTTTGGCCCTCTGGCATCGCCTGGTAGTATAGCGCCTGATAGAATGTGATCTGAGAAACTGACCGCAGTAGCTCCTGAGTGCTTACCCCTCCGCCTCGTGCCCTGAGACAAGCATTCTCATCTCGTAGCTGTGACACCTCAGCCTGGTGCTATGCAGCTGCATCCTGTAACGTCTACACCTGAGCTCACAGACGATCTCTCTCTGCTCGGAGAGTAGCCATCTCTCTACTCTCTCCAATGTCCACACCCTTGCCCTTATCAGGCGATGGTGGCCTCTGTGGAGATGGGGGTCTCACCTCCCTCCTCTCCCTCTCCCTCTGTCGCGGCCTCTCCTGTGCCTGTGGCCTCCTCTGCTCTCCTCTATCGTGACCCTGGGCTGCCTCTACCACCGCCTAGCATCGCCTCCCTATTCGACACACAACTACATGGATCGGTCCCTGTGCCCTCGTCATCCGAGGAGGGCGGATGCCTGTGTACCAGGCATCATAGCCATCGGCTACTCCTATGTCGTCTCCATCCACTGGCTGGATGGGGGCATCATCTGAGTCTTGGCTCCAGAATCGCTGCATGTCGGGAGCCCCGCTAATCGTGGTGTTATCCCGGATAGTCCGGGAAAACTCGTAATCCCTAAGAGATGGGATCCCCTACTGTAGACCGAACTGTCACAAAACTCGGTCATAGCGATGGAGCTCCACCTCTCCCCTCTCCATCCGTAGCTAGCAGACTCGCCTGATGTGAGCCAGCTCTTGTGCGTCCTCTGCCCACCCTGGATGCTGCCTCCACGGCCTCCAGGTGATCTGGTCTGGGACCAAGTCATCCAGTAGTCTCTGGGACACCGGCAGGTCGATCCGTCGCTGTGCCCCTCTCCGAAGCCACCAGTAGAAGACTCGGGGCCTCTCCCCGTCAACCCCTATCATTGGAAGCCCTATTGGCCTCCGCATTGCAATGTGCTCCCAGCACCAAACCTATAGGAGCGATGTCATAACCAGACATCGCCCGCCCTTGTATACGACCCCATGCAGGATCCTATACAATCGGCATAGAACAAAGCTGCCCCAAGCAAATCTGTAGCCATGGTCGCGCATTTCGCATATCACATCTGCCAGCATCCATGGTACCCTACATCCGCTCTGGTGGCACAGCAGAAGTCCACCAACCACCCCAGCTAAAACTCGTGTCAATGTAGATGCCCTAGGCATCTGGCAAAGTGCCTCGATGTTCACTCCACCCTTCTCCAAGGCGAAGCTCGGGTCACCGCAGATTCGTCCCATCGCGTGGCCCTGATTGGCCACAGGTGTGATCATCCTCCCTTGTATGGGGATTTTAAGAATCCTCCATACATCCTCTAGTGTGGGAGTCATCTCCCCTGTCGGTAACCGAAAACATGAAGAGCCCGGGTACCACCTCTCTACTAGGGCCGTCAGTAGCCCCATGTCTGTAGATACTTGTGGCATCTCTACCACATGTAGTAAGCCGGCCTGTGCTAGCTGATCTCGCTCTACCTGTGTCAGAGTGGCCAAGTCATCTCTTAATCCTCCATATTTCCACTCCCTGCTCTTTAGTAATCCTCTCTGCAAGCATAAACATCAAAATAATAAACAATCATTAATAACAATTTTAGCAATCAATAATGCAACTTAAAGATCAAAATTTTGCAATTGATGATATCGCCCACTATTGGCCGATATCGTCCGACATTTGAGCAAAATCGTCTCCGATTTCACGTGTCGAAATCGTCTCTAATTTGACGAAATCGTCCCTTTTTCGCCGATTTCGCCCTTGGGCAAAATTGACGAACTTGAGACGATTTCGTCGAACTAGGGACGATTTCGTCTGAACGACGACGATGGCCAAAAACAGCCGCGATGCTCAAAATTCACCTAAAAATCCATCCAAAAAGCATGTAAAATCAAATTAAATCAATTCTAGATCAGTTTAAACCCTTACCCGTAGACCGCGGCGGACCTCTGCAGATCTGTGCGCTGTCTCTACCATTTTTGCTCCAGAGCTCTCAAAACAGTAAAATGAACAGTAACAAATGAATTAGGGTTTTACCCTATTTTTCTTAATTTTATTCAACAAATAATTTTTGCTTTTTCGCGTTTTTACCTCAAACGTTCGATTTGGGTAAAAACACGGAGGGGGCACCATAGTAAGCTATTGTACGATTCAACCAAGAATCGTCGCCTAAAAATGGGAATAATTTTTTGCTTTCTCATAGATCGAGAAGAACTCATCTTTAACGCATTTTCTTCAAAAAATTCGCTAAAGAGGGGGCAAAATGTAGCACCCTAAAATTGGCGCAGTAAAATTGGAATAATTACATTCACCTTAGTAAATAAATTTAAATTCAAATTTAACCTCCCAAATCGCCCGTTAACCGCCGAGAAACCCGTTTCCTCCTTTTCTGCGCCATTTTTAGCAGTTGTTTTGACCGTTTGACGATATCGTCTCCGATCAGACGATATCGCCCCAGATTTGACGATTTCGTCTGGACTAGAACGTCCAGACGATTTCATCGCAAAACTGAATTTGCATAGTTGGAATCCATTCCAACGGGTCTCCAATATAGGCAGAAGCGTGTCTGCGCTGTTGGGACCCTTCCCCCATTGGAGATCTCCCAAATTGGGATGATCTCCAACCTCCCAACAACTATCCTATGCCTATTTAACTCTAAGACTTTTCCCTCCCCAACCCTTGGCTGAATTTTTATGCAAATTGAACCCTTATGCTCTAAAACATCGTAATTCATATTTTGCATTAGTCCTATAGTCATTTCATTGCAAGTACACCACTGGTTTTCAGTTGGAGCCAGTACCTATCGTAGTCGACGAACCTGTCAAGATCGGAGGCGATCTCGTCAAATTCGGGACGATCTCGTACTGATGCGAGACAATTTCGATTGTAGCGCACATCGAGGCAATCAGTGCCTGGATTTTGTTCTTCTGTCTCTTTTCTCTATCATTTTATGTTGTAAATTAGATTGTTTATTCATTTTTTATATTATATTGCATTTGGAGTTCACCCATTTTGTCTAGTTTACAGATTAAGATCATATTCTACTATCTAAACATAGTTATTTGCATTTACTTCTGTTCTTGTATATTGTTCAACACTCATATTACTGTTTTACATAGTTTGCCCCTGTTTGTAAAATAGAATTTCTTGTATTTCGCATATATTTGCTGTTTTGCAGGTCTCTGATAAATTCATCTGACGAATTCGTTAGATTTCAGACGATCTTGTCAGTTCAGACGATTTTAACAAATTGAAGGCGATTCTGTTGAATTGTGAACGATCCAGACTGCTTCAAGCTTCAGAAACTCCATCAGACTTTTGGATCAGGTAATCTTCATTGGCCTCCTGCAAATTCTCTGTTTCTATTTTCCTTTTTGTTTGCTGTATGCATTTAAATTGCATTTTCACATAGTTTAAGTTAGAATCATTCGGCCAAACCTAGGATGAATGTTTAAAAATAAAACGAACTCATCAAAACTCATTCCCAAAACCTAGGCGTGGAAATTGCCGTCAAATGTTTCTTGGTGAACCCACCATCCGTCGAAAAATCACCAAAATGCACCTCCCTTGAGAGGCGGGACCTTCGCAAAGTCCTCTCATCCGAGGTACCGCACCATCCTTTTCCCATCCTCCTTCCGGGCGTGGATCCAATAGCCTGAAGGTAGGGGTGCGAAAAATTTGGAGCGATACAGAAATGTTGCTGGGGAATTACACAAACCAAAAGGTAAAACCCTATAGGCAAATGTTCCCCATGGATAGGTAAAGGTTGTTTTCTCTTGATCTTCAGGTGCAATCTGAATTTGATTATACCCACTAAATCCATCAAGAAAACAAAAGTATTTTTTTCCAGTAAGGGTATCTAACACTTGATCTATGAAAGGTAATGGAAAATGTTCTTTGTATGTCACTATGTTCAGCTCTGTATAGTCTACACATACTCTCATTTTTCCATTTTTCTTAGGAACTATAACCAATTGAGAGACCCACTGGCTATCAAAAATTGGGTAAATGAATCCTACCTCTTGAAGTTTTTCAATTTCTTCCCTTACAATATCCCATAGGGTAGGATCCAGTCTTCTATGGGGTTGTCTTACTAGCTTGAATTATTTAGTATAAATTCTATGGGTGCATATATCAGGGTGAACCCCTAACATATCTTTGTAGTCCCAAGAAAAAGCATGAACATGCTTCTGCAAAATAGTTATCAATTTTTCTTCCTTTTCCCTAGTAAACCAACTGTTAATGTTTAGAAATTTGCCTGGCTGGACTTCTATTTGTTTTGTATTTGGAAGGACTGAATTCACTTCTTCATACCTGGTGATTATGGAGTTAATAGGGCAATGATGATATGGGAGGAAATAAGTCTATTTCATTGATTTCTAATGGAAGCATATCCTATATGGAACAGTGAGAAGGAAAAATTAGGTGATGGTGCCACCCATGTGATAGTGAAACAGATGTTTCCTGTAATAGTACAGATGGCTCACCTTCAAAATTTTGGTTCTCCTCATTCCTTAACAACTAATGGATATTTACTGCTTCCTCTTCTAACCCTTGTTCATACAAAACATTCATTAGGATAGTTTCATTCAATAAAGTTTTTGTGTCATAGAGGTCTTATGTGTGTTCCCTTACTACCAATGTGGCTAGTGTAGAAATAACCTCTTTTGGTTCTTCATCTGAGTCAGGAAACCATAACTAACCTAAAAAATTGTTGGAGGGTCTTGTAGGAGGATACAAAGAGATCTGTTTTAGATCAATACCATTTGAAATGGTCATTTTTCCAGATCTGCAGTCTATGAAGGCTGCTACAGTTGCAAGCCAAGGTCTTCCTAGAATGATGGGATATCCATGTGCTAAATTTCTTGGCTGTAAAACCAAAAAATATATAGGGAATTCCCAAGAAGATACTTCTATAAGGACATCTTCAATGATACCTTCAGGTTTTACAACTGACCTATCAACCATTTCTAAAACCGTAAATGTGGGACTGAGATGTTTGAGCTGTAATTGTTCCATTATATCCTTGGTCATGACATTTATTGTAGCTCCTAGATCTACTAAGACATTTGATATTGGTACTGAGCCTATGGTAACTATGATAACTAGACTCCCTAGGTCACTATACTTTGGAGGTACTAGTTTTTCGGATAAGAGATTAGCTATCTTTCCTTCAACCTGAATAATCTTGGGAAATGCTTTCTTTTTTCTTCTTGCTCTTCTAATGCACAAATCTTGGATAGTACTTTTAATCACTGGTATATCCTTAATGGCTTGCAATAAGGGCAATGATATAGTTAACTTTCTAAGTTCCTTAACCAGGTCTGACTCAGAATTTTTTGTTGTGGTATTGAATCTTTCAGGATATGGAATTATCCTTGATGAAGGTAATTGTTCTGCCTGTGTTTATATTTTTCTTATTCTTTCTTTATTGTTGGTTTAACTCTAACTGGTTCCAAATGTTCTTGCTTTTCATTTTCCTTGATTTTAGTTGAAACAGGTTTAGGTACAACTTTTCCTGAACGAAGTTGGATGTTACTACAATCAAGAATATTTATTTCAGCATTTTCTTCAGCTTTAGCCACATAGACAGGGGATGCCTGTCTCATGTTGTTTGGATTAGTGATTGGTTGAGCTCGAAGTTGAGGTTGTTTCACCTATTTTTTTTGTTGTAGTTGGTTCTATTTGAAAATTTTGATTAGTTGCAAGCAGCAAATGTTGAGTTTGACCTTGATTTCTTTGCTGCCTTGGATAGGACTAGTATTGTTGACTCCACTATGGTTGATTTTGCATCCAATGTGGATTAGTCTGATTTTGATTTCAGGCTGGGTTGTTTTAATTCCATGATGGGTTATTCTGATTCTAATTCCAGGTTGGATTACTCCAACTTGTTTGTGGCCATTCTTGGGAATTTGTCCATTGAGGATAATTCCAAGGATGTTGGGGTGGTTTTGATTGTCCCTAAGGCATAGTCCAAGGATTATGCCCCCAATTTGTAGGAAAACAAGGGGTATTTTGGTACTGAGAGAAATTTCCCCCCTATTTTGGTCCAACATAGTTGAGTTCCTTAGTCTGACTCTCTAACATAGTTTTGAGTTGTGGTAGCAGGTGGCATTTATCAGTCAAATGCTTCTTCGAACATATACTACAAATGGTTGAGATAGACATTTTATTCAAAGGACACTCTTGCAAAGCATGTTTATTTCTACATCTTGGACAATAAATTGCCAAAGGTTTTATGGTTTTTGCTTTTACAGACATTTCTCCCAAAGTTGTGTTTAATTGCACCAAAATATCAGTTTTACAATTTGCAAGTTCCTCTATTAGGTCCTTCACATCAGTGCCATTTGTACTTTTTTTTCTTCTTCCCTACTTAGTGTGAGAGTAATTTTTGTAGAGACCCATAATTTTCTCATAACTGAGAGTATTTACGTCCCCTTTTCCCATAAAATCCAATACTTCTCTAGATTCATCTTGTAATCCTCTCAAAAATATGGTTTTGCATAACTCAGGTTCTACAAGTCCACATCTCCTTTGAACAAAGGATAACCTATCAAGATAGTCTTCTAATGTTTCATCATCTTCCTAATTAATCTTGAATAACTCATATTTCCTATTCCTTACATGGCAATACTCCTGATATTTGTCTAAAAACATAGTTTCCATTTGATCCCAGGTTCAGATGGAATTTGGCTCTAAGATCATGAACCAGCATAATGTTGAGGGAAAAACCTTAAGTTTTTTATTGTCATTTACATAGTCATAGGTTTGACACACTACTTTGAATTCAAACAAAAACTGATCAGGATCTTCAGATACAACACCTCAAAATGTTGGAAGTATTGAAGGTGAAATGGTTTTCATGGGGGAGTTTTGTATTGGATACAAACGGATAGGATATTCAAATTTTTTGGAAGGTTGGGGCATATCCTGATCATCTCCTTCATTATGGACATAGCCATATTGGCCATACCTATCTAGATTGCCTCCATCTGCCATAGTTTCTTGTTTCTTGGGAATAGTTAAACCTATCCAAATTTCACTCTCAAGAGGTCCAAAATCCTCTGTTGATGATGAGTCTGATGATTTTTATTTCTCAAGATGTTCTAATGATGATGAAGCTGGTGATTTTTGTTTCAATTTTTCTGGTAGTTCAAACACAGGTGATTCACCTCTTAGGCATGAAGATCTTCTTAATGGAACAAGCCAGGGATCCTTTTGAGTAATTCTACCTTTTTCATCCCTAGGCTTACTCATTCATGTTTACTCTTGAATGACATAAATTATAGGTCAATAGTTGTTACTTTAACCAGCTATTATATTCAGATTTTATCCTAAATTTTTATAGATTAGTCTAATTAAAATCTATTTGGACTATTTTCACCTTCTAGAAACACTATTCCTCAAAAATGGTGCCAAAATGATGCGTTGTCATTATGCACATCATTAATTCTCAATGAATTTGTAAATCTAGGGCAATATACAAGGCTATTTACGGAAGGAGTGAACAGGGCTATAACTTAGGTCATTTGGGAGTAACATGTCTTATTGGTGAAACTGATTGTGTGGGGGATTTAAGACATTTTTATCTCTAAATTGCATAAATTGAACTCTTATCTAATTGCATAAATGGAAACTAATTACTAACTACAAAAATGAAATCCTAGTTACAATTACAGAATGAAATCCAATTATGTTGCAGAAATAACTCCCTAGTTATAATTGTAGAATTAGAAATCTGATTATGATTGTAGAAAGGAAGTCTATTTACTTTTACAGTAATGGAAACCTAATTATAACATGGAAATTAAGTCTTGTCAATGCTCTATAACAAAAGGTTGTCAATATTCTATGCAAAGGTTGACAGCAAAACACAAAATACAGTAAATTGCATAAAATATTAAATTCTAGAAATGACAATCTGCAGTAATTTGAAAGCTTGTTGAAAATGGAGATTACAACCAAACCTATCATTAATCACAAGATCCTCCTTATCATAAAATAATCTAAGATTGCATAGACTGTTAGTTTTTTACAAGGAAATGAAATGACAAGTTTTACAACTTATTCTACTGCAGCAAAATTAGAATAAAAACCTACTGTTAGTCCTCCTCCTAGGTCTAGAAGTGGTCAACCTCCTTTTCCAGAAGAAGGTATGAGTATTTCTCTCTATCTAGATATTACTCACACTCATTTACAACAATATGAATAGAGAAAGTAGTGCACTTTATTGATTCAAGAACATAATTACAGTATTGCTGCTAAAAACCCTGTTACAAAACTGTAACAGTCACTTTTCTGCTATTATTATACCTCTTGCTTATTTTCCCTATATTCTTCTTAGCTCAACTTGGACGAGAGATATATATTTATAGATATCCTAAAATCTAATTACAAACTGAGAATATCTCATTCCTATCTTACAGATCTATTCCTATTATGTTGTAGCATTTCCTGGGTTTATCCTAGAAGAGGATCAAAATTGATATTTTCCATAAATGGTGGCTTTGGTCGGCAAGGACAAAAAATTCAGATGGGAGATATTTTCTCTTAACCTTTTCAATATTTCTTTCCCTTTTTCCATCATCAAAAATCAGTCAACAAGTCAAAAAGCACTTTCTATTCTCATTCAGAAGATAAGTGGCTCATTCCGAAGAGACTGTATTTCTCATTTCGAAGATGTCTATTCATTCTAAATATCTTCAGAATGAACAACTGTGTGCTCTTCAAATTATTTCATCTACATTTCTCAGGTGGGTTAGCTCTCAGGATCATATTGCAATAGCCTTCATCTCTTTCCATGTGTGAATTCCATGCCTTGCCATTCATTGGCAGCTGTCTGGAATTTACATTGGAAAACCAGTTTCTGTTGCATAGTAATAGTTTGCTTGCACTATTTGCTAGATTTAGATAAAATAAATGCTTGAAACATATCAAAACAAAACTAGTTAAATGCTTCTATCAACCTAAGCATACTTCTCATTTAGCAAGTCATGACAAAGTAACATAAAACTATGCAAAAAACTGTAAAAATTAGAATATAGTATTTCTAACACATTGATCATGCAAACAGTTAATACACAACATATTAAATCAACTTAACTAGCATATCAAATTAAACACAAGAGTTTTTAGGCAGTTTCAATGTTCAAAACATGCTATGATTGAGGCATTTCCAAGCCTCATCAACTACTGTCTCCAAGCATTATTGTACAATGGCCTAAGTAGGCCCCCTAATACTAATTTTATTTTCAAGTATTTCATAAGTTATCTTGCAAAAATAGGTATTCTTAATATCATTGAACAAGATGCAGAAAAGGCTAAGTCAACCAGCAGTCAAGATAAGTGCTCTAATTATTTTATTGGTTGAAGATCTAATCTAGTTATTGATTCTTAGGCATCTGAAAGTGAAAAGCATATAGTGTGCATCTAGGGTTACTATTGTGCATTTATTTTATGTCTTTGCTTTAAGGATTTTCTAGATAAAATCCTAGGTTAACAAGCATTCAAAGAAAGAATCATATTAGGTTAGATCTTGTATTATTGCATTCTATTTTCTACATTGTCCTTTATATTTCATAGCATAGATCTAGAAAGGCCAAACTTAGGTGATTTCTTAAAACTAAATACATCAATCTATCCCAAAATTCTTGAGGACTTGTAATTATTCCTAAAATCATTCCTGTTGAACCCTTCTCCCTAGCACCGAGTGTAAAGGACAACACAATCCCTGTAGTTCACCCCATAAGGCTTTCTACCCTTTTAGATCAAATGTTTTTGGGAATTGTACATGGTAGGATAGTTTTCCCCCTCTACATATTTGGTAAACCCAATGTGAACACCTCATTCTATTTTGAAAACAATAAGCAAGACCATTAATTTGTGTGCTAAATATTTAAAAAGATAAATCTCCTTGTGTAAGTGCATAGGCCTCTTTGGTCTTAGTTATTATTCATATATTTTTCCTTTTTCTCAATGGCTTCTAACCTTGGGGAAGGACAAAGAATCTTTAGATTTGATGAGATTTTTTATGAGAATGATCAAATTGATATAGAAAACCATAATTTGGAAGAAGAGGTTGATAATCATCTTGATCCTATTCGAGATCCCAACGGTAGTCTCATCTTTAAATCTTTTGACCATGTATAGACTCTTTATAAATATCATAAGCATACATTGGATCTAGCCTTCGAGGAAGAAGCATTACTTGAAAAATATATTCCACCTCATGAAAATACTTTGAGTAAACCTTTGAATCATGGTAATCAAACATGTCTACCTACTTATACCACTACTATGACCACCAACATTGGATGTAATCCACCTGTTCCTCCAACTAGTAATGGCACCCAAAATTGCTTCCAATTTACTCCTTTATATTCTAATGTCAACACTAGTATTTTTGTTCCACCATAAGTTAATATTCCATTCTCACAAGGCACCACATATAACAACAACCTTATCATGTCCAACCTAAGTCAAAGGAATATTGGAAACACACATAATTCAGAAATATAGAATTTGGCAAATATAGTGAATTAGTTTATTTCAAGGATGGATATGATTCAACCTTCAAGATTTACATACAATTATAAGAAAATGTGTAGTCAGCCATTGGATCCTATTGTTGCTGCTAGACCTTATACCAAGCATTTTCCTATGCCAATTTTACCAATTTATAAAGGTACAGAAGATCCAATAGAGCATCTAAGAGGATTTAGGATAGCTTGCCATGATCTTGTTTATGATGATATGCTTCTATTGAAAACATTTACAAAGAATATTTCTACGGTTGCATTGGAATGGTATTATGGGTTACCCAACTATTATTTAAAGTGCTTTGAAAAGATTGTGGAAATGTTTGTTCATGAATTTAGTGCTTATATTGAAAAGGAAGTGATAATGAGAGACCTATATGATCTGAAGCAAAGTAAAGAAGAAATTTTTTCAGAATTCTTAGCTCATTGGAGAAGTTTAGTTGGTCTATTAAGACAACGTGTGTCTCAGAAATATATGCTTGATATATTCAATATTAATTTACAAGAATAGATATCGTATGTACTAGAAACTACTGTTACCTCTCTTGATCAAGCAATTGAGTTAACCAAAAAATTAGGACAAGCTCTCATTAGAAGATGTCAGCTTAAGAATAAAGAATAAAATTCTACTAAGTCTCTACATAAGAATAAGCATACATGAAGTAATAATGATAGTATGCCTATTAATAATGTCACCAATAGCCTACAAAATATTGTACTTCACAAACCCCCTCAAAGGAATTTTACCAGACTTAATATACCTAATATACCAATGGAAGTAGTTTTGAAATAACTTTTATAAGATAAGGCAATTGAATTACCTCCTATAAGACAACCAGATACTACAACTCATTAGTATAAGATAGTTCAATATTGCACATATAACAAAGTACAAGGACACTGGAAAAAATCTTGTAAGAAATTGAAACATGTGGTTCAGGATTTAATTGATGTTGGTCGTATTGACACTAGTAGTTTTCAATCTCCTAGCAACCAATAGAATTAGGATAGAACTAGATAAACCAACCAAGTTTCCTATAAGAATGTACCACATCAATATGATAACAATATGTTTGGAATGATAAAAACTACTCTAGATAAGTTAGTATATAATTAACAAATTCATCGATCTCAATAGGATATGAGTCTATCAACAAATATTTCTCTCATAGAACTTTTACAAAATTCTCAAGCCCATGAGGAAGCTATGATAAATATTTTGAAGCAACAGTCGATACCTGCAGATATTTCTCCTAGTGATATGGCAAAGATTGTAAGTTCTGTTGGGATGCTTCATCTCACATTTTAAGATAATGAATGTCTTTCTCAACAATGCAAGAAGATTCATCTTTATATATCACTACTTTTATTGGGGATACTCTCATCAAAATATTTATGATTGATAATGGTTCTTCACTTAATATATCTACATATCATTTCTTTCAGAAGTTTGGATTGAAAGAGGAAGATATAATTTTAACCAGTGATATCATTAAAACTTTTAGTAATGAGTCTCAAAAGGCTTGTGGTACTATATCAATCCCTCTTATAGTTGGACCTAAAATCTTCAACACAATGATTTATGTGGTGTCTTGTCCTACTTATTTTAATCTTCTTCTTGTATGTCCATGGATTCATGTGATGAAGGATGTCCCTTCTACTTTCCATCACTGTGTGAAGTTTGAATTTGAACACCAAATAATTTCTATCATGGGTGATCCTCATCCATTTGAAATTTTCTCAATAAAGGATTTAACCCAAATTCATCCCTTCCAATATTCCTCTAAGGAATTTTGTACAAGTGTTTCATCACAGTATTAATATGACTCTTCCTACTTAGAGATTCTCTTTTATGAATCTCATCAAGGGTTAGAGTGGAGTGTTGAGTATGAGGGTCCACACTCGCCTATGGTCTTAACCCTAGAGTTGCATGTTATAGATGAGACTTTGCCTTAGAATGACATCTGCTTTTATAGGCTTCTCCCTTGTGTAGCGTAGGTTGAGTCTTCTAGTTCTAAAGTAGACTTTGGTTCTATGTCTCTCGAGGACCTTGAGAAATTATGAGTGATTCATGCCCCACCTCCTCTTGAGGATAATTTATCCATCCTCATTGAGGAGACCATAGATGTAAACATAGGTTCTTAGGAAGCCCCTAGAATCCTTAAGTTAGGTAAATCCTTGATAATTTTTGCTTGTTCATATGCCGACATGCCAGGGCTTGATCCATCCCTTGTCATGCATCATTTGGTAGTTAAACATAGTGCTAAGCCTATTAAGTAGAAGTTTCAAAATATGCATCTGAAGGTTGCCCTTTCATTCAAGGAGGAGCTCCAAAAAATCCTTGATGTCTGTTTATAAAAGCCATCAACTATTCTGATTGGATTTATAATATCATTATTGTAGCTAAGAAATAAGGAATCATAGTGGTAACAATACTTGAAGGCTCTGCTAGGGTTTGATGAGGAAAAATACTCTGCTAGGGTTTGATGAGGAAAAAATACTCTTCTAGGATGGCAGCAGCTTCTGGAGGAGGTCTAAAAAATTGTAGGAATGTCGTGCTGACATCGGGTCATCCACAGAGAGTGGATGCTCATGATTATTTTTCATATAAAAATGATTGGAAGGAACAAGATTTCTCAGTGCATGTCGGGAACCGCTTGTTAAATAACAATGGATGTTTGGAATGATGTGAAGCTAGGCCGGTTCTAGTGGTTCAACAAGACTCGATGGTAGAATATGTGGAGTATCTAACCAAACATGCACTTATTGGTAAATTTTTGGGCATCCAAATTCTCTCCCTTTTGTGGAGGCTTGGGTTAGGAAGACTTGGAATCTTGAATGCGATGTGGAGGTGATGTTGAGTGTGAACAACTATTTTATGGTGGTTTTATCTTGTATTACATATCATAACAAAGCATTTTAAGGGGATCCTTATTTCTATAAACAAGCAAGACTCTTTCTTAAAACCTGGCATGTAGATTTCAACCCATTAGAGGAGAGGCCATCATGGGTTCTAGTATGGGTTCGACTTTCGTGGTTCCTGTTGGAATTCTAGAGAACTGGTATCTTGCATAATATTGTCCTTCTTCTTGGGAAGCTGGTTGGACCGTCACAATAGACAATAGATAAAAAGGTAATCTTTGTTGCTCGTATCTATTTCTAAATTGATTTAAATAATCTTATTCTATATTCTATTGAAATACAGTTTGGATCGACTACATGGGTTCAAAAACTTGACTATGAAGCTCTTCCATTTCGTCATTGGATTTACCGTGAATATGGTCACCTACAAAGAAAATACCCTAAGTTTTTCCTACCTGTGGCTTCAAATCCTGGGCCCTCTCGGTATGGACAAATTTTGGATAAAGGAAAATCCCCGATAAAGGAAGAGGAACAGGATAAGGAAGGCTTTGTTCCGGTAAAAGCCCAAAATAGAGGACAAAGGGCAAACAAAGACCTTAAGGATAGCCATCCAAATTCTCTACTCATTTTTTTTGAAATATTATATGATCTTGATCAGTGCATGGAGATACCTAAAATGTCGCTACCTTATGCAAATATAACAGGGCTGAATCATATGTCTCTTATTGGGGTGGAAATTAAGGAATCAGATATAGGGGGTTTAAATGAAAAACAAAGGGATTTGGATCTGAGTATAGGTGACATGGTTGGATCTAGCCCTATAAGGAAAAATACTTTGGAAAGTGGTATGGGTTTATTTATGACCTCTCCTACTCATGCACTGATGTAGTCATCCTTGGATTACAAAATTCCTATGGTGCTGGGATTGTAACATAAAATAATTAAAAAAAGTTTTTTCGGATAAGAATATGAAGGTGGGTCGAAAGAAGGACCATGATAAAATTAAGTTAATGGGTGAGACTTTGGTGCATTCAGGCTTGGTGAGAACATTGGAATCCCATTTTTCTAACCCCCAAAAATTATTATCCTTTCATGGAATGTAAGGAGGTTGAACAACATCCCCAGACAAAAAGTTATTTGTGATTTGGTTTGTGTACATTCTCTAGATGTGGTGTTTATTTAGGAGACTAAATTGGCTACTGATAGTATGTTCAATATTGCTCCCAATTTGTGGATAAGGGGGAAATTCCAGTGTATTGGTGCATGTGGATATGCTAGTGGCATTGCTTGTTTATGGGATCCGGTTAAGATATCCCCTCTTACTTGGATTTCCAGCAGATGGTCTATTTTGATGATCGAGCATGATAATAAATCTGGTGAAATCATCCTACTTATAAATGTGTATGCTCGTGTTGATTACAATAGTAAATTGAATTTGTGGGAGCACATTTGCTTTGTGAGAAGTCTAGCCCCCCTGTACCCATGGATTTTGGTTAGAGACTTCAACTCTATAACTTGTTTGGAGGAGAAACATGGTGGGGTTGACTGTCTTGAGCCTTTTTCTTTAGCCTTTAGTGCTCATATCTAGGCCCTGAACTTGGTTGACATCAAGATAGATAATGGGATATTTAATTGGCACAATAGAATGTGTGGGGAAGCTTCCATATCAGAGCTACCAGATAGGTTTTTGATATCCAATTATTTTATGGGTAATAATAGAAGTGCTAGTTCTATGATTTTGTAGGGTAGGGGATCTGATCATTGGATTATCAAACTCTCTGCTATGGATTTAGGGCTAAATAAGAATCCTTCCTTTAAGTTTCAACTTATGTGGCTTCATGATCCTAAGCTTCATTATTTCATGCGAGGCTGGTGGACCATTGGAAAACCTCCTCATGGCACCGCTATGTATTCCTTTATGAAGCGACTATAATTTGTAAAGCATAAATTGAAGAGATGGAATAGACTACATTTTGGGAATATTTCCTTGGCTAAGTTGGTAGCTCTTAGGATGGTGGAAGAAAATTCAAGGAATATTAGAGATCAGGGAATCACGGAGGAGCTTCTCATTGAGGAATATGAGGTTGTGAAAGACCTTGCTGAATGCAAACTAAGGGAAGAAATTTTTTGGAAACAAAAAGCTCGAGTAGATTGGCTTCAGAAAGGGGATAGGAACACAACCTTATTTTATAACTCAATTAAGGATCACCATAATGGTACCCTGGTTACCTCTCTTGTGAATTCTTAGGGTGCCCTACTCTCTTCTTTCAGGGATATTTTAGAAGAGACTAAGAGGTATTTTTCCTCTCTCTTCAAGGAGGACTCCCTCTCAGATGATGAGAATGAAAAGCTTATTCTAAAATGTATTCCATAGATTGTTTCTAGAGAGATGAATGAGCACTTGATGGGTCCAATTTCCCTTGAGGAGTTGGAAAATGTTGTATTCAAGATGAAAAAAGGAAAATCCCCAGGCCCCAATGGATTCCTGATTGAGTTTTATCAAGATTTTTGGACTTTAATAAAATTTAATCTTCTGGAGGTGGTCCATGAGTCCCAAAAGAACAAACATATGCTAAGGACCCTAAATGATACCTTTGTGGTGCTTATTCCAAAAAAAGAGGGAGCAATTTCCTTGGATATATTCAGGCCTATTGCTCTCTACAATGTTGTGTATAAGATCATCACAAAATTTATTACTGAGAGGCTAAAGATATGATTGAGAAAAATCATCTCTGAGGAGCAAGGAAGGTTTTTTGCTAGCCGATAAATCCTGTATGGGGTTGTTATTGCTACAGAAGCTATTCACTTGATGGAAACTTTTAAGGAGAAAACTATGTTCATTAATTTGGACATGGTCAAAATCTATGATTGGGTCAGATGGTTATTTCTTTATAAAGTTCTTTATTTTTTTGTATTTTATGAGGAATGGATTAGATGGGTGATGAGCTATGTTTCTTCTCCCTTGTTCTCTGTTCTTATTAATAATGATCCATAAGAGTTGTTTTAGACCTCAAGGGGATTGAGGAAATGAGATACTTTATCTTCTTATTTGGTTATCATTATGGTGAAAGAGTTGGGAATATTGCTCAAGTCTCAAGTTAGGCAGGGTCTCATTCAGGGGTGGAAGTGGGATAGTAGTTTGCCACCTGTTTCCCACCTTCAATTTGTTGTTGATACTAATTTGTTGGGAGTTGCTACTATCAGGGAAGATGGCAATATTAGACAGTCTCTTGACATATATCTTGGTGCTTCTGGACAATTGATTAATGAGGACAAGTCTTCTATTTTCTTCTTCAATACCCCTCCTCTTATTCAAGCTAGGATTTCTTGTATTCTAAGATTCCAGGTCAGGACTCCCCCCTTCATTTATCTTGGAATTCCAATTTCATCTCATCCTCTACCTATACCTTATTGGTAGTCTATGTTTGATAAGTTTAGAAGGAATATGAATCACTGGACTTTCAAATGGCTATCCACTGTAGGTAGAGTGTTGCTTTTAAAATATGTTATTCAAGCTTTAACCATTTATAGATGTTTTGTATAAATAGATCCCTCTCATCTCATCAAGGACGTGGATGCTTTGTCAAGATATTTTTTATGGTCTGGAAAACCTGATCAATATAAATGGATTTTGGTTAGGTGGGATTCTATAGGTAGGCCAATGTAAGAGGGAGGCATTAGGTTGCAAAAGACAACTCTTTTTGGGCAAGATTTGGCTACAGAACTTTATTGGAGATGGTGTACCTCTAAAGATTAGATTTGGGCTAAAATATTATCTTGTAAATACTTGAGAGGTATTTTTGAGGTTGAGATACCTAGAGTTATCTTGGTTGGGAAAGTGTTAGTTATTTGGGACACTCTAAAAAGAGGAGCTAATTTAATCAAGCAAGGTTTGTTCTAGATTTACAATCAGGGATCATATGCTCTTTTTTGAGAGGATTCTTAGGATGGCCACCCTCCTATCTTGAATAAATATCCCAGGTTATGTTACCTAAGCATTTTTTTATTGGAAGTAGGCTGGTCTCATGTGGAGGATTTTAAAAAAATCTAGTCTTTTGGAAACATGGAGACATACAGGTGGAAAGATCCATAGGAATGGCCCCAGGAAGGACTGGCCAAGGATAGATAGGTGCTTGATATTATTCTTACAAGGAGGCCATGTTCTTCACTAGGGGGTAAATATATTCTGGCTTGTAACCCTAATCCCAAGGGAACCTGTTTGGTATCCCATGGTTATCAGGTTCTTGATAAGAAAAAGTATGGGAGTCTTCCTGTCACTTGGTGGAAAAAGGTGTGGAACAAATTTGCTTGGCTGAAATGTAACTTCTTTCTCTAGTTGGTAGCTCGTAATAAATTTCTCACTTGGAATAATGTGAGGAAGAGGGGATTTTAGGTTTCCTCTTTTTGTTTCCTTTGTTGTAAGAATGAGGATGACTATTCTCATTTATTTTTCCAATGCTCCTTTGCTAGAGATATTTTGCACCATTGGTGGAGCACCTGGAACCATCCATATTTTCATATGCTATCCCTAGTGGAGTTTTGGATTAGTCTAGGTAGACCTCTAGCCAAGGCCCTTTCCTTCATGTAGATTGGAATTTGGGTCCTTCTTGCATCATATGGAATATTTTGGATCGAACAAAACCATCACATTTTTTAGGGTAGTCATTTGGTTGTTCAATAGATCTAGTAAAGGATCCTATGTATGGTTTAGGAAACCATCCATAACAAATGTGATGTGGACCCTATTTTGGATTCTAGGGAGGAGAAGGTACAACAAGCCATAGGTCTCTTTTGGGATGGTGTTAACTCTTCTATCCCTAGAAGGGTTCCTCAACTTAGCAAAAAGGTTAGGAGAGATGGTAGGTGGAGGCCACCCCTAGAGGAGTTTTAAAAATTAATACTAATGGATCATCCAGGGGTAATCCTAGACATGCTGGCATTAGCAGTGTTGGGAGAGATTCTACTAGTGGTGTTAGTTTTTTCTTTTCCATTTATAAAGGTGTTCACTCCAACAATTTTATGGAAGCTCTTGCAATTATTGAGTCCTTGTATAGGGGATTTTCTCTTGGCTAGCGTAGGATTATCTATAAGTCTGACTCTAAAATTGTGGTTAATATTTTAAACTATAAAAGGGTTCAGGAAGTTAATTGGTAGTTGGCCTCTATAGCCGTTCAGATTCATAGAATGAATGAAGAGTTCAAATTTATATCCTTTGTGCACATTCCAAGGGAATGGAATGTGGTTGTTGATTACCTGGCCAAAAGAGCCTCTCAGCTATTGAATCCTTGGATTATCGATAACTGGAAGAGTCTCCCATATGGGGACTCTCAATGCCTATGGGAGTTGATCCACAAGGATGTAAAAAATTAATATGGTTTGTTCTTGTTGTCTTATTTGAGTGTCAATCTATTCTAGTAGTTTTAGCATGTTTGGCTATTTATTTGAGTCTTGGTCGAAAGCTCAGTTGTACTCTATAATCCAGACTGTTTATCAATAAATTTTTACCCCTTTATTTATAATATAAAGAAGGAACAACCAAAGTATGTACCAAATTTTAGGACATTAACTTAGCATGTTACAAGGATGATTTTCCCTTGCCCAAAATAGACTAGATTGTATATTTCATTATAAAATGTGGAATGATTTCAATCATGGATGGTTTTTAAGGTTACAATCATATTATCATTACTCCTAAAGATCAGGCGAAGATAACATTCACTACTCCATGGGGTACCTTCTACTGGAATGTCATGCCTTTTGGTTTGAAAAATGTGGGAGCTACCTATCAGTTGGCCATGACTTATATTTTCCATGACATGATGCATGATATTCTCTAAGACTATGTGGATGACCTTTTGGCTTGTTCACTAGAGCGAAAGGATCATGTCCATGATTTAGGATGAATATTTGAAAGGCTTAGACAATATAAAGTTTGTCTTAAACCTACTAAGTGTGTATTTGAAGTCACATATGGCAAGCTTCTAGGCTTCATAGTGTCTAGGAAACGCATTGAAGTGGACCCTACTAATATAGCATTTATCATTGATATACCTCCTCCTTGCACCTTGACTAAATTGCATAGTCTACAAGGTAAATTGTAGTCTAATTGTTAGTAAATTGCCCAGTTAGCTGATAAGTTTCAACCTTTCCTTTAGCTCCTTGAGAAGGATGTAGTTTTTTTATGGGATTCCGAGTGTTAGCAAGCTTTTTATGACCTAAAAAGGTATATCATCTCCTTGCCTATTTTAGTTCTACTTGTGCTTGGTAGGAATTTAGTGCTTTACATAGTAGCCAAAACTCATGCTTTGGGAGCCATACTGGCTCAACATGATGACAAAAATATAGAAATAGCTATCTACTATATTAGTAGAACTCCGATCAGCTATGAAACCATGTACATTCCCTTAGAGAAGCTCTACCTAGTCATAGTGTTTGCTTCCCATAAGTTAAGGCACTACATGCTCAGCCATAAGACATTAGTGGTTGCAAAGTTTTATCCTTTGCACTATTTGATGTCTAAGCCCCACCTGTCAGGTCGAGCTACTAAATGGGTACTAGCCCTTAGTGAGTTCAACCTAACTTTCATAGATCAGAATGCTATCAATGGTTAGGTGATTATTGATCAGTTAGTATCTGATCCCCTAGAAGCTACCCATACTATAATTGTTGAGTTCCTCAATTAGTGCTTCAATGCTAAAATTAAAGATTCAAAGTCTTGGGATTTATTTTTTGATGG
Source organism: Wollemia nobilis (assembly GCA_028583015.1). Lineage (NCBI taxonomy): Eukaryota > Viridiplantae > Streptophyta > Pinopsida > Araucariales > Araucariaceae > Wollemia > Wollemia nobilis. The sequence continues at coordinate 441,921 of JAQPPZ010003187.1, read as the reverse complement.
AACCCATCACGTGAAGGACACTAGATATGGAGTTGTTCTAGTTACACCACAAAAATAACTCATCCCCTTGTCCTTCAAGCTTATTTTTTCTTGTATAAATAATATTGCATAATATGAAGCTTTTATTCTTGGTCTTAGAGTAGCCTTAGCTTTGTAGGTTAGGGTCATTTCAGTATTTAGTGACTCTTAACTTGTGGTTAATTAGATCAATGATGTTTATCAAACTTTGGGATGATAAACTTAAAACCTATAAGGATATTATTACCAAGTTGTTGTCTTTTTTGGAGAAGGTAACCATAGAGTCTATATCTAGATCCTCAAACCACCATGTGGATGCCATGGCTGCTACTACATATTTTTTCTCTTTGGAGTTGGAATATGATCAAGCTTCGATTATCATTCGGTAACTCCAGGAACTCGTATCTTTGAGTTCTTATTTGGATCCCCTAGAGTGTTTTACCATCAAATATTCCCCACCTGAACCATGGTATAATGATGTATTTAAATTTACTTAAATATGGTTTGATTCCTGATGTCTTAGATCACAATCAGTGCAAGCTATGGTGCAAAAGAGCATGTTGATTTGTTATAATTGGTAATACTTTGTATTGACATTATTTTAAAGGCATCCTATTACGATGTCTTAACTCTGATGAAGGCCGAATTACTCTTAGTGATGCTCATGAAGGTTCATGTGGAGGTCATTTTAGTGACAATGCTATTGCCAAAAAACTCCTTCAAATGGGGTATTATTGGCCTTCCATGGAGAATGATGCATTCACTTATGTTTGGCACCATGACAAGTGTCAATTCCATGACCATCTTATTCATGATACTTCTCAAGACCTTCAAGTTATTTCTTTCTCTTGGTCATTCTCCATGTGGAGATTGGATATTATTAGGAAGGTTAACTCAGTGTCATCTGATGGCCATTACTTTATCATTACTATGACAAAGAACTTCACTAAATGGGTTGAAGCCATACCCCTGGCTGTGGTGACTAAAACTCAGGTTTCCAAGTTCATCTTCAACCAAATTCTTTGTAGGTTTGGGATTTCTTCGATAATTTTTTTGACAATGACACTCCTTTTAATAATAAGGATATCTGTAATATTTGTGCTAAGTACAAGATTCAGCATAGATGGTCAACTCCTTATTATCCTCAAGGTAATGGACAAGCTAAAGCATCCAAAAAATCCTTGATCAAGATTTTGAAGAAGTTGGTTAGTAAGACCGGTCATGACTGGTATACTCAATTTTATCCTACCTTTTGGGCCTACTGTACAAGTGTATGTACTCCCATAGGGGCCTCACCATATGTCTTGGTCTACGGGTCTGAGGTGGAGTTTTATTTTGATATTGAGATTCCTTTTTTGTGCATCTTGTTGTAAGATACTGAGGTTGGTGATGAGTATTGTGCAAACTGTTTGAGCCAATTGGAGCTATTGTATTAGAAGCACATTAATACCTTAGAGCATTTTCAAGCCTATCAGGTTAGGCTCCAACAATATTACTCTAAGAAAGTTTACAACCATTATTTTTAGGTTGGGGACCTTGTCCTCAAGGAAAATCAAAAGAACACTAATTCTCGTGTTGATATTTGAGGTAAGTTTCAGCCCAATTGGTTGGGGTCCTTTGTCATAACAACTAAGTTTGGCTTAGGTTCTTATAAGTTAGATTTTATTTATTGCAAAAAGCTTAAAGAACCAATGAATATAATTCATTTAAAAATATATTATGCTTGATCCATTTTCATATTGCATATGCATTTAGTTAGATCATGTTGCATGTTTGCCTAACATATTTTGCATGCTTGCCTATCATATTTTGCATGATTTCTTAACATTATGTTCTTGCATATTGCTTGTCATATTTGCATCATTGCTTGCTCATAATTGTTTGTTCATATAGTTTCTGGAGATTCACAACAATGGTAGGTGATGATACCTAGTTAGGTTTTAGCTCACATGCATTGCATTCTCACTAGGGCTATTATGCCTAGCGAAACCCCAACCTAGGAACCTCTCATCCCTTATTTTCTTCTCTTCTCAAAATCTCTTCTTGGTTTTCTATTGCATTCTTCTTCTTCTCTACTCTTCTTGTCTTCACTGACTTTGAAATTTTTTATAGCATTCATCTTATCTCTTCAAAGTCAAGGAATACAATTCACCTTTTGTATATTCTTATCTTTTGCATGATAATTAATTATCTTTTGCTTTCTTTGATTCAGATGAGAATATACATTCTTCTCTTCTTTTTTTTATCACTTCCTCCCTCTTGACTTTTTCACTTGCTAAAACTTCAAGCAGGAGGTACAGACACATAATTATTTACTCCTCATTTTCTTTCTCTTATTTCTTTTATCATGTGCACACACTCATGTTGTGTTATTCTCACATTTATTGGCTCATACATACATCCGTATACAACCTATCGGGTAGTACTAGAATATACATCATTTGCATCAGCATACATCATATATCACCCCTACCGGGTTATGTCTCTCTTTAAATCAGTGGGTTCAACACCCCATTACAATATCATATCCTTGGCCATTTTAGCAGGCCTTGACATACATTCTAGTAGGTAATCACTCCACAATAGTCAATAGTGAGCAATCATCCATGGCAAGTTACACTCCATATCTTGCCCATCTATTTTATCTTAGCGAGTACTACATCATAGTGGGTTTTTCACTCCATACATGGACCATATTTTGAGCATAACATCCTCTAATAAAAAATTTTATTTAGCCTTCTTCTCGATTTTAGATGATTGGTCTTTGGATCTTCTCTTTATTCTTCTTCTCATTCTTATTCTCTTCCCTTCTTCTGTATTTTTCTTTCTTCTATGCATTTCATACTAGTTGCATTAGATTCATGTTGCACCCAGTAATATTTGTTTTCTTGCTTGTTTTGCTCTCTGTGATTTTGTGTTCTACTTTATCTTTTTTTCTTTACCTTTTCAAGTTTCTTAAGGAGGCTCCTTTCCTTTAAAAACTCGAGGGGGCACCCTAGACATAGAGGCATTAGTGGTAGTAATGCCTCAACTAGTGTGTAAGAGTCCAGAGTATCTTTATATGTTACCCATCTTGTACCACCCCTTTGTCCAAACCTAGCCACTCCTTTTAATTTGTGTGTTTGTTGCCATTTTTTTCCCATAGGAGTCTACACCTTTCTTTGATGCATTTACTTGGCCATAAATGCATCAAAGAGGGGACAAAATATAGAAACAAAATGTCCCTAGGAAGCCCCCATTTTAGTGGGAAATATTCTTTGGAGCTCCTAAGAGGTCCCTAACCCTTTCCCTAGGAAAGGATAAGCCTCTTTTCCCCTACCTTGATTTTCTTTAGCCTTTTAGTGAAATCACACTCGATTATGATGGGGTACAACTTTGCAGAGGCGATATCACACCCCATCGACACGTGATGCGATTTTGCTATTTTAGGGTTTTAATTTATTAAAACTTGGGTTTAACCTTTTTAGCATGCTTGGCATTAGATTATGCTTGTTTTATCGCTTATTTCATCCCAATTTTCATCTATAAAAGGTGGGGTTAATACCACTTGTCAGGGAGAGATATATGTGATCGATATTGGAAATAATTAAGCTCAATATTATTATGATAGTTTGGTGCTCACATTATTACTTTTGCTCTACTTTCTATTTCTTCTACAAGCTAATCCCAAAGTGCAAATTTTGGATTTAATCTTCTGCTGCATTGATTTTGATTGTTGTGTGGTTTTGTGGATTCCTGTTGTATTTCAAAAGGAAAGAGAGTGCTCATTTTGATCTTGATCTCTTCTGCCTTCTTCTGCATTGTCCATCAGGTTATGCACACTTTGTTTCCTGCATTTATTTATGCTCTACATTTATATTTTATTTTCTGTGTCTCTAAAGTAAAATAATGACCTATCCTGGTAATGCATGACTTTGCTAACCCTAATTTAGGATTTTTGCTCTTAGAAGCAAGATCACACCTCGTTCTTATGGAGTGTTACTTTGCCTATAGCGTTATTTTGCCCACCATTTGTGAGGTATAATTTTTCCTAGGATTGAACTAGGGGTATCTATTATATTCTGATTGCATGAGTATTTTTTAAATTGAATTTAGGGCATGATAGCATAATATGTTTTCTTCTTATCTATTATTGCATCGTTGTTCTATGATTAATTCTCCAAATGTAAATTTTTGCTTTTGTTTCCAAAGGTCATCTAAAAGGACCTAGGGGGCTTGAATGCTACACCTCCAAGCATTATAGTACAATGACCTAAGTAGGTCACCTAATGCTAATACTATTTTCAAGTGTTTCATAAGTTATATTGCAGAAACAAGTATTCTTGATATCATTGAACAAGAGGTAGAAAAGGTAAGTCAACCACCGATCAAGATAAGTGCTCTAATTATTTTACTGGTTGAATATCTGATCTGATTGTTGATTCTTAGACATCTGAAAGTGAAAAATATATAGTGTGCATCTAGGGTTAATATTGTGCATTTATTTTGTGTCTTTGCTTTAAATATTTTTTGGATAAAACCCTAGGTTAACAAGCATTAAAAGAAAGAATCATATTAGGTTAGCTCTTGTATTCCTACATTTTATTTTTTGCATTGCCCTTTATATTTCATAGCATAGATCTAGAAATGTCAAACTTAGGTGATTCCTTAAAACTGAATACATCAAACTATCTCGAAATTCTTGATAACTTAGAATGAGTATTAATATCATTCTTGGTGAACCCTTACCCCTAGCACTGAGTGTAGAGAACAACATAGCCCTCACGGTCCACCTCATAAGACTTTCTACCTTTGCATATCCAGCCTTTTTGAAAATTGTATGCAGGAGACTAGTTTTCCCCTCTACACATGCAATGTAATAAATGCACAAGTGTCCATTTGCAAGTTGTAAATGTGCAAGGTGTAACTTGTACAACTAGATAGAGTGTTGGCCAAGTATCCTAATTTACCTATATAAGGATGGCCTCATTGTTAGCATAAATAAAGAGGAGTGTCGGTAACACAATAGCTTAGGGTTCTTAGTCTTTAGTCCAATTCTGTGTGGATCACCATCCATTGGTGATGGATGCAATGTAGTCCAGTATCTATATTGATGGAGTGCTCATTTCCTCCATAGATACATTATATTCATTTATATATAATTTATGTTTATTGCATATCTCATTCTTCTTATAAATTTACTTTCATTGATATTATTCAGCATCTCGTTATCATTATCTCGTTTGGATATTGTATCAAAAGCTAACACCACCATATTAGTTGAGATAAAATTATCTATAATTCCACTATCCACAATTATTTTGTAAAAATTTCCTCCAATATTGTACTTGGTATTAAATATGCTTCTCCTTTTCCATGGATCCTTTATTTTCTTTCCTGAAGTTACCAATGTTCTATAAACTATAAAATGTTCTCTAATATTAAATACTACATGTTCAATTGCATCCTCTCTCATATTTTTTATTTAGGAAATGTTCGATTATCACATATTAGATGATTAGGTTATATACACTCATAAGCTCAATGTCCTTGTGCTCTAAACTTATAGCAAGTACCATGGAATCCTCTACCATATCCTCTTAATCCATATCTTATTTCCTCTAGAAGACTAAAATCTTCCTCATTGGGAGGTACTTGCACCTTCTTCTTAATATTGGGAATTTTATATTTGCCTACTTGCTTTCCTTTTCATCTTCCTTTACTCAAAATTCTAGTCAATTTTTCTTCTGTCTTCAAGGAATATTGGTAGGATTCATCCACTATTTGGATATTCAACAACACGATATCATGTTGGATTTCCAACTTCAATCCCTTGACATATCTTGAGGTCTTTTCCATGGTTTCTTTATAGATAACACCCCTAATAGTCAATCTATAGAACTCCTCAATATATTCTTTCACACTTAATTCCTATCCAAAATTCTATAAATTTTTAAACAACATCATTGAATAATGAATTGGTAGGAATCTTATCTTTAACTTTCTCATCATTCAATTCTAAGGTTTGATATTTTCTCTTCCTTCACATATTATTTATTTTTGCACTATATCCCACCACAAGGATTCATAACCCTTTAACTATGTAACAACTATATGATAGGGATAATTTGTTAGGTGTGGTATATATTTTAATAAACAATTATCTTTTAATGGTCATATTTGTTTAATTGTAGTTGTTGCAATGGATAAGGTGCATCGTAATCATTAAATGTAACCTTATCCATAATATGTGATGTATTGCCTTTTCATAGGTCTTTGATTATCAATGGAAATCAATTTTTGGTTTGTCAATTTTTTTCCTTGTGCTTGCAATAGTTGATCCACATCATTTAATATTAAAGCCAGGTTTCAATCCTGGGACCTATGGGTTATGGGCCCACCACACTTCTGTTGGCACCGAGCAAAAAAAAAAAAGACAAAAATATTTGATAATCTTAGGATAGTTAAAAATATGACTCATAGGAAAGGAGGGACAGTCAAAAACGTGCCAGGAAAAGAATACAGTCACTGAAACCAAAAAACCGATAAAAAATATTAATTTTGTCCTTATCGTAAATGCGTAGCGCATTGGAAAATAAAGAAGTTGCCATGTGAAAGCATAGAATCATGTTAAAATCAGGAACCTTTCTAGATCTAGACCATAAACATAAAGGTGTACTAAAAGTTTTGAAAACAAACATCAAAAGTAGGATTATGGAGCGATTTGCAATATTGTGGAGGTTGTATTGATATAGATACATAGAGTGGATGCTTTACCGAATGCACAGATATCACCTGTGTAAATATTTTCAAGTTGTGCATGATGAGCAATAACAAAAGGAGGTGTCAAAAAATGCACACCAAGAAATTGTACTAGAAATAAAAGAGAGGCAACAAAGGAGAGGTAATGACAAAGAAGGATATTTTGAATTTGTTGTTGTTCATTGTAGGTTTGCATCACCGATGAACAAATTATGGGTAAATGGATGTAGTGATCATGTTGGGGTTGCGGCCTCAAACTGGAGGCACTGGTAGAGAGAGTGCAATCATCGATAAATGCTCTGAATCATAGCAAAAAGGTTTGTAATGGCACAAATCATTAGCCAAGGTGCAAATTAGTGGTCACCAAGAATGCAAAGGGAGACCATCATAGTGAGTAGAAAATAGTGCTTGTTGTAGAAAAAAAAGGTATCATAGAGTGGTTGAAGAGCATGAAAATCAGGAATAGATCAAGATTGTTAGAGACGATGTGATGAACAGTGATCTAAAAGGTAGACTATGCTGGGAAATAGAAATCATAGGATGATAATATAAAATTGAATTATGCTTAAAATTGGAAGAATAGGCCAACAAAAAGTATCGTACACTGAAAGCGTATTCTTCAAGCTAGAATACCAGTTCTTGGCATCGATAGTGCACCAAAAATGGATATAATGGTCAGAGTCAACAGAAACACTGCATAAATCATTGTCATGTGCACAATCGTGAAGTAGTAGAAAAATAATAATGTAGTGTCAAGAGTGCCATAGAGGCCAAGTTGAGTCAGTAGACGCATTGGACTTTGATAAATATCAAAGTATTGAGTGTAGTAGGAGTACAAACTCACACACGTAGTTGTGACGAGGTGCAACGAGCAGCAGAAAGAAGTGTGGCCAAGGTGGCTAGATATCCAAATGGAAAAAATAGCAGCAATGAGCCAAAAATGATAGATCTAGCTAAATTAAATTTGTAGAATTTATGTACACCCAATAAAATATATATCAACACCTAAAATGATGCCATAAATGGCAACTCCCAATCTCTAACTTGTACGAAAATAAAACAAATGAATATGATTGGAGGTTTTGGACTTGTCAAGGTGCACGACATAGGTAGGATGAAACCACACACAAATTCAAGATAATATGTATATCCAACAAAACAAGGTGCTTACAACTAAATGAACTGCTCCATGGATCCAAACTATGGATGTGTTCTTGTTCCTCATCTGAATAGATCACAACCTAGGGGAAGAGGATACTAGCCTAGTTTCCACAGCTAGCTCTGATACCAAATTATGTGGATCAACTATCGCAAGCACAAGGAAAGAAATTGATAAATCAAAAATTGATTTCCATTGATAACCAAAGGTCTATAAATAGGCAATACATCACATGTTATAGATAAGGTCGTATTTAATGACTATGATGCACCTTATCCATTGCAACAAATACAATTAAACAGATATGACCATTAAAATATAACTATTTATTAAAAGATATACCACACCTAACACCTAATCCTTATCACTATCTTAGCCTTTTTAGGGTCTTCAATCTATTAAAAATCAAAATATTTTTCCATCCCTAAGATCCAATCTATCAATTTCTATTGGGACCCCTTCCTAACACCATTTTGTAATTCTCATTTGATTATTGTAATGACCCACTTCCAACATGGGGATCCCTTTATAATGTTATTTTGTAATATTTTATAATGGTATGTGGCAAGTAAGGCACCTAGATAAGTGGGTTCATTTCATGTAACCATTATCAAGAATGTAATTGATATTTGGTAGAAGATTCTAGCTTGAGTAGCATTTTGTATGTAAGTCAACTCTTGAGCTTAGGGTTAGGGTTGCATGAAGTGTATATTTAGAAGACATGGATCCATGAATGAATGTATCCTTTTTGTAAACTAATCAAATTATTTAATGAGGTTGTCCCCTTGGAGATATCCATAATTCTATGTTATTTATGAAATTGTGTAATTCTACATTTACTTTTTGTATTGTGATATTTTTTTATTGGTAAAATATTTCATTAAAAGTGGGTTTTGAAAGGGGCCCTAAAACATTTTTACATAAGATCAATATAAAAAACATAAGGTCAAAGGATAGGCTAATTGAAAAATACATTAAAAATTCTGCCCAAAGTAGGAAATTTTAAAAAATCTCGCCCAAGCAGGAAATTTTAAAAAATCTCGCCCAAGCAGGAAATTTAAACCAAGAAATTTAAAAACTAATGCCCAAAGCAGGAAAATTAAAAATATCCCACCCAAAGTAGGAAATTTGAAAAATCCCATCCAAGAAGGAAAAATACAAGTAGAAAATCCTACCCAAGGTGAAAACCATAAACCAAAGTCCAAACCAAAAGACAAAACCACCTGGAAAGAAAATCCTCCTCGAGAAGGTAGATGGACTAGAGAAATATTCTAGTCAAACTAGGATGGGCCATCTCACCCAAGCAGGACTGACTCTAACACGATCACATAGGAAAATTGGAATCCCATCTAAGAAAACTAGAAACTGCTACAAGATATTGGGAATAGTAGAAATCTTAAGAATGAAATTAGGATCCTACCTAGGGACATCTCGAGAAGGTAGTCTAGGAAGTGACATCATGCATAGAGCCTAGAAAATTAAACATCAACTATGAGGATCTCTACAGTCCTCGAGATCCTCTTGCACATAAGGTTTATCTAAAAGGAATCCAAAAGAAAGCAAAGGATGCAATGAAAATAGAACCATCAACCATGGGAAAAGGGGTAGAAAGGTCTCAAGGAACCTAATTTTAAGGATACATGGGGTGATCAATGCTAAAAATATAAAGCATAGAACCCCATAGAATACTAAAATATGTAGCAGATTATCCCAAGCACAAAATAAATAAGTACCATGAAAATCCTCCAACCTCGCACACGAATAGCTTTAGGGAACCAAATATAGACAACCACTAGTATCATCTTAGCAGCAAGCCAAAAGCACAAGGTCCTCCACCAAGGCTGAGAAAGATGCACTAAGGATCCACCAAGGAGAACACATCCAAGAACCTAGGGATAAATTTCACTGGAGATAATGCATGTGGTCCCCCCAGATTAGAAGGATGAAGTGAAACCTCTTGAGAAGTACAAGGGTGAAGTTGAACCCATAATCCAAATCCATAACACTTCGTAGTTGAGGAAAATAGGAATCGAGAACCAAGTAGAGAACCTACAAAAATATTGGGTTAGAGCAACCAGGAAAGGATCCTAAAAGTTTAGTAGGAAACCCAAGGAATAACCTAGGGATGCACTGAATCAAAGACACAAATAATAAACCCTCAAATAGACAGACAAAAGTAGACAAGTGGATTAGGGACCTCCCACCCCAAGGATATCGTCTTCATCAATAGCAAGGTTAGAGAGAAGGGCTTGGGAAATACCATGAAATTGGGGTAAGGCTAGGGGAGGGGGAAGTAGGGAAGTAGAATAGTACATCCCATGCAAAATGGGAAGTCTCTTGCCCATTGTGATATTTGTTATTTTTATGAATCTCTATTTTATTTACAGTATTTGTGTGAGTTTATTTTTACTAGTAAGTTCCTAACAAGTGGTATCATAGCACTTTCTAGGGCTAAGTTCCACTACAATTGTAATAGTTCTTGTCCATCCATTATGATTGTTAGGTATATTTTGTTAGAAATAGAATATTGTAGACACCTAAAACGCATCATGTCGAGGCTGACTACTCATATGGACATGCTACAAAACCATATGAAGGATATTGGATAGACTCCAAGATAGAGCAGTGGTTCTAACCACTCAATTTAGGCATTCTAGCCTAAGTAGTTTGAACCACAGCCTAGACCTGCGGTATCTAGTTTGAACTATGGTTGACACCTGCAGTCTATAGTATGGACTGCATTTGTGACCTATGGTTTGAAATGGAGTTCATCTAGGCCTTCCATCCGAGCCAAATCGGTTGGAATGGCCAAGAGATCTAGAAGGAGGCAGTTGGAGGATGAAAGATTCCAAAGGCTTCCATCCCAACTGTCCTAACCAACCTTATTGGTCTTGGCTTCTCCATGAAGCCACCCCTAGCCCTAGGGGCATGCTATAAATACCCCCATCCAAGGGGATGAAGAGGAGATATGATTTGTATAGCGAAGTGCTGGTGAATTATCGAGTGAGAGCTAACTGATCAAGAGAGCAGCGAAGCCCTGTCAAATTGCACACCGACTTTGTGTATTTGAGAGCGCCTTTTCTATCCATATAAATACCAATTATCCATGGATGCCCTAGGTGCTTAGGAGGATCAATAAATGCAAATTGAGGCAAACGAATGCCCTTCATAGCGATTTGACCGCCAAATATGTCAGAGGACGACAAAGGCGACCCTTGAACATCAATTCGGACAAGGAGGTCAAGCCCACTCCCCCTAATTCTGAGGGCAAACCCATCAAAGGTTAAACCATAACTATCAGCTATGGTTCACAGTGCAGATTGCCCCTAACAGCTATGGTTTGCAACAAGTTAATGATCACCTTACTTACTTTGCTTTTGATTGCATAGATTAGTCATGTTAGTCTTTTTATAGGTTTATTTGTATCTTAGGGAAACTTTGACCGTAGGAATTAGACATTTCATGCATTGCATTAAGTAGGAGTACATTGGATATTTTATGTGTTTTATTGCTTCTAATTTAATATTTGATCTACGCATCATTTGATTATTCATGTCTTGTATGTTTTAGCATAATTCTTGATGTAATTGGAATAGCTTAAATTCTTTCTTTATGCTTTCTTGTTTTACTAGTTTAATGGTATTTATATGCATATTTCTTTAAAGGGCCTCATCACGAGAGGCTATAAATATTTTTAATTGTGTGTTTTTGTTTCTTGTTCACAGAGAGACATGTGCAAAAATTAACCTATATCATAATACTTCCACATCGTGGAGAAGGGGGTTAGCTCTACCCCAAAGCAGTTTGTGAGTAATCACCGGAGCACAATAAGTGTGCCTACCCTGTTGAGGGCATTGGAAATTGTAACATCTGTATCATCTTTCGAGTGACCCTAAGAGGGCATTTTCATAATCCGAGATCCTTTAAATATTAATACAAGAAACTTTGCATACGTTGGCTTTCTTTGTTCAATTTATGTATTTGTGTGGATCTTTGTGCTTTTGTGATGGTATAGATCAGTACGCCTAGCTAGGCGTGCACTCCATGGTTACATTAGAGGGCAATCATGATGGGGCCCTGCAATTTTAGCCCTAAATTTTGACTGTTCTTGGCTATTTATTTTCACAATTGCTAACCACAGCTTTCAGCTACGGTTATTTTTTGGCTCGTGGTTGTAACCTATGGTCTCCACTACAGCCCGCAGATCGGACCTGCGGTTCACAGAGGAAAAGGTAGACAGCAGGAAAATCAGTGGGCAACAGAGCAGGAGCTGAGGTAGGTCCTAATTTCACCTTCTATGTTGAATTTTTTGCTCTGTATATTTCTAGAAATCATCGAACCATTACAAAATAGGAACTAAAAAATATATATAAGGGGTCAATGAACAAGTCCTAGTTTGTTTTTGTTTTCTGTTTAGTAGAAAGGCATTGTTGGGAATAGCGGACCTCTGAGTGCAGTATGTCCCTAAATACAGTGACCTTGATAAGGATTGTGTGTCATTTGCATGCTTGAGGCCCAATCAATAGCCCTATCATTGTAATTTCATCATAAAAATATCATATAGGACATTAGCATGCATTCTTTCTGAATTTGAAATGTTCCTTTCTTTTCATGCATATCATGTAGGAATGATCATTATGCTCTTCGATGCATTTTTCATTTTCACAAAGTAAAAGGAACCACACATACCATGTTCCATTTTAACATCAGTGGCATTGGGCTCTCACATCCAACCCACTTGATTGAGACCAACATTGGATATCATTACCACTTGGTTGGCTCATTTGAAATTGTATTATTGGGACCCGCTCGTTGCCAAGGCTGGCCCAAGAACTATCCTATCCATGAAAAATAGCACACACTCTTTTTCATAAGGGTGTATCACTACACATAGTGTGCTGGGTGAGGGTTGGTAGTACCTATGCTACTTCATTGAGTATGGACTTCATTACCATATTTGGCTTGTGTGAGTATATAGGTGAAAGCCAATTTAACTGAGTTTAAAATCCAATAATCTTTCAAAACACATGAGATTTTCTAACACTGATACATCTAAAAACAACATCAAACAATTTAGGGATCAAAATAAAAATTTAAAAGGAGATAATCCTCATTTGTAGACTTTATTTACATAATAAAACACATCTAGACATTAGGTACACAAATGGTGAACACACGAGGTGATCGACAAAGGTCTTGGACTGATGCCCATGATCAACCTCCAACTGGTTCACAACAGCATGTTTTGAGTCCTCATACACATGAGCAAACCGAATGATGCTCGACAAGCATTAGAGGTGACAACTCGACACGGGAAGATCCCATTGAGTGGGCCCCTGATAGAGGAGTTTTAGTACACTCTTCTAGGCATAGGACTGAGCATGGAGCTTCTCAGCATAAGGATGATCTCCCCCAAAGCCATTACCAAGACCACACTACATGCATGTCCACAAGATCGATCGAGGAATAAGTTGTGCAGGGGACCAAGTTGGTTTCCATACGTACTAAGTCCATAGGAGGTTCTAACCCTCCACTGTCAGAGTATAGACGGATCAGAGATCCACCCATTTAGGGGTAGGAGGACAAGCTTGCTTCCTAGCATGGGTCCACCCATACTCCTATGCGTGGCTCACCATGCAAGATCACCATTGATATATCAAAGGTGGGATCTAATGGAATGCCACCACATGAGCGGTGGAGGCCTAGACAGTTAGATGGTCTAGGTAGTGTTCTTGAGTAGCTAGGTTGTAAGCCTACAGCTTTGCCCACTCATGCTCTGAGTGAGCATAGCATTAGTTGTATGAATATCACAAGAGAGAATGGAGAGGCTTCTAAGTGCCCTCATGTCACACGTCCATTGTCCACACATTTTTCTGATGGGTACAGAACCCATAAGGTAGCTCACATAGAGCACACACATCGAAGGCCTCCTACGGCCAACCAGATCAATAGATCACATAGACTGGTGTCTAAGAAAAGACGTTAACTCCTCCAATATCAATTGGATGATGCTCCCCTAGAGAGGCAGCATATTGAAGATGAAAATATTCAAGCGTAAAGGCTCCTATGGTAGATATTATATGAGCAGTGCATGCACGAGGAGCATATTCTAGCTCAGAAGGATCGGTTAGCCAGGGTTGGCCTATACTCTCTTGAGGAGCATAGAGAGCGTGTGCATAGGATGGTTGTGTTCGTAGTTGATATGCACAAGGAGCAAAGAGATGCTCGTACTCATGTTAGTACCCAACAGAGGGAGCGACTGCCATCACTCAATGATCTTAGATAGAGGCAACATGAGAACATAGATGCAGACAGATACAATCAAGGGTATCCTGAGAGTTACCAAGTTAAGGATGAGGAAGATCCATGTCCTCCACCTCCCCGAAGAAGAAATTACCTCCTAGACCACCTCCACATCAGCTTAGGGAGGAGGACTTTTTGTCTTCTAAGGCGTACAAGGTTTTGGCCGATAAGGTCAAAGCAATAGAGAGGTAGGGCATGGCTATGCAAAATTCAACACTAAGGAAGATACACAATGAACCTCTAGACCCCTCGATGCCTATGCCTCCATATCCCAAGCATTTTGATATGCCTAGGTTGGAAAAATTCAAGGGTTATGAGGATGCACAAGAGCATGTTAAGAGTTTTTTGGATGCTTGTTTCTAGATAGAGAGTTAAGATGCCTTGTTGTTGCGCACTTTCATTATGACACTTTTTGGCTCGACCCGAGAGTGGTTCAACCAACTGAAGAAACATAATATTACTGGTTTTGAGTAGTTGACCAATGCATTTATTAAATGCTATTCATTTGGCATCAAGATATAGGCCAACCTTTCCGATTTGGTGGCACTAGCTCAGCACGATGATGAGACCGTCGAGCAATACAGAAAGAGATGGCGTATAATAATGGCAAAGCTACCATTCCCTATTCCTATGGCCAAACTTACCCAAATTTTTAAAAAGAGTTGTTCCAAACACATCTCGCTACTGTTGCAGCTGCAACAGTACCCTGCATTCAAGGAAGCTGTGGTGCAAGCCAGGGTGATCAAGGACATCAAGCTGTAAGAAGGTAGCTTGAAGCTCAAGACCAAAAAAGAGGGGTTTAAAAAGAGTACTACAAAAAAATAGGGCAAGTAGGCCCACGTGAATCAAGTAGTACTAAATCTCAGAGGAGAATACAAGGGACAACAAAAGCCTAATTATTAGGCCCAACCTCCTCTTGTGTGTTATGAGACACGCAAAAACAACTATAAGGGCAAAAACAAAGAAGAGCACCCACCCCACCATTTCACGCCCTTGACAGAATCAATGGCTTAAATTTTCCATCAACTGTGTGAGGCCAAGGCCATACAATTACCTGAGGTCAAATTAGTAGATCTGAATGTGCCAAAATTAAAGTGGCATCAAGATGATCTATTCTGCATATTCCATAGAGTGAAAGGCCATGACATCAAGACATGTTGGTCCTTCAAACACATCGTGTAGAATATGATAGAAAAATAAGAGCCGGTAGTACCAGGCAACCCATAGGTGCCCAAAAATAGAAACGTGGGGATTTTTAAGAATCCACTTCCTAATCACGAGGTGCCTCGTAATAACTTCGGCCAGGTCAATCAAGTGAGAATCGAACCACCTACCCAGGGGTTCATAGGCATGGTCAATGTTGTTACTATACATGGGAGGTACGATCAACCGAATCAACCTCATGCTCCCATTAGAATACAAGCTATGACAAATCAACAGCCAGCTCAGAACATTCTAGACCCACCAGCTAGATCGATGGTCACCATAAGGAGCAGGTTAGTTCAGAACCTGTAGACAACTCCTACGAAGTTGTCAATATATGAGCTTATTCAGTAGTCCCCTAGACACAGGGAGACTCTTATGGATATTCTAAGGTCCATTGAGGTACAGTCCCAAGATGTCCATGCATTTACAAATTTTGTGGGACATGTACAACAGTGTTAGGAACCCATGATACAATTTTATGATCATGAAGTGAAGATGGTTCCTACTATTACAACTGACCCATCATTGCATGTTATCACGTGTGTCAACCACATGCCTTTCAAAATGGTCTTGATCGACACTGGGTCCTCGATCAATATAATTACGACCAAGGAATTGACCTATCTCAAGCTACCAAAATCACACATTGTGCCTACCACCTTTATGTTGAGAGCATTTAATGATGCACTATGCTCAACGATTGGTACAATTGTTCTACCTATTCAGGTGGGACTCAAGACCATATCTGTGATGTGTCAAATGTTATAGGGTGCCATGCAGTACAACATTTTGCTCGGAAGGCCTTGGATTCATGAAATGCATTGCATCCCCTCTATTTTGCATCAATGCATGAAATACATTCACAAGGGACAAGTTCACGTAGTGTCCTTGGACAAAGAACCATTCAATTTTGTGAACCTAGCAGATTTGCCTAGGGGTTTTGTACTCTCGTCGATGCACTTAGATATCTGACCTGTTTCTTTGGTCAATATTCCAAGAGGTAAACCAGGAGCCCGTGCTCAATCATCGACATCTGTGTCACACAGATCTGAGCATACGACTACAACTTCTCTAAAATTGACTACATCAGCAATGCATCGGCAAGTCGAGAAGCTAAAGGTGAAATTGGGCAAGAAAATGGAAAATCATATGCCCGGACCAGTCACCAATGAGACTCCCACTCCCATGGATGTGGAAGAACCTTAAGACAAAGTCGAGGAGGCATCTCAACCTACTTTGCATGCATCTTCAGTAGGGTCATCTACACCATAGGTGACCGTTCATCTAGCCAGCAGAGGGTTGGGTGAGTATCTTGTGCAAAATGTTACTTTCGGACCTATCCTAAAAACTGTACAAGAGATGGGCTGACCACATGCCCATTGATTTTTTATTGGATCTATAGTGCCATTGGGTGAGCCACCCAACCAAACAAACTTCGTCTATGCAGGGCTAGATCAAGCGCCCACTAGAATGTCCATAGATGAAGATGATGACGAGCCATTCACTGTGAATGTGCACTATATATCCAACCCAAAACATGCCATGCACATTTTTGAGTCGTATCATTGGCATGGGCACGGTCTTGGTCTTTTTGAACAGGGACGTAGAACCCCACTCGAACCTCATTATTAGTTAGCTACTGATAGGTTC
This sequence comes from Wollemia nobilis, assembly GCA_028583015.1. Classification (NCBI taxonomy): domain Eukaryota; kingdom Viridiplantae; phylum Streptophyta; class Pinopsida; order Araucariales; family Araucariaceae; genus Wollemia; species Wollemia nobilis. The sequence goes on along the minus strand of JAQPPZ010003187.1, from coordinate 424,844 downwards.
GGGTTAGGGTTACAAGTACGGGGTCATGACGATCTACTTGTTGCATCCTTAGATCACATGTACTTGAGTCTAGGGGATGATGTGGATTTTAATCCATATCACCCTAATCCTTCCATCTATTGGAGGACTCGCCAGACGGTATCGTTTGTTACCATAGGGCCACTTGATTCATACCATGATAGGCCCTTAGAAGACAACCCTAGAGATAACTTGGGTAACCAAATCTGTGGTGCCACCAATGACACTGGTATGCAGGGGCATAACCCCATTGTTGTAGATGATCTCAAGTTATGAGATCTTTGTGATGATGATGGAGAGGAGTCCACCTCTGAAATGAGTGGAGCTAGTTATTATACAAATGATGAATCCACAAATGATGATCAATTTGAGGAGTACATCAAGTCGACTTTTTTAGGGTCAGCGTTTATACACCATCTGTTTCCTATGGAACAAGTGGAAGAGATGAAAGAGAAATTCATAGCCAATAGTGATTATGAAGATGAAATAGAGGAGGCTTGCTTAAAGCCTCACCCAACTAATCTCCCACTGTGCATAGACACAATAGAGTGGCCCATCCATGGTAGTGACCACGATGATGTATATGAGAGGATTGATTATAGGCTCATGTATCTGTAATATCTATTGCCTAGGGAATCAAAGCATGTTATGGAGGAAGTTCCTCCCAAAACTAAATGCTCTGAGGAAATAGTAGTGCCAGTTTATGTAGCGGTATCATATATACGATCGTTCTATCAAATTTATCTAGATAGTGATGATAGCGACCACAAAATCAGATACATGGGACCACATCTACCAAATTGCTCCTTAGAAGAGGGGGGAAGTGATGGATTGTATTTGTACAATGATGATGAGGACTTAGTGGAGATGGCCTATTTGGGACCTTGCCACTTACGTAATAGGCCTCCACCTAGAGGTCCCCCATCTATTAAAACTACAGGTTTGCGTTGGGAGATTAATATCCATCACAGCCTGAGGAAAAGAAGAGAGCTCAAAGAGAGGTATTAGGAACTCTTTCCTAATTTGCCTACGTATGCGGAGCTCCTTGAGCCGAGAGATCCCATTTCATAGCCAGTGCATTAGGAGGATCCAGTTATACGAACATCCCATAGAGAGGATCTATTTATGCCCATACCATCCGAACTAGATCTTGGGTATAGAAGCTACACTTTAGGGATATGGTTTTATCCATGTGGTTTTGGAGATCAATTCCATTCCATCAATATGGTCTCTATTGATTTGACCATGCCACTCTGCAATATAGAATATCCATCCAAAATGTTGCATCTGAACATGGATGCTATTGATTGGGATCACACTGACTCACCAGTCTGGCTTGAATATTTCTTCCCTAATGAAGAAATGCTACAACCATTTCATTTTGCACCAGGTTGTGCTCATGATATTTGTCACGTCGAGAATGGTTTCTAATAGGAACATGTGAACCTGACTGATGACATCCATCTAATTCCTATACCTCACCAGCTTGAGGAGGGATCACATATGTCAGTAGAGAAAACCTTCGATGTGGATATCAGTAAAGATCCCACCAATCCAAAGAAGGTTATATTTGGAGAGATTCTCACTCTAGATGAGCGTGATAGCATCATACCTCTACTGAAAGATAGACCTGATATATTTGCTTGTACTTACAAAGACATGTTGGGTCTAGATACGAAATTGGTTACTCATAACTTGCTGCTAGATCTGTCGAAGAAGCCAGTCAAGAAAAAACTTAGAAAAATGCATCCAACAGTAGTCTTAATGATGAAATATGAGTTAAAAAAGTTGTTGGACATAGATTTCATCATCTCCATCGACTATCCATAATGGGTGTCCAATATGGTGCCTATGGGAAAGCCAGATGGAAGGGTCCATATTTGTATGGATTTTAGAGATCTCAACAAGGCAACACCCAAAGATTCATTTTCGTTGCCAAATATCGATGCATTGGTAGACACCATTTTAGGTCATGAAATGCTCTCCCTTATGGATGGTTTTTCTAGATACAACCAGATTCATATTAAACCCGAAGATCAGCATAAACTCACATTCATAATGCCATGGGGGACATTTTACTACAAAGTTATGCCCTTTTGTATTAAAAATACTGGTGCCGCATATCAATGAGGCTATGACATATATCTTTCATGACTACATGCATAAAATCTTAGAATATTATATTGATGACTTACTAGCTAAGTTGTTGCTACGAACAGAGCATGCGGAGGTCTTAAGGAAGGTCTTCGATCGCTTGATAGAGCACAATGTCAAGTTGAATCCTAAGAAGTGTGTATTTGGCATAACTTTAGGTAAACTCTTGGGATTCATTGTTTCTAAATGAGGCATCGAAGTAGAACCAACAAATGTCATGGCTAATTTAGAGATGCGTCCTCACACTAATATCAAAGAACTAAGAAGCCTTCAGGGCAAAGTAGCATCCATAAAGTGATTGAATTCTTAATTATTGGATAAGTGTCGACCCATGAATTGACTGCTACACAAGGGGGTCCCATTTGATTGGGACAAGGACTGCTAGGTAGCCTTTGCTGAGATTAATCAATACCTAGAAACGTCACCAATACTAGCTCCACCAAGGCTAGATGAGCCATTTCTGCTATATATATCAGCAATTGACTTTGCATTAGGGACCATGTTAGCCCAAAAGAACGTACAAGGTAAAGAGCAAGCCGTATATTACATCAGTCACACCTTGGTGAGTTATGAGTCAAGATATGCATATGTTGAAAAACTTTGTTTAGAAGTAATGTTCGCTACCAATAATTTGTGGTATTACATGCTAAGTCATACAACATATGTTATATCAAAAAAAAATTCTTTGTAGTACATGATGAGCAAGACATATCATAACACACGTACTACAAAGTGGATCATGCTATTGACAAAATTCAATTTGCAATTCATCAGCCAAAAGTCCATCAAGGGACAAGTCATAGCTGATCAACTGGCTAAGGTACCACTGTCCAATAGTAGACCTCTAACCATTGAGCTTCCATATGATGCAGTATTCGTAATATCTGAAGCTCCCAAACTCAAGGAATCAGAGAATAATGTTGATATTACATTGTTTTTCGATGGTTCGAAGTGTGAGCAAGGGGGCGGTGCAAGAATAGTGTTTTTCACACCACAAGGAGCTCCAATGCCCTTGTCATTCAAGTTAGACTTTTTGTGCACCAACAATAATGCTAAGTAAAAAGCCCTACTTTTGGGCCTCCACACAACCATCGTCATGGGTATTAAAAGATTGAATATTTTTTGTGATTCTCTGCTCATAGTTAACTAGGTTAAGGGGCTCTTTTAGTGTCGATGTCCCATACTGAAAGCCTAAAAAGATATTGTTGCCACTTATCTGGCTAAACTTGAATGGTATGACATCGAGGCAATCCCTCGTTAGTCAAATAGGTTCATAGACACCATGGCATATTTGAGGTCCTTGATCCCTTAGAATCGGTCTATCAATTTTATTACCATCCATGTTAGAACGCTCTCGCACCCAACAACGGAGCGTGCAGCCTTTGATAACAAATAGTTAGTCAACATGATTGTCATGGAACCAACAACTAATTGGTTTCGTAGAATGAAAGACTTTCTTAAGCAGGCACCCTGGGACTCATTGACTTCTTAGAGTCCTACAAGGAGTGGTACTACCATTCACCACAAGGTTATTTCCTAGTCTGTATTTGCAAAGTTAAATATGTAGGGGGAGAAAGTCATATTAATAGTCGAAGTTGAGGCTTGTCAAAGCTGGATGTTGCAAATCTAAGACTTCCTAAAGCTTGGTATGATCCCAAAGGGATTGTCGCATGCCGCAAGACACACATTTAAATAGAGAGTGACCAAGTATTTCTTGATAGGAGACATTTTTTATCGACATGGCTACGAAGGAGTTCTCCTTCGATGTCTTGAGCCCCAAGAGTCATCTTGGGAAATTTTAGATGCTCATGATGGTACATGCGATGGCCATTTTAACAGTATGGCTATCATTAAATGCATCCTTTGCATGGGTTATTATTGGCCCAATATGGAGAAGGATTGCAATGTGTATGTCAAGAAATGTGTTAAATGTCAGTATCATGCTAATATTACACACTTGCCATCGTAGGCCTTACAACTCATTCAGGAGGCTTGGCCATGATGAGTGTCATTGTTCATTCATCATTTAATCATTATGTGTGTCAGTCCAGGGTGGTGTCCAAAGGCTGTATACGATAGAAGGTGTCACAGTTGCAGGTTCAGTTCATCCAAGAATAGGTTTTTATTGGTGGATCAGTTAGTGTTTGGGGGTTTGGTGTGACCTCTAACTCCTAGAATTGGAAATCAAATTGCAAAAGCTGAAACTGAATTAAAATTGCAAGAAATGAAAATTGCAGAATCTAAAATGACAGAAAATGAAATGTTGCTAAATTGAAAGTGACAGAAAAGTAAATTGCAGAATTGAAAACACACACAGTTGCAAAAAAATCAACTAATTAGAGTTCACAATTATCTGAGCATGTTCTAAATCAAATTAACATCTATTGCAAAATTGGAGAATATCACAAATCTGGAAATTGCAGTGAAATGACAAAAATCTGGAAATTGCTGCAAAGCTGGAAAATGACAAAAATCTAGAAATTGCCGAATTATGGAAAATATCAAATGTTGAAATTGTATGGAAACTATGGAAAATATTGTCAAATGCTATGAAATACTAGATTGAAATTACTGCTAAACAAATGTTGAAACTGGCAGAATTCTGCTAACCTGCTGCAGCAAGAAATCAGCAAGAATTTCTGTCACTATGCTGCCTTCCTCTGATCCTGCAAGTGGCCCTTGCTTCCAGAATCAGAAGAGGGTGAAGAATTATATCAAGTAAATTAAATATGCAATATTAACCATAACATGCTTAAATAAATCTGAAGAATGCACCTTTTTATTCAATCTAAAACTGCATTACAGTAATGCAGGAAAAACCTGCAAATTACTGTTCTGCTACAAAGAAACTTCACTCTATGCTAATTTCGGTATTCTATTGCCTATCTATCTATATCTCTAATATGCTCAACCATACTGGGAGCTTTATTTATAAGACAAAGGTGATATATCTGGTTGCTGAGTTTCAGGGATTTACAACTGATTGCATAACTGTTTCCTAGAATGCAAGAATTTGCTTTGTCAAAACTTTATCCATTCATTCTTGTTGGGCTGCATTTGTTGAGGAAATCATGTTAAGATGAGTTGGGACAACCTCCTGGTCAATTGCCAATAATTTCCTCCACTGATTTGTCACTTTTTGACCACTTTCGGTTGTTCCTGCGCTATTCCCTATTCTTGCGCCGCTTATTCCTGCACTGCTTCGGAATAACAGGTAGGTGATATTTAGTTGCTTTTCCATGCTCCAAACGCATAGGGAGGAAGTTTTTGACCACCTGGATTGTTTTCCCTTATCTTGTACACCCTTTTGCATTGGTGGCACGTGTTGGAGTGACTGTTTCCAAGCCCTACTGTAAATGTACAGCTGGTTGGAACTATCATAGTCATAGCCTATTTTCCTACACAGTCAGCTATAGGGGACAAGGTCTTTGGCGCCTTTTTCATTTGAATTAGTTTAAATAGAGGAACACTATTATTAAGCACCAGATATTCAACAAGGTCTATATTATGATTCTAAATTACTACTGATTAATTAACTAAAAATAGGTGAAATTGCAGAAAGAAATAGTAAAACAGAGTATATGCACTTTGTCATTTCAGAATATGCAAACACCATTATATAATGCATTTTACCCATAATTAACATAGAAACATAGTAAAAAGGATGAATCAAATAGTTATAATGTATCAAAAAGTGTTCATGGATGAGGCAATCTCTGGCCTCATCATTTTCCCCCCAACTTATGGTAATGCATGTCCTCATGCATTTTGTGCAGCTACAGAGGCACACAGATCCAGGTCTAGACATCTCTCATGAAATTTCAACAATGCGCCACCAATTTTGTAGAATCCACTGACTGCTTTTACTGACTGAAACCACTGTTGGAAGTGCACATCAGGTTGTGGGTCACTATCAAAGAAGTAGGGGACAGGAGTGATAATTATAGGCATCCTGTATCTCAGCCCTATCCACAACTCCTTGATTTCTAAGATAATTTGGATAATGCTTTCTGCCCTTCTCCTTGACCAAAGCAAGTTAGTAGGAGAAATTGGCTCCCGTTTCTGTAGGGAGATAGATAACTCACCCCATCTGTTCTTACAAGCTGCCAAAGCATCATCAAAGAAATCTGCACAAAAATTCTGAAATTGAGTTATACCTCTTTGAAGGTTCCCTAGATAGAGTTGTTTCATTCTGGGATTCCTCATGAAGGTATAATGACTACTTGTACAATCCCTGTGATTCAGAGGAGCAGGCCTGACAAGTAAAACAGCTTGTGATTCCAAGTCTTTAGCTATTTTCTTTTCTGAGTCCCAATAAATGTGATTTTGGAGAGTGGACATGAAGGCTCTCAGCTGTAAGTCACCTATATAAATATGAGGTAGAAACATACTTTCTGTTGGCAAGAAGAAATTATGCAAAAATAACTCACATAACAGATTTTGTTGCTCTACTGGACTCTGCACAAATGCCTCCACAAATTCTTTAGGGGTTTTCAACTGATGAGGCAGCTCAAAAACAAGTCTCATGATCTGCCAATGAAGGTACCTCTCCTTGAGTAGGAGGCTATAAAACCTAGGTGGTCTTCTGCACTGTATTGCATACTCTGCAATCTGGCATACATCCTGCACCTGTGCTTTTAACCTGTTGATTTTTGTTTCCTTCTCTACCAATTTGGCTGTTGCAGAGTTTAAAGTGGCAACCTTCCCCTCTAACTGATGACACTGAGTCATCCAATATGCTAGGTCTTCATTGTACCTAGTTAAAGGCACTATGTCTGGGGGCCTCACAATAGGTTGCATTTGTGCCACTATATTGACTTGTACACCCACTTCCATAGTTGATGTTGGCAATTCTGTTTGTGTTCCTTGTTCTATAGTAATTGGATTTGCCAGAGGAGAGAGTGTGGATACCTGTTCTTGAGCTGCAAGTTCTTGTTCCTCCACAGAAAGTGTTTGAGTGTCCTGCTGAAGGGGAGTGTCCTGTTGCATCAAAATTTTAGATGGATTTTCATGAGGAAGCATACTATCAGATGTTTCTATTCCTGCTTCTTCTTCAACAGGTGATCTTTGTGCCGGTGCTGTGTCATCCTCTGATTGTCCAGCCAAATCTAAGAGAATCTGTGCCCATTCATCAGGTGATGCCTCTGTTAACCCTGTAGATTGATTTTCCAGCTGAAACAATTTGCTCTGCAACTCTTGAATTTGCTGCTGAAGTAGAGAAATTTGTTGATCTTTGTCTTTTATGGCTTCTTCAACCTGTTCAATCCATTGGGTCTGGGTTTTAATGACACTCTTTGCAGCATGCAATTGAGTGTGGATGTCAATTTCTTCTTCAGACTCAGACCCAGAATGTGTCTCAGACTCAGAATATTTCTCAGACTTAGAATACACTGGAGTGTGCTCATCAATCCTAGCTGGTTCAACATCAGAATTCAAATGCCCTTCAGACTCAGAGTCAGTATAATCAACCAATGGACGTATAGGGCTTATTGAAGTTTCTTCTATGGTTATGTCTAGTTCCATTGGTTGTATCTCTTTGTCTGTACTTTCTATTTCTTGTGCATCTTCCTATGAATCTTCTGTCCTAACTTCTTCTTCTCCTGATAGACTGATTGGGTCTACAATATTTATTGGTGTGTCTGACAAGGTTTTAATTTTTTGAAGTCTAGCAGACCTTCTTAACCCTGTAGGTCTTGGATATTCCTGAGCAGGTGCAGCTTCTGAATGTTCTAGAGCAGCTGCAAATTTTTTTGTTGGTTCAGGAATAGATATAGGTTCTGCTGTTGATTCTGGAGCAGATGCCTATTCACTTGAACCCCCAATTTCTCTGTTGGGTTGTACAGTTTCTGCAAATGTTACTCTTTTTATTTTTAATCGGGAACCAGATGTGGATGCTTGTTGTTTCCTAGTTCTTGAAGATGGGGGACTGTCAGGTGAAGGGGAAATTCTACGTTCAGAGGGCTCTGGATGAGGGTTTTCTTCTGATTCTTCCTCTATTTCCTCTTCCTCTGGTGCAGAGTTAGAATCATTTATTTCTACCCATGGAGAGAAGAAACGATCAAAATTCCTAGGGTTTCCCCTAAAGTGATATTTGCAAATAAGTTTAATGAGCCCATGATGTTTAGGGCTTCCCTTCCCTGCTTGGTATTTTAGGGCCATAGCCTTTAGCTCCTGGTAAAGATATAAGGGAATATTGACCCTATATTCTGGTTTGACTGCTCCATGGCATAGATGGTTGAGGATACGAAGATGTGGGCCAGATACAACAGGAAATTGGCCATCACAGGTAATGTATCTCATAACCCACATTGCAACATCGTCCCAAGGAGACGGTAAACTAGATCTTTTTACCCCTTTACACACATTCTTATTCATCAAAAATTCAATTTGTCCATCCCCTTCTTCCTTAAACTGATTAACTAGGTCAGCTAAAATATTTCTCCTAGTTTTAACAATTTGCAAACCCTGAAGGGGTAATTCAATGATTTGGCTGAGTATCTCGGGAGTTACCTGGATAGACATCCCGTTAATGTGTACTCTATTGTTGCGGAAGGTGCGTGCGAATTCTATCGCCAAGCCCTCAGAATAGCCATCAAATTTACGTAGGAATGGCAAAAATCCCCCATCAGTGAAGATTTGTAGGGATGCAGCATCGGTTTCCAGGTAGCTGATGTTTTTAGGTTTGGATCTGACTTTCTTTCCACCCATGGTATCGTCTTCTGCCTACTGTTCGGTGGTGGCTATAAATTTTTACGATCTTGCATCTATTTTTTTTTTTTTAGGGTTTTTAATCCTTTTAGCAGCATAGGAACTGCTTCGGAACATGCATAGTGTCGTGGCAGCATTCGTGACATTGATAACCCTAAATATTTGCCTGTTCTCATTATGGATGCCAGCTATCACATGCCATTTTGAATCCGAGACTTGTAGTTTTTCCCAAATTAATTAAATCACCGCAGGCCACGTGTCGTAAAATTTTACATAAAACTTCATTCTTGCACTTAACGATTTATTCCTGTGCTTAGTGATTTATTCCTGCGCTTAGTGATTCATTCCACCTTGGGAGATAAATAGTTTATTCCTGCACTTTGGGATATAAACAGTTTATTCTTGCGCTTTGGGAATATAAACAGTTTATTCCTGCGCTTCCTTTTTACTAATTCCGGCGCACTTTCGTTTTTGCATTCTAGAGCAAAATTAGGCAGAGGCATTTTGAAACACTTTCCATTTTTTATTCCCCTTTTTATATGCTTTATACTAATCAAGGATATATACACTATATACTAATGATTTACACTATTCAGAAAATGAAAAAGACACATACCTGTTAAAACCATTTTATCTACATTTCAGGGTGCTCTTGCTGAGATTTCCAGCTAATCAATCTTTGAACTAAGGCAGGTGCAATCTGAAAATAGATGAAACAACGGTCATGAGACAAGACCGAACAATGATGGTGAAACCAACTAGGTAAACATGCCGGAACACCGGTTTTCATGTAAACCCAACTCAGGAGCGCCTCAAAGAGGTTTTCACTTTCTGAGTTTTTATTGTTATTTTTTTTCCTTTTTTTCTCTTTTTTTTAATAATTTTGTGTCAATCTGCTGAATTCGGTATGGAAGAAGTGCTTTCTTCCCAAATGTGTACATCCAAATTTTCCACTTGCTTGAGAAATTCTTCCCTGTTCTGTGGTTTATGGTACATACGAAGACGATGTCCATTCACCACCAACTTGCATTGTGAGTCATCAATAGGTGTAAGGCGAACAACTCCATTGTCAAACACTTCCTCAATTTGGTACGGTCCAAGCCATCTGGTCTGCAACTTTCCAGGGAAATCCTTGTATTGTGAATCAAACAACAAGGCCCAGTCACCTTGCTGAAATTTTTGTTGTTGTATGTGACTATCATGCCACATCTTCCACTGTGCTTGGATTATCTCTATCTGATGTAGTGCATCCATGCATAGTTCATCCAATGCATCAAGTTGCAGAATGCGATCTTCTTGTGCCTGTGATAGATCAATACCTACTTCCAAAGTAGTTCGAAGAGTTAGTAATTCAAACTCAATAGGCAAAAGAGGTTTTTTTCCATAAACTAATTCATATGGGGTAAATCCAGTGGTAGATTTCCAAGTGGTATTATAAGCCCAAATAGCTTCTGGTAACTTGTCTAGCCAATTTCTTCTATGGACTGCTATGGTTTTGGTCAGAATTCGTTCTAATTCCCTATTGGTCACTTCAACTTGGCCATTGGCTTGTGGATGATAAGGTGAGGACTTTCTATGTTTGACTTGATAGAGTTGAGTGAAGGCTTCAATAAATTTTGAAGTAAACTGGGGTCCTTGATCTGTGGTGATGGATTGTGGGGCTCCAAAACGCAAAAAAATCTATGAATACAGAAAATCAGCAACTTTTTCTTCTCGAGCATGCTTAAAGGCACGAGCTTCTACCCATTTGGTAACATAATCAGTACATACCAAGATATGCACTTTGCCTTGGGAAGGAGGATTAATGGGTCCTACAAAATCTAAACCCCATATTTCAAATGGTTCTGTTCCTATTTGAGGTTGTAATGGCATTTCATTAGTAAAGGTAGGTTTTCCCATTCGTTGGCAGGCATCACAATGTCTAATGTACCTTTTTACATCTTTGTGCAAAGATGGCCAATAGTATCCGATACCTAAAATTTTGTGAATAGTGCTTTTGATTGAATAATGCCCTCCTGATGGTTCATCATGGCATGCTCGTAGGATATCATATACTTCATCCTGGTGAATACACCTACGTAAAACATGATCAGGACTGCATTTAAATAGTAATCCTTCTATCCATTTAAAAGAAGAGCTTTGCTTGATTAACTGTTTCTTTTGTTTAGGGGTAAAGTGAAGAGGAATCTTCCCTGTAGCTAAGTAATTAGCTATGTCCGCAAACCATGGAGATTGTACAGAGACAACAAACAACTTTTCATCCGAGAAAGGTATCTTCCACCACTTCTCCTCTATCTGCATTTGGTATTCTTGACAAGAAATCTATGACTACATTAGATTTCCCAGGTTTGTTTCACTATGGTAACATCAAATTCCTGCAACAGAATCAACCAACGAATAATTCTTGCACTAACCAATGGTTTATTCATCAAATATTTGATTGCAACATGATCCGTATGGATGAATACTTGGTACCCTGTGATATAGTGTCGAAATTTGTTAATAGCATAGATTACAGCCAAGAATTCTTTTTCAGTGGTAGTGTAGTTTTTCTCAGCTCCTGTCAAGTTTTTACTGATATAATAAATAGCATAATGTTCCCCATTTTCAATCTGTCCTAACACAGCTCCAATAGCATTATTGGAAGCATCAGTTTGAATATGAAAGGGTAACTCCCAATTAGGACCTCTTAGTATAGGTGGAGTGGTTAACTTCTCCTTTAAGTCTTCAAAGGAATTTTGACATTCAGAAGACCAAACAAATTCAAAATCTTTCATGAGTAATGCAAACATGGGATTTGCTATGGTACTAAAATTAGCAATGAATCTACGATAAAAACCAATATGTCCTAAGAAACTACGTACATCATTCGAGTTTGTGGAGGAGGGAGGTTTTTGATGACTTCAACCTTCTTAGGATCAACCTTGATTCCATAAGAAGAGATATGATGTCCAAGAACAATTCCTTCCTCCATCATTAAGAAGCATTTCTCAGGATTAAGAGAGAGGTGGTATGTTTCACAGTGAATCAACACTTTTTCAAGTTGTTCTAATGCATATTCAAAACTATCTCCAAATACTGTGAAATCATCCATATAAATTTCAACACTTTCATTTGTTAAATCAGAAAAAATTGCTAAAACAACTCTCTGAAATGTTGTTGGAGCATTACATAACCCAAAGGGTAAAACCTCGTAAGCAAAGGTTCCCCAAGGACATGTAAAGGTAGTCTTTTCCTGATCTTCTTGCGCAACTTGTATCCGGTTATACCCGCTGAAACCATCAAGAAAACAGAAAAATTTCTTTCCAAGCAAGGGTATCCAATACTTGGTCTATGAATGGTAATGGGAAATGATCCTTATGTGTGACCTTATTTAACTCCCTATAATCCACACATACTCTCATTTTACCATTTTTCTTTGGAACAATGACCAGTGGTGAAACCCACTTACTATCTGAAATTGGATAAATGAATCCAACATCTAAGAGTTTTTCAATTTCCTCTTTCACAATCTCCTTCAGAGTAGGATTCAAGCGTCTCTGAGGTTGCCTTACTGGTTTTACATCTTCTGTGTATATCCTATGTGTACATACCTCAGGATGAATGCCTATCATGTCCTTATAGTTCCATGCAAAAGCTTGAACATGTTTCTGTAAGACTGCAAACAATTTGGTTTCTTGGTCCTCAGTTAGCCAGCTATTAATGTTCAAAAATTTACCTGGCTGAACTTCAATTTGTTTGATCCCTGGATAGATAGAACTAGCTGCTTCATAGTTGTTGATTAATGCATTTAATGGACAATGATGTGGCTGCAGGGTATGAAATACTCTAGAATCTATCTCAGAGATGATACCTGATGGAATCAGAGGACATTTGAAGGTGTTAAGGAGATGATGATGCCATCCATGTGGTAGTATGAATGATCTTTCCTGACTAGGCATGGATGACAGAGGTTCTAAACTTTGTACCTCCTCTTTCCACAACAACCGATGAACAAGAAGTTGATCATCAGTTAGTCCTTCTGATTGTAATGTTTCAATTAGGACAGTTTCATTCTCGAATATTTCTCTTTCTGGTGTAGTGATTTCCTCAATATGTTCCTTCACTACAACTGTAGCCAAAGTAGCAATGGTTTCTTGTTCTTCATCAGATTCAGGATACCAAATTTGTCCAGAAAATTTAGTTGAAGGTTGAGTTGGTGGATACAAAGAAATTTTCTTCAGGTCAACACCATTAGAAATGGTCATTTCTCCTGACCTGTAGTCTATAAAAGTAGCTGTAGTAGCCAGCCAAGGTCGTCCTAGAATGATAGGGTATCCATTGACTGAAGTTCTAGGCTGCAACACTAAGAAGTCTACAGGATATTCCCAAGAAGAGACTTCAATGGCTACATCTTCTAGGATACCTTCTAGTTTAGCTACTGACCTATCTGCCATTTCCAAAACTATGGTGGTAGGACTGAGATTATTGAGCTACAGTTTTTGCATTGTGTCCTTAGTCATTACATTAATTGCAGCTCCAAGATCAATTAGCACATTAGGAATTTGCATCACCCCAATAGTAATTGTAACTATTGGACTACCTGGGTCACCATACTTGGGAGGAACTAGTTTCCCAGCCAATAGATCAGCTAATTTTCCTTCTACCTGAACAGTTTTAGGAAAGGCCTTCTTTTTTTACCAGGTTTCTTGATACATAACTCCTGAATAGTCTTTTTGATTAAAGGCACATCCCTTATTGCTTGCAGCAAAGGGAGAGAAATTGACATCTTTTTGAGTTCTATCACTAATTCTGATTCAGGGGTAGTATCAATATGATCAAATCTTTCAGGGTATGGTAATGCTACTGGAGAAGATTCCTGCATTTTTTTTGTTATTTCTTCTTTTTGTTTTTGTTGCAGTGTCTCTTGATTTGGAGGTTCTTGTTTCTCACTAATTTCTTCAATGGTGGGTGGAACAGGTTCAGGTAAAATCTTTCCTGAACGCAGCTGGATGTTACTACAGTCAAGTACATGAACTATAGCAGTGTCTTCAGACTCAACCTCATAAATAGGGGTTGTTTGTCTGGTATTATTTGGGTTAGTCACAGGCTGAGCTGGGAGTGGAGGTTGTTTCACTGGTTGTGTTTGTTGATGTTGTGCTCTTCCCTAAAAATTTGGATTAGGAGCGGGCAGCAAGTTTTGAGCTTGCCCTTGATACCTTTGTTGTCCTTGATATGGTGGATATTGTTGTCCTTGATATGGTGGATATTGTTGTCCCCATATTTGTCCTTGTTGTGTCCATTGTGGATGAATGGTATGCCAAGGTGGGTTCATCCACCCAGACTGTGACCAATCTGGAGGAGCTGTCCAAGGTTGGTTCCAAGGTTGTGCAGAGACTTCTGCCTATCCCCATGGCATATTCATATTCCAAGGAGATTGTCCCCAATTTGGAAATCTAGGAGCATTGGGATATTGTGCATAGCCACCACCGGATCTCTGCCCAATAGCATTAAGTTCTTCTGTTTGGGTGCCCAAAACAGATTTTAGATGAGGCAACAAAGGACATTTATCTGTTGAATGTTCCTTGGAACAAATTCCACAAATAGAAGTTTTGTTTAATGGGCAATCCTGCAAGGCATGCTTATTCCTACATCTTGGGCAATAAATTGCCAAAGGTGGTGTAGAATTAGATTTTGTGTTTCTCTCACCTAATGCAGTATTAAGTTGAACAAGGATATCAGTTTTTAAATTAGCCATTTCCTCCATCAACTCCTTCATGTCATTATTGCCAGAATTTTGCTTCTTTCTTCGTTGGTGAGTGCGGGAATAATTTTTGCATAACTCCACAATATCTTCAATGTCAAGTTGATCTATGTCTCCTCTTCCCATTAAATCTAACACTTCCCTAGATTCATCCTGCAATCCTCTTAAGAAGATAGGTTTTAAGAAATATGGTTCTACAACACCACATCTCTTTTGGACAAAGGCAAAGCGATCAAGATAATCCTCTAAACTCTCATCCTCTTCTTGCTTAATCCGAAACAACTCATCTTTCCTGTTTCGTACTCTACAATAATCCTGATATTTATTTAAGAATGCAGTCTCCATGTCATCCCAAGTACGGATTGAATTAGGTTCAAGATTACTCATAAACCATCGGAGAGCAGCATCCTTAAGTGTGGAAGGAAACAATTTCAATTTTTGATTATCATTTATGTAGTCATAAGTCTGACATAACACTTTGAATTCAAACAAAAATTGATCAGGATCTTCTAAAACAGTTCCCCTAAAAATTGGCAATATGGATGGAGAAATAGTTTTCATGGGGGCATCTAGAGTTGGATCCAACCGTATGGGGTATTCAAAAGTTTTAGGAGGATCATCAACATTATCATACCCACCTGGAGGTGTTGCTACTGCTGCCATAGTTGTTTTCTTTCTTGAGTATGATGTGGATTGTCCAGGCTTAGGGGAATGTTTAGCAGCAAGTGCTTCAAAAAGCTCTTGTTCTAATCTTTCCAAAGCTTCAACTGATGAAGAAGGTATGTCTTGCTTAATTTCCCCAGGGATTTCATACACAGGAAATTCTTCATATGATCGTGAAGGACGCTTTGGTGGTTCAGAGCTGGTTCGGATAAACCTCCCTCTTTCGTCTCTTGGCCTATGCATTCATGCCTATTCACTAAATAGATTCTAATATATATATGTAGATTAATTTATAATGGAGTTACAAAGGATTTTAATTAATTTATAATAAAATAAAAATGTTTAATTATTATAATTTTTTTTTTTTTTTTTTTTTAAATTAAGGGAAGAAGGTTTTGAAAAGGCCTCAAAACTTTTTATAATAAAAAAAAAAAATAGTAAACCAAAACAGTGCACTTCAACACTTAAATAGAAGAGTACCACTTAAATAGAAGAACACACACGGAAACTAAACTGTACTGCAACACATAATTATTATAATTTATTATCGAAGAAGAAAAATATGGAAAAGTTAAGTTCTGATCAATATAATATTCTCTGTAGTTCTTATAACCATATTTAAATTCATTGAAGGATTATAAAGTAGCTATAATGTTTTTTTATAATATCCTCGACTCTTCAAAATCATATGTAAATGATCAACTTATTATTAATTTTATAATAAAGAAAGTGAGGATCCAACAAACAATAACATTTTTTTTAATGTTAATAATATTATGGAAATAGAATATATATATATATATATATATATATATATATATATATATATATATAGAAAATAGAATTTACTAAATTAACTTTTAAGTTTTATAAGTTTTATAATATAATTATTTTAAACTTGGGTTTTTGGGATCAACATGCTTAGAATAATTCTTACCCATTTTCATTGACTCCCTTTGTACAATATCCAGATAACTTTTACCCTAAGAGCTAAGTTTGCATTTGTAAGAGATCTTCAACCAAGACCTCCCTTAGTTTTTGCATCACATGCCTTGCTCCATTTCACCAAAGGAAAATTCCTTTTATCATGTAAAAATGACCATAAAAATGATTGCATAATAAAGATTAAACTTTTTTCAACTGATTTTGGCATAGAATTTAATGACATATAATATGTTGGAATGGCTTGTAATACTGACTTTATTAACTATAATCTTCCTACTAATGATAACCATATACCTTTTCAAGCTAGAAGTTTATTTTAAACTTTACTAATAACAGGATTCCATAAATCTATCTTCATTCTCCCCTAAAATAAAGGTATCCCTAGATAAGTTGTTGGTAAATTTGACTCCTTCATTTGAAGCAACCTACTAATTATTGCTTTGATATTAGTAGGAGTGTTAAGGAAGTAAATTTTGGATTTAGTCCTATTTATTTTTTTCCCTGAAGCTCTTTCGTACTCTTTTAAAACGTTATTCAAAGCTCTAGTCTCATTTATCCTTGTCCTTCCAAAAAGGTTGTATCATCTACAAATTGTTGATGGGTGATGTTATCGATGTTATTGATAACCCTAAGTCCACTTATAAGCTCATATTTGTATGCCTTCTTTAAGTTTCTACTCAAAACTTCTACCATAATAATGAAAAATAAGGAGATAGAGGATCTCCTTGTCTAAGGCGTCTCTTGGCTTTAAAGGATTCTGTCACTAACCCATTGACCAACACTAAATAAGAAACTTTAGAGACACAAGCTTTAATCCATGGGTGGTGGGAACTAGAGAAAATAATTTTATTTGGATGGATACTTGGTGTGATAAAAAATCACTCAATTTAGATCAAGTTTTGAAACCTTGGATGAGATTGATTCAAGACAAATATGATGATAGGGTTTCAAATATTTTGTACAAGGATCGAGAAGGAGGATACAAATGGAAAGAAGATTTTTTTACAAGTATACAAGACATTGATGCTAGGAGGCAATTGAGTAGAAAGATAACAACTGTGATTATTTCTAGGGGTGCCAAGGATAAATTGGTTTGGGAGTTGAATAACTTAGGAGAATACACAACAAGAAGTGGATATAATTTTCAACGCCAACATAATAATAATATCACTAGAATATGGAGAGATATTTGGGATAGTCCAAGCATTCCTAAAATTAAAATATGTGTTTGGCTAGTAGGTCATAGAAGAATTTTATCCTAGGAGAACCTTAGGAAAAGACGTTTTCATGACCCCTCTCAATGTGTTTTCTGTAATAAGGAGGAGAGTATTGACCATCTCTTGGGACATTGCTCAATAGTTTGGAATCTATGGAAATAGATTCTTAGTATGTTTGGTAAATGCATGGTGATGAATAGCAGAATTGAATATTGGTTAAAGCAATGGTAGAGCACTTACAAAAATAAGGCTTTACAGACAATATGGGATATATCAAAAGATATAATACTTTGGACTACATGGTTAGAAAGAAATAGAAGAATATTTAGAGGAAACAAAAGCAGTTTAGAGGTAATAAAAAAGAAGATAAGTTTAGCCATAGAGGATTCTAAACAAACTCTATCAAATCACCCAACCCTTAATTTGGAAGCAAATAGTCTTGATAGATGGAGTCAAGTCATTAAATAGAATTATGATGTTGGGTACAAGAGAAGCAAAAATAAGGTAAAGTATATAAAGTGGAGACCACCAGATGAGGAGTGGGTTAAGTTGAATTTTGATGGAGCATCTAAAGGAAATACGTGACCAACAAGAGGAGGAGGAATAATTAGAAATAATAGAGGAGAGATTTTATCTCATTATGCTTTCCATAGCGGATTTAAGACAAATAATGAAGTTGAAGTTTGAGCAGACTTTAGAAGCGTTAAAAATATGTAAAAAAATAAAATAGAATAGAGTATGGATGGAAGGTGATTCTCTCATAGTAATAAATACAATTCTGAGGAAAGTAAAGGCTCCATGGAACAAACAAGAGATAATTATGGAAATTCAAGATCTCTTTAAGAATATAAAGAAATCAGGTTTACACATATATTAAGAGAAGGAAACAAATGTGCAGATAAGCTAGTCAGTAGAGGGGTTTTGATTGAGGATCATGAAGTTAAACTCTCCTTTCCATGCTTAGAGGAAGTAGACAGTTTAGTTGAAGTTGACAAAAAATGTTGATTCCCTAAATCTATTTATGATTAAGATTTACTTTAATGCTTTCCATTGGTAATATATGTTTTATTTTGTAAGCAATCCAGATTTGATAAAGCAGACTATGATAATACGATGTTTTGGAAATATTACTCTACTAAGATGCAAAGCATAGATAGTAGAGAAGAAGTTTTGGTATTGTGAAGGCTGCTATAGGAAATTGTCAAGAAAGATGCTAAATTCTAGAGTAATTGTATTCAAACAAATATTTTGAAAAGATCCAAAAAATGAAAATCAAGAATTCAAACATTTTATGTAAAATGATGTAGGTTTCTAGCTATAGCATCTCAATTAAAATGATAAGTGTATCTATTTGTAAACTCTCAAGCTCTAAAGAAGAGAGATGTAATTTGTTAAGAGTGGAGGACCCGAATAAAACTCCTTATTATCAAAAAAAAAATAAAATAATATATATTTTATTCTCACACATTGTTTTGATAATTTAAACTAAGATTTTCTTAAAAAAAACCAAAAACAAATCATTAATTTTTTATAAAAAATTATTCTATACTCTTCCTGTAATTTCTATTACAAATTTCATTCCACTTAAATACATAATCCTCTTTCCTTCAAATTTTATTTTTCAAAAAAATAAAATAAAATTAAAAATATTAATAAATACAAACAACATCTTTCAATGCACCTAAACCCATTAAAAAATTAAGCTATCCTAACCTATAGGACGTCATATTTGTGAAATAAAGATTAGCTAGGAATACCAAGAATTCATCGGACCACTGCTCGCCGTATCGCCAAAAGCCATCGTCTCGCACCTTATTGAACCTACTGTAGGATGCTTTGGTGTCTGCGGTAGACATTGTAATTGTTTGGACCCTTTTATTTCTTTCTCGGTACTTTCCTTTCTCGATTTGCCCGAGAACCGTTGAACAACCGAATACCCTTATCTTTTCCACACTTTGTAAATGCCAATAATTCTCTGGCAAAATCCTCAATGCTTCGCACAGGACAACTGTGAATGTCTTGAGCGAAGGCATGGCTCCTTCCTCCACCACTGGCAACTCCTCCAACCTATCTAATTCGGTCAGAGAAAATACCTCCAGCAATGGAAATGCTCCTCTCTCACCAAATGCCTGAGGCAACTTCTCTATACTGCGGCAGGAAGCGATATCCAGTTGCTTCAGCCTAGCAAGCTTGTGCATGTCAGCAGGTACTTCTTTTAATGCGTGACAATTAGTCAAACGGAGAAAGCCTAACAGGTGAAATCCACAAAATGAATGCTCTATTTTGATCAATTGATTGCAATTTAGCCATAGTTTCCTCAATTTTGACATGGCAACAAAGTTCGCCGGTAGTTTTTCCATCATTGTGACATAGAAGAGGAGAGATTCCATATGCACCATGCTTCCCAGCATTTCATCTCCGATTGTTTTCCCATTGATTTGTAGAGACAGTGTTTGTAGTTGCTTTAGAGTGTTTAAATCATTGATTGACAGCAGACGTCCTTTTCTCTTTTCCCGCCCACTCTCTATCCATGCTTTTGGGCAAGCAATAACATTTAAGTCCTGTAAAGAGGCAAGCTGCGAAATTCCATAAGGTATGGATTGTAAATCTGCACAATTAGAAATGTTCAAATACTTCAGGGAACTCAAATTATTGATTCTGGACGGCAGTTCCTGGATACTAGATCCCCACAGGATCAGTATTTGAAGCTTCTTCAGTGCAGTGATAGAATTGGGCAGTTTCTTGATAGGCACTTTGACTAAATATAAACAAACCAAATGCTTCAACTCTCCTATGCTTTCGGGCAGTGACTCAATGGATGTCCTTGACAAATTCAGGAATCGGAGAGATGTCATACTGCCGATCACTTCTTTTGGTATTACTTTCAGATCTACATTTCCTCTCAGAGACAAGAAGCGCATATGTGGACCTCTAAATGTCTGAGGAACACTCGTTAACCTGTTGCGGGCCAATGAAATTCTTATATGTTTCAAACAGTCAACAGCTGGAAACTGTTCGAGGCCCCTTCCTGCTTGAAACGAACAATTTTCTTCCTTCCCAGCAATTTGCCTTGCTAAATCCTGCAACACATCGTGCACCCTGAAACACATCACGTCTCCATAAATATCTTTCTCAATTACTTCAATCAGACAGAGATCAGCTAAAAGATTAACATAATTCTGCCCAGTTTGCAGTGGATCGTCTCCTTGTGGCAATTCTCCCATCCATAAGAAAGCCGCATCAGCAGTTGTTATTATTTCATCTTCTTGGAAGGCAGCGAGGTAGACAAAGCATAATTGCAGGGTAACATCATTGTGAGCCAAAATATCATAGCTTAATCGGAGTCTACCATAAAGTGACTCCGTTACATCACGATTCTTTAGAGACTCTGCATCCTGCAACTTATTGAGCATAAATTCCCATTCATTTCTGTAGACGATCCCTGACATGGACCGTGCAATTACCTTGATTGCTAGAGGAAGGCCCCCGCACTCATTGCAAACACCTCTGGCTATTTCTTCGTTGATGGTTCTGGGTAAATTCCCATCAGTATGTGGAAAAGCATAAGAAACAAACAGTTGCCAACTATCATCCTCATCCAGGTCATCCATACTCACGGTGGAAGAATCTGAAATTCCTACCCCTAACAGAGCTCTCCGATCTCTTGAACTCACAATGATTATGCTACGGTTGGCTGGTGAAAGATGTGATGAAGGCACAGCCAGGTCCTCCAATAAGGAGCTTGCACCTGCTTCCCAAACATCATCTAGAAACAAGGCAAATTTATTTTCCCTCAATTTTGTATCTAGCCACGTTTGCACATGATCTCCCTCCCGCCTCTCTATTCTTTCATTTAATTTGAAAGTTATTTGCTTGACAAGCTCTTCTCTGAGGATATCAATGGACGGAGTTTGGGAAACAGTAAGCCAGAGTAATAAGTTATTGGAAAATAAATTTTGTACCTGAGGGCTGTTGAAGAGTCTTTTGAGAAGCAAAGTCTTCCCTGATCCTCCCTTACCCACAACGCCAATGCGGGAGGTATTCTGCACTAACTGCTGAACTCTTGTGAAGACCATGTCTTGCCCAACAATAAGCGGCTCCCCTATATACTTGGTCCTTTCTATCACCGGCGGCGCCGAGCTGGAACTGGTCGATGCCGCAATTTCTCCGTTGGACTGCTGAACAGATCTTAGGGATTGGACAAGCTGGGTGGTGATGCCAATCAACGTTGCATACTCTAGATGCTTCTTTATGCTTGTGATAATACTAGAAATATAATTACTCGTTTTATAACGAGAAATGACATTATATCTTGAAATTGTGCACTCCTCAACTACTTCATTTGCTTGCTGGAGAAGCTCGTCTAATCGTTTGAGCCATTTATTTACAGGTTCTGGAATAAGATTTTCAGAAGGGCTAAACTGACCTGAGGTGAGGGCGACTCGATACTTCTGCATAGCGGAGTTGATATCTTGAAGACTGCTAAGCAGAGTGCCAAGGTCTTCCAACTGGTTCCTGCAACGGACGGCAATGGAGATGTGGCGAAGAATCTTCTTGATTGTCATGTCTATGCCTACGCCAACAAATCCGGAGACGACTAAACTGCCTGGGTCTCCCATTTTGTCAGAAAACAAAGATAACCTGTGGAATCTTCAGAGAACAAAGACTCAATGTTAACTGGGAATGCTACTCTCAAATTTTCAAAGCAATCCAATCCTTATAAAAGGAGGGCAGATGCCGAGAATGCAGGAAGCATCGAAGACTGACAATATGTCCAGGTTCTCGGAATTGAAATGTTGCAGGGGAACCGGTAAAAGCCGGTGGTGATTTACATGTTTTGTGTTTAGATGGTATTGTAATGAAACTTTATTTGTACATAATGTGGGTTGGAATAATAAACAATGAGAACGAATTTTTACAAAGTAAGATGCAACTAGCAGAATGGAATAATGTCCAAATTACTTTTATAAAGTAAGATACCAAAGTTAGAAAGGGACCGAGGGGAAAGGGGAAAAGTAAAAAGCAAAACAAAATTATAGGGGGAAAGGAAGGGTAATAAGCATCCCAGGTGAAAATATAGAGGCGGAAAGGAATTTAAGCTGTACATTTTTAACATCAATAATTTTAATAAAAATGTATATAATATCTTATACTTTTCTTTCTTCTTAATCAAAGCCAGTCCCTTGATTAACTTAAAATATAAATTAATTATAACAATGTGTTACAAATACTATCCAAAGAGTTAATTATTATACATTTTCAAACTACATAAACATAAATTTATGTTTTAGAGGATAATTCTTTTTTATATATTTTAATTTAATAATCTGTTTATTTAATCTATATTATTAAATTTTTATTGTAATTAATTTAATAAAATAAATAAATATTTAAAATATTTTTTTAATTTAGAAAAAAATCTTTGCAAAACCTCTATATTATTAAATTTTTATTGTAATTAATTTAATAATATAAATAAGTATTTAATTTTTTTTTAATTTATCGAAAACCCTTTGGGAAGCCATCACGATTAGGGGGTTCTATACCATCAAAATCATTAGGGAGTTGTGTCATGCCCTAACCGCATCAGCTGGATTTTGGGTACCTGATGTGCATTTGGTAAGGTGATATTTGGATCAAAGACCTTCTTTGGAGGATTGCCTTACCCTCTCCAACTCACTTTGATGTGCATTTGGTAGAATGGATTGATCCTTCATGGTCTTAAGGACTCAGTACCAGACTGGGATACAAATTTCATCCAAGCCACTCTATCTACATCATGTTGACCATCTACAGACACTTGGGTTAAACATCGATTAGATTTTGATATCAGAGGAAAAATGGTTTGGGTTAGTATTTTCAATTTATGAAATGCACTCCTTCATCCTCGATGATCAAATGGACCAATGAGCAATCAAAATCTTGGATCCAAAACCTCTTAAGACCTATGGTTCTACACACATGGAATAAATTTGAAGCAAAAGTGGTTGCTTTGTGTAGGATTAAAGCCTTGAAGAATCATCAAGTTGTACCATATGCTCTTACTAGATGAGTCTAACTACAGTTCTTGTTGTTCTAGATACTCCTAGTAAAGATTGTGGAAATTTTTTTGAGAATTATTTCATGCCAATATGGAATTTTTGCTAGAAAACAAAGAATAATTCAAATTTCAATGGTCAACAACATAGAAAGAAACTTTAGACACGAGAAGGAAGCCAAGTCTCCTATGGTCCATACCAACAACTTGGATCTTTATAAACTTTGAAAAGCAACATTAGTCATATATTTTCAGATTAGCAAAAATATTAGCCTGTTAGAATGGTGACACACATTGATGAAGATACTTTTTGTTTTGCCTTACATGCTCCTACATCAAGCTACTTTTTAGGTTGGAAATTTTTCCTCCAAGTATCAATTACAAATGGGCTATTATCACACCAAAGAAGATACTTAGAGCAAGGTTGTTGACAATAGGATGAGCAATAAAATAAGACTTGAAGCTCCTACAATAATGATGTGTAGAAATGTAAATTTTGAAATATGCTATTAATAGAAAGTGACAAAAATACTACAATATAATATGGAGGAAATGAATACTCTACAACGGATGCTAAAGAACTACATTGTACTCTCTCACCAATCTATATGGTGATCTACCATGTATACCTACTACTACCTACAAGGATAACTATTCACTCACTATGAGGCCCTTTATATAGTAATATGGATTTCTTGGCCAATACTCTACCTACATGTACAAGGGGATACCTTGCACATTTATAAATTGCACATAGAAACTTGTGCATTTATTATATTACTTGACGTAACTAGCTAACTACACCCTAAAGTAATCTACTACTCTATTTATGTACCAAGGGTGGTACATTTACATGACACAGATGATATAATACACTCTAACAAAATATTGGATCACATTCTAAATACTAATGACAATATGACAATGACCATGTTGACTATGCAATACATGTTGTGTTGGATGAGTTGTCAGCATATGTAGAAATTTCCATCATGCCAAATAAATTTATACGATCAACCATTTTTTGTAGACCCTTTTCATAACACTATTTAATAGTACCTTTATGCAGGTGCTTTTCGTAACTTGTTGTTGATGTATTTTCTCATGTGTTGATTCATCTGCATTCGGTTGTTATATTTCGTGTGAACTCCTTGCAATATCCACTACATGAAAATACAACAATCTTACATAAATTGCATAAAATTACCATCATATGTCACATAATATCTCATGGATTAGTCTTATAAAAAATCATATAAATTGTGCATAACACTTGTCAAAACATATTCATAATCGTGATATCTGCATTTAAAAACCATAATAAAACTGCATATTATAATTATAATTTACCACTCATCAATATGTCTATTAAAGTTATGGCTAGCTATCTTTTAGAGATTTATATATGAGATAAATCAAGATTTATTCTCAGCTCATAAATATGAAGAGGTTAAAAGGCTTCTTCAAAACTTATACAAGTGTGTTAATTATATGTGATGCAAGTAGTTAACTAATTCACATCTATGGAAGCAAATGAAAGAGATTTTGGAAGCTGACCAAAGTAATTTGGAGCCTTTTTAAGCAAGTAATAAATAAAATTAAATATGACCAAAGTTATTTGGTGTGTTTTGTAAAGCTAAAAAGTAAAATAAATGCTTTTGTAAACTTCCCAAAGCAATTTTGGGGCTTTTGTAAAAGTGAAAGATGCAAAATTTTTGAAACTAAACTTGCTATTTTTGAACCAGATACATAGAGTTTTCAAAATTTACCTGTGGTCTCCAGCTCCTGAAATCCTCCATGACTAAGTTTATAGGTTTGACACATGTCTCATATCCGATCGTAGGTTATCGTATGACTAAAATGGTCACACCTTACCTTGTGATCCAAACCATAGTAGGATTTTTTCCAAGTTTAGACTTATTGATAATCTATGTGGTATGGTAGCTGGCTTGTGTATAGATACCTGCAACAATAGAAGACAAAATGATAGTTTTTGTTATGAAAATCTATCTACACAAAAGAAATGAAAGCACAAAGTAAAATTTGCAAGATGGTGTGGTATCGAGTTTTGCAAAAGCTAAAAGCAAAGGAAAGGTGTTTGATTACACTTGTAAGGGCACTATTTTTGTCAAGTAGTTTGACCTAAAAAGGCATGATGGCAAGGGAGATAGCAATATTTTGTGAGGGAAAATTAGTCCCTCAAAATTACCTACAACTATGGAGTTGTTGGCTATGTAGGAACTGGTATCTGAACCAATTTTTAGAGTGCTTTGTGTAGTCCCAAGTACCTTGCAACTAAAATGATCGCACCTCACATTGCAACCCTAGTTCATAGATCAAAAATACTTTTGTATTGGACCTAAGTTGCGTTTAAATGTTTTATAATTTCTTGTGCTTGTTTTGTGTCACCTATAGCATAGAAATATGGCAAAATATCAATTAAAAAGCTAAAAGGTTAATAAAAAACAAATAACATGGTGGGGTGTCCCACTGGCATGCTAGAATGAACTGATGGAAAACTGTGTTATTCGTAAGTTGATGATTAAATGGGTTAAAATAGATTCCCTTTTACCAAAGTGTCTTTCGAAGGCTACAAAATGTATTTGAAGAGATGAAAAAGCCTCTTCCAATAAGCAGGTCAACAATAACAAGAGTATTCTAGAAGATCCTCAAAATGAGTGGGTTTATTGCTTGTGTGCCACTATCGATCAAACCTACCCTCAAGACCTACAAGACCTACAAGACCTATAAAAAGAGGTTAGAACATTTAGGGGTCCATTTCAATCAGACCCCTCATGTTTACAAAAAAAAAGACACCAAAATAAAGCTAATTCATTACAAAATCATTGAAAATGATTACAAAACTAGTATGGGTAGCAATACTTACCTACTTGGAGGGTTTTTTGTTCTTTTGGTGTCTGAAACTAGCCCTTGAAAAGGGTCACACCATAAGGTTCAATCATTTGGGTCCTAGGTTTATTGGGACTATGATATCCTGATAGAATTCTAGGTGGTACAAAGTGGTATGTTGTTGTTGTTGGAGCTCCTGTCTTCATCAAGTCACCTTGAAAACCAACAATAAAGAGCAATTTGGGATAAAAAAAGGGTGTAAAAATATGTTTTGTATGGTGATTGATGGAGATTGATGGTAAAGTGAGTGGAGTGTAGTTTAGCCTAGACGGATTTTAGAAACGTTTGGGTATGCAAATGTTGGATGTATGAATATGGAGTAAAAGAGCCTCTATTTATAGAATTTGGAGAGGTTAGGGGGGTTGAGGTGTCCTACGAGGTTTCTCCCAACGTGGTATGCCTTATAAGTGCACTTGGATGAGATAATACCTCACCCATATACATGTCATAAATGAGCATGGGGATGTGGAGTGGAGTTGGGGTTATATCCTAACCATAGTAGGATTAACCATGGTTCAAGATATGACTTGGGTGAGGTGGAAGATGACTCTTCCTTGCCCATGCTTTGAAATACAAAAAGTCTTCAAAAGTTATTTATGAATTTAAATGCACATGGGGATTTGAAATGGATCAAGGGTTAGATTGACCCTAGGTTAGATGTTGACTTTGGGTGAGGTGGAGGGTGACTCACCATGTCTCCCATGCTTTGGGACACAAAAGTATTCAAATTCTATTTAAGGCACTAAATGCACATGGGGAGATGTGTGGAGCAAGGGTTAAAGTTAACCCTAATTAGGTTGACCATAGGTTTAGCTAGGGTCAAATGGGTGAGGTGGAGGCTAGGCTAGTCAAAGAGTAGACTAGGTGAGGTGGTCATGAATCATATTGACCATGGGTGGAGTTTGACTATGAGGTGGATTTTGACCAAGGTTAAGCTAAGATGATGGTCGCATGAGGACCCAAAGTTAAGCATAGAAAAGGGCTTAAGTGGACCAAGGAGGATTATGAATAGTGCATGAATAATGCTTTTGATAAATTAATAGTGTTTTGAGACTAAAATATACAAATATTGTGGGTTTTGTAGATTGATCAACCATGATCATGGTAGATATGATAATGTGTGATTTTTGGGTGTTTATATATACAAATAAAGTCCTTATAGAATCAAATACAATAGTTTTTGGAAAGTCTCAATGAAGCATAAACACTAGCACAATTATAGGTGAAGGATGTTGAGAACTAGGCCCTTTAGAAAAAAGTGTAATACCTACAACAAGATCTTTCTATGGCCCAAAAACAAATCGAAGCCTCTTGGATATCAAAAGATGCATGCCAAACCACTCACATAGCGCAAGATGACTTCAAATATATGTAGAATAATATCACAAAAAAACACTCAAAAAACACATGCCATCATTGATGCAATAAACAAATCCTCCAACCAATAGGTTTGTTTAGTCAAGAATAGGGAAATAATATATTTGATAGTGACAAAACTCATTGAGGATGTGAGGTCCTTAATTCACCTGTCACCACTAAGAAATTTTTTTGCATAGAGTGAATGAAGTCATTGTGAATGACTCATACCTCTATGGTGAGTGGATTGTCATCCTCCCTCACTCCAAGGATGATCGTAAAGTCATTTTTGTTAAAATAGTTGAATATTTGACTAAGTTTTCTAATTGGTCGAACAATTTAGATGAGAATTTTTTTAACGTTTCAAATAAGTTGGCTACACTACAATCCGAGGTGGTAGAGTTGGGAAAGCAATGCAAAGCCCCTTCATATAAGAAATTTTATAACTTAACCTCTATTCATGATAAGGCTAAAATATTTTGGGCCCCAACACAACAAGAGTGGAATGCAACCAAGCAGATTCTAGGCCTAGAAGTTGAAAATATTGCATCCTGCTCAAAGGATATAGAGGACCCTACAACAAAAGGAAAGGATTATGGTTTAGGAAAGCAAGAACCCATAGCCCAAGAATAAGGTCATTTGAGTTTAAAAAATTTCTAAATAAAATTCCCTTGAAGGAACCAATAATGTAGTCAAGTTCTTTGCCTACATTCACAAGTGCAAATACGCAATGCCATAATTGTACATCTTTTCTTAAAATTTTTTACTTTTCAAGCTTGAACAATCTTTTTGGACCTATTCTTATTTCAAATTCTTTCTTTAGGAGCCCAAGGAAGCAATTTTAGACTTAAAAATACTTAAATTGCTCATTCATTAAAGTAGGAAGGTTTTTATCTAGATTCGCTTCATACTCTTTAAAACCAAACTTACAAAATCTCAATGACCAAAACAAGTTTTTGGTGATGCCATCAAGGCGCTTCAATATCTCTGGTACAATGAGAAGCTTTTGGGGTGGAGAGTATTCATTTTGACAACTAACGAAAGACTAAAGGGCAACAAGCTAAAACAATTTTGTAATGAAGTTAGCTTGGCATCCAAAAGTTTTGACCTAGTGAAAAGCTTGCACTAAGCAAGAAAGCAACTTGAAGCACAAGTCAAAGAAAAGTAGCATTCGAACTAGAGTTTCTCAACATGGAAGATGACATTAGAACATAAGATGTCCAACATGCTTGAAAATTAAAATTATTTTAAGAAACAAATGCAGGCACTCACAAAACAAAGTAGTTAGGCAAAAATTGTAATTGTCAAAACATGAAAGCCACAACCAACCCAATAAATCACAACTGCAAGATGACTAATAGAGAATGTGTTGAATGTGCTAATGATTCTTAGTGATGCCAAATCATCCTTGATTATGTAAAACTATTTTAGTTATGATTGTACATAATAGTCAATTTCATTTATAGCTTAGAGAATACTATAAATACAGGAATGTTGCTCAATGTAAAGGGTCATATAATTCAGGGTTTACCTTTTGTAAGCTTAGTGTTCATGATATCTAAATATAATCAAGAGTTGTTTGGCCTCTCCCAATTGAAGTATAGAATTATTGATTGTGGTAATATTTGCACTTTTAGAAATTTTTCTTATGCTTTTGTTGAAATATGATATGTTAATCTTGAAGTTGTTTGACTTCTTTCAAATGAAGTGTTTGAATATTGGATGTTGTGATATTTGAGCTTATTGTATTTTTTGTATAACTTTAATTGAGACTTGGTCTATTAGGCATTGCTTGTAATAAATGGTTAATGTTCATTCAACTAAAAACTATGTTGTTTGAGCTCCAATCATAATTAACACTCTCTCTATCCATATCTTTTCTCTCAATTTTATCCTTTTTTCTATATTTTAGCTTTTACACAATAGGAATTAGGAGTTGACCTTCTTCGAAAGTTGACTTAGGAGTGATTCTAAGACATCCAATCTTGACCTTTGTCTAGGGCACAAATCTATTCTAGACAGGTTGGAAGATTAAGAGACCCCTCACACACTCCACCAAGGGAATCCCTAGTAGAGGTGATTGGTGATGGCAGTAATAATTTCTCATTTAAGGACTTGAAGGCCTTCAACATTAATGGTTTTGAATCCAAATGCCTCGAAGCAGTCAATTATTGAATGGAGAATGATCCTAGGCATGAATTAGAGATGACATCTCGGATCTCCTACACAAATTTTTGGAGGTGAAAACTCTCTGATTTTGTTTATAAATAGGCATGCAATTTTTACTATAAGACATTGGAAGCTACTTGCTCATGCCTAATACCTAGCCTTGTATGCTCTTCCCTTCACTCCTTTTTTTGTGTATAAGCTAGATATGAGCCTTATGTTCCATTGCTAAGGAGCATCAAACCTCTTTTGGTCTTATGTCTCTATAATTTCTTAACATATGTAATGAGTTGTGACTAATTTTACTTTGATCTACTTCTTGTGTGTGTTTGAACGCTTAGGTGTGGATTGAAACCGTGTTGAATTTTTAGTTGTTAGCATGCGATAAATATATTCACTTAGTAAGGCTCGATCTCCTCTTAGAGTGGCTCCCTTTGTTTAGTTATTATGTTTATTCACTCTTTTAAGGATTGGTTTTGTTTTTGGCCTCACATCTTTACAATGTTGATTGTTTGGGTGGCCTTACACCCAAAACTGAGATTTTTCTAGCTCCACTTTTATTATAACCTCTCTTTTTTTATTAAAAAAGTACCTTCCTCGTGCAAATATGTTTCTACTTATTGGAAAACTAACCAAAATCCCATGGAAAGCCTAGTGTTTTTTCCTCTGGATGGGTAGGGGGGGGCTTAATAAGGTTCCTTCATTTAGAAGTTAGGTTTATTACTTTTTTAGTGTTGTTAACTTTCGGTTTTAACTTTCAAATGTTTTTGTAGTCTTGTACTTACACGCAAGATGGACATCAGAAATCCACGTGTTATTAAAAACGAAGAATACGGGAAGTGGAAGTGGACGTCAGCCGTCCATGACTTTCTTCGGGTCATCAAATTCTCGTGATAGAAAAAATAAGGAAAAATGGACGGGAAGTGGAAGCGAACGTCAGCCGTCCATCCGATATCGTCAATCCGCGTGGTAGAAAAAAATGGGAGAAAACATAGACGGCAAGTGGGAACCGACGTCCGCGTCCATGACTTTATCCGTTCGACATCGTCAAATCCGCGTGTTAGAAAAAAGTTATGGAGAGGAAGTCGACATGGACTCTCAGCTGTCCATAACTTTTTCTCCCAGACAAATCTGCGTGTTATAAGGGGTCATCCATAACTTTCTCCCATATAGTCCGTCAATTGGGCGTGTTAGAAGAGGTAATGCCGGCAGCCTTCCATGACTTTCACTCTCTATATCTTCTTTGTTTTTGATGATTTGCGAATGTATAGGATGAAAAATTATAAGATTCTAATATATATGCAGAGTAATTTATAATGGAGTTAGAAAGGATTTTAATTTATTTATAATAAAATAAAAATATTTAATTATTATAATTTTTTTTTTTAAATTAAGGGAAGTAGGTTTTGAAAAGGCCTCGGAATTTTTTATAATAAAAAAAAAAGACAGCAAACTAAAACAGTGTACTTCAACACTTAAATAAAAAAATACCACTTGCATGGAAACTAAACTATACTACAACACATAATTACTATAATTTATTATGGAAGAAGAAAAATATGGAAAAGTTAAGTGCTAATTAATATAATATTCTCTGTAGTTCTTATAACCATATTTAAATTCATTAAAGGATTATAAAGTAGCTATAATGTTTTTTTATAATATCCTCGACTCTTCAAAATCATATGTAAATGATCAACTTATTATTAATTTTATAATAAAGAAAGTGAGGATCCAACAAACAATAACATTATTTTTAATGTTAATAATATTATGGAAATAGAATATATATATATATATATATATATTTGAAAATAGAATTTACTAAATTAATTTTTAAGTTTTATAAGTTTTATAATATAATTATTTTAAACTTGGGTCAATGGGATCAACATGCTTAGAATAATTCTTACCCATTTTCATTGACTACCTTTGTACAATATCCAGATAACTTTTACCCTAAGAGATAAGTTTGCATTTGTAAGAGATCTTCAACCAAGACCTCCCTTAGTTTTTGCATCACATGACTTGCTCCATTTCACCAAAGGAAAATTCCCTTTATCATGTAAACATGACCATAAAAATGATTGCATAATAAAAATTAAACTTTTTTCAACTGATTTTGGCATAGAATATAATGACATATAATATGTTGGAATGGCTTGTAATACTGACTTTATTAACTATACTCTTCCTACTAATAATAACCATCTACCTTTTCAAGCTGGAAGTTTATTTTAAACTTTACTAATAACAGGATTCCATAAATCTATCTTCATTCTCCCCTAAAATAAAGGTATCCTTAGATAAGTTGTTGGTAAATTTGACTCCTCCATTTGAAGCAACCTACTAATTATTGCTTTGATATTAGTAGGAGTGTTAAGGAAGTAAATTTTGGATTTAGTCCTATTTATTTTTTTCCCTGAAGTTCTTTCGTACTCTTTTAAAACGTTATTCAAAGCTCTAGTCTCATTTATCCTTGCCCTTCCAAAAAAGGTTATATCATCTACAAATTGTTGATGGGTGATGTTATCGATGTTATTGCTAACCTTAAGTCCACTTATAAGCTCATCTTTGTAAGCCTTATTTAAGTTTCTACTCAAAACTTCTGCCGTAATAATGAAAAATAAGGAGATAGAGGATCTCCTTGTCTAAGGCGTCTCTTGGCTTTAAAGGATTCTGTCACTAACCCATTGACCAAAACTGAATAAGAAACTTTAGAGACACAATATTTAATCCATGGGTGGTGGGAACTAGAGAAAACAATTTTATTTGGATGGATACTTGGTGTGATAAAAAACCACTCAATTTAGATCAAGTTTTGAAACCTTGGATGAGATTGATTCAAGACAAATATGATGATAGGGTTTCAAATATTTTGTACAAGGATCGAGAAGGAGGATACAAATCGAAAGAAGATTTTTTTACAAGTATACAAGACATTGATGCTGGGAGGCAATTGAGTAGAAAGATAACAACTATGATTATTTCGAGGGGTGCCAAGGATAAATTGGTTTGGGAGTTGAATAACTTAGGAGAATACACAACAAGAAGTGGATATAATTTTCAACGCCAACATAATAATAATGTCACTAGAATATGGAGAGATATTTGGGATAGCCCAAGCATTCCTAAAATGAAAATATTTGTTTGGCTAGTAGGTCATAGAATAATTTTATCCTAGGAGAACCTTAGGAAAAGAGGTTTTCATGACCCCTCTCAATGTGTTTTCTGTAACAAGGAGGAGAGTATTGACCATCTCTTGGCACATTGCTCAATAGTTTGGAATCTATGGCAATAGATTCTTAGTATGTTTGGTAAATGCATGGTGATGAATAGCAAAATTGAATATTGGTTAAAGCAATGGTAGAGCACTTATAAAAATAATGCTTTACAGACAATATGGGATATATCAAAAGATATAATACTTTGGAATACATGGTTAGAAAGAAATAGAAGAATATTTAGAGGAAAGAAAAGTAGTTTAGAGGTAATAAAAAAAGAAGATATGTTTAGCCATAGAGGATTCTAAATAAACTCTATCAAATCACCCAACCCCTAATTTGGAAGCAAAGAGTCTTGATAGATGGAGTCAAGTCATTAAATATAATTATGATGTTGGGTACAAGAGAAGCAAAAATATGGTAAAGAATATAAAGTGGAGACCACCAGATGAGGAGTGGGTTAAGTTGAATTTTGATGGAGCATCTAAAGGAAATACATGACCAACAAGAGGAGGAGGAATAATTAGAAATAATAGAGGAGAGATTTTATCTCATTATGCTTTCAATAGCGGATTTAAGACAAATAATGAAGTTGAATTTTGAGTAGCTTTAGAAGGGTTAAAAATATGTAAACAAATGAAATAGAATAGAGTATGGATGGAAGGTAATTCTCTCATAGTAATAAATACAATTCTGAGGAAAGCAAAGGCTCCATGGAACAAACAAGAGATAATTATGGAAATTCAAGATCTCTTTAAGAATATAAAGAAATCAGGTTTACACATATATTAAGAGGAGGAAACAAATGTGCAGATAAGCTAGTCAATAGAGGTGTTTTTATTGAGGATCATGAAGTTAAACTCTCCTTTCCATGCTTAGAGGAAGTAGACAGTTTAGTTGAAGTTGACAAAAAATGTTGATTCCCTAAATCTATTTATGATTAAGATTTAATTTAATGCTTTCCATTGGTAATATATGTTTTATTTTGTAAGCAATCCATATTTGATAAAGTGGACTATGATAATACGATGTTTTGGAAATATTACTCTACTAAGATGCAAAGCATAGATAATAGAGATGAAGTTTTGGTATTGTGAAAGCTGCTATAGGAAATTGTCAAGAAAGATGCTAAATTCTGGAGTAATTGTATTCAAACAAATATTTTGAAAAGATCCAAAAAATGAAAATCAAGAATTCAAACATTTTATGTAAAATGATGTAGGTTTCTAGCTATAGCATCTCAATTGAAATGAGAAGTGTATCTATTTGTATACTCTCAAGCTCTAAAGAAGAGAGATGTAATTTGTTAAGAGTGGAGGACCCAGATAAAACTCCTTATAATCAAACAAAAATAATAATATATATTTTATTCTCACACATTGTTTTGATAGTTTGAACTAAGGTTTTTTAAAAAGAAAACAAAAAACAAATCATTAATTTTCTATAAAAACTTATTCTATACTCTTCCTATAATTTCTATTACAAATTTCATTCCACTTAAATACATAATCTTCTTTCCTTCAAATTTTATTTTTCAAAAAAATAAAATAAAATTAAAAATATTAATAAATACAAACAACAACATCTTTCAATGCACCTAAACCTAACCTATGGGACATCATAGCTGTGAAACGAAGATTAGCTAGGAATACCAAGATTTCATCGGACCATTGCTCATCGTATCGCCAAAATCCATCGTCTCACACCTTATTGAACCTATTGAAGGATGCCTCGGTGTCTACGGTGGACATTGTAATTGTTTGGACCCTGTTATTTCTTTTTGGTACTTTCCTTTCTCGATTTGCCCAAGAACCATTGAACAACCGAATACCCTTATCTTTTCCACACTTTGTAAATGCCAATAATTCTCTAGTAAAATCCTCAATGCTTCGCACAAGACAACTATGAATGTCTTGAGCGAAGGCATGGCTCCTTCCTCCACCCCTGGCAACTCCTCCAAGGTATCTAATTGGGTCAGAGAAAATACCTCCAGCAATGGAAATGTTGTTAGAAATATTAACCCAGATTTCATGCCTCCGCCCAACTGCGCTCCAAACTTTGGGCGAAGTCGGATTGCGCTCCAAACTTGGGTGAAGCCAGACTGCGCTTGCGCAGTCAGGGATTCGAAAAAAAGTTTGACATGACGTCGCACCTACCCTCTGACAGATCTCGGCAAAAGTTTGACATGATGTCGCACCTACCCTCTAACAGATGTGATGTTTGACAGATCCGATCATCGCAGAAGTTAATTCCAGTTTGGCAATTGGTCAGAGAAGTTAATGCCAGTTCGATGATTGTTCTGAAACCCTAGTTGAGGGTCTGTCAGAACCTGTAATAGGATAACCTCTATCCTCCTCTCCCTGCAGCTATAAAAGGCAGTTCGGGTCTTCAAACAAAAGTGTGGAAGAAAAAGTGAAGAGAGAGCAGAGAAAGAGAGGAGAGTGTTTAAGTGAGCAGTGTGGCTCACCTGTTTATTGTTCTAGTAGTCGACTCGACATTCATTTTCGTCTCAGTTTATCCTACAGCTTTAGTCTACAGATGTTAGTTTTCCTCAGTTGAGGACCTTTGTAACCCTCGTTTTATATGAATAAAGTTTGTTGTTGTTCAAGGCATCTGTAGGGTTTGTAGTTATCTCTCTATGCTAAAATTTGTTGGTCATTATACAAATTGCCTCAGAGCGATTTCATTCGGGTTCTATAGGTTAGAGCTCATATCTGAAACATTGCACTCATATTCAGTGTTTCTCTCTTCCCGTATAGTTCTTGCCAAGCCAGGCAAACCAACGTCGAAGCCGCACAAAGCCTCCGAACAGAAAAAATCTACCAGGCAGAAAGATCTTGTAAAAGGAGCAATTTTGGCTAAGTTTGGAGCTGTCCACCATACTGCGCAACGAATTCGAACTTCGTTGCCTTTGATCGACATAGTTGGGCATTGACCAATAACTTGCTGGACTTAGCACTTTCCCCGTGCGCAACCCGACTGTGCACCTTGGTCCGAGCGCAACCCGATTGCGCCCTTCAAACTTCGCTCCTGCTACCAGACTTCGGCAAAACAAATAGCTAGTGTGAAACCCGACTGCACACTTCCCCCGTGCACAACCCGACTGCGCTTGCGCAACTCGATTGCGCAAGGGTCCCATGCGCAACCTGACTACGCTTGCATAATTCGATTGCGTAACTTTCTGGAGCATAGCCCGATCACGCAAGTTTCAGGAGCGCAGCCCGAGTTCGACTGTGCAACCCAACTTCGGGTCCCTTCCCTCCTTCACCCTTCCTAACTTTTCCCTTCCCGACTTCGCTCTTGACAGTTGGAGAAAAATAAAAAATTAAAATTTCTTCAAATTGGTATCAGAGCCTCTGATCCCTTGAGCAAAGACTGAAGCAGAATGGCTTCCACCAGCAACAAATTGCAATTACAGATCCCACACTTCAACTTGAATAATTACGATTACTAGAGCATCAAGATGAAGATCATGTTCGAATCTCAGGAGCTATGGGAGTTAGTCGAGAACGACTACCCAGAACTAGCAGATGTAGCAGCATTGGACGCCCTCTCTCAAGCAGACAAGGACCTGTTGAAAGAGCACACGAAGAAGGACCAAAAGGCCCTCTTCTACATCATGCAAGCGGTTGAGGAGACCATCTTCCTGTAGATCACATAAGCCACCAAGGCAAAGTAAGCCTGGGAGATTTTGGCCAACTCGTACCAGGGCACCAATAAGGTAAAGTTGGTGAAACTACAGATGCTCAGGAGGGAGTTTGAAAATTTGTAGATGAGTGAGTCCGAGTCCATGAGTGATTTCTTCACCCGGATGACGGACATTATCAACCAGATGTGGTTGAACGAAGAAATTATGCAGAGCTAGAGAATCATGGAGAAGATTCTCAGAAGTCTGCCTACCAAGTTTGATTCAGTTGTAATAGAAATCAAAGATTCGAGGGATCTGACAACCCTCTCGACAGACGAGCTCATGGGTTCATTGCAGACACATGAACAGACGCTGAGCCGTTCATCTTAGACCTCTCTGGAGTAAGCATTCAGGGTTTAGGTCTCATTCCGAGATAGTGGCAGACAAGATTCCCACCATGGCGCCTCTAGTTCTCAAGGAGGAAGAGGCAAAGGCAAGAATGGGAAAGGCAACAAGCAAGGAGGATGGTCAAACCCTAGCGAAGGGGAGACCAACTGTAATTTCCATTAGCAAGGTGGAAGAGGCAGTTTGAGAAATCAGCAAGCTGGATCTGGTTAGAAGGACATGTCAAAGGTCCAGTGCTATTTTTGTAACAAGTTCAACCATTACATATCACAGTGCAAAAAATGGATGGCCAAGGAGAACCAGCAGTAGGCCCATTACACGGATGAAACCAAAAATGCGACAGGAGGAAATGTTGTGACTTACAACATTGAGGAGGAGTGCAAAAGAATGCGGTATTTAGACGGGGCACAACCAATGAATGGAAAAGGAGATGCTCCCAACGGATGAAACTCACGAGGTGAAGATGGGGAAAAAAAAGGTTCCCTAATGGGGAAAGAAAAATCCTATCCGACTAGGCACGACGAACGAAAGTAGATGTGAGTTACTATGTGCCGACGAAGTATAACCTATTGAGCATTGGACAGTGTGCGAAGGGACATATGGTCAGTTCAAAGACGAAGCTTGCACAATTAGAGACAATCGCATGGGCGTTGCTATGTGTCCATGACAAAGAATAAAATGTTTTCTGGATTCGAACGATGGTGATGCTCCGAGTGTAGTTGTGAAAGATGCCACCTCCGTGGCATCTCGGTTTGGTCACCTAAACTTTAGTGGCCGAATCAACTACACAAGAGATGGTGAAGAGTTTACCCCTAATAGAGTAGTAAAATCAAGTTTTTGAGGGCTGCTTAATCGGTAAACAACATAGGGATTCGTTCCATTTCGATTAGTCTTAGAGAGCATCACAGCCACTGGAGCTGGTGCACTTAGACATTTACGATCCGATGGACCGGCACATGTGTCGGCAACAAATACTTCTTGACTTTATAGATGACTTCGAAGACTTGGATATATGCCATCATTAGAAGTGGAAGCTTTTCCGGGTTCAAGGGTTCAAGGCCGTGGAGAAACAAGTGGATATTAGATCAAGACTCTCGGGGGTGAATACATGCCAACGATTCCATAACTACGCAGAAGCACGATGGGGTCACTACGGATACACACCTAGGGAAGGGGTTGGAGGAAGAACCGAACCTCATGGAGATGGCACGAAGCATGATGAAGGCGAAGGGATTGCTCGAATTTTGGGGGGAACTGTGCGACTCTAATAGATGCCCACCAAAAGCATGAAGGACAAAATCCCTCAGGAGGCCTGGAGTGGTGTAAATCCAAGTGTGGCTCACTTGTGTGTGTTTGGGTGCTTGCTTGCCTGTTCGAAGGGCGGCAAGTTGGTGATGTCGGGTGTTTTTGGGTAGGAGGGCAAGGCTTGGACCCTTGCGAAGAAGCTCTCTCCCTGTGTGGTTTCTTGAAGATGAAGCGGAATGAAGTCGAGAGCGCGAGCGGAGTAGGTGACTTGCGAAGGAGTGTGCCACCTCAACCTCCACGAGGGTGCCAGGGACGCCACTCCATCTCGGCGCTCCATGGAGTAGAATCAATCGTGCGCCGGCGAAGCAAGGAGCTTGGGAAATCTATGGGCAACCCAAACCCATGAGATGAGAGACTCGACTTTGCTTCTTTACTGATTTGTCGGGGTTCGAAGTGAGAAAATAGTGGGGGGCGATGGATGAGGAGATAAGCCTTAAAAAGAATGATACATGGACGACAAATCTTCCGGGAAGAAGACCATTGGGATAGTGGTGTATAAGACAATTTCAACGCCCAAGGAGACGTTGACAAGCTAAATCGTCGGTGGCAAAGGGTTACAAGCAAAATTTAGGCATCGTTACAATGAAGTATATGACTGCCGACTTGACACTCAGATGATCCCGCTTAGCATCCCTAGGGTTGGAAAATGTCCGGATGGTGCGTTAGCCTTCCTAGGTGTTGGAGGAAGAGGTCTATATGACCAGCCACCGGGTACAAATTGAAGGCCAAGAGGACAAAGTCCCAAAGCGAAGAAGGCCTGCGGTTAGAGCACCCAGCTTGGAAAGCCAAATTGATTATTTTAGCAAAATGGGTTTGTAAAATGCCCTATGAGCACACCCTATACATGAAGAAAATGATGCGGTGAGCTCATTTCGTCTACCGTATGGGATGTTTGTTTATCACCGGAACACCATGCCTATTCGACCGATTAGAACAACCATGAAGAAGGAGTTGAGATGACAAACTTAGTGATGAAGTTTTTCTTTGAAGTTGACAATCGACGGATGGTCTTCTTTCTTAGGGCAAGTTGGAAGGTGTCCCGAAGTGGTTAATATGGAGTAAAAAACCCCATCACACCGAGGGGTTTGAGTGAGAAGTTGGTTCAAGGAGAATGAGATCAACCTTGTTCAAGAGGCTAGTTGGCGACGATGATTTGACGCAACTCACGGATCCCGATGTTCGGAGTTAGCGTTAGACTTTCATGGAGACTCGAAGGACCGCGCAGGGAAGAGGATCTTGCTATGAATGGGATGTGGAAAATGGCCTTTTTGGTTAGACGACCAATTGCTGGTGGGCTTCAGGTAATGATAGGTGGTAGTATCGATGATCGAAAGAGCACCTTTGGGTATGATTTCCATCTCGGATCTGGGGCAGTCTCATGGGCATCCAAGAAGAAACCCATCGTTGCGTTGTCCACAACCGAAGCAGAATATGTCGTTGCCACGACAACCGCATGCTAGGAAATTTGGCTGTGAAGAGTTCTGAGTGAATTGCACTATCCTTATGAAGGCGCGACAACAATTTTTTGTGATAACAATTTGGCCATTGCACTGTCAAAGGATCCCGTGTTCCATGGCCGAACGAAGCACATTGACATTCGTTATCACTTCATCAAAGAGTTGGTGAAGTCCAGAGAAATTCATCTACAGTTTTGCAGATCCAAGGAGCAGTTGGCAGATATTTTCATGAAGCCTTTGAAGGAGGAAGACTTCAGCAGATTATGAGAGCAGCTTGGAGTCAAAGCACTCGTGAAATTAGGTTTAAATGAGGGTGTTAGAAATATTAACCCAGATTTCATGCCTCCGCCCAACTGCGCTCCAAACATTGGGCAAAGTCAGATTGCGCTCCAAACTTGGGCGAAGCCGAACTGTGCTCGCGTAGTCAAGGATACCAGTAAAAGTTTGACATGACGTCGCACCTACCCTCTAACAGATCTTGACAAAATTTTGACATGATGTCGCACCTACCCTCTGACAGATGTGATGTCTGAAAGATCCGATCGTCGTAGAAGTTAATTCCAGTTCGACGATTAGTCAGAGAAGTTAATGCCAGTTCGATGATTGGTCAGAAACCCTAGTTGAGGGTCTGTCAGAACCTGTCAGAGGATAACCTCTATCCTCCTCTCCCCACGACTATAAAAGGTAGTTTAGGTCTTCAGACAAAAGTGTGGAAGAGAAAGCGGAGAGAGAGCAGAGAAAGAGAGGAGAGCATTTTAGTGAGCATTGTGGCTCACCTATTTAATGTCCGAGCGGTCGACTCGACATTCGTTTTCGTCTCAGTTTATCCTGCAGCTTTAGTCTGTAGATGTTAGTTTTCCTTAGTTGAGGACCTTTGTAACCCTCGTTTTATATGAATAAAGTTTGTTGTTGTTCAAGGCATCTGTAGGGTTTGCAGTTATCTCTCTGTGCTAAAATTTGTTGGTCACTGTACAAATCGCCTTAGAGCGATTTCATTCGGGTTCTATAAGTTAGAGCTCAGATTTGAAACATTGCACTCAGATCCGGTGTTTCTCTCTTCTGTATAGTTCTTGCCAAGCCAGGCAAACCAACGTCAAAGTCACACAAAGCCTCCAGATAGCAAAAGTTCGCCAGACAAAAAGATCTCATAAAAGGAGCAATTTTGGCTAAGTCTGGAGCTATCCACCAAACTGCGCAGCGAAGTCAGACTTCGCTGCCTTTGACTGACGTAGTTGGGCATTGACCGAGAACTTGCCAAACTTAGCACTTTCCTCGTGCCCAACCCGACTGCGCACCTTGGTCCGAGCGCAACCCGATTGCATCCTTCAAACTTCGCCCCTACTCCCAAACTTCGACAAAAAAAATAGCAAGTGCAAAACCCAACTGCGCACTTCCCCCGTGCGCAACCCGACTGCGCTTGCACAACTCGATTATGCAAGGGTCCCGTGCGCAACCCGACTGCACTTGCGTAGTTCGATTGCACAACTTTCGAGAGCACAGCTCGATCGTGCAAGTTTCGGGAGCGCAGCCTAAGTTCGGTTGTGCAGCCCAACTTCGGGGCCCTTCCTTCCTTTGCCCTTCCCGACTTTGCTCCCGACGGTTGGAGAAAAATAAAAAAATAAAATTTCTTCAAATGCTCCTCTCTCACCAAATGCCTGAGGCAACTTCTCTATACTGCGGCAGTAAGCGATATCCAGTTGCTTCAGCCTAGCAAGCTTGTGCAGGTCAGCAGGTACTTCTTTTAATGCATGACAACCAGTCAAACGGAGAAAGCCTAACTGGTGAAATCCACAAAATGAATGCTCTATTTTGATCAATTGATTGCAATTTAGCCATAGTTTCCTCAATTTTGACATGGCAATAAAGTTCGTCGGTAGTTTTTCCATCATTGTGACATGGAAGGGGAGAGATTCCATATGCACCATGCTTCCCAGCATTTCATATCTGATTGTTTTCCCATTGATTTCTAGAGACAGTGTTTTTAGTTGCTTTAGAGTGTTTAAATCATTGATTGACAACAGACGTCCTTTTCTCTTAGAAGTGATTCTAAGACATCCAATCTTATAAGTGATTCTAAGACATCCAATCTTGACCTTTGTCTAGGGCACAAATCTATTCTAGACAGGTTGGAAGATTAAGAGACCCCTCACACACTCCACCAAGGGAATCCCTAGTAGAGGTAATTGGTGATGGCAGTAATAATTTCTCATTTAAGGACTTGAAGGCCTTCAACATTAATGGTTTCGAATCCAAAGGCCTCGAAGCATTCAATTATTGAATGGAGAATGATCTTAGGCATGAATTAGAGATGACATCTCAGATCTCCTACACGAAGTTTTGGAGGTGAAAACTCTCTGATTTTGTTTATAAATAGGCATGCAATTTTTACTGTAATACATTGGAAGCTACTTGCTCATGCCTAATACCTAGCCTTGTATGCTCTTCCTTTCACCCTTTTTTTGTGTATAAACTAGATATGAGCCTTATGTTCCATTGCTAAGGAGCATCAAACCTCTTTTGCTCTTATGTCTCTATAATTTCTTAACATATGTAAGGAGTTGTGACTAATTTTACTTTGATCTACTTCTTGTGTGTGTTTGAATGCTTAGGTGTGGATTGAAACCGTGTTGAATTTCTAGTTGTTAACATGCGATAAATATATTCACTTCGTAAGGCTCGATCTCCTCTTAGAGTGGCTCCCTTTGTTTAGTTATTATGTTTATTCACTCTTTTAAGGGTTGGTTTTGTTTTTTGCCTCACATCTTTACGATGTTGATTGTTTGGGTGGCCTTACACCCAAATCCTTACGATGTTGATTGTTTGGGTGGCCTTACACCCAAAACTGTGATTTTTCTAGCTCCACTTTTATTATATCCTCTCTTATTTTTTATTGAATATAATTATTGATTCCAATGAAAAAAGTACCTTCCTATATGTTTCTATTTATTGGAAAAACTAACCAAATATCCCATGGGAAGCCTAGATGATTTTATTTCCTTAACGGATGGGTAATGGGGTAGTAGGGCTTAATAAGGTTCACTTCATTTAGACGGAGTCCAGCCATATTCAACTCTAACTTTCATCTTAGACTAGTCTAACTTTCATCGGTTTTAACTTTCAAATGTTTTTGTAGTCTTGTACGTACGCCCAAGATGGACATCAGAAATCCACGTGTTATTAAAAACGAAGAATACGGGAAGTGGAAGTGGACGTCAGCCGTTCATGACTTTCTTCGGGTCATCAAATTCTCGTGATAGAAAAAACAAGGAAAAATGGACGGGAAGTGGAAGCGAACGTCAGCCGTCCATCCGACATCGTCAATCTGCGTGGTATAAAAAAAAACGGCAAGTAGGAACGGACGTCCGCGTCCATGACTTCATCCGACCGACATCGTCAAATCCGCGTGTTAGAAAAAAGTTTTGGAGATGAAGTCGACGTGGACGTCAGCCGTCCATAACTTTTTCTCCCAGACAAATCTGGGTGTTAGAA
Organism: Wollemia nobilis; assembly: GCA_028583015.1. NCBI lineage: Eukaryota > Viridiplantae > Streptophyta > Pinopsida > Araucariales > Araucariaceae > Wollemia > Wollemia nobilis. The sequence continues at coordinate 381,419 of JAQPPZ010003187.1, read as the reverse complement.
GGGGTTATCCATAACTTTCTCCCCTATAGTCCGTCAAATGGGCGTGTTAGAAGAGGTAATGCGGGCAGCCTTCCATGACTTTCACTCTCTATATCTTCTTTGTTTTTGATGATTTGTGAATGTATAGGATGAAAAATTATAAGATTCTAATATATATGCAGAGTAATTTATAATGGAGTTACAAAGGATTTTAATTTATTTATAATAAAATAAAAATGTTTAATTATTATATAGATATATATTTTTTAAATTAAGGGAAGAGGGTTTTGAAAAAGGTCTCAAAACTTTTTATAATAAAAAAAAGACATCAAACCAAAACAGTGCACTTCAACACTTAAATAGAAGAGTACCACTTAAATAGAAGAGTACGAAAACTAAACTGTACTACAACACATAATTATTATAATTTATTATCGAAGAAGAAAAATATGGAAAAGTTAAGTGCTAATCAATATAATATTCTTTGTAGTTCTTATAATCATATTTAAATTCATTAAAGGATTATAAAGTAGCTATAATGTTTTTTTATAATATCCTCGACTCTTCAAAATCATATGTGAATGATCAACTTATTATTAATTTTATAATAAAGAAACTGAGGATCCAACAAACAATAACATTATTTTTAATGTTAATAATATTATGGATTTTTAAAACGTTATTCAAAGCTCTAGTCTCATTTATCCTTGCCCTTCCAAAAAGGTTGTATCATCTACAAATTGTTGATGGGTGATGTTATCGATGTTATTGCTAACCTTAAGTCCACTTATAAGCTCATCTTTGTAAGCCTTCTTTAAGTTTCTACTCAAAACTTCTGCCATAATAATGAAAATTAAAGAGATAGAGGATCTCCTTGTCTAAGGCGTCTCTTGGCTTTAAAGGATTCTGTCACTAACCCATTGACCAACACTGAATAAGAAACTTTAGAGACACAAGCTTTAATCCATGGGTGGTGGGAGCTAGAGAAAACAATTTTATTTGGATGGATATTTGGTGTGATAAAAAACCACTCAATTTAGATCAAGTTTTGAAACCTTGGATGAGATTGATTCAAGACAAATATGATGATAGGGTTTCAAATATTTTGTACAAGGATCGAGAAGGAGGATACAAATGGAAAAAAGATTTTTTTACAAGTATACAATACATTGATGCTAGGAGGCAATTGAGTAGAAAGATAACAACTATGATTATTTCGACGGGTGCCAAGGATAAATTGGTTTGGGAGTTGAATAACTTAGGAGAATACACAACAAGAAGTGGATATAATTTTCAACGCCAACATAATAATAATGTCACTAGAATATGGAGAGATATTTGGGATAGCCCAAGCATTCCTAAAATGAAAATATTTGTTTGGCTAGTAGGTCATAGAAGAATTTTATCCTAGGAGAACCTTAGGAAAAGACGTTTTCATGACCCCTCTCAATGTGTTTTCTGTAATAAGGAGGAGAGTATTGACCCTCTTGGGACATTGCTCAATAGTTTGGAATCTATGGCAATAGATTCTTAATATGTTTGGTAAATGCATGGTGATGAATAGTAGAATTGAATATTGGTTAAAGCAATGGTAGAGCACTTATAAAAATAAGGCTTTACAGACAATATGGGATATATCAAAAGATATAATACTTTGGACTACATGGTTAGAAAGAAATAGAAGAATATTTAGAGGAAAGAAAAACAGTTTAGAGGTAATAAAAAAAGAAGATATGTTTAGCCATAGAGGATTCTAAACAAACTCTATCAAATCACCCAACCCCTAATTTGGAAGCAAAGAGTCTTGATAGATGGATTCAAGTCATTAAATAGAATTATGATGTTGGGTACAAGAGAAGCAAAAATATGGTAAAGAATATAAAGTGGAGACCACCAGATGAGGAGTGGGTTAAGTTGAATTTTGATGGAGCATCTAAAGGAAATACGTCACCAACAAGAGGAGGAGGAATAATTAGAAATAATAGAGGAGAGATTTTATCTCATTATGCTTTCAATAGTGAATTTAAGACAAATAATAAAGTTGAAGTTTGAGCAGCTTTAGAAGGGTTAAAAATATGTAAACAAATGAAATAGAATAGAGTATGGATGGAAGGTGATTCTCTCATAGTAATAAATACAATTACGAGGAAAGCAAAGGCTCCATGGAACAAACAAGAGATAATTATGGAAATTCAAGATCTCTTTAAGAATATAAAGAAATCAGGTTTACACATATATTAAGAGGAGGAAACAAATGTGTAGATAAGCTAGTCAGTAGAGGGGTTTTGATTGAGGATCATGAAGTTAAACTCTCATTTCCTTGCTTAGAGGAAGTAGACAGTTTAGTTGAAGTTGACAAAAAATGTTGATTCCCTAAATCTATTTATGAGTAAGATTTAATTTAATGCTTTCCATTGGTAATATATGTTTTATTTTGTAAGCAATCTAGATTTGATAAAGCGGACTATGATAATACGATGTTTTGGAAATATTACTCTACTAAGATGCAAAGCATAGATAGTAGAGATGAAGTTTTGGTATTGTGAAGGCTGCTATAAGAAATTGTCAAGAAAAATGCTAAATTTTGGAGTAATTGTATTCAAACAAAGATTTTGAAAAGATCCAGAAAATGAAAATCAAGAATTCAAACATTTTATGTAAAATGATGTGGGTTTTTAGCTATAGCATCTCAATTGAAATGAGAAGTGTATCTATTTGTAAACTCTCAAGCTCTAAAGAAGAGAGATGTAATTTGTTAAGAGTGGAGGACCCAGATAAAACTCCTTACTATCAAACAAAAAAAATAATATATATTTTATTCTCACACATTGTTTTGATAGTTTGAACTAAGGTTTAAAAAAAAAAACCCAAAAACAAATCATTAATTTTCTATAAAAACTTATTCTATACTCTTCCTATAATTTCTATTACAAATTTCATTCCACTTAAATACATAATCCTCTTTCCTTCAAATTTTATTTTTTAAAAAATAAAATAAAATTGAAAATATTAATAAATACAAACAACAACATCTTTCAATGCACCTAAACCTAACCTATGGGACATCATAGCTGTGAAACGAAGATTAGTTAGGAATACCAAGAATTCATTGGACCACTGCTCGTCGTATCGCCAAAATCCATCGTCTCGCGCCTTATTGAACCTGCTGAAGGATGCCTCGGTGTCTGTGGTGGACATTGTAATTGTTTGAACCCTTTTATTTGTTTCTCGGTACTTTCCTTTCTCGATTTTCCCAAGAACCGTTGAACAACCGAATACCCTTATCTTTTCCACACTTTGTAAATGCCAATAATTCTCTGGCAAAATCCTCAATGCTTTGCATAGGACAACTGTGAATGTCTTGAGTGAAGGCATGGCTCCTTCCTCCACCACTGGCAACTCCTCCAAGCTATCTAATTGGGTCAGAAAAAATACCTCCAACAATGGAAATGTTGTTAGAAATATTAACCCAGATTTCATGTCTCCGCCCAACTACACTCTGAACTTTGGGTGACGCCGGATTGCGCTCCAAACTTGGGCGAAGCCGGACTGCGCTCGCGTAGTTAGGGATCCGGGAAAAAGTTTGACATGACGTCGCACCTACCCTCTAACGGATCTCGACAAAATTTTGACATGATGTCGCACCTAACCTCTGACAGATGTGATGTCTAACAGATTCGATCGCCGTAGAAGTTAATTCTAGTTCGACGATTGGTTAGAGAAGTTAATGCCAGTTTGGCGATTGGTCAGAAACCCTAGTTGAGGGTCTGTCAAAACCTATTAGAGGATAACCTCTATCCTCCTCTCCTCGCGGTTATAAAAGGAATTTCAGGTCTTAATACAAAAGTGTGTAAGAGAAAGCGGAGAGAGAGCAAAGAAAGAGAGGAGAGTGTTTCAGTGAGCAGTGTGGCTCACATGTTTATTGTCCAAGCAGCCGACTCGACATTCATTTTTGTCTCAGTTTATCTTGCAGCTTTAGTCTGCAGATGTTAGTTTTCCTCAGTTGAGGACCTTTGTAACCCTCATTTTATATGAACAAAGTTTGCTGGTGTTCAAGGCATCTGTAGGGTTTGTAGTTATCTCTCTGTGCTAAAATTTGTTGGCCACTATACAAATCGCCTCAAAGCGATTTCATTCGGATTCTATAAGTTAGAGCTCAGATCTGAAACATTGCACTCATATCCGATGTTTCTCTCTTCCCATACAGTTCTTGCTAAGCCAAGCAAACCAATGTCGAAGTCGCATAAAGCCTTTGGACAGCAAAAGTTTACCAAGTAGAAAGATCTCATAAAAGGAGCTATTTTGGCTAAGTCTGGAGCTATCCACTAGACTACGCAACAAATTCAGACTTCGCTGCCTTTGATCGACGTAGTTGGGTGTTGAGCGAGAAGTTGCTGGACTTAGCACTTTCCTCGTGCACAACCCAACTGTGCACCTTGGTCCGAGCGCAACCTGATTGCGCCCTTCGAACTTTGCTCCTACTCCCAGACTTTGATAGAAAAAATAGCGAGTGTGAAACCTGACTGCGCACTTCCCCCATGCATAACCCGACTGTGCTTGCACAATCCAATTGGGCAACTTTCGGGAGTGCAGCCCGATCATGCAAGTTTCAGGAGTGCAGCCTGATTTCGGCTGTGCAACCCAACTTTGGGGCCCTTCTCTCCTTCGCCTTTCCCGACTTCGCTCTCGAGGGGTCAGAGCCTTTGATCCCTTGACGTGAAGACTGAATTATAATGGCTTCCAGTAGCAAAAACTTGTAGTTACAGATCCCGCGCTTCAACGGGAAGAATTACGATTATTGGAGCATCTAGATGAAGATCCTATTCGGATCTTAGGAGCTATGGGAGTTAGTCGAGAACAGCTACCCAGAATCGACAGATGCAGTAGCACTGGCCGCCCTCTCTCAAGCAGACAAGGACCTATTGAAAGAGCACACGAAGAAGGACCAAAAGGCCCTCTTCTACATCATGCAAGCGATTGAGGAGACCATATTCTCGTAGATCACATCATCCACCAAGGCAAAGTAAGCCTGGGAGATTCTGGCCAGCTCGTACCAAGGCACCAACAAGGTAAAGTTAGTGAAACTACAGATGCTCAGGAGGGAGTTTGAAAATCTACAGATGAGTGAGTTCGAGTCCATGAGTGATTTCTTCACCCGGACGACGGACATTATCAACTAGATGCGGTTGAATGGAGAAATTATGTAGAGCCAAAGAATCATGGAGAAGATTCTCAAAAGTCTGCCTGCCAAGTTTGACTCGGTTGTGATAGCAATCGAAGATTCGAGGGATCTGACAACCCTCTCGATAGACGAGCTCATGGGTTCATTGCAGACACATGAACAGAGGTTGAGCCGTTCATCTCAGACCTCTCTAGAGCAAGCATTCAGGGCTCAGGTCTCATTTCAAGATAGTGGCAGACAAGATTCCCACCATGGCACCTCTAGTTCTCACGGAGGAAGAGGCAAAGGCAGGCGTGGGAAAGGCAACAAGCAAGGAGGACGGTCAAACCCTAGAGAAGGGGAGACCAACTGTAATTTCCATCAGCAAGGTGGAAGAGGCAGTTCAAGAAATCAGTAAGCTAGATCTAGTCAGAAGGACATGTCAAAGGTCTAGTGCTATTTTTGCAAGAAGTTTGGCCATTACATCTCACAGTGCAAAAAATGGATGGCCAAGGAGAACCAGCAGCGGGCCCATTACACGGATGAAACCAAAAATGCGATAGGAGGAAATGTGTTGTTGACTTGCAACATTGAGGAGGAGTGCCAGAAGAATGTCTAGTATTTAGACAATGGGTGCAACAACCACATGACGGGGAACAAGGAGATGTTCTCCCAACTGGATGAAACAGTCCAGTCTGAGGTGAAGATGGGGAAAAACAACAAGGTTCCCGTAATGGGGAAAGGAAAAATCCTCATCTACACCAAGCACGATGAACGAAAGTAGATCTATGATGTCTACTATGTGCCTAGCCTAAAGCATAACCTGTTGAGCGTTGGATAGCTCGTGCAGAAGGGACATACGATCCAGTTCAAAGACAAAGCTTGCACCATCAGAGACAAGTCACATGGGCAGATTGCTACAGTGTCCATGATGAAGAACAAAATGTTTCCACTATAGATTCAGAACGAATCATTGATGTCTCTGAGTGTAGTTGTGAAAGATGCTACCTGGTTGTGGCATCTCAGATTTGGTCACCTAAACTTTAGTGGCCTGAATCAACTGCACAAGAAGTAGATGGTGAAGGGTTTACCCCTAATAGAGCAACAAAATCAAGTTTGTGAGGGCTTCTTAGTTAGCAAACAACATAGGGATTCGTTCCCTTTTGGTCAGTCTTGGAGAGCATCAAAACCACTAGAGCTGGTGCACTAAGACATTTGCGGTCCGATCAGACCAACACGTTTGTTGGCAACAAATAATTCTTGACATTTATAGATGACTTCAGCTGGAAGACTTAGATCTATGCCATCAAGTTGAAGTCAGAAGCATTTTCTAGATTCAAGGAGTTCAAGGCTCTGGTGGAGAAACAGAGCGGATATCAGATCAAGACTCTCAAGACATATGGCGGAGGTGAATACATCTCCAACGAATTCCATAACTACTGCAAGCAACACAAAATTTGAAGGCAGTTCACTGCCAGATACATGCCACAACAGAACGGCGTAGCTGAGAGGAAGAACTGAACCATCATGGAGATGGCATGAAGCATGATGAAGGCGAAGGGATTACCACATGAATTTTGGGCAGAGGTTGTAACATGTGCAGTCTACCTGCTAAACAGATGTCCCACCAAAAGCATGAAGGACAAAATCCCTCAGGAGGCCTGGAGCGATGTGAAGCCAAGTGTGGCTCACTTGCGTGTGTTCGGGTGCATTGCATATGCACATGTTCCAAAAGAGAAGCGACAGAAGTTGGATGATAGAGCTGAGAAGTGCATTTTCATAGGGTACAGTGAGCATGCGAAGGCATATAGGTTGTACAACCCTATGACAAAGAAGCTCATCATCAACCGTGATGTGAAGTTTCTTGAAGATGAAGCCTAGAACTAGAAGTCGAAGACTGGCCGATCAAAGCCAATAGTAGTAGAGTCTGTTGACTTGGAAGAAGGAAGTGTGCAGCCACCTACAACCTCCAGCGAGCGTAGCGATGCCGCGAGTAGCACAACCACTCCATCTCGGTCGCCTCCATGTGCAAGTAGAATCCAGAACCTGGTGACGCCAGCGAAGACAAGGAGCTTGCAGGAAATCTACGACACAAACCAAACCCACATAGATGAAGAGTACTCTAACTTTGAAGTTTTAATTGAAGTTGATCCAGTAGAGTTCGAAGACGCAAGTCAAAATCAGAAGTGGGTGCAGGCGATGGACGAGGAGATTAAAGCCATTAAAAAGAATGATACATGGCAAATGACAAATCTTCCAGTAGGGAAGAAGACCATTGGGGTCAAGTGGGTGTATAAGACAAAGTTCAACGTCCAAGGAGACGTTGACAAGCATAAAGCCAGACTGGTGGAAAAGGGTTACAAGCAGAAGTTAGGCATCGATTACAATGAAGTATATGCACCTATAGCCCGACTTGACACAGTCAGGATGATCCTGGCATTGGCAGCCCAACAGGGTTGGAAGATGTACCAGATGGATATCAAGTCAGCCTTCCTCAACGGAGTGTTGGAGGAAGAGGTCTACATAGACCAGCCACCAGGTTACAAAATTGAAGGCTAGGAGGGCAAAGTCCTAAAGTTGAAGAAGGCCCTATACGGTTTGAAGCAGGCACCCGGGCTTGGTATAGTCGGATTGACAATTATTTTCAACAAAATGGGTTTGTAAAATGCCCATATGAGCACACCCTGTACATGAAGATAAATGAAGCAGGTGAGCTCATTATCGTTTGCCTGTATGTGGATGATTTGATTTATACTGGCAACAACAATGTCCTATTCGACCAGTTCAGAATAGCCATGAAGAAGGAGTTTGAGATGATGGACTTAGGGCTGATGAAGTATTTTCTTGGCATTGAAGTTGACCAATCGACAGATGGCATCTTCATTTCTCAGGGCAAGTATGCGAAGGATGTCCTGAAGTAGTTCAATATGGAGGACAACAAACTTGCCATCACACCTGTAGCCACAGGTTTGAAGCTGAGCAAGTTGGATTCGAGGAGGAATGTAGATCCAACCTTGTTCAAGAGGCTAGTTGGCAGTCTGATGTATTTGACTGCAACTCGACCAGATCTAATGTTCAGAGTCATTATGATCAGTCGTTTCATGAAGACTTTGAAGGACACGCACTGGAAAGCAGGCAAGAGGATCTTGCGCTATGTCAATGGGATGTGGAACAATGGCCTATTTTGCACCAGAAAGGACCAGTTGGAACTGGTGGGCTTCATAGATAGTGATTGGGCTGGTAGTACCGACGATCGGAAGAGCACCTCCGGGTATGCTTTCCATATCGGATCAGGGGCAGTCTCATGGGCATCCAAGAAGCAACCCATCATTGTGTTTTCCATAGCCGAAGCAGAATATGTCACCACCACTACAGCCGCATGCCAGGAAGTTTGGCTGTGAACAGTTCTGAGTGAACTACACTATCCTTCGAAAGGCGCGACAATAATTTTTTGTGATAACAATTCGGCCATCGCACTATCAAAGGATCCCGTGTTCCATGGCCGGACAAAGCACATTGATATTCGTTATCACTTCATCAGAGAGTTGGTGAAGTCCAGAGAAATTCATCTGCAGTTTTGTAGATCCAAGGAGCAGTTGGCAGATATTTTCACGAAGCCTTTGAAGGAGGAAGACTTCAGCAGATTACGAGAGCATCTTGGAGTCAAAGTGCTCATGAAATTAGGTTTAAAGGAGGGTGTTAGAAATATTAACCCAGATTTCATGCCTTCGCCCAACTGTGCTCCGAACTTTGGGCGAAGCCGGATTGCGCTCCAAACTTGGGCGAAGCCGGACTGCGCTCGCGTAGTTAGGGATCCCGGCAAAAGTTTGACATGACGTCGCACCTACCCTCTTACAGATCTCGACAAAATTTTGACATGATTTCGCACCTAACCTCTGACAGATGTGATGTCTGACAGATTCGATCGTCGTAGAAGTTAATTCTAGTTCGACGATTGGTTAGAGAAGTTAATGCCAGTTTGGCAATTGGTCAGAAACCCTAGTTGAGGGTCTTTCAAAACCTGTTAGAGGATAACCTCTATCCTCCTCTCCCTACAGTTATAAAAGGAATTTCAGGTCTTAATACAAAAGTGTGTAAGAGAAAGTGGAGAGAGAGCAAAGAAAGAGAGGAGAGCGTTTTAGTGAGCAGTGTGGCTCACCTGTTTAATGTCCGAGCAGCCGACTCGACATTTGTTTTCGTCTCAGTTTATCCTACAGCTTTAGTCTACAGATGTTAGTTTTCCTCAGTTGAGGACTTTTGTAACCCTCATTTTATATGAATAAAGTTTGTTGTTGTTTAAGGCATCTGTAGGGTTTGCAGTTATCTCTCTGTGCTAAAATTTGTTGGTCACTGTACAAATCGCCTCAAAGCGATTTCATTCGGGTTCTATAAGTTAGAGCTCAGATCTGAAACATTGCACTCAGATTCGATGTTTCTCTCCTCCCGTATAGTTCTTTCCAAGCCAGGCAAACCAACGTCGAAGCCGCACAAAGCCTACGAAAAGCAAAAGTCTACCAGGCAGAAAGATCTCGTAAAAGAAGCAATTTTGGCTAAGTTTGGAGTTGTCCACCAGACTGCACAACGAATTTAGAATTTGTACCTTTGATCGACGTAGTTGGGCGTTGACCAAGAACTTTCTGAACTTAGCACTTTCCCCGTGCGCAACCCGATTGCGCACCTTGGTCCGAGCGCAACCCGATTGCACCCTTCAAACTTCGCTCCTACTCCCAGACTTCGACAAAACAAATAACGAGTGTGAAACCCAACTACACACTTCCCCCGTGCACAACCCGACTATGCTTGCGCAACTAGATTGCTCAAGGGTCCCGTGCGCAACCTGACTACGCTTGCACAATCCGATTGTGTAACTTTCGGGAGAGCAGCCCGATCGCGCAAGTTTTAGGAGCGCAGCCTGAGTTTGACTGCGCAACCCAACTTCAGGTCCCTTCCCTCCTTCGCCCTTCCCGACTTCGCCCTTCCCGACTTCACTCCCGACGACTGGAGAAAAATTAAAAATTAAAATTTCTTCAAATTGGTATCAGAGCCTCTGATCCCTTGATACGGAGACCGAAGTAGAATGGCTTCCAGCAGCAACAAATTTGCAGTTGCAGATCCCGCACTTCAATGGGAAGAATTACGATTACTGGAGCATCTAGATGAAGATCATGTTCGGATCTTAGGAGCTATGGGAGTTAGTCAAGAACGGCTACCCAGAACCGGCAGATGCAGCAGCACTGGCCGCCCTCTCTCAAGCAGACAAGGACCTATTGAAAGAGAACACGAAGAAGGACCAGAAGGCCCTCTTCTACATCATGCAAGCGGTTGAGGAGACCATCTTCCCGCGGATCGCATCAGCCACCAAGGCAAAGTAAGCCTGGGAGATTTTGGCCAGCTCGTACCAGGGCACCAACAAGGTAAAGTTGGTGAAACTACAGATGCTCAGGAGGGAGTTTGAAAATCTATAGATGAGTGAGTCCGAGTCCATGAGTGATTTCTTCACTCGGACGACGGACATTATCAACCAGATGTGGTTGAATGGAGAAATTATGTAGAGCCAGAGAATCATGGAGAAGATTCTCAGAAGTCTGCCTGCCAAGTTTGACTCGGTTGTGATAGAAATCAAAGAGTCGAGGGATCTGACAACCCTCTCGATAGATGAACTCATGGGTTCATTGCAGACACATGAACAGAGGCTGAGCCGTTCATCTCAGACCTCTCTAGAGCAAGAATTCAGGGCTTAGGTCTCATTCTGAGATAGTGGCAGACAAGATTCCCACCATGGCGCCTCTAGTTCTCAAGGAGGAAGAGGCAAAGGCAAGCATGGGAAAGGCAACAAGCAAGGAGGATGATCAAACCCTAGCGAAGGGGAGACCAACTATAATTTCCATCAGCAAGGTGGAAGAGGCAGTTTGAGAAATTAGCAAGCTGGATCTGGTTAGAAGGACATGTCAAAGGTCCAGTGCTATTTTTGTAACAAGTTCGACCATTACATATCACAATGCAAAAAATGGATGGCCAAGGAGAACCAGCAGTAGGCCCATTACACGGATGAAATCAAAAATACGGCAGGAGGAAATGTGTTGTTGACTTGCAACATTGAGGAGGAGTGCCAAAAGAATGTCTGGTATTTAGACAGTGGGTGCAACAACCACATGACGGGGAACAAGGAGATGTTCTCCCAACTGGATGAAATAGTCCAATCTGAGGTGAAGATGGGGAACAACAACAAGGTTCCCATAATGGGGAAAGGAAAAATCCTCATCCACACCAGGCACGGTGAATGAAAGCAGATCTGTGACATCTACTATGTGCTCGACCTGAAGTATAACCTGCTGAGCGTTGGATAGCTCGTGCAAAAGGGACATACGGTCCAGTTCAAAGACGAAGCTTGCACCATTAGAGACAAGTCGCATGGGCAGATTGCTATAGTGTCCATGACAAAGAACAAAATGTTTTCGTTGCAGATTTAGAATGAATCATTGATGTCTCTGAGTGTAGTTGTGAAAGATGCTACCTGGTTGTGGCATCTCAGATTTGGTCACCTAAACTTCAGTGGCCTGAATCAACTGCACAAGAAGCAGATGGTGAAGGGTTTACCCCTAATAGAGTAGTAAAATCAAGTTTGTGAGGGTTGCTTAGTCGGCAAACAACATAGGTATTCGTTCCCTTTAGGTTAGTCTTGGAGAGCATCACAGCCATTGGAGCTGGTGCACTCAGACATTTACGATCCGATGCAGACCAGCACGTTTGTCGACAACAAATACTTCTTGACATTTATAGATGACTTCAGCTGGAAGACTTGGATCTATGCCATCAAGTTGAAGTCAGAAGCATTTTCCAGATTCAAGGAGTTCAAGGCTCTGGTGGAGAAACAGAGTGGATATCATATCAAGACTCTCAGGACATATGGCGGAGGTGAATACATCTCCAACGAATTCCATAACTACTGCAAGCAGCACAAAATTTGAAGGCAGTTCACTACCAGATACATGCCATAGCAGAATGGCATAGCTGAGAGGAAGAATCGAACCATCATGGAGATGGCACGAAGCATGATGAAGGCGAAGGGATTGTCGCATGAATTTTGGGCAGAGGCTGTAACATGTGCAGTCTACCTGCTAAACAGATGTCCCACCAAAAGCATGAAGGACAAAATCCCTCAGGAGGCCTGGAGCGGTGTGAAGCCAAGTGTGGCTCACTTGTGTGTGTTCGGGTGCATTGCATATGCACATGTTCCAGAAGAGAAGCGGCAAAAGTTGGATGATAGAGCTGAGAAGTGCATTTTCATAGGGTACAGTGAGCAGGCAAAGGCATATAGGTTGTACAACCCTATGACGAAGAAGCTCATCATCAACCATGATGTGAAGTTTCTTGAAGATGAAGCCTGGAACTAGAAGTCGAAGACTAGCCAGTCAAAGCCAGTAGTAGTAGACTCTGTTGACTTGCAAGAAGGAAGTGTGCAGCCACCTACAACCTCCAACAGCAGCAGCGGTGCCAGCAGTAGCACAACCACTCCATCTCGGTCGCCTCCATGTGCAAGTAGAATCCAAAACCTGGTGACGCCAGCGAAGACAAGGAGCTTGCAAGAAATCTATGAGGCAACCCAAACCCATGTAGATGAAGAGTACTCTGACTTTGCATTCTTTACTAAAGTTGATCCAGTAGAGTTCGAAGATGCAAGTCAAAATCAGAAGTGGGTGCAGGCGATGGATGAGGAGATTAAAGCCATTGAAAAGAATGATACATGGCAACTGACAAATCTTCCAGTAGGGAAGAAGACCATTGGGGTCAAGTGGATGTATAAGACAAATTTCAACGCCCAAGGAGACGTTGACAAGCATAAAGCCAGACTGGTGGCAAAGGGTTACAAGCAGAAGTCAGGCATCGATTACAATGAAGTATATGCACCTGTAGCCCGACTTGACACAGTCAAGATGATCCTAGCATTGGCAGCCCAATAGGGTTGGAAGATGTACCAGATGGATGTCAAGTCAGCCTTCCTCAACGGAGTGTTGGAGGAAGAGGTCTATATAGACCAGCCACCAGGTTACAAAATTGAAGGCCAAGAGGACAAAGTCCTAAAGCTAAAGAAGGCCCTATACGGTTTGAAGCAGGCGCCCTGGGCTTGGTAAAGCAGGATTGACAGTTATTTTCAACAAAATGGGTTTGTAAAATGCCCATATGAGCACACCCTGTACATGAAGACAAATGATGCAGGTGAGCTCATTATCATCTACCTATATGTGGATGATTTGATTTATATTGGTAACAACAATGTCCTGTTCGACCAGTTCAGAACAACCATGAAGAAGGAGTTCAAGATGACGGACTTAGGGCTGATGAAGTATTTTCTCGGCATTGAAGTTGACCAATCGATAGATGGCATCTTCATTTCTTAGGGCAAGTATGCGAAGGATGTCCTGAAGCGGTTCAAGATGGAGGACAACAAACCTGCCATCACACCTATAGCCACAGGTTTGAAGCTGAGCAAGTTGGATTCAGGGAGGAATGTAGATCCAACCTTGTTCAAGAGGCTAGTTGGCAGTCTGATGTATTTGACTGCAACTCGGCCAGATCTGATGTTCGGAGTTAGTCTGATCAGTCGTTTCATGGAGACTCCGAAGGACATGCACTGGCAAGCAGGCAAGAGGATCTTGCGCTATGTCAATGGGATGTGGAACAATGGCCTATTTTATGCTAGACAGGACCAGTTGGAACTGGTGGGCTTCACAGATAGTGACTAGGTTGGTAGTACCGATGATCGAAAGAGCACCTTCGGGTATGATTTCCATCTCGAATCAAGGGCAGTCTCATGGGCGTCCAAGAAGCAACCCATCGTTGCGTTGTCCACAGTCGAAGTAGAATATGTCGTCGCCACGACAACCGCATGCTAGGAAATTTGGCTGTGAAGAGTTCTGAGTGAACTGCACTATCCTTATGAAGGCGCGACAACAATTTTTTGTGATAACAATTTGGCCATTGCACTGTCAAAGGATCTCGTGTTCCATGGCCGGACGAAGCACATCGACATTCGTTATCACTTCATCAGAGAGTTGGTGAAGTCCGGAGAAATTCATATGCAGTTTTGCAGATCCAAGGAGCAGTTGGCAGATATTTTCATGAAGCCTTTGAAGGAGGAAGACTTCAGCAGATTATGAGAGCAGCTTGGAGTCAAAGCACTCATGAAATCAGGTTTAAATGAGGGTGTTAGAAATATTAACCCAGATTTCATGCCTCCGCCCAACTGTGCTCCAAACTTTGGGCAAAGTCGGATTGCGCTCCAAACTTGGGAGAAGCCGAACTGCACTCGCGCAGTTAGGGATACCGACAAAAGTTTGACATGATGTCACACCTACCCTCTAAGATCCCGACAAAATTTTGACATGACGTCGCACCTACCCTCTGATAGATGTGATGTCTGACAGATCCGATCGTCGTAGAAGTTAATTCCAGTTCGACGATTGGTCATAGAAGTTAATGCCAGTTCGACGATTGGTCAAAAACCCTAGTTGAGGGTCTGTCAGAACCTGTCATAGGATAACCTCTATCCTCCTCTCCCCATGGCTATAAAAGGTAGTTTATTTCTTCAGACAAAAGTGTGGAAGAGAAAGCGAAGAGAGAGTAGAGAAAGAGAGGAGAGCATTTTAGTGAGCAGTGTGGCTCACCTATTTAATGTCCGAGCAGTCGACTTGACATTCATTTTCGTCTCAGTTTATCCTGCAGCTTTAGTCTGTAGATGTTAGTTTTCCTCAGTTGAGGACTTTTGTAACCCTCATTTTATATGAATAAAGTTTGTTGTTGTTCAAGGCATCTGTAGGGTTTGCAGTTATCTCTCTGTGCTAAAATTTGTTGGTCATTGTACAAATCGCCTTAGAGTGATTTCATTCGGGTTCTATAAGTTAGAGCTCAAATTTGAAACATTGCACTCAGATCCGGTGTTTCTCTCTTCCCATATAGTTCTTGCCAAGCCAAGAAAACCAACATCAAAGTTGCACAAAGCCTCCAAACAGCAAAAGTTTGCCAGGAAAAAAGATCTCATAAAAGGAGCAATTTTGGCTAATTCTGGAGCTGTCCACCAGACTGTGCAGCGAAGTCGAACTTTGCTGCCTTTGACTGACGTAGTTGGGCATTGACCGAGAACTTGCCAAACTTAGCACTTTCCTCATGCCCAACCTGACTGCGCACCTTGGTCCGAGCGCAACCCGATTGCATCCTTCAAACTTCGCTCCTGCTCCCAAAACTTCGATAGAAAAAATAGCAAGTGCAAAACCCAATTGCGCACTTCCCCCATGTGCAACCCGACTACGCTTGCACAACCCAATTGCACAAGGGTCCCGTGCACAACCCGACTGTGCTTGTGTAGTTCGATTGCCCAACTTTCGGGAGCATAGCTCGATCGTGCAAGTTTCGGGAGCGCAGCCTAAGTTCGGCTGCGCAGCCCAACTTCGGGGCCCTTCCTTCCTTTGCCCTTCCTGACTTCGCTCCCAACGGCTGGAGAAAAATAAAAAAATAAAATTTCTTCAAATGCTCCTCTCTCACCAAATGCCTGAGGTAACTTCTCTATACTACGACAGTAAGCGATATCCATTTGCTTCAGCCTAGCAAGCTTGTGCAGGTCAGCAGGTACTTCTTTTAATGTGTGACAACCAGTCAAACAGAGAAAGCCTAACTGGTGAAATCCACAAAATGAATGCTCTATTTTGATCAATTGATTGCAATTTAGCCATAGTTTCCTCAATTTTGACATGGCAATAAAGTTTTTCGGTAGTTTTTCCATCATTGTGACATGGAAGAGGAGAGATTCCATATGCACCATGCTTCCTAGCATTTCATATCTGATTGTTTTCCCATTAATTTCTAGAGACAATGTTTTTAGTTGCTTTAGAGTGTTTAAATCATTGATTGACAACAGACGTCCTTTTCTCTTAGAAGTGATTCTAAGACATCCAATCTTATAAGTGATTCTAAGACATCCAATCTTGACCTTTGTCTAGGGCACAAATCTATTCTAGACAAGGTGGAAGATTAAGAGACCCCTCACACACTCCACCAAGGGAATCCCTAGTAGAGGTAATTGGTGATGGCAGTAATAATTTCTCATCTAAGGACTTGAAGGCCTTCAACATTTGATGAGGATTGATGTTAGATCTTTCATATGACCCCTCTAGTAGTTCCTAGCTAGGTTTGCATAGTTTATTTCTAGCAAATTAATATTGTAAGTGAGTCTCCTTCTCACATGCACTTGTGGGCATTAGTTATCTTCTAGTTGTCATTTAGAGTGTTAGTTAGTAAGTGTGAACTCAAAGTAGGAAGTGTGTACTTCAAGATAGCTAAAATGGATCTTCTAGTTAGCAATATTCCTTTCTCTTAACTTAGAAGTTTACATGCATTCTCCTTTGGACCTTTGTAGCTTTTGGTTAAGCATATTGGATCAAATCCATGATTTGATGGGTTGGTTATGTATTTTGGGCCATTAGTGCCTATATATTGAATTGTAAATAATAGAACACTTAGTTGGATTTTCAATCCTTTTCATTGGTATCAGAGCCTAGTTCATGTTTGCACTAGGGCTTGTGAGGTGAGAGGATAGGAGATAGTTTTATTATGAGAAATATTTTCTCATTGAGGACTCAGTTTAAGCCCAAAGGGACCTTGAAAACCATTCGGAGAAGGAAGTTCCTTCGTCGACAAACTCCTCGTTCCAACTTTTTGCTTATGCTCAAGAGGTATAGGAAAATTTTGCCCCAGAGTTCTTCGTATATTGATCCTTGGAAGGGATTGGATCGTAGCTACGGTCCAATTAGGATTAGGGAGCCATTTGACCCTGCTGCCCCCCCCATTTTTGAGTACTGAAGAGCTCCAGGAGGTCATCAAAGCTAGGTCGTGTGTCGACTTAGATCTGGGTGCCTTTCAAACACTGGTCGTGTGTCGACCGGATCTTGAAAGGAGAGCTACTGGAGGGAGCTGGTTGCTCGCATTTTTACAAATTAAGTTTCTTAAATTTTAGAATTAACCCCCCTGGTTAATTTTTAAATTTTTTTAGTTTGTAATTGAAAAGCATTAGTTTTTATTAATATATTATTTTCTTTAATATATTAAGGCTACCTTTGTAATAAATAAATAAATATATATATATATATATATATATATATATATTTTATATATACGACAATTTATTTTTTTTGAGGCGCCGACTGGCCTCAGCATTCGGCGAGCGAGCCGGGCCTCGGCTGCGTTTGACAGCGTCGATGCTTTTTCAGTAGCACGCGGCACGATCGATAGCCATTGGCAATGGCCTTGCTGTCCGGTGTGACAACGACAGCGATAGCATTTGCTGCCTTCGCTGTCCGTTGACAGCGCCAGGCCCACGCCTTGGCGTCAGGGCAGCCGCCTGACGCTACTGTCAGTTCTGATAGCGCTATGCGGGACAGCCTTGGCTGTCGCTGCCGACTGACAGCGCTAGGCGGGTCAGCCTCGGCTGTCACTGCCGACTGACGACGCTAAGCGGGGTTTGCTTGGCGTCAGGCCCGCGCTGACCTGACTGTCAGCACTGACAGCGACAGGCTGTCAGACTGAAAGTGCAGGCAGTGGCTCGCTGCTTACGGCCTCGCATCATTTTTTCCTGGCGTCAATCCGCACAAACGCCTGACGTGCTGTCAGGCGTGACAACATCGTAGCCAGGCAGGAGGCCTAGCTACGCTGTCATTTGACAGTTTGCCGATGGCGGCACTTGGAGTCAGCCGCACGGGTGCACGGCTTTGGAGGTCGCACCAGGGTTCCCACCGTCAGGCTTAGAGCCTAACAGGTCCAGAAGATTTTGCAAGTTTGAAACCTCGAGAACCGTGCCACTGCAACTCATGCCTCGGGAATCGTGAAACTGCAGATTGGGAAGTTGCATGAAATTCTGGGTAAATTCTTGTAAAATTTTAAATTTTTTTTTACTATTTAAGGTTGCATGTTAAAATTTTATTTTATTAATTTAATTTTTAATAACTTAATTAAATTCATTAATCTTTGATTAAATGAAATTTAATTTTTAATTAAGTTATTTTTAAATTAATAAATGTTAAATTTGCACCTTATATTAGTTTAAAAATTTCAAAATTTATAGCCTTAGGAGTAAATTTTCCAATTAAGCAGCACTCCATTGTAACAAGGAAAATTTTCATTGTATTTCCTTGATTTAGTGCTTTCTTATCTTTACTCCTGGCTTATACCCGGGAACACATGGCTTCTGACTTGGCTGCCCAAGTGGCAGAATTGGCCCATGTTGTAAATGCTTTGGCAGATAAAGCTAATGACACTACCATGGCAGAAGTCCTTGGCAATCTTGCCTTGAAGGTAAATGACATTTCTTTGCATAATGCTTCAACTTCTACTCATGATTCTCGTCTGAGAGTTCGTTGTGAAGTTCCATTGTATGATGGATCCGGGAACCCTGATGTCTTGAATAGTTGGATTCTTGACATGAGTTCTTGGTTTTCTTTCTCTCAACTTTCAGAAGATGATATAGTGCCTTATGCTAAGCTAAAACTTTCTGGCTTAGCCAAAGTACTTGTTGAACAAAAAAGAGGACACGATGTACTCACTACATGGGATGAGCTTGTACAATGTCTTAAGACCAATTTCTATCCTTCAAATTATTCTAGGGAATTGGTTATTAAATGGTTTCATTTTCGACAAGGTACTAATATGTCTGTACAAGAATATATTTTCCAGTTTAACAGGTTCAGAATACTTGTGAATGTGGAGGATGATGTTCCAGGTTTGATTCTCAAATTTCAAAGTGGCTTGTTGGAGCATTTGTATAGGGAACTAATGTTTGTTTCTATGGAAACGTTGGATTTAGTTTTCAACCAGGCGCAGCTTGCGGAGGACAAGTTTAAGGCGCAATCGCAGGCATTCCGCACACTTGTTACTCAAGTGGTTGCAAACTCATCAAAAGGGAATAATTCTTTCTCACAAAAGAAGAATTTTGCTCAAAAGAAGAATGTGTCTTCTCCATCTCCTTCTTCTCCTTCCCCTTCCGCTTCTACTCCTTCTTCTTCTAAATCTTCTTCTTCTTCTTCTTCTTCTAAGAAATTTTGCAATTATTGTAAGAAGAAAGGTCATGAGAAAGCTATTTGCTTTAAGCTTAAAAAGAAGAGTTTAGTAATTACTACTCAAGAGGAGGATGCTTCCAAGGGTCCCCTTGAGTCTGTAGGAGAGAGTAGAGTATATACGAAATTACGAGGTAAGCTTAATGAAGTTACCTTAGTAAATGTAAGTTCATCAGAAGGGGCTCGTGATGCTTTGTTCATCACTCGAGCCCATTTGCTTCATAATTTTGCAACTGATTGTATAGTGGATAATGGCTCGTAGAAAAATCTAATTGCGAGGTCCATTGTCGAGCATTTGAAGTTACCTATGGAGCCTCATCCTCAACCTTATTCTTTGGGTTGGAAGGATAGTGGAAGAGGCTCAAAAATCACTCACACTTGCACTTTAAAATTTGCACTTGGCCCACATTTCATAGATCAAGTCACTTGTGATGTGACTCCTATGGATTGTTGTGGGATTTTGCTTGGACAACCTTTTCAGTATGATAGGAGATCTGTTTATGATGCTTTCAAAAGAACCTACACACTTCAAAAATATGGTAAGGTCTTTCTCATTAAAAGCACCAACACTCCTAATTTCATTC
This sequence comes from Wollemia nobilis, assembly GCA_028583015.1. Classification (NCBI taxonomy): domain Eukaryota; kingdom Viridiplantae; phylum Streptophyta; class Pinopsida; order Araucariales; family Araucariaceae; genus Wollemia; species Wollemia nobilis. The sequence goes on along the minus strand of JAQPPZ010003187.1, from coordinate 361,596 downwards.
TAAGTTCCAAGCAAACGAAAAGAGTAATTAAGAAAGGTGGTGATGTTGCTCTAATTTTCATTCGCTCTCAAAACACTTCTACATCTACATCCATTACAAAGCAACACTCTTCAATGGATAAAATATTGCAAAGTTATTCACACATATTTCAGGAGCCAAAGTCTCTTCCTCCAATTTGCACAATTAATCACAACATTGAAATAATTCCTGGTTCTTCTCTTCCTAATGCTCCCATGTATAGACAATCTATTTTGTAAAATGAAGAAATAAAAAGGCAAATAGAAGATTTGTTGTCTAAGGGTTTCATTAAGGAAAGTACTTTTGCTTGTGCTTCACCTATTTTGTTAGTTCTTAAAAAAGATGGCACTTGGAGATTATGCATTGATTTTCGTGCTTTGAACAAAATTTTTGTGAAGAATAGATATCCCTTACCCCGCATTGATGATTTATTAGATCAGCTTCAAGGAGCTAAGTTCTTTTCAAAAATAGATCTCAAAAGTGGATATCATCAAGTGCGTATCCAAGCTGAGGATACATGGAAGACAACTTTTAAGACAAAGATGGGTCTCTTTGAATGGTTAGTCATGCCCATCGGTCTTACCAATGCTCCTGCAACCTTCATGAGGTTGATGAATGATGTATTTCGTGATGTACTTGACAAATTTGTCATACTATATCTTGATGATATATTGATTTTCTCAAAAACTTGGGAGGAACACCTTAGGCATATCCAGCAAACCCTTGATCTTCTTGCGAAGAATCAATTATATGCCAATTCTTCCAAGTGTTCTTTTGGCAATACTTCATTTTCTTACCTTGGCTATGTGATTAGTGAGAGTGGAATTCAGGTAGATCCCATAAAAGTTGATGTTTTACTTAAGTGGTCCCCTCCTACAACTCTCACAGAGTTAAGGAGTTTCCTAGGACTTGCGAATTTTTATCGCAAGTTCATTCCTCAATATTCCACCCTTGCGACTCCATTGCATTATCTCACTAAGTCCAAAACTCCATTTCATTGGGAGAAAATCCAAGAAGTTGCCTTTGAGAAACTCAAAAAGAAACTTTGTACAACACCTGTGTTAACTTTACCTGACCTCTCTCAACCTTTTGAGATTGAAACAGATGCCTCTAAAGTTGCCTTAGGAGCTGTGCTCAAACAGAATGGTCATCCAGTTGCTTATCATTCAGAAACCTTTTATGTTGCTAAGTTGAACTATTATACATATGACAAGGAGTTGTATGCTTTAGTTCAAGCTATTAAGTATTGGAGACACTATCTTTTGGGAAAAGATACAGTAGTACACACTGATCATATGCCTCTCAAGTTTTTACAATCTCAAAGTAAAATTGAAGAATCAAGACATATGAAGTGGGCCTCTTACCTCCAACAATTTCACTTGGTGATCAAGTACAAAAAGGGGAAGAGTAATATTGTTGCTGATTGTTTGAGTAGGCCTCCAACCGCTCTTGCCTTAACAGTTATGTCCACTTCGCACTTGGGATTTCAGACTTGGCCTAATCAGTATTCTTAGGATCCTGATTTTGGAAAAATATTTGAGCAAGTGAGTAAGCCTTCTTCTTCCAATTTGCGTCCTTTCCAAGATTTCTACATCAAAGGACTTCTTTACAAATTGGACAAGGTTTGTGTTCCTTGTGAGCCTAGAGTGTCACTTCTTAAGGAAGCTCATTCTACACTTTATGGTGGTCACTTTGGGAAGCATAAAACACTTCATCATTTGCAACGATTTTTCTATTGGCCTAAAATGCAGAGGGATGTGTTGAGATTTCTCAAACAGTGTGCAGTTTGTTGTCACTCAAAACCAGCTAATAGGAAGTTTGGCTTAGGCATGCCTTTGCCCATTACTTCCCATCCTTGGGAAAGCATTTCCATGGATTTGGTTAGTGGTTTTCCTATGACAGTGCACCAACATGATTGTGTGTTCGTGGTGGTTGACAGATTCAGCAAAATGGCTAAGTTTATTCCATGCCGCAAGACAAGTTCCGCATCAGACTTAGCCCAATTTTTCTTTGACAACATTTGGCATTCCTTTGGTCTACCTACCAGCATTATCTCGGATCGTGATTCACGCTTTGTGGGTCACTTTTGGCATTCTTTGTGGAAGATTTTGGGAGTTTCCCTTAACTTTTCCATCGCCTATCATCCGCAGTCCGATGGGCGGTCGAAGTGGTAAACCGTACACTTGTGCAAAGTTTACGAATCTATCATCACGCTTCACCGACAAAGTGGGACTTGAGTCTCACTCATATTGAACATGCCTATAATAGGGCCCTACATTCTTCTACGGGTCATTCACCCTTTGAAGTTTGTATGGGATTTCAGCCCTTGGCACCTTATGAGTTACCTTTGTCTTTGCCTTCTCCTGTCACTTCACATCTTCGGAAGGAGCAAGACAAGGCACACTCATTTGTTCAACACTTGCACAATCTTCAATCAAAGGTGGTTGAGATTTTGCAAAAGACACAATAGCAACAGAAAAAGGCCATGGATCGACATCGAATTCCTCATCCATTTCAGGTTGGTGACAAAGTTTGGTTGCATCTTGACAAGCGGCATTTCATTGATAAGACTCATAGCAAAATCAAACCAATTCGCTATGGGCCTTATACTATTCTTCGACGGGTGTCCGAGAATGCTTTCTGCCTTGATCTTCCCGCACACTTGGGAATTCATGACGTCGTCAATGTAGATCTTTTGAAGTTGTACTTTGACTCTACATTGGAGACTACACCAACTATCAGTCATCCTGTGGACGTGGTTCCTGAAGCTCAGTTACCATTGGATGCAGATCAGATCTATGACACGAAGACTCGACAGACTCGCCAGGGGTCTACCACCTCATATCTTGTGGCTCGGTGAGGACAGCTGTCGCATCAGGCTCGTTGGATTTCTTTTCATCAGATGTCCCGTGACTTTCCTATTCTTTTGAAAGCATTGGAGTCCAATGCTTCTATTGTGGGGAGGCATGATGAGGATTGATGTTAGATCTTTCATATGACCCCTCTAGTAGTTCCTAGCTAGGTTTGCATAGTTTATTTCTAGCAAATTAATATTGTAAGTGAGTCTCCTTCTCACATGCACTTGTGGGCACTAGTTATCTTCTAGTTGTCATTTAGAGTGTTAGTTAGTAAGTGTGAACTCAAAGTAGGAAGTGTGTACTTCAAGATAGCTAAAATGGATCTTCTAGTTAGCAATATTCCTTTCTCTTAACTTAGAAGTTTACGTGCATTCTCCTTTTGCACCTTTGTAGCTTTTGGTTAAGCATATTGGATCAAATCCATGATTTGATGGGTTGGTTATGTATTTTGGGCCATTAGTGCCTATATATTGAATTGTAAATAATAGAACACTTAGTTGGATTTTCAATCCTTTTCAACATTAATGGTTTCGAATCCAAAGGCCTCGAAGCAGTCAATTATTGAATGGAGAATGATCCTAGGCATGAATTAGAGATGACATCTCGGATCTCCTACACGAAGTTTTGGAGGTGAAAACTCTCTGACTTTGTTTATAAATAGGCATGCAATTTTTACTGTAAGACATTGGAAGCTACTTGCTCATGCCTAATACCTAGCCTTGTATGCTCTTCCTTTCACCCTTTTTTTGTGTATAAGCTAGATATGAGCCTTATGTTCCATTGCTAAGGAGCATCAAACCTCTTTTGGTCTTATGTCTCTATAATTTCTTAACATATGTAAGGAGTTGTGACTAATTTTACTTTGATCTACTTCTTGTGTGTGTTTGAATGCTTAGGTGTGGATTGAAACCGTGTTGAATTTCTAGTTGTTAACATGCGATAAATATATTAACTTCGTAAGGCTCGATCTCCTCTTAGAGTGGCTCCCTTTGTTTAGTTATTATGTTTATTCACTCTTGTAAGGGTTGGTTTTGTTTTTGGCCTCACATCTTTACGATGTTGATTGTTTGGGTGGCCTTACATCCAAAACTGTGATTTTTTTAGCTCCACTTTTATTATATCCTCTCTTATTTTTTATTTTTTATTGAATATAATTATTTGGAAAAACTAACCAAATATCCCATGGGAAGCCTAGATGATTTTATTTCCTTAACAGATGGGTAATTGGGGTAGTAGGGCTTAATAAGGTTCACTTCATTTAGACGGAGTCCAGCCATATTCAACTCTAACTTTCATCTTAGACTAGTCTAATGTTCAACTCTCGGTTTTAACTTTCAAATGTTTTTGTAGTCTTGTACGTACGCCCAAGATGGACATCAGAAATCCACGTGTTATTAAAAACGAAGAATACGGGAAGTGGAAGTGGACGTCAGCCGTTCATGACTTTCTTCGGGTCATCAAATTCTCGTGATAGAAAAAACAAGGAAAAATGGACGGGAAGTGGAAGCGAACGTCAGCCGTCCATCCGACATCGTCAATCTGCGTGGTAGAAAAAAAGACGGCAAGTGGGAACGGACGTCCGCGTCCATGACTTTATCCGACCGACATCGTCAAATCCGCGTGTTAGAAAAAAGTTTTGGAGATGAAGTCGACGTGGACGTCAGCCGTCCATAACTTTTTCTCCCAGACAAATCTGGGTGTTAGAAGGGGTCATCCATAACTTTCTCCCCTATAGTCTGTCAAATGGGCGTGTTAGAAGAGGTAATGCCGGCAGCCTTCCATGACTTTCACTCTCTATATCTTCTTTGTTTTTGATGATTTGTGAATGTATAGGATGAAAAATTATAAGATTCTAATATATATGCAGAGTAATTTATAATGGAGTTACAAAGGATTTTAATTTATTTATAATAAAATAAAAATGTTTAATTATTATATATATATATATATATATATTTTTTAAATTAAGGGAAGAGGGTTTTGAAAAAGGTCTCAAAATTTTTTATAATAAAAAAAAGACAGCAAACCAAAATAGTGCACTTCAACACTTAAATAGAAGAGTACCACTTAAATAGAAGAGTACGAAAACTAAACTGTACTACAACACATAATTATTATAATTTATTATCGAAGAAGAAAAATATGGAAAAGTTAAGTGCTAATCAATATAATATTCTCTGTAGTTCTTATAACCATATTTAAATTCATTAAAGGATTATAAAGTAGCTATAATGTTTTTTTATAATATCCTCGACTCTTCAAAATCATATGTAAATGATCAACTTATTATTAATTTTATAATAAAGAAACTGAGGATTCAACAAACAATAACATTATTTTTAATGTTAATAATATTATGGATTTTTAAAACGTTATTCAAAGCTCTAGTCTCATTTATCCTTGCCCTTCCAAAAAAGGTTGTATTATCTACAAATTGTTGATGGGTGATGTTATCGATGTTATTGCTAACCTTAAGTCCACTTATAAGCTCATCTTTGTAAGCCTTCTTTAAGTTTCTACTCAAAACTTCTGCCATAATAATGAAAATTAAGGAGATAGAGGATCTCCTTGTCTAAGGCGTCTCTTGGCTTTAAAGGATTCTGTCACTAACCCATTGACCAACACTGAATAAGAAACTTTAGAGACACAAGCTTTAATCCATGGGTGGTGGGAACTAGAGAAAACAATTTTATTTGGATGGATACTTGGTGTGATAAAAAACCACTCAATTTAGATCAAGTTTTGAAACCTTGGATGAGATTGATTCAGGACAAATATGATGATAGGGTTTCAAATATTTTGTACAAGGATCGAGAAGGAGGATACAAATGGAAAGAATATTTTTTTACAAGTATACAAGACATTGATGCTAGGAGGCAATTGAGTAGAAAGATAACAACTATGATTATTTCGAGGGGTGCCAAGGATAAATTGGTTTGGGAGTTGAATAACTTAGGAGAATACACAAGAAGAAGTGGATATAATTTTCAATGCCAACATAATAATAATGTCACTAGAATATGGAGAGATATTTGGGATAGCCCAAGCATTCCTAAAATGAAAATATTTGTTTGGCTAGTAGGTCATAGAAGAATTTTATCCTAGGAGAACCTTAGGAAAAGACGTTTTCATGACCCCTCTCAATGTGTTTTCTATAATAAGGAGGAGAGTATTGACCCTCTTGGGACATTGCTCAATAGTTTGGAATCTATGGCAATAGATTCTTAGTATGTTTGGTAAATGCATGGTGATGAATAGCAGAATTGAATATTGGTTAAAACAATGGTAGAGCACTTATAAAAATAAGGCTTTACAGACAATATGGGATATATCAAAAGATATAATACTTTGGACTACATGGTTAGAAAGAAATAGAAGAATATTTAGAGGAAAGAAAAGCAGTTTAGAGGTAATAAAAAAGAAGATATGTTTAGCCATAGAGGATTCTAAACAAACTCTATCAAATCACCCAACCCCTAATTTGGAAGCAAAGAGTCTTGATAGATGGAGTCGAGTCATTAAATAGAATTATGATGTTGGGTACAAGAGAAGCAAAAATATGGTAAAGAATATAAAGTGGAGACCACCAGATGAGGAGTGGGTTAAGTTGAATTTTGATGGAGCATCTAAAGGAAATACGTGACCAACAAGAGGAGGAGGAATAATTAGAAATAATAGAGGAGAGATTTTATCTCATTATGCTTTCAATAGCGAATTTAAGACAAATAATGAAGTTGAAGTTTGAGCAGCTTTAGAAGGGTTAAAAATATGTAAACAAATGAAATAGAATAGAGTATGGATGGAAGGTGATTCTCTCATAGTAATAAATACAATTATGAGGAAAGCAAAGGCTCCATGGAACAAACAAGAGATGATTATGGAAATTCAAGATCTCTTTAAGAATATAAAGAAATCAGGTTTACACATATATTAAGAGGAGGAAACAAATGTGTAGATAAGCTAGTCAGTAGAGGGGTTTTGATTGAGGATCATGAAGTTAAACTCTCCTTTCCATGCTTAGAGGAAGTAGACAGTTTAGTTGAAGTTGACAAAAAATGTTGATTCCCTAAATCTATTTATGAGTAAGATTTAATTTAATGCTTTCCATTGGTAATATATGTTTTATTTTGTAAGCAATCTAGATTTGATAAAGCGGACTATGATAATACGATGTTTTGGAAATATTACTCTACTAAGATGCAAAGCATAGATAGTAGAGATGAAGTTTTGGTATTGTGAAGGCTGCTATAGGAAATTGTCAAGAAAAATGCTAAATTCTGGAGTAATTGTATTCAAACAAAGATTTTGAAAAGATCCAAAAAATGAAAATCAAGAATTCAAACATTTTATGTAAAATGATGTGGGTTTTTAGCTATAGCATCTCAATTGAAATGAGAAGTGTATCTATTTGTAAACTCTCAAGCTCTAAAGAAGAGAGATGTAATTTGTTAAGAGTGGAGGACCCAGATAAAACTCCTTATTATCAAACAAAAAAAATAATATATATTTTATTCTCACACATTGTTTTGATAGTTTGAACTAAGGTTTTTTTTAAAAAAAACCAAAAACAAATCATTAATTTTCTATAAAAACTTATTCTATACTCTTCCTATAATTTCTATTACAAATTTCATTCCACTTAAATACATAATCCTCTTTCCTTCAAATTTTATTTTTTAAAAAATAAAATTAAATTAAAAATATTAATAAATACAAACATCTTTCAATGCACCTAAACCTAACCTATGGGACATCATAGCTGTGAAACGAAGATTAGTTAGGAATACCAAGAATTCATCGGACCACTGCTCGTCGTATCGCCAAAAGCCATCGTCTCGCACCTTATTGAACCTGCTGAAGGATGCCTCGGTGTCTGTGGTGGAAATTGTAATTGTTTGAACCCTTTTATTTGTTTCTCGGTACTTTCCTTTCTCGATTTTCCCAAGAACCGTTGAACAACCGAATACCCTTATCTTTTCCACACTTTGTAAATGCCAATAATTCTTTGGCAAAATCCTCAATTCTTTGCACAGGACAACTGTGAATGTCTTGAGCGAAGGCATGGCTCCTTCCTCCACCACTGGCAACTCCTCCAAGCTATCTAATTGGGTCAGAAAAAATACCTCCAGTAATGGAAATGTTGTTAGAAATATTAACCTAGATTTCACGCCTCCGCCCAACTGCACTCCAAACTTTGGGCGAAGCCAGATTGCGCTCCAAACTTGGGCGAAGCCGGACTGCGCTCGTGTAGTTAGGGATCCAGGCAAAATTTTGACATGATGTCACACCTACCCTCTAACAGATCTCGACAAAATTTTGACATGATGTCGCACCTAACCTCTGACAGATGTGATGTCTGATAGATTCAATCGTCGCAGGTTAAGGTTGTTTGGGGGGGGTGGCTTCTCCTCCTCCCCCTCTTTTGTTTGGGGGGGGGGGGGTTTTGTTGGCCCCATTTTTTTTTCTCTGTTTTTTTGTTTTTGGGGTGGTTGTTTTTCTCTTTGGGCTTTGCCCTCATTTTATATGAACAAAGTTTGCTGGTTTTCAAGGCATTTGTAGGGTTTGCAGTTATCTCTCTGTGCTAAAATTTATTGGCCACTATACAAATCGCCTCAAAGAGATTTCATTTGGGTTCTATAAGTTAGAGCTCAGATCTGAAACATTACACTCAAATCCGATGTTTCTCTCTTCCCATACAGTTCTTGCCAAGCCAGGGAAACCAACGCCGAAGCCGCACAAAGCCTCTGGACAGCAAAAGTTTGCTAAGTAGAAAGATCTCGTAAAAGGAGCTATTTTGGCTAAGTCTGGAGCTATCCACCAGACTACACAACAAAGTCAGACTTCGCTGCCTTTGACCGACGCAGTCGTGTGTTGAGCGAGAACTTGCTGGACTTAGCACTTTCCTCGTGCGCAACCCGACTACGCACCTTGGTCCGAGCACAACCTGATTGCGCCCTTCGAACTTTTCTCCTGCTCCCAGACTTCGGCAAAAAAAATAGCGAGTGTGAAACCCGACTGCGCACTTCCCCCATGCATAACCCGACTGCGCTTGCGCAATCCAATTGGGCAACTTTCGGGAGCGCGGCCCGGTCGCGCAAGTTTCAGGAGTGCAGCCCGAGTTCGACTGCGCAACCCAACTTCGGTGCCCTTCTCTCCTTCGCCTTTCTCGACTTCGCTCTTGATGGTTGGAGAAAAATAAAAAATTAAAATTTCTTTAAATTGGTATCAGAGCCTCTGATCCCTTGACGCAAAGACTGAAGTAGAATGGCTTCCAATATCAACAACTTGTAGTTGCAGATCCTGCGCTTCAATAGGAAGAATTACGATTACTAGAGCATCTAGATGAAGATCCTGTTCGGATCTTAGGAGCTATGGGAGTTAGTCGAGAACGACTACCCAGAATCGACAGATGCAGCAGCACTGGCCGCCCTCTCTCAATCAGACAAGGACCTGTTGAAAGAGCACACGAAGAAGGACTAAAAGGCCCTCTTCTACATCATGCAAGTGGTTGAGGAGACCATATTCCCGTGAATTGCATTAGCCACCAAGGCAAAGTAAGCCTGGGAGATTACGCCAGCTCGTACCAAGGCACCAACAAGGTAAAGCTGGTGAAACTACAGATGCTCAGGGGGGATTTTGAAAATCTGTAGATGAGAGAGTTCGAGTCCATGAGTGATTTCTTCACCCGGATGACGGACATTATCAACTAGATGCGGTTGAATGGAGAAATTATGTAGAGCCAGAGAATCATGGAGAAGATTCTCAGAAGTCTGCCTGCCAAGTTTGATTCGGTTGTAATAGAAATCGAAGAGTCGAGGGATCTAACAACCCTCTCGATAGACGAGCTCATGGGTTCATTGCAGACACATGAACAGAGGTTGAGCCATTCATCTCAGACCTCTCTAGAGCAAGTATTTAGGGCTCAGGTCTCATTTCGAGACAGTGGCAGACAATATTCCCACCATGGCACCTCTAGTTCTCACGGAGGAAGAGGCAAAGATAGGCGTGGGAAAGGCAACAAGCAAAGAGGACGGTCAAACCCTAGCAAAGGGGAGACCAACTGTAATTTCCATCAGCAAGGTGGAAGAGGCAGTTCAAGAAATCGATGAAGTGGATCGGTCAGAAGGACATGTCAAAGGTCCAGTGCTATTTCTGCAAGAAGTTCAGCCATTACATCTCATAGTGCAAAAAATGGATGGTCAAGGAGAACCAACAGCAGGCCCATTACACGGATGAAACCGAAAATGCAGTAGGAGGAAATGTGTTTGTTGACTTGCAACATTAAGGAGGAGTGCTAGAAGAATGTCTGGTATTTAGACAATGGGTGCAGCAACCACATGACGGGGAACAAGGAGATGTTCTCCCAACTAGATGAAACAGTCCAGTCTGAGGTGAAGATGGGGAACAACAAAAAGGTTCCCATAATGGGGAAAGGAAAAATCCTCATCTGCACCAAGCACGACGAACGAAAGTAGATCTATGACGTCTACTATGTGCCCAACCTAAAGTATAACTTGTTGAGCGTTGGACAGCTCGGGTAGAAGGGACATACGATCCAGTTCAAATACAAAGCTTGCACCATCAAAGACAAGTCGCATGGGCAGATTGCTACGGTGTCCATGATGAAGAACAAAATGTTTCCACTGTAGATTCAGAATGAATCATTAATGTCTTTGAGTGTAGTTGTGAAAGATGCTACCTGGCTGTGGCATCTCAAATTTGGTCACCTAAACTTCAGTGGCCTGAATCAAATGCACAAGAAGCAGATGGTGAAGAGTTTACCCCTAATAAAGCAACAAAATCAAGTTTGTGAGGGTTGCTTAGTTAGCAAACAACATAGGGATTCGTTCCCTTTCGGTCAGTCTTGGAGAGCATCAAAACCACTGGAGCTGGTGCACTCAGACATTTGTGGTCTGATCAGACCAACACATTTGTCGACAACAAATAATTCTTGACATTTATAGATGACTTCAGCCGGAAGACTTGGATATATGCCATCAAGTTGAAGTCAGAAGCATTTTCTATATTCAAGGAGTTCAAGGCTCTGGTGGAGAAACAGAGTAGATATCAGATCAAGACTCTCAAGACATATGGTGGAGGTGAATACATCTCCAACGAATTCCATAACTACTGCAAGCAACACAAAATTTGAAGGCATTTCACTGCTAGATACATGCCACAACAGAACGACGTAGTTGAGAGGAAGAACCGAACCATCATGGAGATGGCATGAAGCATGATGAAGGCGAAGGGATTACCGCATGAATTTTGGGCAGAGGTTGTAACATGTGCAGTCTACCTGCTAAATAGATGTCCCACCAAAAGCATGAAGAACAAAATCCCTTAGGAGGCCTGGAGCGGTGTAAATCCAAGTGTGGCTCACTTACATGTGTTCGGGTGCATTGCATATGCACATGTTCCAAAAGAGAAGCGGCAGAAGTTGGATGATAGAGCTGAGAAGTGCATTTTCATAGGGTATAGTGAGCAGGCGAAGGCATATAGGCTGTACAACCCTATGACGAAGAAGCTCATCATCAGTCGTGATGTGAAGTTTCTTGAAGATGAAGTCTGGAACTAGAAGTCAGAGACTGGCCAGTCAAAGCCAGTAGTAGTAGAGTATGTTGAATTGCAAGAAGGAAGTTTGTAGCCACCTGCAACCTCCAGCAGCAGCAGCGATGCCAGCAGTAGCACAACCACTCCATCTCGGTCGCCTCCATGTGCAAGTAGAATCCAAAACCTGGTGACGCCAACGAAGACAAGGAGCTTGCAGGAAATCTATGACGCAAACCAAACCCACGTAGATGAAGAGTACTCTGACTTTGAATTTTTAATTGAAGTTGATCCAGTAGAGTTCGAAGACGCAAGTCAAAATCAGAAGTGGGTGCAGGCGATGGATGAGGAGATTAAAGCCATTGAAAAGAATGATACATGGCAACTGACAAATCTTCCAGTAGGGAAGAAGACCATTGGGGTCAAGTGGGTGTATAAGACAAAGTTCAACTTCCAAAGAGACATTGACAAGCATAAAGCCAGACTGGTGGAAAAGGGTTACAAGCAGAAGTTAGGCATTGATTACAATGAAGTATATGCACCTGTAGCCCGACTTGACACAGTCAAGATGATCTTGGCATTAGCAGCCCAACAGGGTTAGAATATGTACCATATGGATGTCAAGTCAGCCTTCCTCAACGGAGTGTTGGAGGAAGAGGTCTATATAGACCAGCCACCAGGTTATGAAATTGAAGGCCAGGAGGGCAAAGTACTAAAGCTGAAGAAGGCCCTGTACGGTTTGAAGCAGGCGCCCCGGGCTTGGTACAGTCAGATTGACATTTATTTTCAACAAAATAGGTTTGTAAAATGCCCATATGAACACACCTTGTACATGAAGATAAATGATGCAAGTGAGCTCATTATAGTCTGCCTATATGTGGATGATTTGATTTATACTGGCAACAACAATGTCCTATTCGACCAGTTTAGAATAGCCATGAAGAAGGAGTTTGAGATGATGAACTTATTGCTGATGAAGTATTTTATCGGTATTGAAGTTGACCAATTGACAGATGGCATCTTCATTTCTCAGGGCAAGTATGCGAAGGATGTCCTGAAGCGGTTCAATATGGAGGACAACAAACCTGCCATCACACCTATAGCCACAGGTTTGAAGTTGAGCAAGTTGGATTCAGGGAGGAATGTAGATCCAACCTTGTTCAAGAGGCTAGTTGGCAGTCTGATGTATTTGATTGCAACTCGACCAGATCTGATGTTCGAGTCAGTATGATCAGCCATTTCATGGAGACTCTAAAGGACACGCACTAGTAAGTAGGCAAGAGGATCTTGTGCTATGTCAATGGGACGTGGAACAATGGCCTATTTTATGCCAGATAGGACCAGTTGGAACTGGTGGGCTTCATAGATAGTGATTGGGCTGGTAGTATCGACGATCGAAAGAGCACCTCCGGGTATGCTTTCCATCTCGGATCGGGGGTAGTCTCATGGGCATCCAAGAAGCAACCCATCGTTGCATTGTCCATAGCCAAAGCAAAGTATGTCATCGCCACGATAGCTGCATGCCAGGCAGTTTGGCTACGAACAGTTCTGAGTGAACTACACTATCCTTCGGAAGGCGTGACAATAATTTTTTGTGATAACAATTTGGCCATCGCACTGTCAAAGGATCCCGTGTTCCATGGCCGAACAAAGCACATTGATATTCATTATCACTTCATTAGAGAGTTGGTGAAGTCCGGAGAAATTCATCTACAGTTTTGCAAATCCAAAGAGCAGTTGGCAGATATTTTCATGAAGCCTTTGAAGGAGGAAGACTTCAACAGATTACGAAAGTAGCTTGGAGTCAAAGTGCTTGTGAAATTAGGTTTAAAGGAGGGTGTTAGAAATATTAACCTAGATTTCACGCCTCCGCCCAACTATGCTCTGAACTTTGGGCGAAGCCGGATTGTGCTCCAAACTTGGGCAAAGCTGGACTGCGCTCGCACAGTCATGGATCTCGACAAAAGTTTGACATGACGTCGCACCTACCCTCTTACGGATCCCGACAAAAGTTTGACATGATGTCGCACCTACCCTCTGACAGATGTGATGTCTGACAGATCCGATCGTCATAGAAGTTAATTCCAGTTTAGTAATTGGTCAGAGAAGTTAATGCCAGTTCGATGATTGGTCAGAAACCCTAGTTGAGGGTCTGTCAGAACCTATCAGAGGATAACCTCTATCCTCCTCTCCCCGTGGCTATAAAAGGTAGTTCGGGTCTTCAGACAAAAGTGTGGAAGAGAAAGTGAAGAGAGAGCAGAGAAAGAGAGGAGAGCATTTTAGTGAGCAGTGTGGCTCACTTGTTTAATGTCCGAGCAGCCAACTCGACATTCATTTTCGTCTCAGTTTATCCTACAACTTTAGTTTGCAGATGTTAGTTTTCCTTAGTTGAGGACCTTTGTAACCCTCTTTTTATATGAATAAAGTTTGCTGTTGTTCAAGGCATCTGTAGGGTTTGCAGTTATCTCTCTATGCTAAAATTTGTTGGTCACTGTACAAATCACCTCAGAGCGATTTCATTCAGGTTCTATAAGTTAGAGCTCAGATCTGAAACATTGCACTCAGATCCGGTGTTTCTCTCTTCCCGTACAGTTCTTGCCAAGCCAGGAAAACCAACGTTGAAGCCGCATAAAGCCTCCGGACAATAAAAGTTTGCCAGGCAGAAAGATATCATAAAAGGAGCAATTGTGGCTAAGTCTGGAGCTGTCCACTAGACTGCGCAGTGAAGTCGAACTTGCTGCCTTTGACCGACGCAATTGGGCGTTGACCGAGAACTTGCCAGACTTAGCACTTTCCCCGTGTGCAACCCGACTGCGCACCTTGGTCCGAGCGCAACGCGATTGCACCCTTCAAACTTCGCTCCTGCTCCTAGACTTCGACAAAAAAAATAGCGAGTGCAAAACCCGACTACGCACTTCCCCCATGCACAACCCGACTGCGCTTGCGCAACTCGATTGCGCAAGGGTCCCGTGCGCAACCCGACTGCGCTTGCGTAGTTCGATTGCACAACTTTCGAGAGTGCAACCCAGTCGCGCAAGTTTCGGGAGCGCAGCCCGAGTTTGGCTGCACATCCCAACTTTGGGGCCCTTCCCTCCTTCGCCCTTCCCGACTTCGCTCCCGACGGCTGGAGAAAAATAAAAAATTAAAATTTCTTCAAACGCTCCTCTCTCACCAAATGCCTGAGGCAACTTCTCTATACTGCGACAGTCAGCGATATCCAGTTGCTTCAGCCTAGCAAGCTTGTGTAGGTCAGTAGGTACTTCTTTTAATGCGTGACAACCAGTCAAACAGAGAAAGCCTAACTGGTGAAATCCACAAAATGAATGCTCTATTTTGATCAATTGATTGCAATTTAGCCATAGTTTCCTCAATTTTGACATGGCAATAAAGTTCGTCGGTAGTTTTTCCATCATTGTGACATGAAGAAGAGAGATTCCATATGCACCATGCTTCCCAGCATTTCATATCCGATTGTTTTCCCATTGATTTCTAGAGACAGTGTTTTTAGTATTTTTAGAGTGTTTAAATCATTGATTGACAACATACGTCCTTTTCTCTTAGAAGTGATTCTAAGACATCCAATCCTAGAAGTGATTCTAAGACATCCAATCTTGACCTTTGTCTAGGGCACAAATCTATTCTAGACAGGTTGGAAGATTAAGAGACCCCTCACACACTCCACCAAGGGAATCCCTAGTAGAGGTAATTGGTGATGGCAGTAATAATTTCTCATCTAAGGACTTGAAGGCCTTCAACATTAATGGTTTCGAATTCAAAGGCCTCGAAGCAATCAATTATTGAATGGAGGATGATCCTAGGCATGAATTAGAGATGACATCTCGGATCTCCTACACAAAGTTTTGGAGGTGAAAACTCTCTGATTTTGTTTATAAATAGGCATGCAATTTTTACTGTAAGACATTGGAAGCTACTTGCTCATGCCTAATACCTAGCCTTGTATGCTCTTCCTTTCACCCCCTTTTTTGTGTATAAGCTAGATATGAGCCTTATGTTCCATTGCTAAGGAGCATCAAACCTCTTTTGGTCTTATGTCTCTATAATTTCTTAACATATGTAAGGAGTTGTGACTAATTTTACTTTGATCTACTTCTTGTGTGTGTTTGAATGCTTAGGTATGGATTGAAACCGTGTTGAATTTCTAGTTGTTAGCATGCGATAAATATATTCACTTCGTAAGGCTCGGTCTCCTCTTAGAGTGGCTCCCTTTGTTTAGTTATTATGTTTATTCACTCTTTTAAGGATTGGTTTTGTTTTTGGCCTTACATCTTTACGATGTTAATTGTTTGGGTGGCCTTACACCCAAAACTGTGATTTTTCTAGCTCCACTTTTATTATAACCTCTCTTATTTTTTATTGAATATAATTATTGATTCCAATGAAAAAAAGTACCTTCCTCTATGCAAAATATGTTTCTATTTATTGGAAAAACTAACCAAATATCCCATGGGAAGCCTAGCTGATTTTATTTCCTTAACGAATGGGTAATGGGGTAGTAAGGCTTAATAAGCTTCACTTCATTTACACGGAGTCCAGCCATATTCAACTCTAACTTTCATCTTAGACTAGTCTAATGTTCAACTTTCGGTTCAAATGTTTTTTGTAGTCTTGTACGTACGCCCAAGATGTACATCAGAAATCCACGTGTTATTAAAAACGAAGAATACGGGAAGTGGAAGTGGACGTCAGCCGTTCATGACTTTCTTCGGTCATCAAATTCTCGTGATAGAAAAAACAAGTAAAAATGGACGGGAAGTGGAAGTGAACGTCAGCCGTCCATCCGACATCGTCAATCCGCGTGGTAGAAAAAAATGGGAGAAAACATAGACGGCAAGTGGGAACGGACGTCCGCGTCCATGACTTTATCCGACCGACATCGTCAAATCCGCGTGTTAGAAAAAAGTTATGGAGAGGAAGTCGACGTGGACGTCAGCCGTCCATAACTTTTTCTCCCAGACAAATCTGCGTGTTAGAAGGGGTCATCCATAACTTTCTCCCATATAGTCCGTCAAATGGGCGTGTTAGAAGAGGTAATGCCGGCAGCCTTCCATGACTTTCACTCTCTATATCTTCTTTGTTTTTGATGATTTGCGAATGTATAGGATGAAAAATTATAAGATTCTAATATATATGCAGAGTAATTTATAATGGAGTTACAAAGGATTTTAATTTATTTATAATAAAATAATTTTTTTTAATTATTATATATATATTTTTTTAAAATTAAGGGAAGAAGGTTTTGAAAAGGTCTCAAAACTTTTTATAATAATAATAAAAAAAAAGACAGCAAACCAAAACAGTGCACTTCAACACTTAAATAGAAGAATACCACTTAAATAGAAGAGTACTGAAACTAAACTGTATTACAGCACATAATTATTATAATTTATTATCGAAGAAGAAAAATATGGAAAAGTTAAGTGCTAATCAATATAATATTCTCTGTAGTTCTTATAACCATATTTAAATTCATTGAAGGATTATAAAGTAGCTATAATGTTTTTT
This sequence comes from Wollemia nobilis, assembly GCA_028583015.1. Classification (NCBI taxonomy): domain Eukaryota; kingdom Viridiplantae; phylum Streptophyta; class Pinopsida; order Araucariales; family Araucariaceae; genus Wollemia; species Wollemia nobilis. The sequence goes on along the minus strand of JAQPPZ010003187.1, from coordinate 344,647 downwards.
TATAATATCCTTGACTCTTCAAATCATATGTAAATGATCAACTTATTATTAATTTTATAATAAAGAAAGTGAGGATCCAACAAACAATAACATTATTTTTAATGTTAATAATATTATGGAAATAGAATATATATATATGAAAATAGAATTTACTAAATTAACTTTTATGTTTTAAAATATAATTATTTTAAACTTGGGTCATTGGGATCAACATGCTTAGAATAATTCTTACCCATTTTCATTGACTCCCTTTGTACAATATCCAGATAACTTTTACCCTAAGAGCTAAGTTTGCATTTGTAAGAGATCTTCAACCAAGACCTCCTTTAGTTTTTGCATCACATGACTTGCTTCATTTCACCAAAGGAAAATTCCTTTTATCATGTAAACATGACCATAAAAATGATTGCATAATAAAGATTAAATTTTTTTCAACTGATTTTGGCATAGAATATAATGACATATAATATGTTGGAATGGCTTGTAATACTGACTTTATTAACTATACTCTTCCTACTAATGATAACCATCTACCTTTTCAAGTTGGAAGTTTATTTTAAACTTTACTAATAACAGGATTCCATAAATCTATCTTCATTCTCCCCTAAAAAAAAGGTATCCCTAGATAATTCGTTGGTAAATTGGACCCCTCCATTTGAAGCAACCTACTAATTATTGCTTTGATATTAGTAGGAGTGTTAAGGAAGTAAATTTTGTATTTAGTCCTAGTTATTTTTTTCCCTGAAGCTCTTTCGTACTGTTTTAAAACGTTATTCAAAGCTCTAGTCTCATTTATCCTTGCCCTTCCAAAAAATGTTGTATCATCTACAAATTGTTGATGGGTGATGTTATCAATGTTATTGCTAACCTTAAGTCCACTTATAAGCTCATCTTTGTAAGCCTTCTTTAAGTTTCTACTCAAAACTTCTACCATAATAATGAAAAATAAGGAGATAGAGGATCTCCTTGTCTAAGGCATCTCTTGGCTTTAAAGGATTCTGTCACTAACCCATTGACCAACACTGAATAAGAAACTTTAGAGACACAAGCTTTAATCCATGGGTGGTGGGAACTAGAGAAAACAATTTTATTTGGATGGATACTTGGTGTGATAAAAAACCACTCAATTTAGATCAAGTTTTGAAACCTTGGATAAGATTGATTCAAGACAAATATGATTATAGGGTTTCAAATATTTTGTACAAGGATCAAGAAGGAGGACACAAATGGAAAGAATATTTTTTTAGAAGTATACAAGACATTGATGCTAGGAGGCAATTGAGTAGAAAGATAACAAATGTGATTATTTCGAGGGGTGTCAAGGATAAATTGGTTTGGGAGTTGAATAACTTAGGAGAATACACAACAAGAAGTGGATATAATTTTCAACACCAACATAATAATAATGTCACTAGAATATGGAGAGATGTTTGGGATAGCCCAAGCATTCCTAAAATTAAAATATTTGTTTGGCTAGTAGGTCATAGAAGAATTTTATCCTAGGAGAACCTTACGAAAAGAGGTTTTCATGACCCGTCTCAATGTGTTTTCTGTAATAAGGATGAGAGTATTGACCATCTCTTGGGACATTGCTCAATAGTTTGGAATCTATGACAATAGATTCTTAGTATGTTTGGTAAATGCATGGTGATGAATAGCAGAATTGAATATTGGTTAAAGCAATGGTAGAGCACTTATAAAAATAAGGCTTTATAGACAATATGGGATATATCAAAAGATATAATACTTTGGACTACATGGTTAGAAAGAAATAGAAGAATATTTAGAGGAAAGAAAAGCAGTTTAGAGGTAATAAAAAAAAAGATATGTTTAGCCATAGAGGATTCTAAAAAAACTCTATCAAATCACCCAACCCCTAATTTGGAAGCAAAGAGTCTTGATAGATGGAATCAAGTCATTAAATAGAATTATGATGTTGGGTACAAGAGAAGCAAAAATAAGGTAAAGAATATAAAGTGGAGACCACCAGATGAGGAGTGGGTTAAGTTGAATTTTGATGGAGCATCTAAAAGAAATACGTGACCAACAAGAGGAGGAGGAATAATTAGAAATAATAGATGAGAGATTTTATCTCATTATGCTTTCAATAGCGGATTTAAGAGAAATAATGAAGTTGAAGTTTGAGCAGCTTTAGAAGGGTTAAAAATATGTAAACAAATGAAATAGAATAGAGTATGGATGGAAGGTGATTCTATCATAGTAATAAATACAATTCTGAGGAAAGCAAAGGCTCCATGGAACAAACAAGAGATAATTATGGAAATTCAAGATCTCTTTAAGAATATAAAGAAATCAGGTTTACACATATATTAAGAGAAGGAAACAAATGTGCAGATAAGCTAGTCAGTAGAGGGGTTTTGATTGAGGATCATGAAATTAAACTCTCCTTTCCATGCTTAGAGGAAGTAGACAGTTTAGTTGAAGTTGACAAAAAATGTTGATTCCCTAAATCTATTTATGATTAAGATTTACTTTAATGCTTTCCATTGGTAATATATGTTTTATTTTGTAAGCAATCTAGATTTGATAAAGCAGACTATGATAATACGATGTTTTGGAAATATTACTCTACTAAGATGCAAAGCATAGATAGTAGAGATGAAGTTTTGGTATTGTGAAGGCTGTTATAGGAAATTGTCAAGAAAGATGCTAAATTTTGTAGTAATTGTATTCAAACAAAGATTTTGAAAAGATCCAGAAAATGAAAATCAAGAATTCAAAAATTTTATGTAAAATGATGTAGGTTTCTAGCTATAGCATCTCAATTGAAATGAGAAGTGTATCTATTTGTAAACTTTCAAACTCTAAAGAAGAGAGATGTAATTTGTTAAGAGTGGAGGACCACAAAAAAATAGTATATATTTTATTCTCACACATTGTTTTTTTTTGAAAAATTTGAAAACACTTGTATTAAAACAAAGATCAATTACAATAAGGGAAGAGACTCTTCCTAGCCGAACTCAGAGAGAACACAATCTTACAATAGATGAAGCAGCTTGTCACGAAATCGCGACACAAATCTTCTCCTTAGGCCGTGAACAAGCAACATGTCGCGAAATTGTGACACCTTTCCCATTTTGCCGCGAAAAAGCAACATGTTGCGATATGGCGACATTTTCCTCCTTTGGCCCCGAGAACTCAACATGTCGCGAAATCGTGACAACTTTTCTCTCTTGGCCGCAAAAAAGCAACATGTCGCGAAATCGCGACACCTTTTCTCCATTGGCCGTGAAATAGCAACATGTCGCGAAATCGCGACACCTAAGCTCCCTTGGCCGCGAAAATGCAACCTGTCGCGAAATCGCGACAACTTTCCTCCCCTGGCCGTGACGAAGCGACATGTCGCGAAATCGCGACAACTTTCCTCCCTTGGCCGTGACGGAGCGACATGTCACGAAATCGTGACAACTTTCCTCCAGCGACCGCGACGGCACACCATGTCACGAAATCATGACAACTTTCCTCCAACGACCGCGACGACGCAACATGTCGCGAAATCATGACAACTTTCCTCCAGCGACCCTGACCGTGCAACATGTTGCGATATCACGACAACTTTCCTCCAACGGCCGCGACGACGCAACATGTCACTATATCGCGACAACTTTCTTCCAGCGACCACGACGACACAACATGTCGCGATATCGTGACAGCTTTCCTCCATTGACCGTGACCGCGCAACATGTCGTGATATCGTGACAACTTTTCTCCAGTGGTCATGATGACGCAACATGTCACGATATCGTGACAACTTTTCTCCAGCGACCGCGATGGCGCAACATGTCATGAAATCGTGACAACTTTTCTCCAATGGCTGTGACGGCGCAACATGTCGTGAAATCGTGACAACTTTTCTCCAACGGCCGCGACGGCGCAACATGTCGTGAAATCACGACAACTTTCCTCCAGCGGCCGCGATGGCACAACATGTTGCGATATCACGACAACTTTCCTCCAGCGATCGCGACGACACAACATGTCGCGATATCGCGACAACTTTCCTCTAGCGGTCGCGACGATGCAACATGTCGCGATATCGCGACAACTTTCCTCCAGCGGCCGCGATGACACAACATGTCACGATATCGCAACAGCTTTCCTTTGACGATCGCGACGACGCAACATATCATGATATCGCGACAGCTTTCCTCCAGCGACCGCAACGGCGCAACATGTCGCGATATCGTGACAGCTTTCCACCCTTTGCATTTTATTTGATCATTGGCGCAAGGACCTTTCCAGACCATGTCTAATCACCTCATCCTCAATATCCATGTCACTGTGCAACTAAACTCCAACCTCCTTTTCCGCACCCATCTTAGCCAGAAAGTCAGCTGCTTTGTTCAAGTCTCTACTCGCATAAACTGGGATCATGTCCTCCAATTCCTTCCATAATTCCTTAATTTGGGCAACAAGAGCCCTCAACCTCCAAGCTTTCGGATCAAAGTTCCTCATGCAGTCCAGAGCTCCAACCAAAATTTGCGAGTCTGATTCAAGAATAATCCTGCGGTGGCCATGTTTCACTGCGCAAACAGAAGCAGACTTAATGGCAATGAGTTCAGCTTCATTGTTAGTGGTTCTTCCCAGGCCTTGCAATTCCCAATAGAGCATAATCCCAGCATGGTCCCGGCACACCTCTCCAATTTTGGCTCTACCTAGATTATCTTTTGCAGCTTCATTAGTATTGATTTTAATCCAACCAATAGGGGGAGGTTTCCAACAATTTATGTCCTATCCCTCTAGCAGTTCACTGCGGTCGTCCATAGCTCCAATGGCAATTTGAGCTTCCTCCTTCGCATGAACAGCCACAGTTTCGGTAACCTTGCTCCAAATGGTCTGCCAAACCCCGTCTAGAGCAGTAAAAGTTTCTCTAAAAATTTTGGCATTTCTTTCTAGCCATACTTGCCACCAGATAAATCTTAAGCCGATCTCCCAGCCAAAACGAAGAGCTTTAGATTTGAATCTACCCTTCTGCCATTTTGTCCAGATATTCATCCGATTCAGGTCACCACTTACTTGAAATTTAAAGTATGCAAACCAATGCAGCCAAATCTGTTGGATAAAAGGGCAACCAAACAACAAATGGTCAACAATTTTTACAGCTGAAGTATTCTCACACATTGTTTTGATAGTTTGAACTAAGGTTTTTTAAAAAAATACCTAAAAACAAATAATTAATTTTCTATAAAAACTTATTCTATACTCTCCCTATAATTTCTATTACAAATTTCATTTCACTTAAATACATAATCCTCTTTCCTTCAAATTTTATTTTAAAAAAAAATAAAATAAAATTAAAAATATTAATAAATACAAACAACAACATCTTTCAATGCACCTAAACCCATTAAAAAATTAAGCTATCTTAACCTATGGGACATCATCTTTGTGAAACGAAGATTAGCTAGGAATACCAAGAATTCATCGGACCACTGCTCGCCGTATCGCCAAAAGCGATCGTCTCGCACCTTACTGAACCTACTGAAGGATGCCTCGGTGTCTGCGGTGGACATTGTAATTGTTTGGACCCTTTTATTTCTTTCTCGGTACTTTCCTTTCTCGATTTGCCCGAGAACCGTTGAACAACCGAATACCCTTATCTTTTCCACACTTTGTAAATGCCAATAATTCTCTGGCAAAATCCTCAATGCTTCGCACAGGACAACTGTGAATGTCTTGAGCGAAGGCATGGCTCCTTCCTCCACCACTGGCAACTCCTTCAAGCTATCTAATTCGGTCAGAGAAAATACCTCCAGCAATGGAAATGCTCCTCTCTCACCAAATGCCTGAGGCAACTTCTCTATTCTGCGGCAGTAAGCGATATCCAGTTGCTTCAGCATAGCAAGCTTGTGCAGGTCAGCAGGTACTTCTTTTAATGCGTGACAATTAGTCAAACGGAGAAAGCCTAACTGGGTGAAATCCACAAAATGAATGCTCCATTTTGATCAATTGAGGGCAATTTAGCCATAGCTTCCTCAATTTTGACATGGCAAGAAAGTTCGCCGGTAGTTTTTCCATCATTGTGACATAGAAGAAGAGAGATTCCATATGCACCATGCTTCCCAGCATTTCATCTCCGATTGTTTTCCCATTGATTTCTAGAGACAGTGTTTTTAGTTGCTTTAGAGTGTTTAAATCATTGATTGACAGCAGACGTCCTTTTCTCTTATCCCGCCCACTCTCTATCCATGCTTTTGGGCAAGCAATAACATTTAAGTCCTGTAAAGAGGCAAGCTGCGAAATTCCATAAGGTATGGATTTTAAATCTGCACAATGAGAAATGTGCAAATACTTCAGGGAACTCAACTTATTGATTCTGGACGGCAGTTCCTGGATACTAGATCCCCACAGGATCAGCATTTGAAGCTTCTTCAGTCCTGTGATAGAATTTGGCAGTTTCTTGATAGGCACTTTGGCTAAACATAAACAAACCAAATGCTTCAACTCTCCTATGCTTTCGGGCAGTGACTCAAGGGATGTACATGACAAATCCAGGAATCGGAGAGATGTCATACTGCCGGTCACCTCTTTTGGTATTACTTTCAGATCTACATTTCCTCCCAGTAACAACAAGCGCATATGTGGACCTCTAAATGTCTGAGGAACACTCGTTAACCTGTTGTGGGCCAATGAAATTCTTATATGTTTCAAACAGTCAACAGCTGGAAACTGTTCGAGGCCCCTTCCTGCTTGAAACGAACAATTTTCTTCCTTCCCAGCAATTTGCCTTGCTAAATCCTGCAACAACATCGTGCACCCTGAAACACATCACGTCTCCATAAATATCTTTCTGAATTTACTTCAATCAGACAGAGGTCAGCTAAAAGATTAACATAATTCTGCGCAGTTTGCAGTGGATCGTCTCCTTGTAGCAATTCTCCCATCCATAAGAAAGCCGCATCAGTAGTTGTTATTATTGCATCTTCTTGGAAGGCAGCGAGGTAGAGAAAGCATAATTGCAGGGTAACATCAGTGTGAGCCAAAATATCATAGCTTAATCGGAGTCTCCCATAAAGTGACTCCGTTACATCACGATCCTTTAGAGACTCTGCATTCTGCAACCTATTGACCATAAATTCCCATTCATTTCTGTAGACGATCCCTGACATGGACCGTGCAATCACCTTGATTGCTAGAGGAAGGCCCCCGCCCTCATTGCAAACACCTCTGGCTATTTCTTCGTTGATGGTTCTGGGTAAATTCCCATCAGTATGTGGAAAAGCATAAGAAACAAACAGTTGCCAACTATCATCCTCATCCAGGTCATCCATACTCACGGTGGAAGAATCTGAAATTCCTAGCCCTAACAGAGCTCTCCGATTTCTTGAACTCACAATGATTATGCTACGGTTGGCTGGTGAAAGATGTGATGAAGGCACAGCCAGGTCCTCCAATAAGGATCTTACACCTTTTTCCCAGACATCATCTAGAAACAAGGCAAATTTATTTTCCCTCAATTTTGTATCTAGACACGTTTGCACATGATATCTCTCCCGCCTCTCTATTCTTTCACTTAATTTGAAAGTTATTTGCTTGACAAGCTCTTCTCTGAGGCTATCAATGGAAGGAGTTTGGGAAACAGTAAGCCAGAGTAATAAGTTATTGGAAAAGAAATTTTGTACCTGAGGGCTGTTGAAGAGTCTTTTGAGAAGCAAAGTCTTCCCTGATCCTCCCTTACCCACAACGCCAATGCGGGAGGTATTCTGCACTAACTGCTGAACTCTTGTGAAGACCATGTCTTGCCCAACAATAAGCGGCTCCCCTATATACTTTGTCCTTTCTATCACAGGCGGCGCCGAGCTGGAGCTGGTTGATGCGGCAATTTCTTTCTCGAGCTGCAGGGATTGGACAAGCCGGGTGGTGATGGCAATCAAGCATAAAGGAGCATTCTCTCGATGCTCCTTTATGCTTATGATAATACTAGCAATACGATTACTTGTTTTATAACGAGAAATGACATTGCAGCTTGGAATTGTGCACTCCTCAACCACTTCATTTGCTTTCTGAAGAAGCTCGTCTAAATCTTTGAGCCACTTATTTACTTCTTCAGGAATAAGATTTTCAGAAGATCTAAACTGACCTGAGGTGAGGGGCACTCGATACTTCTGGATAGCGGAGTTGATATCTTGAAGACCGCTAAGTAGAGTGCGAAGGGATTCCAACCGTTTTTTGCAATGGACGGCAATGGAGATGCGGCGAAGAATCTCCTTGACTGCCATGTCTATGCCCACGCCAACAAATCCGGAGACGACTAAACTGCCTGGGTCTCCCATTTTGTCAGAAAACAAAGATAACCTGTGGAATCTTCAGAGACCAAAGACTCAATGTTAACTGGGAATGCTACTCTCAAATTTTCAAAGCAATCCAATCCTTATAAAAGGAGGGCAGATGCCGAGAATGCAGGAAGCATCGAAGACTGACAATATGTCCAGGTTCTCGGAATTGAAATGTTGCAGGGGAACCGGTAAAAGCCGGTGGTGATTTACATGTTTTGTGTTTGGATGGTATTGTAATGAAACTTTATTTGTACATAATGTGGGTTGGAATAATGAACAATGAGAACGAATTTTTACAAAGTAAGATGCAACTAGCAGAATGGAATAATGTACAAATTACTTTCATAAAGTAAGATACCAAAGTTAGAAAGGGACCGAGGGGAAAGGGGAAAAGTAAAAAGCAAAACAAAATTATAGGGGGAAAGGAAGGGTAATAAGCATCCCAGGTGAAAATATAGAGGCGGAAAGGAATTTAAGCTGTACATTTTTAACATCAATAATTTTAATAAAAATGTATATAATATCTTAAGTTTTACTTCTTCTTAATATAATATCTTATACTTTTCTTTCTTCTTAATCAAAGCCAGTCCCTTAATTAACTTAAAATATAAATTAATTATAACAATGTGTTACAAATACTATCCAAAGAGTTAATTATTATACATTTTCAAACTACATAAACATAAATTTATGTTTTAGAGGATAATTCTTTTTTATATATTTTAATTTAATAATCTGTTTATTTAATCTATATTATTAAATTTTTATTGTAATTAATTTAATAAAATAAATAAATATTTAAAATATTTTTTTAATTTAGAAAAAAATCTTTGCAAAACTTCTATATTATTAAATTTTTATTGTAATTAATTTAATAATATAAATAAGTATTTAATTTTTTTTTTAATTTACCGAAAACCCTTTGGGAAGCCATTACGATTAGGGGGTTCTATACCATCAAAATCATTAGGGAGTTGTGTCATGCCCTAACCGCATCAGCTGGATTTTGGGTACCTGATGTGCATTTGGTAAGGTGATATTCAGATCAAAGACCTTCTTTGGAGGATTGCCTTACCCTCTCCAACTCACTTTGATGTGCATTTGGTAGAATGGATTGATCCTTCATGGTCTTAAGGACTCAGTACCAGACTGGGATACAAATTTCATCCAAGCCACTCTATCTACATCATGTTGACCATCTACAGACACTTGGGTTAAACATCGATTAGATTTTGATATCAGAGGAAAAATGGTTTGGGTTAGTATTTTCAATTTATGAAATGCACTCCTTCATCCTCGATGATCAAATGGACCAATGAGCAATCAAAATCTTGGATCCAAAACCTCTTAAGACCTATGGGTCTACACACATGGAATAAATTTGAAGCAGAAGTGGTTGCTTTGTGTAGGATTAAAGCCTTGAAGAATCATCAAGTTGTACCATATGCTCTTACTAGATGAGTCTAACTATAGTTCTTGTTGTTCTAGATACTCCTAGTAAATATTGTGGAAATTTTTTTGAGAATTATTTCGTGCCAATATGGAAGTTTTGCTAGAAAACCAAGAATAATTCAAATGTCAATGGTCAACAACATAGAAAGAAATTTTAGACATGAGAAGGAAGCCAAGTCTCCTATGGTCCATACCAACAAATTGGATCTTTATAAACTTTGAAAAGCAACATTAGTCATATATTTTCAGATTAGCAAAAATATTAGCTTGTTAGAATGGTGACACACATTGATGAAGATACTTTTTGTTGTGCCTTACATGCTCCTACATCAAGCTACTTTTTAGGTTTTGAAATTTTTCCTCCAAGTATCAATTACAAATGGGCTATTCTCACACCAAAGAAGATACTTAGAGCAAGGTTGTTGACAATAGGATGAGCAATAAAATAAGACTTGAAGCTCCTACAATAATGATGTGTAGAAATGTAAAATTTTGAAATATGCTATTAATAGAAAGTGACAAAAATACTACAATGTAATATGGAGGAAATGAATACTCTACAAATGATGCTAAAGAACTACATTGTACTCTCTCACCAACTATATGGTGATCTACCATGTATACCTACTACTACCTACAAGCATATCTATTCACTCACTATGAGGCCCTTTATATAGTAATATGGATTGCTTGGCCAATACTCTACCTACATGTACAAGGGGATACCTTGCACATTTATAAATTGCACATAGAAACTTGTGCATTTATTATATTACTTGAAGTAACTAGCTAACTACACCCTAAAGTAATCTACTACTCTATTTATGTACCAAGGGTGGTACCTTTACATGACACAGATGATATAATACTGTTACATACCAAACCTAGCCGTCGGCTAGGTATTCCATGTGTATTAAATTCATATATATAGATTAGCTAGTTTGGTACATTTTATCATCTATCATTATTTTTTATCTACGTATTCCAATCGTGCCTTTACGATGAGGGAGAGCCCACCTTAAGTGGCGTTTGATTTAACTTATTTCCATCTGCTTATGTTTTGGTGTTTAATTATTGGCTTACATAATTGTGAGGACGAATTTATATTCAGAGAGAAGCTAAATCACTCCAAGTGGTATTAGTAGACTGGTTTCGATCGACTGAGAAATCTAAACGCGCATCGGGCGGGCGCTAGCGAAGGTGCGGTTCCAACCAAACTCCCAGGAACTTGTCATACGACATCCACATTTCAGACGGCTCACAATGCTGGCATCAAATTACAAGCGGTAGTGACCTAGCAAAAGGCTAAATGCATCGCAGAAGGCTAAACGCATCCCTGGTTTGTGGAAGTACAGCCTACAGGCATTACCAATACACTGCAGTAGTACGTGGTGAAACGTAACCAATTTCATGGCGTACGCAGCCCGTAACCGTCGACCAATTAGAGTTTGCGGTTTCAAAAAATTAATTGCATTATCCTAAGGTTAGCGCACGGGTAATTTTATTTTAATTTTTTGTCTCGAGAATTATCCCACATCTACTAGGAAAGGGAAAAAAAGTCAATTGGGAAGCCAAGGGAGGTTTACGCATATCAGGCTTTCAAAGCCATTCGGTGTTGTAGGACGATGCAAAACTACACTCCAAGTTGTAGTCTCACAGGCCAGTTCTAGCCGTAGCTTCACAGGCCAACGTGCTCAACCAAACTGAATTGTGTTTTCGTGCTTGAGAAATAAAAAAATCATAGTATTTCAACCCGCGAGCCGTCGTCCAATCAAAACGTGACAATCATCGATTAAATTCGATTTCACTAAGGTACAAGCTACGTTTTAATTTATTTTTTTATTTCCATGAAGGTAGTTATCCCACATTGACAGTGTGGAAGGCGTGAAGTGGTTAATAAGGAAAGTTGCGCGCAATTAGCATTGTGACTTCGGTCACACATTGGGAGTTCCTCCGCGCGTAGCCTCTATCGTCGTGTCCCATTGTCCATTCGTTGTCCATCTATTTTGGTCTGTTGTCGTGTCCCGTTGTCTATCCTTTGTCTCTATTTCGGTTCGGTTGTCATCGCGTCCTATTGTCCGTCCGTCTCGGTCCAGTTGTCGTTGTGTCTTGTCTTGTTCGCTTCGATCCTGTCCGTATCCTCGTTGTCGGTCTTGTCGCTGCATCCTGTTGTGTCAGTCTGCTCCTTGCTATCCGTGTCCTCGTTGTTGGTCCTAACATTGCGTCTTGCCGTGTCAGTTCGCTCCTTGCTATTCGTGTCCTCGTTGTCGGTCAGTTCGCTATCGATCAGTCGCGTCTTGTTGTGTCAGTTCACTCCTAGCTGTCCGTGTCCTCGTTGTCAATCTGTCATGTCAGTCTACATCCGGTCGTGTCGTGTCAGCAGTGATTGGTGAGTTACATTAAATTTTGTGTAGTCAAGGGGTCGTGCTACCTTAATTTCTGCATCGCAGTTGGTGCGACAGTTGAAGCGAAACACACAAATTTTTGCAATTATCAAATTATTATTGGAGAAGGGAAGCCCAATTTTTTTTTTGAAAGTGCATGCCCAAACAGTGGACCAAAGGACCTGACGGTCGATTATCAAGCTCAAAGACTCCCAATAAAAATGCAAGAAGACCTCATCGAAGCCAAGGTACAAAAAATTCTCCTTCTCCTTTCAAAATTGGCAGTTATAATCCACATCATCCACTGGTAGACCCTATGGCTACTAACCCTCCCCCAACTCATGACAACATCACACAAGGAGACTCAAGTAACTCGGCCATTTCCATGAATGAAACTCTTCGACTCTTAATAGATGGTATGCGCGAAATTAGTATCAACCTAAAAACCCTAGTGAGCGCACAAAACCAGCTTAATCCCAATACTAATCCCCAAAATCACTCCCATGCCCAAAGGAATGAAGAAAATGATGCTCAGGATGACGATTGGGAACAACAAAGAGGCAATTCGGATAATTACAGGGATCGCTATCATAGACAACGGTATAACCAAGATCGGGAAAGGGATATGGGTTATCACCAACCGAGAGGCCCTAATAATTTTCCACGCATTGATATGCCCACTTTTGAGGGTCATGATCCTCGTGGTTGGATAGCCAAAATGGAAGGCATTCTCGACTTATACCAAATTAAGGAATTTGATAAAGTCCCTTTCGCTGCATCAAAATTAGGCACTAAGGCCTACCAATGGTTCATATGGCTTAAGCGAGAGAAAGGAGCTACTATTAACTAGAAAAAATTCACTACTTATTTTTTAGAAAGATTTGATGAAGGAGCTACATCGTCATACATAGTAAGACTGTTATCTCTTAAACAAGAAGGTTCGGTTAGCGAGTTCATTTTGAAATTCACCAGTTTACTACCATATACATTAGACCTCAGTCTAGACACAGTGGTGGGAGCTTTTCACAATGGATTGAAAGAAAATATTAGGGTGGAGGTGGACATTCAAAATCCAACCGCGCTGAACGATTGTATAAGAATAGCCAAGCTGGCTGAGAAGAGAATTCAGTTGTATGCACGGCGTGAAACTTATAGTCGTCCTTCATATCGCAACAATTCCTTTCGTAGAAATGATCAACCATCAAGATACTTTTGCTATAAATGTCGCACTCATCATCCCAGGGAACAAGCATGTGCCCAAAAACAAAACTTTCATATTGAATGCGATCAATATGAAGGAGAAGAGGACAAAACTTACCAACAAGAAGAACCTATGCAAGAAGAACTACCAATTACTCTAGAAGAGAAGGAAGAGGATACAATGGCGATCTCCGTACATGCCCTCATGGGGTTAACCGCCCACCATACCATCAAGGTACCAGGATTTCTCCGCCAGAAAAAGGTGAATGTGCTAATTGATTTCGGTAGTACCCACAATTTTATCGACATCAAAACAGCAAAAGCTTTGAATTTATTCATTAACTCTTCCAACAAAGACAAATTCTAGGTTCTAGTGGCCAACGGGGTGAACGCGCAATGTGTTGGTCGAACATCTCAAGTTTCCATAAAAATGGGTACTTATACCTGGTTTGGATCCCTTTTCGTCATGAATTTAGGGAACTCTGATGTCATTTTGGGAGTTGAATGGTTGGAAACATTAGACACGATTAGCTTCAATTTCAAAAAATTATTTGTGGAATGGAAGGAAAACGGACGAGTCATTCGCTTACAAGGCATTACTACTCCTCCATCACAAATGGTGAGCTCTCATAGTATGGAGAAGATGTTAAAAAAGGGTGGATATGGATTTATAGCTCAAATTAATTGTTTGGAAAAACAATCTCGAGCAACTTCGGATATTACTGCTCCAGATTTACGAGACATCATAACAAATTACGAAGAGGTTTTCCAAGAACCTAAAGGATTACCACCTAAACGATCTCATGACCATGCCATCCATTTGGTTCTAGGGAGTGTCCCACCTAATAGCCATCCTTACCGCTATCCTCAACCACAAAAGACAGAAATCGAACAGATCGTTCAGGATCTACTAGATCATGGAGTCATTCGTCACAACACTAGCCCTTATTCCTCACCTGTAGTTTTGGCTCGACGAAAAGATAATTCTTGGCGTATGTGTCCCGATTTTCGTTCTCTCAATAAACACACTATCAAGGACAAATTTCCTATCCTTGTCATAGATGACCTACTAGATGAGCTGCATGGTGCCAAATTTTTTACAAAATTAGACCTTCGCTCAGGATTTCACCAAATCCGTGTTCGAGAAGAAGATATTCCCAAAACTGCCTTTCGTACTCATGAAGGTCATTACGAATTTTTGGTCATGCCTTTTGGTCTCACCAATGCACCATCCACATTCCAAAGTCTCATGAACCAAGTGTTTCGTCCATTCCTCCGTAAGTTTGTGTTAGTTTTTTTTTATGACATTCTCATATATAGCCAAACATGGAAGGATCATTTACATCATGTGGATAAAGCCCTTCACATTTTACACAAAGAAAAGTTATTTGTCAAACGTTCCAAATGTTCATTTGGTGTCCAAGAAGTTGAGTATCTTGGTCATATAGTTTCACATGAGGGCGTCAAAGTTGATCCCAATAAGATTAAGGCAATTCAAGAGTGGCCTTTACCTAAAACCATCAAGAAACTTCATGGTTTTTTGGGTCTCACGGGCTACTATCGCAAGTTTGTACAAAATTATGGTAAGATTGCAACACCTCTCATAGCACTCACAAAGAAGGATGCTTTTCGTTGGTCGAAAGAGGCTACTCAAGCCTTCAAAGCTCTTAAGGAGGCCATGTGTACAACTCCAAAATTAGCAACTCCCAATTTTCACAAACCATTTATTATCGAATGTGATGCGTCAGGAACAGGAATTGGGGCTATATTAATGCAAGAAGGTCATCCGTTGGCATTTGAAAGTAAACAACTCTCGAGGAAAAATTTGGGAAGATCAACATACGAAAAAGAAATGTTGGCTATTCTTCATGCAATAGAAAAATGGAGACACTACCTAATCAGTAGCCGCTTCATTATAAAAATAGATCATAGTAGTCTCAAACATTTTCTTGAGCAGAGGTTTTCCTATCCGAAACAAAATAAGTGGTTAACCAAACTATTGGGTTATGATTTTGTTATCGAATACAAGAAAGGGAAGGAAAATGTAGCCGTCGATGCGCTATCCAGGAAATATGAAGACGAAGTAATCATTAACGCTATTTCAGGTCCTTGCTCCCAATGGGTGACTCAATTACAAGATGAATGGTTATCCAATAGCGAAACTGCTCAGATAATTCAAGAATTGTCTATCGGGTCCTCTAAACACCCTTTGTTCTCTTATGAAGATAAAATCCTCCGAAAGAAGAACCGCATTTACATTCCACACAATTCAGAACTCAAATCAAAGATCCTCGATGAATCACATGCTTCTCCATCAGCAGGACATTCAAGATTTTTGAAGACATATTTAAGGGTCAAACAATCATTTTGTTGGAAAGGATTAAAAGCCGAAGTCAAACAATGGGTAGCCGAATGTGAAGTTTGCCAGCGCAATAAAGGAGAGACAGTTAAATCACCAGGGTTGTTACAACCATTAACCATCCCGGAGCGTCAGTGGGAACATATATCCATGGATTTTATTGAAGGTCTTCCTAAATCATAAGGCAAGACAGTAATCTTCGTAGTCGTAGATCGGTTATCCAAATACGCTCATTTTCAGGCTTTACAACATCCTTTTTTCGCAAGCAAGGTGGCAAAGGTATTTATGGATTCAATCTTCAAATTACATGGTATGCCCAAAAATATTGTAAGTGATAGAGATCCCATCTTCACTAGTAACTTTTGGCGAGAATTATTTCGACTTAGTGGTACCAAATTGAATATGTCTTCGGCCTACCACCCACAAACAGATGGTCAAACAGAAGTTGTTAACAAATGTTTGGGTACATACTTAAGATGTTTCGCTCAAGATAAACAATACCAATGGAGCCAGTGGCTAGCATTGGCAAAATGGTGGTACAACACTTCTTACCATTACTCAATTAAGATGTCTCCCTTTGAAGCATTGTATGGCACCAAGCCTCCAACCGTCGCAGATTACATACAAGGATCATCCAAAGTAGCCAAAGTGGATGATTGGTTCCAACAAAGGCAGGCTACACTCACCATCCTCAAAGAGAATTTACTCCAAGCACAAAATCGTATGAAACAACAACAGGACTTGCACCGATCAGAGAGAACTTTTAATATAGGTGACTGGGTTTTTCTAAGATTGCAACCCTACAAACAAGCATCGTTAAGGATAAAGTCCAGCCAAAAGTTGGCTCCATGATTCTATGGTCCTTACCAAATTGTTCACCGCATTGGAGAAGTAGCTTATCAATTAGAGCTACCCTTATCATCACGAATACACCCGGTATTTCATGTTTCGTGTCTCAAAAAAGTAATTGGTCGGAAAGTGCAAGGTCAATCAGAATTACCAGTGCTCGATGAGGAAGGACGCATATATCTCCAACCGAAAGAAATCTTACAACAAAGAGTACGAAGACTACGGTCACGCCAGATTCAAGAATTTCTCATCAAATGGCAAGACTTACCAGCGGAGGATGCCACATGGGAACCTGAAAGTATTTTCCAGACATTTCCAGCTTTGAGGACAAAGCTTTTCGAGGAGGGGAGTCATGTTACATACCAAACCTAGCCATCGGCTAGGTATTCCATGTGTATTAAATTCATATATATAGATTAGCTAGTTTGGTACATTTTATCATCTATCATTATTTTTTATCTGCGTATTCCAATCGTGCCTTTACGATGAGGGAGAGCCCACCTTAAGTGGCATTTGATTATTTTTGTGATTGTGAACTATTTGACTTGATTTAACTTATTTTCGTCTGCTTATGTTCTGGTGTTTAATTAATTGGCATACATAATTGTGAGGAACGAATTTATATTCAGAGAGAAGCTAAATCGCTCCAAATACACTCTAACAAAATATTGGATCACATTCTAAATACTAATGACAATATGACAATGACCATGCTGACTATGCAATACATGTTGTGTTGGCTGAGTTGTCAGCATATGTAGAAATTTCCATCATGCCAAATAAATTTATGCGATCAATCATTTTTTGTAGACCCTTTTCGTAACATTGTTTAATAGTGCCTTTATGCAGGTGCTTTTCGTAACTTGTTGTTGATGTATTTTCTCATGTGTTGATTCATCTGCATTCGGTTGTTATATTTTGTGTGAACTCCTTGCAATATCCACTACCTGAAAATACAACAATATTACATAAATTGCATAAAATTACCATCATATGTCACATAATATCTCATGGATTATTCTTATAAAAAATCATATAAATTGTGCATAACACTTGTCAAAACATATTCATAATCGTGATATCTACATTTAAAAACCATAATAAAACTGCATATTATAATTATAATTTACCACTCATCAATATGTCTATTAAAGTTATGGCTAGATGTCTTTTAGAGCTTTATATATGAGATAAATCAAGATTTATTCTCAGCTCATAAATATGAAGAGGTTAAAAGGCTTCTTCAAAACTTATACAAGTGTGTTAATTATATGTGATGCAAGTAGTTAACTAATTCACATCTATGGAAGCAAATGAAAGAGATTTTGGAAGTTGACCAAAGTAATTTGGAGCATTTTTAAGCAAGTAATAAATAAAATTAAATATGACCAAAGTTATTTGGTGTGTTTTGTAAAGCTAAAAAGTAAAAGAAATGCTTTTGTAAACTGCCCAAAGCAATTTTGGGGCTTTTGTAAAAGTGAAAGATGCAAAATTTTTGAAACTAAACTTGCTATTTTTGAACCAGATACATAGAGTTTTCAAAATTTACCTGTGGTATCCAGCTCCTGAAATCCTCCATGACTAAGTTTATAGGTTTGACACATGTCTCATAACCGATCGTAGGTTATTGTATGACTAAAATGGTCACACCTTACCTTGCAATCCAAACCATACTAGGATTTTTTCCAAGTTTAGACTTATTGATAATCTATGTGGTATGGTAGCTGGCTTGTGTATAGGTACCTGCAACAATAGAAGACAAAATGATAGTTTTTATTATGAAAATCTTTCTACACAAAAGAAATTAAAGCACAAAATAAAATTTCCAAGATGATGTGGTATCGAGTTTTGCAAAAGCTAAAAGCAAAGGAAAGGTGTTTGATTACACTTGTAAGGGCACTATTTTTGTCAAGTAGTTTGACCTAAGAAGGCATGATGGCAAGGGAGATAGCAATATTTTGTGAGGGAAAATTAGTCCTTCAAAATTACTTACAACTATGGAGTTGTTGGCTATGTAGGAACTGGTATCTAAACCAATTTTTAGAGTGCTTTGTGCAGTCCCAAGTACCTTGCAACTAAAATAATCATACCTCAACTTGCAACCCTAGTTCATAGATCAAAAATACTTTTGTATTGCACCTAAGTTGTGTTTAAATGTTTTATAATTTCTTGTGCTTGTTTTGTGTCACCTATAGCATAGAAATATGGAAAAATATCAATTAAAAAGCTAAAAGGTTAATCAAAAACAAATAATAGGGTGGGGTGTCCCACTGGCATGCTAGAATGAACTGATGGAAAACTGTGTTATTCATAAATTGATGATTAAATGGGTTACAATAGATTCCCATTTACAAAAGTGTCTTTCGAAGGCTACAAAATGTATTTGAAGAGATAAAAAAGCCTCTTCCAATAAGCAGGTCAACAATAGCAAGAGTATTCTAGAAGATCCTCAAAATGAGTGGGTTTATTGCTTGTGTGCCACTATCGATCAAACCTACCCTCAAGACCTACAAGACCTACAAGACCTACAAAAAGAGGTTAGAACATTTAGGGGTCCATTTCAATCAGACCCCTCTTGTTTACAAAAAAAAAACACCAAAATAAAGCTAATTCATTACAAAAGTATTGAAAATGATCACAAACCAGTATGGGTAGTAATACTTACCTACTTGGAGGGTTTTCTATTCTTTTGGTGTCTAAAACTAGCCCTTGAAAAGGGTCACACCATAATGTTCAATCATTTGGGTCGTAGGTTACCTTGTTATTTGGACTATGATATCCCGATAGAATTCTAGGTGGTACAAAGTGGCATGTTGTTGTTGTTGGAGCTCTTGTCTTCATCAAGTCACCTTGAAAACCTACAATAAAGAGCAATTTGGGATTAAAAAAGGGTGTAAAAATATGTTTTGTATGGTGATTGATGGAGATTGATGGTAAAGTGAGTGGAGTGTAGTTTAGCCTAGATGGATTTTAGAAACGTTTGGGTATGCAAATGGTGGATGGATGAATATGGAGTAAAAGAGCCTCTATTTATAGAATTTGGAGAGGTTAGGGGGGTTGAGGTGTCCTATGAGGTTTCTCCCAACGTGGTATGCCTTATAAGTGCACTTGGGTGAGATAATCCCTCACCCATATACATGTCATAAATGAGCATGGGGATGTGGAGTTGAGATGGGGTTAGATCCTAACAATAGTATGATTAACCATGGTTCAAGAGATGACTTGGGTGAGGTGGAAGATGAATCTTCCTTGCCCATGCTTTGAAATACAAAAAGTCTTCAAAAGTTATTTATGAATTTAAATGCACATGGGGATTTCAAATGGATCAAGGGTTAGATTGACCCTAGGTTAGATGTTGACTTTGGGTGTGGTGGAGGGTGACTCACCATGTCTCCCATGCTTTGGGACACAAAAGTATTCAAATTCTATTTAAGGCCCTAAATGCACATGGGGAGATATGTGGAGCAAGGGTTAAAGTTAACCCTAATTAGGTTAACCATAGGTTTAGTTAGGGTCAAATGGGTGGGATTGGGGCTAGGCTAGTCAAAGAGTAGACTAGGTGAGGTGGTCATGAATCATATTGACCATGGTTAGATTGACCATGGATGGAGTTTGACTATGAGGTGGATTTTGACCAAGGTTAAGCTAAGATGATGGTTGCATGAGGACCCAAAGTTAAGAATAGAAAAGGGCTTAAGTGAACCAAGGAGGATTATGAATAGTGCATGAATAATTCTTTTGATAAATTAATAGTTTTGAGACTAAAATATGCAAATATTATGGGTTTTGCAGATTTATCAGCCATGATAATGGGAGATATGATAATGGGAGATATGATAATGTGTGATTTTTGGGTGTTTATATATACAAATAAAGTCCTTATAGAATCAAATACAATAGTTGTAGGAAAGTCTCAATGAAGCATAAACACTAGCACAATTATAGGTGAAGGATGTTGAGAACTAAGCCCTTTAGAAAAAAGTGTAATACCTACAACAAGATCTTTCCATGGCTCAACAACAAATCAAAGCCTCTTGGATATCAAAAGATGCATGCCAAACCACTCACATAGCACAAGATGACTTCAAAGATATGTAGAATAATATCATAAAAAAACACTCAAAAAACACATGCCATCATTGATGCAATAAACAAATCCTCCAACCAATAGGTTTGTTTAGTCAAGAACAGGGAAATAATATATTGGATAGTGACAGAACTCATTGAGGATGTGAGGTCCTTAATCCACTTGTCACCACTACGAAATTTTTTTGCATAGAGTGAATGAAGTCATTGTGAAGGACTCATACCTCTATGGTTAGTGGGTTGTCATCCTCACTCCAAGGATGATCGTAAAGTCATTTTTGTTAAAATAGTTGAAGATTTGACTAATTTTTCTAATTGGTCGAACAATTTAGATGAGAATTTTTTTAACGTTTCAAATAAGTTGGCTACACTACAATCCGAGGTGGTAGAGTTGGGAAAGCAATGCAAAGCCCCTTCATATAAGAAATTTTATAACTTAACCTCTATTCATGGTAAGGCTAAAATATTTTGTTCCCCAACACAATAGGAGTGGAATGCAACCAAGCAGATTCTAGGCCTAGAAGTTGAAAATATTGCATCCTGCTCAAAGGATATAGAGGACCCTACAACAAAAGGAAAGGATTATAGGTTAGGAAAGCAAGAACCCATAGCCCAAGAATAAGGTCATTTGAGTTTAAAAAATTTCTATGTAAAATTCCCTTGAAGGAACCAACAATGTAGTCAAGTTCTTTGCCTACATTCACAAGTGCAAATACGCAGTGCCATAATTGTACATATTTTCTTAAAATTTTTTACTTTTCAAGATTGAACAATCTTTTTGGACCTATTCTTATTTCAAATTCTTTCTTTAGGAGCCCAAGGAAGCAATTTTAGACTTAAAAATACTTAAATTGCTCATTCATTAAAGTAGGAAGGTTTTTATCTAGATTCGCTTCATACTCTTTAAAACCAAACTTACAAAATCTCAATGACCAAAACAAGTTTTTGGTGATGCCATCAAGGCACTTCAATATCTCTAGTACAATGAGAAGCTTTTGGGGTGGAGAGTATTCATTTTGACAACTAACGAAAGACTAAAAGGCAATAAACTAAAACAATTTTGTAATGAAGTTAGCTTGGCATCCAAAAGTTTTGACCTAGTGAAAAGCTTGCACTAAGCAAGAAAGCAACTTGAAGCACAAGTCAAAGAAAAGTAGCATTCGAACCAGAGTTTCTCAACATGGAAGATGACATTAGAACATAAGATGTCCAACATGCTTGAAAATTAAAATTATTTTAAGAAACAAATGTAGGCACTCACAAAACAAAGTAGTTAGGCCAAAACATGAAAGCCACAACCAACCCAATAAATCACAACTGCAAGATGACTAATAGAGAATGTGTTGAATGTGCTAATGATTCTTAGTGATGCCAAATCATCCTTGATGATGTAAAACTATTTTAGTTATGATTGTACATAATAGTCAATTTCATTAATAGCTTAGAGAATACTATAAATAGAGGAATGTTGCTCAATGTAAAGGGTCATATAATTCAGGGTTTACCTTTTGTAAGCTTAGTGTTCATGATATCTAAATATAATCAAGAGTTGTTTGGCCTCTCCCAATTGAAGTATAGAATTATTGATTATGGCAATATTTGCACTTTTAGAAATTTTTCTTATTCTTTTGTTGAAATATGATCTGTTAAGCTTGAAGTTGTTTGACTTCTTTCAAATGAAGTGTTTGAATATTGGATGTTGTGATATTTGAGCTTATTGTATTTTTTGTATAACTTTAATTGAGACTTGGTCTATTAGGCATTGCTTGTAATAAATGGTTAATGTTCATTCAACTAAAAACTATGTTGTTTGAGCTCCAATCGTAATTAACACTCTCTCTATCCATAAATTTTCTCTCAATTTTATCTTTTTTCTATCTTTTAGATTTTACACAATAGGATTTAGGAGTCGACCTTCTTCAAAAGTTGACTTAGAAGTGATTCTAAGACATCCAGTCTTGACCTTTGCTTAGGGCACAAATCTATTCTAGACAGGTTGGAAGATTAAGAGACCCCTCACACACTCCACCAAGGGAATCCCTAGTAGAGGTGATTGGTGATGGCAGTAATAATTTCTCATCTAAGGACTTGAAGGCCTTCAACATTAATGGTTTTGAATCCAAAGGCCTCGAAGCAATCAATTATTGAATGGAGAATGATCCTAGGCATGAATTAGAGATGGCATCTCGGATCTCCTACACGAATTTTTTGGAGGTGAAAACTCTCTGATTTTGTTTATAAATAGGCATGCAATTTTTACTGTAAGACATTGGAAGCTACTTGCTCATGCCTAATACCTAGCCTTGTATGCTCTTCCTTTCACCCCTTTTTTTGTGTATAAGCTAGATATGAGCCTTATGTTCCATTGCTAAGGAGCATCGAACCTCTTTTGGTCTTATGTCTCTATAATTTCTTAACATATGTAAGGAGTTGTGACTAATTTTACTTTGATCTACTTCTTGTGTGTGTTTGAATGCCTAGGTGTGGATTGAAACCGTGTTGAATTTCTAGTTGTTAGCATGCGATAAATATATTCACTTAGTAAGGCTCGATCTCCTCTTAGAGTGGCTCCCTTTGTTTAGTTATTATGTTTATTCACTCTTTTAAGGGTTGGTTTTGTTTTTGGCCTCACATCTTTACGATGTTGATTGTTTGGGTGGCCTTACACCCAAAACTGTGATTTTTCTAGCTCCACTTTTATTATAACCTCTCTTATTTTTTATTAAATATAATTATTGATTCCAATGAAAAAAAGTACCTTCCTCTGTGCAAAATATGTTTCTATTCATTGGAAAAACTAACCAAATATCCCATGGGAAGCCTAGATGATTTTATTTCCTTAACGGATGGGTAATGGGGTAGTAGGGCTTAATAAGGTTCACTTCATTTAGACGGAGTCCAGCCATATTCAATTCTAACTTTCATCTTAGACTAGTCTAATGTTCAACTTTCGGTTTTAACTTTCAAATGTTTTTGTAGTCTTGTACGTACGCCCAAGATGGACATCAGAAATCCACGTGTTATTAAAAACGAAGAATACGGGAAGTGGAAGTGGACGTCAGCCGTCCATGACTTTCTTCGGGTCATCAAATTCTCGTGATAGAAAAAACAAGGAAAAATGGACGGGAAGTGGAAGCGAACGTCAGCCGTCCATCCGACATCGTCAATCCGCGGGTAGAAAAAAATGGGAGAAAACATAGACGGCAAGTGGGAACGGACGTCCGCGTCCATGACTTTATCCGACCGACATCGTCAAATCCGCGTGTTAGAAAAAAGTTATGGAGAGGAAGTCGACGTGGACGTCAGCCGTCCATAACTTTTTCTCCTAGACAAATCTGCGTGTTAGAAGGGGTCATCCATAACTTTCTCCCATATAGTCCGTCAAATGGGCGTGTTAGAAGAGGTAATGCCGACAGCCTTCCTTGACTTCCACTCTCTATATCTTCTTTGTTTTTGATGATTTGCGAATGTATAGGATGAAAAATTATAAGATTCTAATATATATATGCAGAGTAATTTATAATGGAGTTACAAAGGATTTTAATTAATTTATAATAAAATAAAAATGTTTAGTTATTATATATATATATATATATATATATAATATATATATATAAATATATTTTTGGTAAAATTAAGGGAAGAAGGTTTTGAAAAGGCCTCAACTTTTTATAATAATAAAAAAAAGACAGCAAACCAAAATAGTGCATTTCAACATTTAAATAAAAGATTATGGAAACTAAACTGTACTACAACATATAATTATTATAATTTATTGTCGAAGAAGAAAAATATGGAAAAGTTAAGTGCTAACAATATAATATTCTCTGTAGTTCTTATAACCATATTTAAATTCATTAAAGGATTATAAAGTAGCTATAATGTTTTTTTATAATATCCTCGATGATTCAAAATCATATGAAAATGATCAACTTATTATTAATTTTATAATAAATAAAGTGAGGATCCAACAAACAATAAATTTATTTTTAATGTTAATAATATTATGGAAATAGAATATATATATGAAAATAGAATTTACTAAATTAACTTTTAAGTTTTATAATATAATTATTTTAAACTTGGGTCATTGGGATCAACATTCTTAGAATAATTCTTACCCATTTTCATTGACTCCCTTTGTACAATATCCAGATAACTTTTATCCTAAGAGCTAAGTTTGCATTTGTAAGAGATCTTCAACCAAGACCTCCCTTAGTTTTTGCATCACATGACTTGCTCCATTTCACCAAAGGAAAATTCCTTTTATCATGTAAACATGACCATAAAAATGATTGCATAATAAAGATTAAACTTTTTTCAACTGATTTTGGCATAGAATATAATGACATATAATATGTTGGAATGGCTTGTAATATCGACTTTATTAACTATACTCTTCCTACTAATGATAACCATCTACCTTTTCAAGCTGGAAGTTTTTTTTAAACTTTACTAATAACAGGATTCCATAAATCTATCTTCATTCTCCCCTCAAATAAAGGTATCCCTAGATAATTTGTTGGTAAATTTGACTCCTCCATTTGAAGCAACCTACTAATTATTGCTTTGATATTAGTAGGAGTGTTAAGGAAGTAAATTTTGTATTTAGTCCTAGTTATTTTTTTCCCTGAAGCTCTTTCATACTCTTTTAAAACGTTATTCAAAGCTCTAGTCTCATTTATCCTTGCCCTTCCAAAAAAGGTTGTATCATCTACAAATTTTTGATGGGTGATGTTATCGATGTTATTGCTAACCTTAAGTCCACTTATAAGCTCATCTTTGTAAGCCTTATTTAAGTTTCTACTCAAAACTTCTGCCATAATAATGAAAAATAAGGAGATAGAGGATCTCCTTGTCTAAGGCGTCTCTTGGCTTTAAAGGATTCTGTCACTAACCCATTGACCAACACTGAATAAGAAACTTTAGAGACACAAGCTTTAATCCATGGGTGGTGGGAACTAGAGAAAACAATTTTATTTGGATTGATACTTGGTGTGATAAAAAACCACTCAATTTAGATCAAGTTTTGAAACCTTGGATGAGATTGATTCAAGACAAATATGATGATAGGGTTTCAAATATTTTGTACAAGGATCGAGAAGGAAGATACAAATGGAAATAATATTTTTTTACAAGTATACAAGACATTGATGCTAGGAGGCAATTGAGTAGAAAGATAACAACTATGATTATTTCGAGGGGTGCCAAGGATAAATTGATTTGGGAGTTGAATAATTTAGGAGAATACACAACAAGAAGTGGATATAATTTTCAACACCAACATAATAATAATGTCACTAGAATATGGAGAGATATTTGGGATAACCCAAGCATTCCTAAAATTAAAATATTTGTTTGGCTAGTAGGTCATAGAAGAATTTTATCCTAGGAGAACCTTAGGAAAAGAGGTTTTCATGACCCCTCTTAATGTGTTTTCTATAATAAGGAGGAGAGTATTGACCATCTCTTGGGACATTGCTCAATAGTTTGGAATCTATGGCAATAGATTCTTAATATGTTTGGTAAATGCATGGTGATGAATAGCAGAATTGAATATTGGTTAAAGCAATGGTAGAGCACTTATAAAAATAAGGCTTTACAGACAATATGGGATATATCAAAGATATAATACTTTGGACTACATGGTTAGAAAGAAATAGAAGAATAATTAGAGGAAAGAAAAGCAGTTTAGAGGTAATAAAAAATAAGATATATTTAGCCATAGAGGATTCTAAACAAACTCTATCAAATCACCCAACCCCTAATTTGGAAGCAAAGAGTCTTGATAGATGGAGTCAAGTCATTAAATGGAATTATGATGTTGGGTACAAGAGAAGCAAAAATAAGGTAAAGAATATAAAGTGGAGACCACCAGATGAGGAGTGGGTTAAGTTGAATTTTTATGGAGCATCTAAGAAAAATACGTGACCAACAAGAGGAGGAATAATTAGAAATAATAGATGAGAGATTTTACAAGACCCTGACTGGTCTATTGCTTACCCGATCTCTCTCACTATTCGTGAAACACACGCATCTTCTGCGCTGTTACAACTGAACTTAGCGATCGTATTCGCCCTTTGCGCTTTCTACGGACTCACTTCGCACACTCTATGTCGTTACATCCAAACTTAGCGATCGTATTTGCCCTTTGTGCTCTCTGTGCATTTTGCTCTCTTTGCGCACTCACTTTGCACACTCTACTCCGTTACAGTCAAACTTAGCGATCGTCTTCACCCTTTGCGCTCTCTGTGCACTTTGCTCTCTCTGCGCACTCACTTCGCACACTCTACGCTGTTACAGCCGAACTTAGCACTTTTTGACACTTCTTTGTGCTCACTCTATGCACATAGCCGCCTCTGCATTCACTCTGCGCTATTTGTGCTCTTACGACTGCATTTCGCACACATTCGCTATAATTCAATTCTCCAAGCAACCCTCCTTTTATAATAATATTTTTCATCATGTAAACCCTAATCTTAGTCGGCTTTCATTACAATATTTTCATAATGTAAACCCTAATCTTAGTCGGCTTTCATTACAATATTTTCATAATGTAAACCCTAGTCTTAGTCGGCTGTCATCGGTCTTCGTCGGCTTCAACTAATGAAGATGTTCGGTATATCCATCGCTCGAAGATTTCATTCTGTACCAGTCCTTGTAACCGCCATATTGACTTTTGTTCACTCTTCTTATTTTAGCTGCATGAATTCACTCTGTAACTGCCCCTATAAAATCCGTAGTGACATTAGTCCACTGTCACACTTCTTATTTCAGTTGGGTTCTTCTTCTTGCATCGCACACATGTGACTTGTCATGAAATCGTGACATTTCTGCCTCTTTGTCTTCTTTTGTTGCTGTTGGCCATGAAAATACATGTCGTGATATCGCGACATTTTTGCCTCTTTGTCTTATTTTGTTGCTGTTGGCCATGAAAATACATGTGATATCACGACATTTATACCTCTTTGTCCTTTTCTTGGCTTTTGCCTGTGAAAATACAACATGTTGTGATATCGTGACACTTTCGCCTCCGTACTCTTCCTCTTTACTTTTGTTGTGATATCGCGACACTTTTTCTCTCTTGCTCTTTCTCTTCTCTTCTGGTCGCGAAAATGTGACATGTCATGATATCGCGACACTTTTTACTTCTTACTCTTTCTATTCTCTTCTAGTCGCGAAAATGCGACATGTCTTGATATCGCGACACTTTTTACTTCTTACACACTCTCTCCTCTTTTAGTCACGAAAATGCGACATGTCGCGATATCGCGACACTTTTTCCTGCTTGCTCTTTTTCTTCCAACATGTCGTGAAATTGTGACACTTTTTTTTGCTTGCCCTTTCTCTTCCAACATGTCACGAAATCACAACACTTTTTCTTACTTGCTCTTTCTCTTCCAACATGTCGCGAAATCGTGAAACTTTTTCCTGCTCGCTCTTTATCTTCCAACATGTCGCGAAATCATGACACTTTTTCCTTCTTTCTCTTTCTCTTCCAACATGTCGCGAAATCGTGACACTTTTTCCTGCTTTCTCTTTCTCTTTCAACATGTCACGAAATCATGACACTTTTTCCTTCTTTCTCTTTCTCTTCCAACATGTCACGAAATCGTGACACTTTTTCTTTCTTTCTCTTTCTCTTCCAACATGTCGTGAAATCGCGACACTTTTTCTTGCTTTCTCTTTCTCTTCCAACATGTCACGAAATCACGATACTTTTTCTTTCTTCCTCTATATGTCATGATATCGCGACACTTTTCTTTCTTGCTCAACTTGTCTTTTTCTTTGATCTTTAGCATATGAGCCACTTCGGTCTTCTTGGAAAATCACTGTACATACTTTGAATAACTTTTGAACTCCTGTCCACTGCATCAACCGATCTATCTGACTGTGTTGACAATAATGACAATACTTTCGCTGCACCTTGCTCAACAATCTCCCCCTTTGGAATTGTTGGCAACACACCTGCAATTTCCTATAACTCTTCTCCCCCTTTGACAATAATACCAAAGGGCTGCTGCAGACTCCCCTTGAGTCCATGCTCAACATTCTCAAGAAAAAATTATTACACTTAACAAAAATCACAAACATGAGCAAAAATATAAACAAATACATAAATGCTCCCCCTGAGAATGTGGTCCCTATAGCTAGTCAATTCTTGGGAATATCTCCCACTGCCCCTTTTGAGCTGATTTTTACTGGATTGTCAAAACTGATATGACCGAACCTCTTGTGCCACAACCAATTTTCTTCTTCCTGTCCAATCAAGCAAGCTCCTTCTGAAGTCTCTGAGAGAGTGTATAGGTTGCCAGATGTCATCGATCCAGTTGCTATCAACTTTCCACTATTTGCTTTTTTGACTTCTACACATCCTACCCAATTTGCATCTGAATACACAATAAGGGTGAGGTCCTTACCTTTCGGATACCATAACCCATACTCCATAGTTCCCTTGAGGTATCGAAGAATCCTCTTCACTGATGTCACATAAAACTGTCCAAAACTTCAGTTCGAATTTCAACATCTAACTCTTTCCAGATTGCTTGGAATTATTCCTGTAAATAGACCTCCTGCGCTGATTTTACACCTGTCAAAAAAATTGTCAAGTGACTCACACTTGTACCAACTTTTGTCCACCACTGTATCGACACTGCAATTTCACTACCAACTCTGTGCAAGCACCAAACACTATACCACAACACCAACCAAATCCCTTTTTATATTTTCAACCTGGTCTATGTTTTCTACAGTCATCGCTGTTCACACCTTACTTTCAACTATTCAAATCAGGAGAAGACATTTTGTCAAACACTTCATGGTCAAATGTAGTACACCTTACTCAAACTCATACTTCTAGACCTCGAATTGGAATTTTATCAATAGTTAAAAAGAAAACTGTCTGCGAATTAAATATTTTCACCAAAGCGTCATAAAAGATCTAACAATATTCACATCAATGTGTAGTACAAATACACACTGCTTTTATCGAAACACATATATGCATCTAGGGCAAAAATCTTTCACTAAACCAAATTATCGAAACTGTTATAATACTTAACTTTGAACAATGGCAGTAAGAACCATCAACAGTACAACAATGACATATAGCAATACTACCAATGGTGACAACTCTCAATTTAATCACCACCCTTCACGACACCTCCACAAACAACTACATGAACTGAAACACATTTTGAAAACTATACGATAATTCCCCCTGACTACTTGCCTTTCATCCTCAGATAACCAAACAAACACATAGGAGCATTAAAATAAAGCCTTTTAAAATTGCTCCCCCTAAGGATGTGCTACTTGGAGTTGCTTAGTGCAATAGCGGCGTAGTCTCCTTCAGTCCAAGGAGACACAATTTCCTTTCTTCTGTCTTTCTCCAAACTTTCTTGAACTTGGGCTTGAGTTTTTCAACTACATCCCTGGTATCACTGGTACTTGAATATCCAAAATAGATAAGGCCTTCATTCTTTGCCCTGGCATTTAGCATTATTGTATTTTTAATGCCTTGTTCCTGTTTACCTAATCTCTCACCATTGAATCTCATTTTATTCATCAATTTGGATCCAAATCCTTTGGTGTGTTTTTCAAAACACCCAATTTCATCATCTTCATCAATGTTTTTAATAATATGGCATTTGTCACTATTGATGAGATTATGGAGTTCATTTTTAGGAGGTTCAATTTTTAAGTCACTAGTGTCACAAGCAAAGTTTACTTTTGAAATGAGATCACCTATGCTACAACTAATATCTACCATTGAAGGTATGAGGTCACCTATATCACAACAAGAATTTGTCACCATGGGCTGAAGGTCACTCGTGTCACAAAAAGCATTCACCACAATGGACTGAAGGTCACTCGTGTCATAAGCATCGACCACTAAGACCTATTTTCCCTCATTTATTTCCATTTTCACTTTACGTTGGGCAAGGTCAAGTGCAACCAATGACATGTATATGCCCCTTATAATGCCAATAGTGAATTGAGCACCATTTGTCTGAAGGTCTTTACAAGACTCAAAATCTTCGAGTAGGGCTACTAAACCATTGTTTAGTGTGAGAAATGTGCCCTCCTCATAAAAATCTAGCCCATCCATCTTGGGTGGAAAGTCAGGATTTTTAACTGATTTTTTAACAACATCAGTTTGTTGTGGGGCTTCTTCTTCTTTGATCTGCCCATTTTTAAGGTGTCGATCATTGCCAAAAAATGCACCTTTTACAATGAAATTTTGCAAAATAATGGACTAAGGTGTCGATCACTACCGAAAATGCACCTTTACAAGCTTATCCCCCCTTTTTGCAAAATGTTCTTTGATGTAGGAGAAAAAATGATTATCCCCCCCTTTATTTGTAAAATGATGGTAGAGAGAAAAAAAAATGTTATTATACCCCTTAGTTGCAAAATTGATAAGGTAACCCCCCTTAGGGCAAAAAATGCAACTATGAAAACCTCTTAGGTTTTTACAAAATGTTCTTTAAATTTCAATTAATATTTTATCAAAAATAATTTAATAATTTTTTTTTTCAAAATCAATAGTTTTTAAAAAAAATTGATTTAAAAAAAATTATAATTTAATATTTTTTTTAAAATATAATTAAAAGAAATAAAATACATATATATACCTTTTCCTTTTAAAAAAGTGTTTGCTTGAGTCCCCCTTTACCAAAAAAAATGTCATTTCAGTGGGGGTAGGTATGGAACCCATGACTTGTCAGGAGCAAGACCGTATTATGAAATATCATGATTTTAAATAGGTTAAATTTCTAAAGTTTATTTTAATTATAAATATTAAACATGATTATTATTTTTTCAATATTAATTTCTTTGATAAGGAAAGATGTACAATGTTTGATCAATTACAAAGAAAGAACTTTGATTGCTTATCAATTATCAATGATCTAAGTCTATATGTTATTTCATAAAAAAGGTGAATTGCCTCTATTCCAAATAATTTACCCTTGAATCTATAGTTAAAATTGTTTTTCTCTTCCATAGGAGAGTTGATGTAAAAGGTTGAGGGATTCCTTTCAAAACCCTCCTTTCGTAATAATACCAAAAAAAAAATGTTTTTCTTTCTTTATAATTAATAACATGCACAACAAATATTCAAAAAGTTGTGAGACAACACATTTAAAACTTGAGTTACTACCAAAGATATGCAATCTAAATTAAATACCACCAATAAATATATGAAAAAATTGTATATCCTTATTATGCAAACTCATCTATAGATGATATTTTTATTAAATACTTGATGGAATAGATAATTTATGCCATCTTTTTCTTATCAAGGGATATAATAAACAAGAGGTTGTTTTGCAACTATGCTCTTGTAGACTTGTCAAAAGTAAAAGTAATTGTTTATTTATACGCACATGTTATTGAGATTATAATCCATTAAGTGTATTAATGTCAAGTTAGAAAATGATTTGACCTAGTTTATAAGAAGTAAAATAGTCTTATGTTTATGATGTTTTATATTATTTTTAATTTTGTCTTGATGTGGTATTTCAATCTCCTATTATATACAACGTTCTTTAAATTTAGAATTTTCATAGCATCATGTGCAAGATTTAAGATCCAATCTTATAACAACTTTCAATTTATAAAATACATGTTATCTAGTAGTATTAGTCTTTCATGCCTTGGGTGAGTGAAGTCTATATATTTGGTTCTTATTTTACCAATCAAATTCCTAGTTATTAATGAATCTATAATTAGATGTGGTCACATATGAACCTTAAGTTTTGAGTTTCAAATTTCTAAAATTTATGTTTGAATCATTTCTAAGAAATCCACCGAATTCAACCATGGGAGTTTGGTGCAAGTAACAACAACATAAAAACAATAATTAAAGTAACAAAGTTAGCAAAGGGAGATCACTATTGATGGAGATACGACCCCGTGAAGTCAACTATTCAAAATAAGGGCAGTGACGATTTTTCAAGTTGTGAAAAATAAAAAATGCAAATATTTACCAACTAGGGTTCGAAATATGGGAAGAGAAATGAAGGGCTAGAACTTCAGCGAGGCAATACATTCTATCTGGACAAAGAATTTTTTATCAAAGTTATTTTTTTCCTTTCTTTACCTTAGAAATTGTGCATGAAAAATTTATAAAGTTTTATCAAATATTATATTTGCCATAGGACTTTTAGATAAATTTCATTAAATTTTGAGTTTTAGTTTCCTTTCCATGGATTTATTTATAGTTAAATCCTTAGAGTCATACCTAGTGGTAGAGGTTACTAAGCACACTTTAGATAGATCCTCACTACTCCAGGATAGGGCAATTTTTGGTAAATTTAATGGGTATTGGCTAGGGACTTCAACTTTGAGAAAATAGATTGATAGGAGTTGGAAGTCTCTAGGAGTGATTCTATAATTTCTTCCCAAAGGTTTCTTCCTAGCCATTTTTTCTAAGAAATAAAGATAAATAATCCTAAAATGGGGTCATTGGTTTATGGGAAGAGCAAGGCTCTTCCTTACCCACTGGTATGAAGGCTTTTCACCTGAAAATGTAAATCTATCCATAGTTCCAGTACGGGTTAGGACGTTTGGGTTACCCATTGAATTTTGGGAAATATATGCCTTCAAGGCTATCGGAAACACTCTAGGAGAATTCCTTGATATTTTAGATACAACAAAAGATGGATTTTTGGCTATTTATGCTCGAATATTGGTCATGATTGATATAAATAAAGCTTTACTAGAATCAATCATTCTTAAGTATGGGGATAAGATGTGGAACCAAACTATAGATAATGAGAACATATATTTTAGATGTAGAAGATGTCATGAGGTGGGGCATATTGAGATATCATGCCCCAAGAAGAGCCCAACAAAGTCATTTGTAGAAAATCATAAGAGAAATTTACAAATGGTTATGGATAAAGATGGTTTTCAACTTCCAAAAAATAGATCTAGAAAAATAAAATAAAATGAATAGTGGAGACCAATAAGGAAGGATACTAGAAGAAATTCCAATTCTTTTGAGGCTTTAGCCTATGAAGAAAAAGTAGATCAAAACTTAGAGGACACAGTAAAACAATTTCAACATATTAGCAAGGAACCGTCTATTCAGTAAGATCCTAATTTAAGGAATAACATTCTTGATGAACCTAAGGAATGTGTCTCATCAGATCTTGAAGATCTTTTCTTAGATCCTTATTATTTATTCTCTCAAAGTTATTCTCTTCTCCACAACTTGATTCTTTACTTGATTCTAGTTATTTATTCTTTACCATTTATGTTCTTGTAAGATCTTCCTTCAAGTTGTTAGGATTTCATGAAGGAACTCGCTCTGATACCAATTGAAGAACATAATATTATACTAAGATGGAATGGTGAACAATATAAGATAAAAATTTTACTTTTATTTCCAAAGCAATATTATCCAATATCATCAATTGCAATAATGAAACAATACACAAATCATAACACACATAAGAGACACAGATTTAATATGGTTCACCCAATGTAGGTTACATCCACAGAGAAAATATTTCTTATAAATTTTCTCAAAAAAACTCTTGGGAATCAATTCCCTATTACAATGTTTATGGACACCAACCCAAAGGGGACACCAACCCAAAGGAGACACCAATACCCTATGCTCAAGTTCATGGACGTCTATCCATAGGAGACCTCAATCCCCTTTGTTCTGGTTCATAGACCTCTATCCACAGGAGACCTCAATCCCTTCTAACCTTGTTCGTGGATCTCTATCCAAAAGAGACCTCAATTCCCTCTACTCTAATATGCTCCAAACCTTTACACAAGGCCTGCTCCAAACCTACACAAAGATTGCTCAAACCTGCTCCAAGACCTGCTCTCAACTCTACTTCAAGTCTACACACAATTTTGGCTCAAATTTGCTCACAAAAACCTACTCAAATCTGCTCTAAGACTCCACATAAGGCTTGCTCAAATCTACTCATCAAACCTACTAAATTTGCTTCAAGCCTACACATAAGGCTTGCTCACCAAAACTTGCTCTCAACTCTGCTTAAATCTACTCCAAGCCTATACACAAGGCTTGCTCAAATATGCTCATCAAAACCTACTCAAATCTACTCATAGATCCTGCTCAAACCTGCTCATATATTGTATACAAACAATGTTCATATATTCCCAAACCTTGCATAATGATGTCATCAAGTGCTTTATCTAATCTTCAATGTGATTTCTTTAACTAAAGCAGTTTAGACATATTCTACCTAGAATTCGTTTAACCTCTTGAAAATATAGAGAATGATATGCACTAACAAATGCTCAATATGTTCTTCACATTTATTAATTTTGTCCCTTTCACATGTCTCATATTTATTGCATGCTAAAGGTAGCTCTAGTCTAACACTTGATAATTGACCTGGTTATTACTGAGTTGCATATTACTTCAAAACTAATCACAATGCACAAGTCCTTCTCATCTACTCACAAAATCAATCATGAATAATGCACAAGTATGTTATTTTCATCTACTCACAAAGTCAATCATGAAGATGCACAAATTTGCTTTCACAAAACTGATCTATAACTCTTGTACTTTCATTTCCAATATCACTTAAAACCAATGCACAAGTTTTCTCTTAAAAATGATCTATAAGTTTCATCAATTTATTTCCAATTTCAAACATAACCAATGCATATCCTTGATCTCAAACCCTTGCACATATATTCCCAATTTCAATCCAAGCAATGCTCAAACAATCAATCCTTATGCCTCTAAACATATGACAACTCAATAAATTTTCTTCAACCAAAAACCACCTAAAGAAGGAGTTAAAACACCATACCTCTAAAACTGCCTTGATGATGATGTGCCTTCAAAATATATCTTAACAAAATAATTTTATTTTCTAGTGCCACTTCAAGAACTGGTTAGCAAATCTCCTTTTCAAATCATCCACATTAACCTTCCCAAAAATGTGCACAATAAAGCTTTAAAATAATACCTTATATCTCCTTTTAAAATATGCAATGTTACAACTTTCAAATAATCCACAATACACCTTATATCCCATTTTATAACATGCAATAATCACACTTTTCAAAGAATACCAAAACCACCTCATATCTAATTTTTTACATGACAAAAAATACACTTTCAAGTAGTCCTTAATACACTTTATAACTCAATTTATTAGATAAAATAAAAATAAAATTTTACCTTTGTTTAATCAACAACTAACCAATGACTATCTCCTTCTCTTACAAATTTTTGTCCTTATTTTAATCAACACAAGGCTAGCGAACTATATACTTCAAAAAAAATTAAATCAAAATTTTGGTATCCATACCTCAACCAACAAGCCCTGCGAGCGCAAGGAGAATCGAAACTATGACCTCAGCTAACATAGCGCCCAAGCCAAGGCTTGGTAACCATCTAGGCTACCCTAATGGGTAGTAACCACAATGCAACATGAAATGCTTGAAGCGCTCGCTTGTCTATTAGAGCAGAGAGAACATTAAAATTCCATTGATAAAAATGATAAATAAATAATACAATCATAGCCCTGATTAGTCTGTGTAAAGTGGATCTAACCAAAAATACATAGCCAACATTAGAATATGCAAAATAATACATTCCTAAAAATAAAATATGCCTTAAATTCTATCAATATCCCTACTAATTAAATAATGGAATAATACACTAACATCTCCCCCTTATTACATTATTTTGAAATACAAAAGGAGTTGTGAAACAACTCAAATTTGACACATGCAAGTGCCTTAGTAAATATGTCTACAACTTGAGCATTGGTGGGAATGTATTGAAGCTAAATTATGTGCCTTGGAACTTTGTATTAAATGAAGTAACATTATGTGTCAATGTGTTTGGTTCGTTCATGATGCACTGAATTCTTAACGAGTTTCAAAACATCCTGGTTGTCACAAAATAAGTGAATTGGAGATTTGTATGGAAGACCCATACTTGTCAAGGATGTGATGCAACCATATCACCTCACATACTACTTCACATGCGGTGTGATACTCTGAATCTATAGATGAAATAGCAACCACCTATTGCTTCTTGCTATGGAAAGAGACAAGACCGGATCTAAGATGAAAAATATATCTTGAAGTTGACTTTTGATCATCATATGATCCAACATAGTTAGAGTCCATGTATCCTTGTAAGAAGAATTGATCATTCTTCTTGTACTATAGGCCATACTCAATAGTACCACGGATATAGTGAAAAACACATTTACTGCTTTTCAATGAGTGACCTTAGGCTCCTGCATGAACCTCAAAAGATAGTTGACAACAAACACAATATCTGACCTAGTGTTTGTTAGATATATGAGACTCTCGATCAGCTAGTGATAGAGAGTACCATCTACCTAAGGTGAATCATCATACCACGATAACTAAAGCCCTGATTCCATCGAAGTTTCCATTGGCTTACAATAAATCATGTGATACTTTTCTAACAATACTTGGCATAATTTTCTATGACACCTTGATGTGGTTCTTCTTATGGTTCACTTCCAAGCCAAGACAATAGTGGAGAAGTCTAAGATCTATCATCTCAAAATATTTGCACAAGTCATT
Organism: Wollemia nobilis; assembly: GCA_028583015.1. Taxonomy (NCBI): domain Eukaryota; kingdom Viridiplantae; phylum Streptophyta; class Pinopsida; order Araucariales; family Araucariaceae; genus Wollemia; species Wollemia nobilis. The sequence continues at coordinate 307,445 of JAQPPZ010003187.1, read as the reverse complement.
TTTTATGGTAGTTATCAATATTTTTGAGCTACCTGTGATAATCAGATTATCCACGTAGAGTACAAGTAACACTATTTCAGAACCTTATTTCTTGAAATAGAGATTTGCATCTAATGGACTTCTCTTAAATTTATGTTGTAATAGGTGATCATCCATCTTAATGTACCAAGCTCATGGAGCTTATTTCAAACCATACAAGGACTTGACCAATTTGTAAATTTTTTGCTCCTAGCCTTCCACTTTAAATCCTTCAGGTTGTGACATATAGACCTCCTCTTTGAGATCACCATTCAAGAAGGCACTCTTGACATCCATTTGATGTACTTTCCACCTAAACTATGTTGCCATAGCACAAAGAACTCGAATGGTAGTCATCCAAGCAGTAGGTGCAAAATTTTCCTCATAGTCGATGTCTTCTTTTTGTACATAGCCCTTTGCAACAAGATGGACCTTATACTTATCAATTGTTCAATTTGCCTTGTAATTTACTTTGTACACCCATTTGCAGCCAATGGGCTTCTTTCCATACGGTAGATCAACAAGCTTCTAAGTCTAATTTTTCTTTAGAGACATGTACTCTGCATCCATAGCAACATTCCATTGTGGCTCACTAAGAGCATCTTGTACTATGGTGGGTTCATGCTCATCAAGTGAAGATATAAAAACCCTATCATAATCCACTTCCATATCCTATGTTTCTCTCTTTGTATCTACAAAAAGATCCTCAAATAATTGACAAAGTTCATCAACCTCAGTAGTATCTATTGTAGCTTTCTCTTGTCGAGCCATACTACGAGTACGAGGTCTATTCAAAGTTATATCTGGTGGTGTGGATATCTTTGAGTCTCTGATAGTACTTGTATACCACTTAGGAATATTTTTTCTTAAAAATAAAGTTTTTCTTAAAAAAAATAATTAAAAATTATACCTTGGTTTTGGGTCAAGGGGATTTGAATCCCTGACCTACTAGTTGGTTGTGCATTAAAGATTGGCCTCCAACCAACCGGGCTATAGGCTTTGATGGATATGAAATATGAAGTTCCCCTATTTCTACTGCTCCTTAGGCTATGAAGTGGATGGTGCGCTGATCGTCCTCCATCGGGCGATGCGACTAAGCTTCCTACGAGCACCACCTCTACTAAATGACATTGCAACTTCTTCTTCGAGCGGGTGACTATATTTTATTTGCTTTTCAACCTTACAAAACACGTAAAATTTGTTTTAAATTCACCTTGATCTAGAACTTCTGCCTCAGGGTATCATTCAGTAACCCTTTGCTGATTCAAGATAGACACAATCACAGCCAGAGGAGAAGCCACAAAGGTTTAGTTAGATAGCATAACCATAATTGCCCCTCTTCCCTATGTACTACAACTATGATAAGTGTGATAAAAAAAATCTTCAAGCTATCTGCTACCAACGGTGTCTCTGCTTGCTATGATCCTGCAACATCACTGAAAACAACACTCATCAAAGTATTTTCATATTTTATAGTGGGAGATATCCCACATGCAGGAGGCATACAAATATGTAGGGGTTTAAAACTAAAAAACCATGGGTAGTAATTTGGCTACCTTCGTGTAGTCAGCCCATCCTTTATTTTTTTTGCCCATGCTTAGGAATTCATCCTCCACGTGGCCACTTTCATTGAATCCAGATTGGCTTCAATGTCATCAGTTTGGTCCTATATAGTTCACCTACATGTCCACCATGTCACCTTGCAGTCCACACATATATTTCCACCATGTCCAATTTAAAGTTTGCATGCAGGTGTCTAGGGATTGCAAGTCAAGCACTCACACACAGGGTCTAAGATTTCAAATATTGTCAAGTCCAGTCTGACTATGTGTCAGATCTTGGATTTGTCATGTAGGTCATACATTGTTTAGTCCACGGTCTAGCATCCATGCCAGCTCTACTAGCTCAAGTCCAGATCTAATCATATCGGTTCGTACGCTAACTCTATGATAGTCTCCAATAAGATCGATCTGTATGCTAGTGACAAATCTATGATTTTAGCTTGTCCAACCATGTAGATCCATAGATGCTTCATGGTCCAGGTCATCTAGGTCTGTAGCTACTCAATCGAGCCAGACCAATGAAGAGCCCTGATACCATATTAAAATAGAGCAAACATTAGAATTCCATTGATCAAAATGATAAATAAATAATACAATCATAGCCCTGATTAGTCCGTGTAAAGTAGATCTAACCAACAATACCTAGCCAACATTAGAAGATGCGAAACCATACAATGCTAACAATAAAATATGTCGTAAAGTCTATCAATATCTCTACTAATTAAATAATGGAATAATACGCTAACATTGTCTAAAATGTTTTTTACTTTGCCAAGAAAAATAAAACCTACTCGAATTCAATCCTACGACCTTCTTGACCCTAGAACCTTAGTGCTAGCTCAACGACCAATTGGGCTAGCTACCCGATTGAAACAAAAGATGCGAAACTACTGATTTATCTCCTTCATCGTTCTCTCCAAAGCAATAAAACACATCAAAGCTAGTGCCGATGAGTTTCAAACCTCACACCTTCTTCCTCGCAGCAACTTGGCACAAGTCAAACCACCGCTTGGGCTACCCCTGTGGATGATGTCAAGGGGATATATTTCTCCTCCTTATTTGTTGTTGTTCGTACTCACTGCAATGAATGATCTTTGAATGCACACTCATCCACTTTTTTCAAACCAATTTTTAGTGCATTATTTATATGCATATTGCCTCCTTTCATAATGACGTCGGTGCTCATATTTTATTTTTTGATTTTTGACTTTCTAATAAATTTTGGTGCTCTTTTTTTTTAAGTCTTCTTTTGATAATATTTTAAATCTAAAAGATTTAAAAATTATAAACTTTAAACCTTTGGCCCTTGGAAATAAATCTTTGTCTTTAAACCTTTGCTTCCTCTTGTGGTCTTTAAATTTTTTTCAAGAAATTATAATAAAACCTTTTAAACCTTGTCCTTATTCATAATACTTAAATTTTACACTTTTATATTTTTTATTCCTTCTCTTAGAAAAATACTTTGGATATATACCTTGCTTTTGAATTTTATCCATTGCTTGCTATTCATCAAAACCATGGGGAGTATTTTTGCCTTGACTATAATGCACCTTTGACATCAATGACAACTCAATATTTCCAACAATCTCTCCCTTTGTCATTGATGGTAACCCTTACAAAAAAAATTCTTACCCACCAAATCGGATAAATTAATTTTATTCTTTATGCCAAAAGAAAAGCATTCAAGAAAGGCATTTACCAATTGTTCAAAGCTGGTTATGTTGTGCCTCTTCAACTAATTAAACCATTCCAAGGTAGGGCCTAAAAGGTTCATAATGAAGGTCCTTTGTAACAAAGCATCATCACTTTGTATCTAGAAGCACATATTCATGAAGCTCATCACATGTTCTTGTGCATATTCATCACCTTGAAACTTATCCAACTTAGGCATCTCAAAATGATCAGGATACACTGGACTAGGAACCAAAGGGCATAGAGGCGCATTATGAATTTTATTCAAGGTGGGATTTTGATAAGTCATTCCTTATTTCTCAATAGCTCTCACCTTCTCTGCCAAGGCTTTGTAGGCGTATGAGGATAAATTCTCCTCTTCCCTAAGATGTCTCTATGGAGCTATTGGAGGTAGAATATTTTTGGTTCAAGGTGGAGGATTTAGCTCATCCTCCTCCTCTACTAAGGAGATCTTGACAATCTCCTACTTATTTGTATTGAGTATGCCCATATTTTTCTAGCACTTGGTGCTTTTTCGTGTGATGGAACGTATGATGAGTACAATTTTTAGTTTTCTTAGAGCACAATTCAAGCTACAATGCATCACATCTATGGTGGTGCTCCCTACACTCACTCTGAGGAGGTAAATTAGTGCTATCCAATCCATCTTATCTTTCTACACGTTCCTTTTTGTCAAGGATGTATTATTGTCACATGCGCTGATCATACAAAAATTACCTCAACAACCTTTGATGTTGGATATCCTCATTCTTGATTTTCTCACACTCTGTGCACACATATTCCAATTAGTCTTGGAAGATACATTATTTCTACTATGATGCTAGTCTCTGAGATCGATCTAGAAGATTGATAGTGTGAGGCCTATGGTTGTGCAGCTCAGTTTGAGTGGCTTTATTGGTGTCAGCCCCAATAGACTTATCTACCACACTCTTTCCCTTGTTTTTGTAGACAATATTTGTGTTGTGTTGTAGTCTATTATCTATGCCTGACTATGTGTATTGGGCATGCAAGCTATAGGAGTGATTTGAGCACTCCCTTGGCTCAATTGTGTGCCTCTATGTGCCCTTGCTACATGAAATTGAAGAGCAAGAATTTTTATGGGTTGTCGTTAAGCACTTCATTAATTCTCAATGAATTTATCAATCCAAGGCAGTGTACAAGGCTATTTGCAAAAGGAGTGAACAAGGTTATAATTTAAGGTCAATTGGGAGCAGCAAGTCTTATTGGTGGAACTAATTATGTGGAGGTTTTTAGGTCTCTTCTACCTCTAAATTACATAAATAGAACTTTAATATGATTGCAATAATGAATACTAATTGCTGATTACAGAAATAAAACCTTAGTTATAGTTGCAAGAATGAAATCTGATTAAATTATAGAATTAAAACTCTAGTTACAGTTGCAGAATTGGAAACCTAATTACAGTTGCAAAATGAAATTCTATTTACTCTTACAATAATAAAAACTAAAATTAAGTCCTATCAATACTCTGTAATAGAAGGTTGTAAATCTTTTGTGTAGGGGTTGACAACAAAAACAATAATGCAGAAAAATTGTAGAAAACTGTAAATTGCTAGAAATGAAAATTGCAGTAAATTGAAAAGTTGTTGGAAAGCAAAAAGACTAATAATATCTATTGCTAATCACATCACAAAAGTATCTTGAACATAAAATAAATTATTAGTATTGAAATGGATGTTAAATACTATAAAAGAATGAAATTGACAAGTTTCACAACTTATTATGCTGCAACAAAATCAGAATAAAACCTGTTTATTAGTCCTCCTCCTAGGTATGGAAGTGGCCAACCTCATTTTCTAGAAGAAGGTATGAGTTACTCTCTCTCTAAATCTTACTCACACTCAAACATAACATAATGAATAGAAAAACTTGTACTTTATTGATTCAGAATATGATTACAAATCTGTTGCTAAAATCTGTTACAAAACTGTAATAGTTTTAGTTTTCTCACTTATTATATATCTATATTTTCTCTACTACAATTTGTACTGTTATTATTATTCTTCTTCTTAGCTCAACCTAGATGGGAGATATATTTTATATATGCCTAAAATCTAATTACAACAAAAAATATACTTTGCAAATCAATTTCTATTATTCTGTAGTATTCCCTGGATTTATCCTAGAAGAGGATCTTTTCCATAAATTGTGGCTTTGGACGATAAGAATGGAAAAGTTAGATGGGAGATATTTTTCTTTAACCTCCTTAGCCTTATTTCCATTTTTCCACCATCAAAAATTAGTCAACAGGTTAAAAAGTACTTTTTGTTCTCAATCCGGAGCTAAGTGGCTCAATCCAAAGATATTCGTTCAATCCAAAGAGACTGTATTTCTCAATCCGAAGATCTTCAAAATGACCAACTATTTAATATTCAATTGATTTTAGCTGTATTTCTCGGGTGGATTAGTCCTTAGGATCATATTGCAATAGCCTTCATTTCTCTTCATGTGTGAATTCCATGCCTTGCCATTCATTAGTAGTTGGCTCAAATTTACATAGGAAAACCAGTTTCTATAGCACAGTAACAGTTCTTTGCACTATTTGCTAAATTCAAAGAAATTAATGCTTGAGGAACATCAAAATAAGAATAGTAAAGTGTTTCTATTAGCCTAAGCATATCCCTTATGTAACAGGTCATGGTAAAGTGACATAAAACTACATAAAAACTATAAAAATCAACATATAATATTCCAAACACATCAATCATGCAAAAAATTAATACACAACATATTATATCAACTTAACTAGTATATAAAGTAAATCATAGAGTTTTAGGTAAGTTTTAGCTGTTCAAAACATGCTATGATGGAGGCATTTCTAGGCCTCATAATTTTCCCCCCAACTTATATTAATGCATGTCCTCATGCATTCTGTTGGGCTATAGAATCACATATATCCATATTCAAGTCCCATGATATATAGAACAAAATTTTGCCTATATAGTATCCTCTGTTCTCCTGAAGGTTTCTGATCCAATCTTCAAACTACTCATCTGGTTGAGGATCCTCTCAAAATAGTAGGGAACTGGAGTAATGATGGTTGGAGGCCTAAATATGAGACCTAACTAGTTATGCTGCATATTTTCAATAAGATGTATCACCCCTTTTACTCTTCTTCTAGACCATTCCAGATTAATGGGCGAGATAAGCTCCCTTTTTTGTAAAGACATGGAAAGTTTTGCCCATCTATTTCTACAATGTGATAATGTTGGAACAAAATTATCATTACAAAAAATTTGGAATTTAGTTACATAGTCCCTCAAATTTCTCAAATACTTCCTTTTGATATCGTCCCTATTCATCATGAGAAAACATTGTTTGGTGATAATCAGATGATTTGGTTGAATTGCTTTGACTAACAATTCAGCTCTTAATTCAATTTCATTATTTTACCTTTTTTCTTAGTCCTAGTAAAACTGATTTTGTAAGGTAGACATAAAAGCTCTTAATTGAACATATCCTATGCAAATATGAGGGTGGAAATTTACATCCTCTGGAATGAAAAAGTTGTGCAGAAATAACTCACATAGCAATTTTTTCTACTCTGCAAGACTGTTGAAGTAAGCTTCCAAAAATTCTTCATATTTTTCTAGTTTATAGGGGAGACCTGAGCTAATTCTCATAACCTGCCATCTCAGATATCTCTCCTTCAAAATGAGACTATAAAACCTGGTAGGTCTTCTAAATTGAACCAAAAATTTAGTAATTTGACACAGGTCAGTTACTTTTTCATTCAATGCATTGATTTCTATGTCCTCTATCTCTAGTTGTTTTCCTACCAGTTTCAATTTCTCAACTTGTGTGGCAAGCTTTGCATATTTGATAATCCAGTTAGCAATGTCTATATTATACTGCTCCAGGGATACAATATTAGGTGGTCTAATTACATGTTGAAACTTAGGCAACAGTTCCACATGTACCCCTTTTTTTGCCACTTCTACTGGTTGGACATCTGATAGCAATTCTACTTGTATCCCTTTTTTTGCTATTTCCACTGGCTGGACATCTGACAACAATTATACTTGTATCCTTACTTCTACATAAATCTTATTCAGAGGAGCACTTACTTGATTATTTACATTTTTCTATTCAAAATGCTTCTATGTTGGTGTTTCTTGCAAACATAATTGTTGTGACTCTCCATAGATATTCTTTTCTAGGCTCTTGATCGATTCTGGAGCATCTCCAGATTGATAAGGTGTTTCTTCGATATCAAAGGGCACTTCTTCGAAATGAGCTCTTGGGTTTTCATCCAAAGATATCTCTATAAAGGGAGAAGAATTATCTGTCCAAGATAATCCAAGCAGTAATTGATCCAATTCTTCCTCATTATCTGTTGTAGTTGACTATTTTTAAAATTATAACAGTCTGCTCTTTAGTTCCTCCACTTCCTATTGCAACTCTGCAATTATTTTTTCATGTTTTTCAATGATTTTTGCTTCTCCTCAACTCATCTGGTTTGTGTTTTAATCACACTCTTGGTTGCTCTCAATTGTTCTACAATGTCCACCTCCTCTTCTTCTGATTCAAAATCTGATGCAGACAAATTATCTACAGTTTGTTGCTCAACCATTATCTCACTTTTTGTTTCAACTGTTCAGTCATGTTCAGAAGGTTCCATAAGGTTATCTATGATTGCATCCAAGTTTGCATCAATTTCAAAATTGTATTGTCCAGGCTCTTCCTCAACCAACTGTTCAGGAAATTCTAAAAAATCCTCCAAGGTGGTATTTACAGTGGTTGGTTGTATTTCTATTACATCAGGACTGCCTTGGTTATTTTTCTCTTCAATCGTCTACTTTTTTGTTTCTTTCACGTGGAGTCTTGTAGACCTCTTGGTTCTTGGTGTATACTTTCTCTTCTTACTCTATTTTCTTATGTCAATAGGGGTTGTCGAAATTGTATCAAGTTCTAGTATAATTTCCTCTGCTTCCACTTCTATCTCTTCTCCAATTTTGTTGGTAAATTCACTTCCCTATTCTGTCAGATCAACAATATTCTCAAAAAAATGGACCTTCTTTTGTTTTCCTTTTTTGTTGCCAGTTCCAGACCCTCTCTTAGTTTGTGAGGTTGAAGGTTCTGGGGAAAGGTACTCTATTTCTTTTGTAGCAATATATGTACCAACATCTATTTCCTCCTCTGTAGTAGCATCTATTTCCTCCTCTACAACAACATCTGTGTCTTTTTCCTCCTCATCCTCTTTTTCGAAGACTACATCAGTAAGAGCAGAGTAAAACCTATCAAAGCCTTTTAGGTTTCCTCTAAAATGATGCTTGTAGACAAATTTGATAATACCATGGTGGTGAGGGCTCCCTTTTCCCTCCTGATAGTGTTTTGCCATATTTTGCAGCTCCTGGTGCAGATATAGGGGAAGATTTACCCTAACCTCAGGATGTTGCCTACCATGTCTAAGGTGGTTCAAAAATTTAAAATGATGCCCTGATAAAAATACATACTGCCCTTCATAGGTTAAAAACTTGATTACCCATGTGGCTACTTCATCCCAAGGTTTTTGCAAGTTGGTCCTCTTTACACCCTTACACATGTTGTTATTTATCAAGTATTCTAGTTCTTTATCATCTTCTTTCAAAAATTGACTAACTATGTTTGCTAGTTTCCAGTTCTGAAATTTGAAGACCCTCTAATGGAAGTTCAATAATTTGACTAAGAACTTCAGGGGTTACCTCAATTATCATGTCATTGATGTGCACCCTATTTTTTTTGAATGTGTGGGCAAATTTGGTAGCCAAATCTTCAGAGCTTCCATCGAATTTGTCTAAAAATGGCATAAACCCTCCATCTTCAAAAAATTGCAACACTTCTAGAATCTCTCAAAGGATGGTAGTATCTTATGGTTCCATTTTTATCTTTCATCCCATTTTTCTATTCTTGTTGTGCTGAAAATACTGCTCACCTCTACTGCTATCTGCTAGGTCACTGGTTTCTAGTTTGTGTAGAATTATAGGGTTTTCTATTTGGATTTGCAATGTTCTATTCTTATTCAGAAATAAATTCTTATAATCATGTTGCATCAGTGATTACTTCTTCATAATTAAGAGTGGCACACTTCCCTATTTTTGACTTGGACACCTGTCCATCAATCATTGGACAAAAGTTCTTGCCATCAAATCTCCTTAGCTCATTCGATCTGCACACAATTTTCCCACATGCATGGTTATCAGCAATGAATGGTGGTGGCACATTATTAGTTATTTTCCTCATGATTTCGTACTTCCTCGAGATGAGATAAATCTCATCATGAACCAGTTGACATGTTTCAATGATCACATGGAGTCAAAACATTTTTCTAATTGTATATTTTCTCCCTCCTTGGATGCCACGTGAAAACATAACATTAAGTGCTCATTCCAAAGATTAAATTTCATTTTGAAAAAGGTTCACTCTGAAGACAAAGCATGACTTGTCATTTCAAAGATAGTTTTCAATTCGAAGACAAGGTTGGACTTGTCATTCCGAAGACAATTTTCAATCTGAAGACAAGGCTAGACTTGTCATTCCAAAGACAAGGCTTCATTTCGAAGATACAATGCAGCAGTCATTTCGTAGATATAATGCACCAGTCATTCTGAAGATACAGTAGAAACAAAAATTCTTCTTTTAAATCATGTTTTGCTTATGCCAACTCTTATGAACACTTTTATACTAATGGTTAATTGTCATATACTATATATCAAATATTTACAATGAGAAAAGTGCAAGAAACATATACCTGGTTAAAACAAGTTAATGCAAGTTTTTGAAATATGTCTGCTTTTATTGATGCTCTGTTGAGGCTTACTGCAATACTTCAAAAACAAATATAGTAGGTGAATTTGTACAATGGTGACTCAAAATTTTTCAAGGTTATGCATGCCAAAAAACTTGTTTTCATGCATACCAACTCAGTAGTGCCTTAGAAAAAGGTTTTCACTGTTGATTTATTCATTTTTCTCTCTTTTTTATTCTAATTATGCCCATGAAGGAATTCACAACCAGAATTTATTAATCTTTTTGTTTTTTGATTTTTTGATTTTTTTTTATTTTTTGATTTTCTTGAAATCCATGATTATGCTCAATCTATGGCAATTGTGGTGGAAGAGGGAATCTCTTCTACCTATTGTGCATCCAAGCTATCAAGTTGTTGCAAGAATTCCTCCTTAGTCAGAGGTGTATGGTACACTTGAAGATGATGTCTATTCACTACCAACTTTATTCATGAATCATCAATGGGAGAGAGGTGATCTGCTCCATTATTAAATACTTCTTCAATCTGGTATGGTCTAAGCCATCTATTCCTTAGTTTTCTAGGGAATTCCACATAGCGAGAATCAAACAACAAAGCCCAATATCCTTGCTAAAATTTTCTCTATTACAGGTGGCCATCATGCCACAACTTCCTCTCCTCCTGAATTACTTCAGTTTGGTGTAGAGCATCCAACCGAAGTTCATCCAATACATTCAGCTATAGAATTATATATGCATGTGCCTATGACAATTCAATTCCAATTTCCAATGCTGTGTGCAATGTTAGTATCTCAAATTCAATAGATAGGAGGGGATTTTTACCAAAAACCAATTCATAAGGTGTGAATCCAATAGTGGATTTCCAAGTAGTATTGTAAGCCCCGCTTTAGGTAATTTATCTAGCCAGTTTCTCCTATGAACAACTACTATTTTCATCAAGATCCGTTCCAATTCTCTGTTTGTTACCTCAACTTGGCCATTTTCTTATGGGTGGTGAGGTGATGATTTCCTATGTTTGATTTCATACAACTCTATAAAAGCCTCAATAACTTTAGATGCAAATTAGGGTCCTTGGTTTATGGTGATAGACCGTGGAGCTCCAAATCTCTAAAAATTTTGGTTATACAAGAAATCAGTGACCTTCTCTTCATGAGCATGTTTGAAAGCACACACCTCTACCCACTTTGTCAGGTAATCAGTGCATACCAAAATATGCACCTTTCCTTGAGAATGTGGATCAATAGGTCCCATAAAATTAAGCCCCCACCTCTCAAATGGTTCTAAAACCACTTGAGGTTGTAGTGGCATTTCATTTGTGTGAGTGGGTTTCTTCATTCTTTGGCATGCATCACAAATACCTGACATGCTTTTTCACATCCTTGTGAAGAGATGGCCAATAATATCTTGTTCCTAGAATTTTCCTAATTGTGCTTTTTACAGAATAGTGTCCACTGGAGGTTTCATCATGACAAGCCCTAAGGATAACATATACCTCCTCCTTTTAGATGCACCTATGTAACACATGGTCATGACTACTCTTGAAAAGCATACCTTGAATCCATTCAAAAGAAGAGCTCTATTTGATCAATTTTTTTCTTTGTTTGGAAGTAAAATGTGGGAGAACTTTCCTTGTGACCAAATAGTTGGCTATATTTGCAAACCAAGGTGATTGGAAAGATATAGCAAATAATTTTTCATCATGAAAAGTGTCCTCCACTAATTCCCCTTCCTCCGTGTTCTGCAACCTGGACAAAAAATTTGCTACAACATTAGCTTTTCATGGTTTATTGATTATTGTGATATCAAATTCCTATAGCAACACTAACCAAAGGATAATCCTTACACTCACCATAAGCTTATTCATCAAATATTTAATGGTTGTGTGATCTGTGTGAATTAATATTTGATAACCTGTGATGTAATGCCTAAATTTATTGATGGCATAGATTACTGCAAAGAATTATTTCTCAGTTGTGGTATAATTTTTTTTAGCTCATGTCAAGTTCTTACTAATGTAGTAGATAGCATAGTGTTCACTATTGTTGATTTGTACCAATTCTACTCCAATTGCAGTATTGGAAGCATCAGTCTGTATGTGGAATGGTAATGTCCAGTTAGGTCCTCTTAACAAAAGTGGAGTTACTAATTTTTCTTTCAAAGCTTCAAATTATTCTTGACACTTTGCAATCCAGGAGAATTTAGATTCTTTAGTCAATAGGGAAAACATGGGATGACCTATTGTGCTAAATATGGGAATAAACCTGTGGTAAAAACCAATGTGTCTTAGTAAGCTTCTGACATCAGCATGAGTTTTAGGAGGGAGAAGGTTCTTGAAAATTTCCACCTTCTTTGGATCAACCTGGATCCCTTGAGGAGATATGTGATGACCAAGAACTATTCCTTCCTCCATAATCATAAAATATTTGTCTAGATTTAAGGATAACTGGTAGGTTTCACAGCGAGTTAAAACTTTATCAAGGTGTTCCAATGTAAATTCAAAAGTCTATACACAGACTATAAAATCATCCATGTATATTTCAACACTGTTGGTAGTCAGATCAAAAAAGATGGCTAACACTACTCGCTAAAATTTTTTTGGGGCATTACACAAACCAAAAGGTAAGACCCTATAGGAAAATGTTCCCCATGGACAGGTAAAGGTTGTTTTATTTTGATCTTCAGGTGCAACCTGAATTTGATTATATCCACTAATTCAATCAAGAAAACATAAATATTTCTTTCTAGAAAGAGTATCTAACACCTGATCTATGAATGGCAATGGAAAATAATCTTTGTATGTCACTTTTTTCAGTTCTCTATAGTCTATACATACTCTCATTTTTCCATTTTTCTTAGGCACTATAACCAATGGAGAGACCCATCGGCTATCAAAAATTGGGTAAATGAATCCTACTTCCAAATTTTTTTCAATTTCTCCTTTCACAATATCCCTCAAGGAAGGATTCAATCTTCTCTGAGGTTGTCTTATAGGCTTGACATCTTCAGTACAAATTCTATGAGTACATACATCAGGGTGAATCCTTGACATATCTTTGTAATCCCAAGCAAAAGCATGGGTATGCTTTTGCAAAACAACTGTCAATTTTTATTTCTCTTCCCTAGTAAGCTGGCTATTTATGTTCAAAAATTTGCCTGGCTGGACTTCTATTTATTTTGTATTTAGAAGGACTAAATTTACTTCTTCACAATTGTTGACTAGGGAATTAAAAGGATAATGATGATATGGGAGGACATAAGAAGTTTTTGTCTCATTGATTTCAGATGGAAGCATATCCTATATGGAACAATGAGAAGGTAAGATCAAGTGATGGTGCCACCCATGTGGTAGTGAAATAGATATTTCCTGTGATGGTATAGATGGCCTTTCTTCAGAACTTTGACCTTATTCTCTCACTAGCAATTGATTGATATTGGTTGCTTCCTCTTCTAACCCTTGTTCATGCAGAACATTCATTAGGACTATTTCATTTTCTAAAAATTTTATGTCATGGAGGTCTTCTGTGTGTTCCCTTACTACCAAGGTGGCTAGTGTGGAAATAACCTCTTCTGGTTCTTTAGCTAAGTCAGGAAACCATAACTAACCTATGAAATTGCTTAAAGGTCTTGCAGGAGGATATAGAGAAATCTATTTTAGGTCAATACCATTTGAAATTATCATTTTTCTAGATCTGCAGTCTATAAAGGCTGCTATAGTTGCAAGCCAAGGTCTTCCTAGGATAATGGGATAGCCATGTGCTGAGTTTCTTAGCTATAAAATCAAAAAATATGTAGGGTATTCCCAAGAAGAAACTTCTATAGGGACATATTCAATGATACCTTCAAGTTTTGCAACTGACCTATCAACCATTTCTAAAACTATGAATGTGGGGCTGAGATGTTTGAGTTGTAATTGTTCCATTGTATCCTTGGTCATGATATTTATTGCAGCTCCTAGATCAACTAAGACGTTTGATATTGGTACTAAGCTTATGATCATTGTGATAACTGGACTTCTTGGGTCACTATACTTTGGAGGTACTAGTTTTCCTGACAAGAGATCAACTATCTTTCCTTCAACATGAATAGTTTTAGGAAATTCTTTCTTTTTTCTTCCTGCTCTTCTATTGCACAAATATCGAATAGTTATTTTAATCATAGGTATATCCTTAATGGCTTGCAATAAGGGCAGTGATATGGTTAATTTTTTGAGTTCTTTCACTAACTCTGATTCAGAATTTTCTGTTGTAGTGTTAAGTCTCTCAGGGTATGGAATTATCCCTGATGAAGGTAATTGTTCTGCCTGTGGTTCTTATTCTTTTTCCATTGTTGGTTTGACAATAGGTTCTTGAATTTCATATTCTTTCACTTCAATTATAACAGGTTCAGGTAAAACTTTCCCTGAACGTAGTTGTATGTTGCTACAATCCAAAATTTGCATATATGAATTTCCTTCAGAATTAGCCATATAGGCAGGATTTGCCTACCTTATGTTATTTTGATTTATTATAGGTTGAGATAGTAATCAAGGTTGTTTCACCTATTGCATTTGTTGATTTGGTTTTCCTTGAAAATTTTGATTTGGTGCAGGCAAGAATTCTGAGTTTGACCTTGATTTATTTGCTGCCTTGGATAGGACTGGTATTGTTGACCCCACTACTATTGATTTTGCATCCAAGATGGATTACTTTGATTCTGAGTCCATGGTGGGTTATTTTGATTCCATGATGGGTTATTATGGTTTTGATTCCAGGATGGATTATTCCAACCTGTTTATGGCCATTCTTGAGAATTTATCCATTGAGAATAATTCCAAGGACGTTGGGGTGGTTCTGACTGTCCCCAAGACATGTTTCCATGGTTGTTTCCCCAATTTGTAGGAAAATGAGGGGTATTTTGATACTTTTGAAAGTTTCCCCCTTATCTTGGTCCCACATAATTGAGTTCTTCTATTTGAGTTTCTAGGACAGTTTTTAGTTGTGGTAGCAGATGCCATTTGTCAGTCAAATGTCCTTTTGAGCAAATACTACAAATGGATGAAATGGATGTTTTTTTTAGAGGAAATTCCTGTAAGGCATGTTTATTCTTGCATCTTGGGCAATAAATTGCTAAAGTTTTTATGGTTTTTGCTTTAGCAAACATTTCTCCCAAAGCTGTGTTTAATTGTACCAGGATATCAGTCTTAAAATTTGAAAGTTCCTCTATTAGGTCCTTCACATCAGTGCCATTTGTACTCTTTTTCTTTTTTTTCTGCCTAGTGTGAGAGTAATTTCTGCAAAGATCCACAATCTCATCCATATTACGAGTACTTACATCCCCATTTCTCATCAAATCTAATACCTCTCTAGATTCATCTTGTAATCCTCTTAGAAAAATGGTTTTGCACAATTCTGGTTCTCCTAGTCCACACCTTCTTTGAATAAACACAAATATATCAAGGTAATCTTCTAATGTTTCATCATCTTCTTATTTAATTCTAAACAACTCATCTTTCCTATTCCTTACTTGACAATAATCTTGATACTTGTCTAAAAAAATAGTCTCCATTTGATCCCAAGTTTGTATGGAATCTGGTTGTAAGCTCATGAACCAGCGTAATGCTGAGTCCTTGAGTGTTGAAGGAAAAACCTTGAGTTTCTGATTATCATTTATATTGTCATAGGTTTGACACACTACTTTGAACTCAAATAGAAAATAATCAGGATCTTCAGATGTAACACCTTGGAAGGTTGGAAGCACTAAAGGTGAGATTGTTTTCATGGGAGAGTTCTATGTGGGATTTAGAAGAATATGATCTTCAAATGTTCTAGGAGGTTGGAGCACATCTTGATCATCTTGATCATTATGGACATGGCCATATTGGTCATCCCCATCTGGATTGCCTATTTTTGCCATAATTTATTATTCTTCAAAAATAGTTAAACCTATCCAAATTTCTTTCTCAAGAGGTCCAAAACCTTTTGTTTAATAATGAGTCTAGTAATTTTCTTGCTCAGGAGATTTTGATGATGATGAAGCTGGTGGTTTTTGTTTTAGTTTTTATGGTAGTTCAAACACAGGTGATTCACCCCTTAGGTGTGAAGATATTCTTAATGGAATAATCCAGGGATCTATTTAGATAATTTAGCCTTCTTCGTCCCTAGGCCTACTCATTCATTCCTACTCCCTAATGACATAAATTATAAGAATAATTATTACTTAACCAACTGTTATATTCAGATTTTACCCTAAAATTTCACAACTCAGTCTAATTAACAACTATTGAACTGTTGACACCTTCTAACAACACTCTCCCTAACAACGATGCCAAAATGATGGACTGTCATTAAGCACATCATTAATTCTCAATGAATTTGTCAATCTAGGGCAGTGTACAAGGCTATATGTGAAAGGAGTGAACATGGCTATAATTTAAGTTCAATTGGGAGCAGCTGGTGGAACTGATTGTGTGGGGGTTTTTAGGTCTCTTCTACCTCTAAATTGCATAAATTGAACTTTAATCTAATTGGAATAATGAAGGCTAATTTTTGAATAGGCATATTTGTACTCATTGGAAAGCTCTTTTCGAGCTTGAACTAATGATTGTGTTTTTATGAAGTTATAAGGTGATTTAATAAGTGAAAATTCTCTCAAATATGACCTTAATTTTTAGGGCTTCAAATACCCCAAATTTTTGTGTGAAGATGATTGATTTGATTTTCTTAGGATTCACTTTGATTTTCCTTGATTTTGATTAGGATTCACCATTTTTTTACAAGTACATTTCGAGTCCAACCCCTTATGCATAACCTTGCTATGAAGACTTAAATCATGATGCCTTGTCAATGCTTCAACCTATAACGACTCATGATTTAGAGGATGATACTGATGAAGAACAAGTCATCACACACTTTTTCCAAGGGGAATCTTCTCATCCACCTCTAGAATCCTCACTTGTAGGTAGAAAAGATAACCATGTAAAGCAAATAGAGGTAGCACCTGATAGAGTATTGAGTATTGATAACGAGTTTTCAATTATTCAAGAGGATAAATTAAAGTAAATACTTTTCAAACACCAATCTACATTTGCATGGGATTACATAGACATGAGGGGGATTGCACCCGAAATTTGCACTCATAGGATATATTTGGAAGATGATGTGATATCGGTAAGAAAACCCTAGAGGAGAATGAATCCAATCATGAAATTAATTATCAAATTTGAACTACAAAAACTTTTTTTAGTCGAGTTTATTTATCCAATATTGGATAGTCAATGGGTATCACCTTTAGTGGTGGTGCCTAAGAAAAATGGAAAGTGGCACATTTGTGTTGATTACAAGTTGCTCAATAAAGCCACTAGGAAAGACCATTTCTCCTTACCATTTATTGACCAAGTTCTCAACACCTTGGCATGAAGAAAATAATTTTTTTTCCTAGATGAGTTTAGTAGATACAATCAAATTCAAATAGGGGAAAAAGACCAAGAAAAAACCATGTTTATTTGTCCATGGGGGACTTTTTCTTATTGAGTCTTACCATTTGGGTTGTGTAATGCACCTACCACCTTTCAAAGGGTGATGCTTAGTATATTTTTGGGCGTGTTTGGAGAAATTGTAGAAGTATACATGGATGATTTCACTATTTACGATGAAACTTTTGAGGAAGCTACAACCAATCTCAAGAAAGTGCTCCAGTGGTTTCAAGAAAAAAACCTATCCCTTAGTAACAAAAAGTGTTTTATGCTAATGCAAGAAGGGATAGTGTTAGGACATCATATATCTGTGAAAGATATTAAATTAGATAAAAAGAAAATTGAAGTAATTAAAAATCTACCTATTCCCCAAACACAAAGAGATGTTCATAGTTTTCTAGGTTCTACTGGATACTATAGGTGGTTTATCTAAGACTTTAGCAAAACTTCAAAACATTTGCATACATTATTGTCTAAATTTTTTGAGTTTTTCTAGATTTGTGAATGTGAACAAGCATTGCAAATTTTAAAAGAAAAATTGATCAAAGCTCATGTGCTGAGATGTCCAAATTGGACCCTCCCTTTTACATTTACATTGATGCATCTAACAATGTGATAGGGGATACATTAGGAAAAAAATATGGAGATGAGTTGTATGCCATATACTATATTAGTAAACATATTATAGGTGATGAGTTCAACTATACTATCATAGAGAAATAATTCCTTGCAATAGTGCATGCTATTAATAAATTTTGCCATTACATTACAAGTTATAAGATTTTTGTGCATACAGATCATGCAACCATTAGGTACCTATTGAATAAACCTATAGTGAGTGGTAAAATTATTAGGTGGCTTCTACTATTATAGGAAATTTATGTAACCATTTTTTACAAACCCGATAGGGATAATGTTATATATTTTCTCTCGAGGTTGATATTTTAGGACCTTACAACCACTAAAGATCAATTTCTAGATGAGCATATTTTTGCTCTGGATGAACTAATTTCATGGTATGCATATATGGCTAACTACTTAGCCATTAGTAAAGTATCTCCTACACTCTCACCTCGAGAAGCTCAAACCTTAATAGAAAAGAGTGCAACCTTCTCATGGATTGATGGATTCCTATTTAAAATTGGGCTTGATCAAATCATGCGAAGGTGTGTTGAAAAAAATAAAACCACAAAAATCCTCAAGGCTTGCCATGATGAACCATGTGGTGGCTATTTTATAGGAAAAAGGACCGCATTTAAATTTTTGCAGACTGGATATTTTTGGCCTTATTTATTTAAAGATGCAATCAAACATGTGAACCAATGCAACCAATACCAATTATGAGCAGAACAACTCTTCGATATGAGATGCCACTTCAGCACCATGTGCACATTGAATCTTTCAATAAATAGAGGATGGACTTTGTTGGTCTCATTAATCCACAATCAAGTGAAAAAATGTATATTCTTGTTTGTATTGACTATGTAACAAAATGGGTTGAAGTGTAGGCACTACGAGATTCAAAGGAATATATTATAGCTTATTTCTTGTATGAATCCATTTTCACCAGATTTGGGGTTCCTAGAGAAATTACCACTGATTAGGGACCTCAATTCAACTTGAAAGTGATTCAAGAGTTGATGTAGTAGTATCAAATCCATCATAATAAAACTACCCCCTATCATTCTCAAGAAAAATAGCAAGTGGAAGTCACAAATCGAGAGCTAGAAAATATTCTTACTAAGATGGGATAACAACACCAAAAATACTAGGTAATTCGTTTATTGAAGATAGTGTGGGTATATTGCACTATTTGGAAAACTACCATTGGATTCACACCATTCCAATTGGTGTATGAGAAAAATACTATGATGCCCATTTAATTCAAAATAAAAATCCTATGGACTACTGTAGCATTAAATTTAAATTTGGATGTTGCACAAAATGATCAAATTCATTATCTCAACCAATTGGATACATACCAACAAGATGCTTTATAGTGAATTAAAATCATGTAGAAGTAGAGGGCCTAGTGGCATGACCGCCACATATGACTAATATAGTTCAAAGTGGGAAAATGGAAATTATTATGACTCTTTATTCTATGAGTGAAAGGGAAAACTCATGCAATATTGGATGGGACCGTATGAAGTGGTTGAGATTATAAAAAATGGTGTTGTGCATATTTGAACCATAGACAAAATCAGTATTATACTGACAATCAATAGCCATCAATTTCAGTCATGCCATACACCATCAGTACACACAGTTGAATATAAAGTAGGCATGAGGGAGACCCCATCGTAATGAAAAAATCTCTCCAAAGAATTGATGAATGTGTGTGCATCCGCAAGAAAGAAAATATTTTAAATTTTAAATTTTCTAGTTTTGTTTTATTTACTATTTTATAGGAAATCGTACCTTGAATGAAATCTATAGGTATCCTAGGAAACCTAGGCCTATCAGGCACAAGATCCATGATTTCTATTTTATGTTTTACATGTGTATTTATTTTGTAGGAAACCATGCCTTGAATGCAATCTGTAGGTATCCTGGGAAACCTAGGTCTAGCAGGAACAAGATCCATGATACCCTACATATTTTTAGCTTTCTAGGAGGATAAATGAACAAATAAAACATGAATATAGGTGGTTGTTGTTGACTTTGTCACTAAGGAAAAGTGTCTGTATTTGGAATGATGAAAGGTGCCTGACTGCAGGTCAACTTAGTGGATATTTACTGTCTAGCTAAGATAAGGTGTCTATCTCCCATGTATAGAAAAATGTGCCTATATCCATAATATTTTAAAGGCATCTATATTCATGAATGTGCATATCTCCCATATACAACAAGTGATCAAAAATAAAAAATAAAAATATGTGTTTTGTAGGTACCAGTATGATCAATAAGGCACTTGTATTCACAATAGCAAATGGGTGCCTATTTTTGCACTTCATATAAATGCACCTATCTCCCAAAAATGGGTGCCTATCTCCGCACTTTAGTATAAGGTGCATGTCTCCTAGAAAACATGTGCTTATCTCCACACTTCAATGGAAGGCACATGTCTCCTAGAAAATGGGTGTTTGTCTCCATACTTTAGCGGAAGATACCTATCTTCTATAAAAATGGGTGCCTACCTCCACACTTTAATGAAGGGTGCCTATCTCCCATACATATAAAGGTGTCTACATTTCAACACAGTGATGACTTCTATCTTCGAAATTGAAGAAGTGACCAGAGCCATGTTGGCACCAAAATTCATGCACAACCAAAGTCAAACTTTTCATGGATAAAAGCATGTTTGTTTTTCTTTTTATTGATGAAATTTGTTACTTCTCAATTTTTAACCAAAAAAGTTCATGATTTTCCATCGGTGATCCATGAATTCTCCCAAGGAAAAAAAAACAACTTCTAAAGAAGGGTTCATGTGTCATCCCACAATAGAATAAAAATTTAATATTTTATTTAGTTTTTTTGGCACAAAACATTGAGATTAATAAAATTGCAGTACCCAATGAAGATGCAAGTTGATGCAATTTTTGTACAAAAAAATCACACCAACATTTGTCCCAAAAACATTGTTGTCACGCTTTGGCCAATCACATTGCATCACCGACATTTGCATATGATAAATTATGAAACACCATTTAGGTACATACCAAATTTTTTATTATGTGTATGCATAATTTTTATAAAGAGACATTTCTATATAATTTGCCGACACATGTACCACACAATTCATATCCAATAATACAATCCCCAAACATGTACTATGACACATGGTGCCAATTAAATGGAAGGAAGCAATTGTATCGATACCCGTCTACAATCTAGCACATGATTTTAAATTTAATTATGTCAATTATCCATAATTACTACTAATTATACGAGATAGGTGATGAACACCAAAAATGATCATATTTTTATATGTATTAATAACATGTTGTGTGACATTATTTTGATAGAATATATTTTTTAATGAAGGTTATATATATAATAGGAAATTATGTAGATTTTATGAATTTGTTACTTTTTATACATATTTACGTCAAGGTCCCATGTATACCTGGAACTTCATGTTTTATGGTGGAAATATAAGGACAACGGTGACTACAAAAAGGGATATGTATGATGAGTTAAGGCACCTAACTCTCAAATTTAGGATCAAAGGTTCTTGAATCCTAGATTCAGGTTCAATGATGCCTAACTTCTGTAGAAACCAAAACAGCACCAATCCGATTATGTGACTACAAGCACTGACCGAATTGGCATACATACCCCCTAGGGTAGCCTCCAAAGGTTAAACAGTGGTCCTAACCACTCCCAAACTAGTTTTGGAAGGTCAAAGGTCAATTTGGATCCTTTTAAGAACTTTTCTCCCTATTTGTCCCACCCTGGGATGATTAGGATCCTATTTTCCCCACCCCAGGATGATTAGCAGCAATCATCCCAGGGTGGGATGATTAGCAGGTTTGATTGGAAAAAAGTCAAACCTCGATAGATCCAAAAATTAACTGTGACTTCAGAGCATGCAATTATGAGGAATGGTTTCAAATTAGAGAGAGGGACTTCAGTCAAGCATGCCCTGATCATGGAGGCCTCATGCAAGGAGACTCTAAATCAGGTAGGAATCTTCTCTCCCCCAAAAATGCATGGCAAGCCAAGTGGCACCCTCGCATGCACATTCAAAGGAGACCCCTAAAGTATATAAAAGGGTGAGACTCCTCACCCCAAAAGGAGGGATAGGGAGCATTTGGAGCAATGGAGTGCTACCAAATTGTACCCCCATTCCCCCTTTGTGCTTCCTACATCCCTAATTTCTCTTTTGGGAGAGAGGTTATCGGGTGAACACTAGGAACGCAATCCTGACCCAAAAACCTATGCAATAAAATGTAATATCACACTAAATTCTCTGACACAACCCCCTAGGAGGTTTTGGACCCATCCCAAGTGGATTGGTGTCAAAACCAGACCCCAAACGATAGACGTCCTACCCCCGGGTGCCACCCAAACTACTACAGTCCTAATTGTCCCACCCCAGAGAGATTAGAAATTTATGAATAATTTCTTCATTATTATTTTTGCATTATTTTCTATTTGGTTTACTTATGCTACTATTCAATTTTCATCGTATTCTGACCTGTTTTGATCGTGTTTTTATCATTTTACGTGTTTACTAACATATAGGGAGTGCTTTCAGATATGGGACAATCTAGGTAGAATATGCCAAATATGAACTTCTAGGTCATCCCAAAATACACCTTTTAGCCTAACCCCAAGTTTGCAGGAGTTTTGGAGGCCTCTGGGCTAGAAATTTGCAAGGTTGCTTTTTCATATTTTGTGACAGTCCTAATCATCCCACCTCGAAGCGATTAGAAATCCATGCATGATTTCCTGACTGTCCTTTTTGCAATGTGTCTTTGATGATTTTTTTATGCTTCTATAAAATTTTGGGTTCATTATGACATGTTCTGACCATCGTTTTGCTATTTTATGTATTCACTAGTCGGAGGCCCTAGGGATTGCATGTTTTTCCCTCTATCTGCATATGCTATTAACTATTTGCTATTTCTCTGAGAGCATGATATCACTACCAGGAACACTGGAGGGGCAAAAAGTAACACATGAACACATGGATACAAGTTGTGGCAATGTTTGGCCCACCCATTTCAAATGTGGGCATGTGGAGGACACTAGAAGCGTACCATCCATTGATGTAATGAACTGTATCAAACACTCCGAGCCCTAGAGGGGGGGAGACGTATTGTAACTAGATTGAAAGCAACATTAATAAAAAGAGGCCCCACTTTTCTTTGTTTTCTAACATCTCACGTCTTTCCTTCATGCATTGCTTTTCTCGCATTCGTAGGACTTAGCATTTTTATATCAATTTCATTTGCATCATAATCTGGCATGCCGTCACCGCACATTCAACTTTTAGTGGTGATCATGGTGGGAAAAGGAATACATACATGGGAAGGCTACCTTAGATGCTCATTATGAGTGGCCACTACGCGATGAAGTGCTAGAGTAGCATAGGGTTCACAAGGAGGGACCACATGATTATATCATACCCCCTCTACCCCTCGTTACTATTAGAACTAATAGACCAAATCTAGAGTTGCATTCGGCTTTCAGTGGTGATCATGGTGAGACCTTGTCCCCTACAATTTTGTGGTTTCTTTGTAGGTGTTACTCATTCGAACACTGGACTGCTACTCTTGCCACCCTGTGATGAATACATACTTGGAATTCGTGCCACCCTAGGATGAATACAAATTTGTCTCACCCTAGGACGAATACAGACCTGCTATTCGTCCCACCCTAGGATGATTAGAGCTCTATGAATTTTCTAAGAAGAAACTCAGAGGCATCTAGTTGGGATAGAGAAGAGGTAGGTTTTCTAGACATCCTCTGTGTTTTTTTGTTTCTGTCTCTGCAATTTTTCTATTTTCTTTGATTGCATAGGGAAGTTTGCTGCATGTTTTCTTTCTTTGTGCAAGTAAAAGGAACCACACACACCATGTAATAATATTAACACAAATGAGTTGGTCTTAATACCCCAACACTTGATCAAGACCAATGATGGATTTCATCACCACATTGGCTTGGATTTTGCATACATAACCTTGATCGCAACTATTGCTAGATGTAACAAAAGTTGACCAAGTTTAGTGGGGGTGATTCCCAGCACATGAAGATAAGTCTTCTATGGTAGGTGTCAAAAATAGAGCAATTCCTCTTTCGTACTGCCTATGTCCCACATACTGTTCTACTCTCGCGTACCAATAGTTTCCCTCACGTAAGGGCGGGTATATTGAGAGGTTCGATATAACGGCCTGGCAGTGGTATATTGAATAGGTGACCATTTTGGATATATAAAAGTCCTCATCATGCATGAATAACATAATTTTATTTACACAATTTGCACAACAAAAATAAAAACACACTGAACCAGATTTAGGACACACATTTAATTTGTAAACAAGATAATCATTTCTTTGTTTGTGTGGTCCCTTTTGTTTGGTGTAGCATAAAAAATCGTAAAGGAGATAAAAACATACATATCTTGTAGAGAACCACCACCATGGTGTATACCCGTAGCCAAGCCCAATCATAGGAAGAAGCTGTGGAAAGTGTACAAGGAGGCACAAGTCACCTCCGTTATAGCCCCAAGGACTTGGTCATACCACCTTGGTGGCCTGACCCACAAAATGGTCCACACTATGCCACTACAAAAAAGGACTATAGAGGCACCCCTTTGGGGGGCACTCCCGTTCAACACAGACCTTCTCAGGAGGAGCACATACATGGGAAGGCTCCCGTAAATGCTCATTATGAGTGGTCACTATGCGATAAAGTGCTAAAGCAGCATAGGGTTCACAAGGAGGGACCACATGATTATATCATCCCCCTCTACCCATCATTACTATTAGAAATAATAGACTAAATCTAGAGTGCAAGGCTCTTCATATAGGATGAGCCAACTCCACCCATCCCTTTCACATGTACAAAAGGGAGCACGAGAAAAACTAGTATATTCCTCAAGAGCAATACATTGCATGAGAGCAATGTACCTTCACACCTACTAATTATCAAGATCACCTATTGAGGCCAGAGCCTCAGGTGAATGCCGCTAACCTCAACAGAGGAAAGTGACCCATAGAGATCTTAGATCACCACGATCGAGATAGATATGTAAGGAAGGCATCTAGGCCTCCTAAACATAGGACGGTAGAACAAATTGACTTGGCATTTGCCAAACATGCCACCCGCCAAGCACAAATCATGCAACTTAGGCAAGATAAGCAGTAGTTAGAGCAACTATATCATCTTAATAAAGAGCGCATTCAGTTCCAGACAGATGAATTGCTCCAAAATAATATGCATGAGAGCATTCCAACCCATCGCACACATAGGATAGAAATTTATGAGAGGCACAACCCCTTAGTGCAAGATAGGTCCCCACGACCTTATCAAATGTTACCTCCAAGACCTCTGAGACCTGAACGGGAGGCCACCCCTAGGACCAATGATGGACACCTTCCTCGAGTGCCTGTTCATGTTTATAGGTCACACCCAAAAAATTCTCAAGAAGCCTATGAGTAATTTGAGCAATAAGAAGAGTGGGCTGAAACACCCTACCAAGGTAGGGGGGCGCTCCCCGGCTACCCCTCCATAGGCCTCAAGTTACTCACAATTCACAACGAGAACAAACTAAAGAAGTGGATATTAAATCCTATGATGCATACAAAGCACTAATAGAGTGCTTAGATTCTATGGAGACCAATACTTCAAGGCTCCAAAAGCCCACCTTACACCAGCTCTACAGTCACCTTGTGCATCCTTCAGTTTTGGCACCCCCATACCCTGACCACTTTAAAATGCCTTAATTAGAAATTTTCAAAGGGGATGAGGATGCACAAGAGCACGTAACAAGGTTCTTGAGACAATGCTTTCGAATTTAGGATAATGATGCTTTGCTTCTGAGAATGTTTATAACCACATTCACAGGCCCTGCCTCAGATTGGTTTACCCAGTTGCCAAAGCATAGCATCAACAATCTAGACCAGCTAGTGGATGCATTCCTTGAACGTTTTGTCTTCAAAACCAAGAAGAAGGCATCCTTAAGTGACCTAGCTGGACTTAAGAAATATGATGATGAAACCATAGCCGCTTATGGGAATCGGTGGAGGACATTACTTTCAAAGCTACCTTACCTCCCTCCCATGGTTGATATGAATCAAATGTTTTCAAAGAGTTGCATAATGTCGATCTTTGTGCTATTACAACTATAGCAATATGCCACCCTAGAAGGAGCCCTAGTGCAAGCCAAGATAATTAAGGAGATCAAAATTCAAGATGACGATATTGCCAAGCCATGCAAGAAAGAGTGGACCAAAAATTCCAAAATTAGGCCCACGCAACTGAAACTCACTACGGTTAATCAAGTTGCCATAACTGTACCGATGCATGCACAAATGACATAGCCCCTAAACGCTAATTATTAGGTAGTTCCTCTTGCTAACTATGAAAAGGAAAACCACAAGCAAGAGAAAAATCAACAGTTTCACCCTAAGCGACAATTCACACAATTCACAGAGTCTAGAGACTCCTTGTTTGACTGCTTGTTCATGGCAAACTTGATAAACTTTCTGAAAACTCAACCCATAGACCCCAATGTGCCAAAACCCAAAGGCTATAGGGAGGATTTATATTGTAGATTCCACCAATAGAAAGGACATGACATCTTCACCTGTTGGAAATTCAAAAACTTGGTGTAGGACTTGATAGACAAGAAGACGCTCGCTGTGGATAATCTCGTAATGCTGAGCAACCAACATATGGACATCTTCAAAGACCCATTACCTACCCGTGACGCATAGGCAAAGACTGTATAAGTGAATGAGGTGACACAAAAATACCCCATGCAAGGGTACATAGGGATGATAAGCATCGTGATGCGAAACAAAATATACCCAAACACGACTACAACCACTACAACTACAAGAGATGTTCCATCAATGTCACAACCTCCACAACACCCTATGCAACCTCCATCACCTAGACCAGTGGCCACGATTCAGACCAAGCTTACTCAGAGTTTAAGGACCACGTTGGCTAGGCTCTCCATCTATGATCTTATCCAATAATCATCGCCCCATCGAGAAG
Organism: Wollemia nobilis; assembly: GCA_028583015.1. Lineage (NCBI taxonomy): Eukaryota > Viridiplantae > Streptophyta > Pinopsida > Araucariales > Araucariaceae > Wollemia > Wollemia nobilis. Next base: position 280,283 of record JAQPPZ010003187.1, on the reverse strand, counting down.
CTTTGATGAAGATAATCAAAGCCATTGAGCTACAGCCCCAAGAACCCAATTCTTTCAACAACTTTGTGGGACATGTGAGACAATGCACCAAACCGGTCATAACCTTTAGGGAAGATGAACTAAAATTTGTGACTAGTAATATGGTGGATCCACCCCTGCATGTCATTGTGCGGGTCAATGGGATTCCATTCAAGAGAGTGTTGGTGGACACTGGCTCATCCAACAACATAATCACTACTGTGGCATTAAAAAATCTTAAGCTGCCAGTATCCCACATTGTGGTGTCCACCTACACTCTTCGAGAATTCAACGACACGTTATGCTCGACGGTTGGCACAATTATCCAACCCATAAAATTAGGACAAAAGACCATTCCTACGTGGTGTCACATCCTTGAGGGTGATATGGCCTACAATATCTTACTAGGCAGACTTTGGATCAGGGACATGAAGTGTGTGCCTTCGATAGCCCATCAATTCCTCAAGTACACATATGAATGGAAAGTACATGTAGTCCTAGAAGACTTAGAGCCCTTCAAGTTTTGCAATGTGATATAGATGATGCCACAATCGACCCTCCCATCGACACATTTGGACTTTCAATTGAATTAGTCCACTCAGGGTCCGATTTCGCCTACATCCTCATTGTTGAATCCCTCAAGTAACTGACCTGGCCCATCTTCGTTGTCTATCCCTTCACCAAAAATGCCACCTATGGTGGCCACACCGAAGGACAACAAGAAGTCATCCCTAGAGGAGGCACCACCATTAGTCTCAACCATCTCTACCGAGGAGGTGCCTAGCCAAATGGAAGTCGAGACACCTAATTCACCCAACATGGAGTGGACTCAGGAAGAACTCCCATTCCCTCCCCCTCAACCATCGACAATTACCGTTGAAATGGCCAATATGGGCCTGGGGGAGTACCTAGTGCAGAACATTATGGCAACACCCACACTCAAATCCATGCAAGACATGGGGAGACCTTGCCTCCCCATCGATATTATCTTCCCTTTAGGTTACCCACCAAATCAGACAAACTTTGTATATGGGGGCCTCGAGAACGACCTGGAACCCTACCTACAAGAGGAAGAGGACGAGGAGCCATTTGCTAAGAATGTTTATTATTTGTCCAACCCAGAATTTGCATTGAAATACCTAGACCAATATAATTGGCATGGATATGGATTGGGCAGATACGAACAAGGAATGCACACTCTTTTTCAAGCAATATACCAGATGCCATATGATAAATTGGGAGTAGGGTTCAACCACCCTTTGCCCCTCAAAATCTTGGTAGAAACAATGCAATGCTTAGGTATAGGCAATAGGGATGGGTTGGCACAAGATTCATATGCCAATCCTAATACTACATACACATTGGGGAATTACTTCCCATTGTTAGCAACAAACCCTGTTGACCTCAACAGCCCCTCCCCTTGGATCGAGGAAGGGGAAAGTTCAAGAAGTAACCTCCAAGAAGGATATGAGAAAAATCAAAGGAGCTCTTTGGAATATGATTCGAACTATGAGGTAGCACCTTGGGACCTGTTTGAGTCTAATAGCAATCACTCATAGGTGATGCCCATCGATGATTATTAGGAGGACTTCATGGCCATGTTCCCCTTTAATGTTCCCATCGAGAAATTGCCACCTCAAGAGAATCCAACCCTCTCGTAGAGAGCAGAACAACCTGGATGGGACCAAATCAACTTGCTTGAATAAAACAAGCCTCCCATGTTGGCCATAAGGCCAAGTGATCATGAAACGCCTAGTGGGAGGCTATACCAACAAGAAGAGCACACAGTTGTTAGAGCTAATGAAGGCCTATATCTTTGATAGAGACTATGAGGATGAGACTGAGATGGCATATCTCAACCATATGATGCAATAAGAATACCCCATAGACATCGAGGGTATGTTCGAATAGCTGAATATGGGACCAAGGCATAGGTGGCGTTTAAATCAAGTATAGTTAAACCACATGCTTCATCCAGCACTTCAAGGATACAGAGAGAATTTCACACCTAGAGATCCTATAGGGCCACCAGTGCCAAGGGTAGACCCTATCCTTCTATCCATGCATAGGGCTGATCCTTTTGTTCCAGTACCCATAGAGCCAGATCCAAGGTGCAAGGATCACCAAGGATGTCCGAGTCAACACCCGTGTGGTAATGGAGACCAAATTCATTCCATCAACATGATATCCATTGATTTAACCTCCCCCATCCACAACCCAATTGATCCAACATGACCATTGTATCTAGACCTAGATGCCATAGAGTGGGATGAGGCTGACTCACCACCATCTCCATAAGAGTACTGGCCTTGCGGTGGGATGTTCCATTTCACCCTAGGACAACCTCAGGATATATTCTATGCTGAAGATGAACCTGACATTCCCAACACAGATCTAAATTTATTGAATGATATCCACCTAATCCTTACACCACACCAGTTAGAGGACGGATCCCACATGTCAATGAAAGAGACGATTGATGCAGACATCGATTTTGATCCAACGAGTCCATAAATCATCAAGCTGGGGGTGAGTCTATCCCTTGAATAGCAAGCTGAGTACATTGTCCTTCTCAAAGAGAAGAAGGAGGTTTTTGCATGGACCTACAAAGACATGCCAGGGCTAGACCCGTAGCTGGTCATGCATAATTTAACACTTGATCCGACAGTAAATCTAGTCAAGCAAAAGATACGTAAGATGCACCCAATAGTGGCCTTAATGGTCAAATATGAGCTACAAAAGCTGTTGGATGCACATTTTGTCATCTGCATGGATTACCCACCATGGCTATCCAACATGGTACCCATCCAGAAGTCGAATGGGAGGAATCACATATGCACTAATTTTTGAGATTTAAACAAAGCGAGTCCCAAGGATGATTTCCCCTTGCCTAGCATTGATGCATTGGTAGACACTACAACAGGCTACGAAATGCTTTCCCTCATGGATGGTTTGTTGGGATACAACTAGATTCGTATCAATCTTGATGATTAACTAAAAATAGCATTCATGATGCCTTGGGGGACATTTTGTTATAAGGTCATGCCCTTTGGCATTAAAAATGCTGGTGCCACTTACCAAAGTGCTATGACATACATCTTCCACGATCACATGCATAAAAATTTTGAATATTATATGGATGATCTGTTGGCCAAATCTCTTTTGCACCAAAATCATCTCGATGACCTATGCAAGATCCTTGATCGCCTCATCGAACACAAGGTTAGGCTAAACCCCAAGAAGTGTGTATTTGGCATCACATCTAGAAAAATCTTGGGTTTCATAGTCTCAAAATGAGGCATCGAGGTAGATCCAAACAAAGTCAAGGAAATCCTTGAGATGCTTCCCCCAACCACCATCAGGTAGCTAAGAATCTTGCAGGGTAAGGTCGTGTCATTCAAGCGCTTCATAGCACAGTTATCTAACAAGTGCAGACCCATGAATAAATTATTACACAAGGGGGTAGCATTTCATTGGGATGACAAGTGCCAGTCAGCCTTCGATGACATCAAACAATAATTGGATTTACCACCAATATTAGCACCACCTAGACTAGGAGTGTCATTCTATTTATACATCTCAGCTACTGAGGTGGCACTGGGTGCCATGCTAGCCCAAAAAAATGAATTACATAAAGAACAAACTAATTACTATCTTAGTTGCACCCTGGTTAGTTACGAACTTAACTATGCGTATGTTGAGAAGCTATGCTTAGCGATGGTATTTGCCACTAAAAAGCTATGCGATTACATGTTGAGAAATACGATGTATGTTGTGTCAAGGAGAATCCATTGCAATACATGATGAGTCATACTTATCACAGTAGTCACACGACAAAATGGATCATGTTGTTGATGGAGTTTGACATCGAATTCATTGGAAAAAAGTCTATCAAAGGTCAAGTCATCATCGATCAACTAGTAGAGGCTCCTCTCAAAGAGGATCAGCCTCTGACCATAGAGCTACCCGATGATGGGGTCTTTCATGTCTCAGAATCACTAGATTCTGATGAGCCTAAGTCATAGGCTAACATAACCTTATTCTTTGATGGTTCTAAATGTGAGCAAGGGGGTGGCATGGGAGTCATATTTTTCACACCGCAATAGGCTCCAATGCTTTTATCATTTAAACTTTATTTCCCATGCACCAATAACAATGCTAAATACGAAGCCTTGCTCATAGGTCTTCAGACAACCATCACCATGAACCAAGCAGAGGCGTCAAACAAAATGCTAGTTTCCATACTTAAAAAGATGGTCGTAGATAATCATAAGGATTGGCACATACAAATACCACTTTCCCTATGGGCTTATCGCACTAGCATTCGTACGCTCACTAGGGCAACTCCATTTTTTCTAGTGTATAGCTCTGAGTCTATCATGCCTCTCGAGTTGGAAATACCCTCCCTATGCATATCAATGCAAGAGTTCATCAATGATGACACTGCATGGAAGGCCTAGTTAGACCAGCTTACGTTGCTCAACGAACGATTCATCAATGCTCTCGAGCATTTACGTATCTATCAAAAGCAACTTAAGAAAGCATATAACATGAAATTTCACCTGAGGGACTTTCTAGTTGGTGACTTGGTCTTAAAAGAGAACCAAAAAAGGGACAATTTTGTGGCAAATTGGTTAGGTCCTTATGTAATCGATAGTAAAATAGGACCTGGAACATATCGACTCGCCTCTCTTGAAGAAATCAAGGAACTAGAACCCTTGAACATCAATCATTTGAGGCCATTCAACATTTAGAGAGCCATAGCCCACCCCAAAAGCTCCAAGGATTCTAGAAATCACTTGGTCAACCAAAAGCTCCAAGGATTCCAACAATCACTTGGTCAACCAAAAGCCCCAAGGATTCCCACAATCGCTTGGTCACCCAAAACACCCCAGAGGTATCCATAATTCCTTTGGTCAAAATAAAATATCCAAGGATTCCCATAATCGCTTGGTCACCCAAACCACCCCAAAGGTATCCGTAATCCCTTTGGTCAAACCAAAATCTCCAAGGATTCCCGCATTCATCTGGTCAACCTAAAATGCCCCAAAGGTATCCATAATCCCTTTGGTCAAACCAAAAGCTCCAAGGATTCCCATAATAGCTTGGTCACCTAAAAATCCCCAAAGGTATCTATAATCCCTTTGGTCAAAACCTCCAAGGATCCGTAAGAATCACTTGGTTTGTACCCATTCGGGTTAAACCACCATAAAGAAAAAAAAACAATAGATAATAAAAAATAACATAAAATTGCATCTCACTTGCATGCATATTATTAACAATAAAAACACAAATACGAAATGAAAACTGCATTAGGCATCACATACATACATTGCATATTTGCTGGTCATACATGTCAAAAGCACCATAGACTATAATTACTCTGCAATTCCATCATTTTACCAAATTCAGTCCATTTTGCGCCAAAATCATCTCTATGACCTATGCAAGATCCTTGATCGCCTCATCGAACACAATGTTAGGCTAAACCCCAAGAAGTGTGTATTTGGCATCACATCTAGAAAACTCTTAGGTTTCATAGTCTCTAAACGAGGCATCGAGGTAGATCCAAACAAAGTCAAGGAAATCCTTGAGATGCTTCCCCCAACCACCATAAGGCAGCTAAGAATCTTGTAGGGTAAGGTCACATCAATCAAGCGCTTCATAGCGTAGTTATCTAACAAGTGCAGACCCATGAATAAATTATTACACAAGGGGGTAGCATTTCATTGGGATGACAAGTGCCAGTCAGCCTTCGACGACATCAAACAATAATTGGATTTACCACCAATATTAGCACCACCTAGACTAGGAGTGTCATTCTATTTATACATCTTAGCTACTGAGGTGGCACTGGGCGCCATGCTAGCCCAAAAAAATGAATTACATAAAGAACAAACTAATTACTATCTTACTCACACCCTGGTTAGTTACGAACTTAACTATGCGTATGTTGAGAAGCTATGCTTAGCGATGGTATTTACCACTAAAAAGCTATGCGATTACATGTTGAGCAATACGATGTATGTTGTGTCAAGGAGAATCCATTGTGATACATGATGAGTCATACTTATCACAGTAGTCGCACGAAAAAATGGATCATGTTGTTGATGGAGTTTGACATCAAATTCATTGGACAAAAGTCTATCAAAGGTCAAGTCATCATCGATCAACTAGTAGAGGCTCCTCTCGAAGACGATCAGCCTTTGACCATAGAGCTACCCGATGATGGGGTCTTCCATGTCTCAGAATCGCCAGATTCTGATGAGCCTAAGTCATAGGCTAACATAACCTTATTCTTTGATGGTTCTAAATGTGAGCAAGGGGTTGGCACGGGAGTCATATTTTTCACACCGCAAGAGGCTCCAATGCCTTTATCATTTAAACTTTATTTCCCATGCACCAATAACAATGCTGAATACGAAGCCTTGCTCATAGGTCTTCAGACAACCATCACCATGAACCAAGCAGAGGCGTCAAACAAAATTCTAGTTTCCATACTTAAAAATATGGTCGTAGATAATCATAAGGATTTGCACATACAAATACCACTTTCCCTATGGGCTTATCACACTAGCATTCGGACACTCACTGGGGCAACTCCATTTTTTCTAGTGTATAGCTCTGAGTCCGTCATGCCTCTCGAGTTGGAAATACCCTCCCTACGCATATAAATGCAAGAGTTCATTGATGATGACACTGCATGGCAGGCCCAGTTAGACCAGATTATGTTGCTCAATGAACGATGCATCAATGCTCTCAAGCATTTACGTATCTATCAAAAGCAACTTAAGAAAGCATATAACATGAAAGTTCACCTGAGGGACTTTCTAGTTGGTGACCTGGTCTTAAAAGAGAACCAAAAAAGGGACAAGTTTGCGGCAAATTGGTTAGGTCCTTATGTAATCGGTAGTAAAATAGGACCTAGAACATATCGACTCGCCTCTCTTGAAGGAATCAAGGAACTAGAACCCTTGAACATCAATCATTTGAGGCCATTCAACATTTAGAGAGCCATAGCCCACCCCAAAAGATCCAAGTATTCCAGAAATAGCTTGGTAAACCAAAAGCTCCAAGGATTCCAACAATCACTTGGTCAACCAAAAGCCCCAAGGATTCCCACAATCCCTTGGTCACCCAAAACACCCTAGAGGTATCCATAATTCCTTTGGTCAAAATAAAATCTCCAAGGGTTCCCATAATCGCTTGGTCACCCAAACCGCCCTAAAGGTATTCGTAATCCCTTTGGTCAAACCAAAAGCTCCAAGGATTCCCGCAATTGCTTGGTCAACCTAAAATGCCCCAAAGGTATCCATAATACCTTTGGTCAAACCAAAAGCTCCAAGGATTCCCATAATCGCTTGGTCACCTAAAAAGCCCCAAAGGTATCTATAATACCTTTGGTAAAAACCTCCAAGGATCCATAAGAATCACTTGGTTCATACCCATTCGGGTTAAACCGCCGTAACAAAAAAAAAAATAACAGATAATAAAAAATAACATAAAATTGCATCTCACTTGCATGCATATTATTAACAATCAAAACACAAATACGAAATGAAAACTGCATTAGGCATCGCATACATACATTGCATATTTGTTGGTCATACATGTCAAAAGCACCATAGACTGTAATTACCCGGCAATTCCATCATTTTTCCAAATTCAGTCCATTTTGTGCCAAAATCATCTCTATGCCAAAATCATTTTCTAGAAGTGTGTATTTGACATCACATCTAGAAAACTCTTGGGTTTCATAGTCTCTAAACGAGGCATTGAGGTAGATCCAAACAAAGTCAAGGAAATCCTTGAGATGCTTCCCCCAACCACCATCAGGCAACTAAGAATCTTGCAGGGTAAGGTCGCATCAATCAAGCGCTTCATAGCGCAGTTATCTAACAAGTGCAGACCCATGAATAAATTATTACATAAGGGGGTAGCATTTCATTGGGATGACAAGTGCCAGTCAGCCTTCAATGACATCAAACAATAATTGGATTTACCACCAGTATTAGCACCACCTAGACTAGGAATGTCATTCTATTTATACATCTTAGCTACTGAAGTGCCACTGGGCACCATGCTAGCCCAAAAAAATGAATTACATAAAGAACAAACTAATTACTATCATACTCACACCTTGGTTAGTTATGAACTTAACTATGCATATGTTGAGAAGCTATGCTTAGCGATGGTATTTGCCACTAAAAAGCTATGCCATTACATGTTGAGCAATACGATGTATGTTGTGTCAAGGAGAATCCATTGTGATACATGATGAGTCATACTTATCACAGTAGTCGCACGATGAAATGGATCATGTTGTTGATGGAGTTTGACATCAAATTCATTGGACTAAAGTCTATCAAAGGTCAAGTCATCATCGATCAACTAGTAGAGGCTCCTCTCGAAGACGATCAGCCTCTGACCATAGAGCTACCTAATGATGTGGTCTTCCATGTCTCAGAATCACCAGATTTTGATGAGCCTGAGTCATAGGCTAACATAACCTTATTCTTTGATGGTTCTAAATGTGAGCAAGGGGGTGGTACAGGAGTCATATTTTTCACACCGCAAGAGGCTCCAATGCCTTTATCATTTAAACTTTATTTCCCATGCACCAATAACAATGTTGAATACGAAGCCTTGCTCATAGGTCTTCAGAAAACCATCACCATGAACCAAGCAGAGGCGTCAAACAAAAAGCTAGTTTCCATACTTAAAAATACGGTCATAGATAATCATAAGGATTGGCACATACAAATACCACTTGCCTTATGGGCTTATCGCACTAGCATTCGGGCGCTCACTAAGGCAACTCCATTTTTTCTAGTGTATAGCTCTGAGTCCGTCATGCCTCTCGAGTTGGAAATATCCTCCCTGCGTATATCAATGCAAGAGTTCATCGATGATGACACTGCATGACAAGCTTAGTTAGACCAGCTTACGTTGCTCAACGAACGATGCATCAATGCTCTCAAGCATTTACGTATCTATCAAAAGCAACTTAAGAAAGCATATAACATGAAAGTTCACCTAAGGGACTTTCTAGTTGGTGACCTGGTCTTAAAAGAGAACCAAAAAAGGGACAAGTTTGTAGCAAATTGGTTAGGTCCTTATGTAATCGACAGTAAAATAGGACCTGAAACATGTCGAATCACCTCTATTGAAGGAATCAAGGAACTAGAACCTTTGAACATCAATCATTTGAGGCCATTCAACATTTAGAGAGCCATAGCCCACCCCAAAAGCTCCAAGGATTCCAAAAATCACTTGGTCAACCAAAAGCTCCAAGGATTCCAACAATCGCTTGGTCAACCAAAATCCCCAAGGATTCCCACAATCACTTGGTCACCCAAAACACCCCAGAGGTATCCATAATTCCTTTGGTCAAAATAAAATCTCCAAGGGTTCCCATAATTGCTTGGTCACCCAAACCACCCCAAAGGTATCCGTAATCCCTTTGGTCAAACCAAAAGCTCCAAGGATTCCTGCAATTGCTTGGTCAACCTAAAATGCCCCAAAGGTATCCATAATCCCTTTGGTCAAACCAAAATCTCCAAGGATTCCCATAATCTCTTGGTCACCTAAAAAGCCTCAAAGGTATCTATAATCCCTTTGGTCAAAACCTCCAAGGATCCGTAAGAATCACTTGGTTCGTACCCATTCGGGTTAAACCGCCATAATGAAAAAAAAAACAACAGATAATCAAAAATAACATAAAAATTGCATCTCACTTGCATGCATATTCTTAACAATCAAAACACAAAAACGAAATGAAAACTGCATTAGGCATCGCATACATACATTGCATATTTGCTGGTCATACATGTCAAAAGCACCATAGACTGTAATTACTTGGCAATTCCATCATTTTTCCAAATTCAGTCCATTTTGTAAAAAGATCCATAAAAAATAACACCCTTTGCATTTTCACCATATCATAGTCAATGTTTTGCTAATGTCTTTATGGTTTTTTGTCATTCAGATGTCTTTATATTTTTGGTCAAATGTTGTACGAAGATAGACCAATTTTACAAGGTAAAGTTTTACTTGGATCATGCCTTGTTACATCACATCCCAACACAAGCTTAAAACACATAAAAACTCCCAAGTTGTGTGAACGCAAGAGAAACCTACAAAGCAGTATAGGGTACCATAGGTGAAAGATTATCCTGCTCATCCCCCTGTGCGAATGGTTCAAGAATGTTGAGAATTGACAAAAGGACAAGCTCTTCCCCATCCAATTCCCCATAATAAATAGTTTTTTTCACCACTATCAAAATTTTTGAACACCTTTGGTCCCCAAAATCATAAGAATTCATACTGCACATCCCTGAGAAGGATGGGTAGTCATCCTCAAGGCCTAAAAGGATTAATGCCATTCACAAGCAAAATCCCAAAAGTCCACCATAAAAAATCTTGAAACATCTTTGATCCCTAAAGTTGTAAGGATTCGTACTACACACCCCTAAGAAGGATGGGTAGTCATCCCCAAGGCCTACAAGGATCAATGTCATTCCAAAGAAAAATTCCTAACCACCGTTGAGCCCCAAATTTGTAAGGATTCGTACTACACATCCATGAATAGGATTGGTAGTCATCCCCAAGGCCAAAAGGATCAATGGCACTCACAAGCCAAAAACCCATGAGCTCAAATTGTAAATCAAAATACCAAATCTAAATCCTCTAAAGGCAAAAATAAAATAATAATAGTGGTTATCACCACTACTCAAACCCCTTGCTCAAGACAAAAACAAAAGAGAAAATAAACAATGATTTTAATCACTATGTATGAGAGCAAGTATCCCAACAAGTTAAGCAACCGAAATATGCCTGAGATTGAATCCTTGGAATTATCAGCATTGAAAAAACCATTTAGGTGATCCTCATTACGGGTTTGGTGGACAACCTACCTGGCAATGACGATATCCTAAATGCATGATGATATGTCTATCACATTAGCTTTGGTTGTGTGTAGACCAATGTTTGCATGTGGATGAGCTAGCTTATGGTATTCTAGATTGCACTGTAGATTAATCTTACTAAATACAACAAAGGAGTTAGTGGAGCTAATTAGGTGATCCCCAATAAATGTTTGGTGGACAGCCTACCTGGCACTGGTGGTATCCTTACGAATACCACATAAAAGAACTCAATCGCACACACAGGGATATGAAATAACTTGGTCAAACTCAAGTCTGATTTGTACCTTGTTTGAAAGTCTTGTAAGATAATGTACAGTCTTGATTAGTTAGTTAAAGTAGCTGAGTCTCAGGAAAACCTTAACTACATTTTAAAACAATTGTTGTACATTTCATTACTTACGTCACCATCAAAAAATACAACACAAAAATTTACAAATGCAAAGTTCTTCCATAAAGCAATAACATAGTACAGAAAGCCAGTAAATCCTATACAGTCTATGGTGCCACCACCTACATACCAAAAAATCATCCATCCATTCCATATGCATACATCCATATCATATAGCTAACATCATTCATAGTCATAACAGCATATGCATACATAACCATAAAAAAATGTGCATAAAAGAAACAATAAACCATGACAAGCATATCATCAAATAAAAAATGAGTCATGTATATATATCGAGTCAAAATGCCCTTAGGCTACAATAAGACGGTCCTCTGACCTCACAAAAATCCAAAAACTCAAAATCCCCAAATCCTAGGGAGTCGACCACCATGATCACGTAGGATCGGTGTGATTGGAACTACCCCTAGTGGTGTGGGTCCTATGGGACCTCTCAGGGCGGCTGCTGCTAGCCCTCGCATCATGCCCACTAATGCTACCCTCACCCACCCACCTGTGATGAGAGGATGCAGATTGCTCTGTCTCACTGCCTCTTGTACGACACGATGATCCACCTCTAGTGAGCTCAGGTAGCTATCCACCGAGGTAGATAATCTCGACCTCCAACTCCACTTGGCACCAAACCCACTCCACATCTTGTCGGTGGTATGCAACCAATGCGTCATCCTGCTATGCCAAATGAGCCCGTAGGAGATCCCTCTCGACTCTGTGCTCCTCATCCCATCTCCATAGTAGATCCTCCAATCATGTTATCTCAGCATGAAACCTAGCCTCCATATCCCCTAGGACTACCTGAGGCATGGGCATCTTCAGGATGGCGTACAACTCTGGCATCCACTACTCTGGGATGTCCTATGTATCCAAATAATTAAGAACCCCTAAATCATCCCCAATGAATTCATCTACCTCCACCATATCTGCACCTTCAAGCGGAGCCCCCCAACCCTCCATCGATGCTTTCGCACCCCCACCACCTGCTGCTGCTACATCTGGACCTCCTAGAGGCCCCTCACCCTGCCACCACCACATCGCCCACCACTGGTCGTACTCTGCAGTCACCCCAACATTGTCCACGTTGGGGACCTCAATCACTACATCAGACTCCTCGCCCAATGGCTCCATAATCGGCTAGGCTAGAGTCCTCTCATCGCCCCAACGTTGATAGATCAAGGGCTCACCAGGAAACCCCTGGTGCACCCCAAACTATTGAATCACTCAAACATACGAGAAGTAATCCTACTATTTCCCATGTCACCCGATTAACCATCTCCCCCTACGCACCCGTCGGAGCCACTCTCTAGCCTCAGGCCAGGATGGACAGTCTTGGTATGGCCGCTAGAAAACCTCCCCTCGAGCAAGATGCAAGGAGGCATCAACATAGTGACTTATGTCACCTTCCCACCATCGACTCTGCCCATGCTCCTCCAACCTCCGCCATAGAGCAACATACCCAATCTCCCTATCCACCATCTCACCTCGAGTGGTCCAAGGCAACCCTTGCGGTCACTCCATAGCTATGTGCTACCACCCCCAACACTACAAAATATAGCTACACCTAATCCCCTTCCACCTCTAGCAGTGGACCTCATACAACTTATCGTAAAGTTATGCCAATAGTGTCTGACCCCACCTCATAATAAGCGGTGTTGCTGTCGAACACTCCACTAGTCTAAACACCACCTCAAGTAGGTTCCAAGGGAACCTCGCACTTGAGGAGTCAGGAAGCAGCATGTTGGAGATGAGGGTCATGAGCAACGCATGCCTAACCCCCAAAATGCCCTTCTATAGCCACCACCACACCAAAATCTTGCCAATCTGGTAGTCCACCTCTGCCCTCTCCACAACCCTATCCACCCCCATCTTCATCGCCTGCCCAAAGGATCATGTCAGCACTGTCATCCATTGATCATGGGGAGTCATCTGAATGGGTAGTCCGTCTATCAGAATCCATAGAATCTGATACATGTCCTCCAAAGTAACTGTCATCTCCCCTATTGGGAGATGAAAGGTTTTGGTGTGGGTATCCCACAAATTGATCAAGGCAGTCAGATATGCTCGATCCACCACCACAGGCTCCAAACATGTCACCTTATTGAGCCCAAGGGCATCAAGACACTCCCAATATACAACTATCAATGCCTCTCTGGCATCATAGAACCATTCGGTTGGCGGTGCTAACTCCTAACAACTTGCAAAACACAAACACAATAAAACAAAAAAATAAATTAGGGTTTCAACCTTAATTTAATCAAAAACATTCAAATAAAATGTACAGACAAAAAACAAAGTACATGAAAACAAAAGTACATAACTGTACAGTCAAAGTATAGATCAATCAATAAAATGTACAGACAAATAAAAAAGTACAAGAAAACAAAAGTACAAAACTATACAGTCAAAGTATAGATCAGTCAAATAAATTGTACAATCAAGAACAAAAAATGCAATAAAACAAATCATACTAGGGTTTTTAACCTTAATGTGAACTAAAAAAACAAATTAAAATAATAAAACAAATTCATCCTAGGGTTTTTAACCTCAAGTGTGAACAAAAAAACATCAATAAAAACAAACAAAATCAACCTAGGGTTTTTAACCTTCAGTATGAACAAAAAAAAATCAAACAAAACAAACAAAATCAACCTAGGGTTTTGACCTTAAGGTGAACAAAAAAATAAAACAAAAACAAAAACATCACCCTAGGGTTTTGACCTTAAGGTGAATAAAAAAAACAAAAACATAATACAACACAAAAATTAATACTAGGGTTTTGATCTTAATATTAACACAAAATAAAAACAAAGTAACGCAAAATAAAAACAATTATGTGCAAGTTTTTTAACTTAATATACAGCAAAAACAAATAACAAGCAAAAGGAAGGAACATCGTATCGGTCTTGCCTCGGATCCTCCACTTGAATATCTGGTCCTCGCACTCATGGTGTTTGCAAAATCTCGATAGCGCTCTACTACGAAAACTCGCACTCCTCCTCCTCACTGCTCCAAATCGCGAGAAAAAAAAAGGTTGCAAATGAACCCAAAACCTAGTTTTGGTCCTTTTATAGGCTGTTAGGCCTATAATAATTCCACCCTGGGATGAGTGCTCTAGATAGTTCTTGTCCCACATTGGGACGATTACCAAATTGGTATTCGTCCCACCCTGGGATGATTACAGAGCAAGAAAAAAAAACAACAAAAACAGAATCCAAAAAATGCACCAAAAAAAAAACAATAAAGCTGCCAAACAAAGGTGCCCTTGCACCTGATATTCTTGGCATGAAAAACCAATGTCGGGGTCACAAATTATCACTATCCTACTCCCTAAGAAGGCTACCATAGCCGGACCACTCCACAGGAGGACGAATTTTCAAAAATTTCAGCCCCAAGGTGTCACAAAAAGGGTCGAAACCCACCCAAAAACAACAATAAATATGTCAAATAAAGGTGCCTTTGCACCTAAAATTCTTGGCATGAAAAACTAATGTTGGGGTCACAAATAATCTCTATATTACTCCCTAAGAAGGCTAATATAGCCAGACCACTCCACGGGAAGGAGGATTTTTGATAATTTCTACCCCAATAGGCATCAACAAAAAGGGTCAAAACCCACCAAAAATAGGTCCGATTGCTAGGAAACTGCACACGTTCAACGAAAAACCACTGAAGGCACCCTTACAAACATCATCTTGGGTCAAGCAACTCATCACTTTTCTCATTTTTGGTCATTCCCTCATTGATTCGTCACTTGAGGGGGTAGTCACACTTAGTCACCAAATCAACAAATACACATCCAATCAAGGAAATGACATGCATTCAAAGAGTCATTGACAAAGACAATCACGCTCCTGCTTGGGGTAGTAAACAAGCAATAATCACAAGCTAAAAAAACACTTGGCATTCTAGAAGCATGAAGACAAGGTTCCCTAGACAAAAGGTTGCGCCCTTTGCCTATTCATGACTAAACAATGTCCAAGATCAAGTACACCTCAAGAAAAAGGTTACACTTGAGTTAAGCTCCTTAGTTCGTCAAAAGAAAGTATTCAAGAATGCGTGCCCTTTCCATACTTGGGGCATCAAAATTTGGTTAGGTTACTAAGAAACCCTAATAATTAAGCACTTTGGTCATCTATTTTTTCTTAGCACTGTGCCACACATAATGCATCCCAAAAAGGGGCATCTGTAGACACCAAAATAGCACCAATCCGATTATGTGACTACAAGCACTGATCGAATTGGCATACATACCCCCTAGGGTAGCCTCCAAAGGTTAAAAAGTGGTCCTAACCACTCCCAAATCAGTTTTGGAAGGTCAGAGGTCAATTTGGCACCTTTTAAGCACTTTGCTCTCTATTCATCCCACCCTGGGATGATTAGGATCCTATTCATCCCACCTTGAGATGATTAGCAGCAATCGTCCCAAGGTGGGACGATTAGCAGGTTTGACTGGAAAAAGTCAAACCTCGATAGATCCACCACTTAACTGCACCTTTAGAGCATGCAATTGCGAGGAATAGTTTCAAATTAGAGAGAGGGACTGCAGTCAAGCATGCCCTGATCATGGAGGCCTCATGCAAGGAGACTCTAAATCAGGGAGGAATCTTCTCTCCCCCAAAAAGGCATGGCAAGCCAAGTGGCACCCTTGCATGCACATTCAAAGGAGACCCCTAAAGTCTATAAAAGGGTGAGACTCCTCACCCCAAAAGGATGGAGCAGGAGCATTTGGAGCAACGGAGTGCTACCAAATTGTACCCCCATTTCCCCTTTGTGCTTCCTACATCCCTAATTTCTCTTTTGGGAGAGAGGTTATTGGGTGAACACTAGGAACACAATCCTGACCCAAAACCTAAGAAATCGACCGCAATCCCACACCAAATTTTTTGACACAACCCCCTAGGATGTTTTGGACCCATCCCAAGTGGATTGGTGTCAAAACCAGACCCCAAACGGTAGGCGTCCTGCCCCCGGGCGCCCCCCAAACTACTGTAGTCCTAATCGTCCCACCCCGGAGTGATTAGAAATCCATGAAGAATTTATCTATTGTTCTTTTTGCATTATGTTCTATTTGGTTTACTTATGCTTTTGTTCAAGTTTCATTGCATTCTGACCTGTTTTGACCATGTTTTTATCATTTTACACGTTTACTAACATATAGGGAGCGCTTTCAGATATGGGACAATCTGGGCAGAATATGCCAAATATGACCTTTTGGGTTGTCCCAAAATGCCCATTTTAGCCTAAACCCAAGTTTTTAGGAGTTTTGGAGGCCTCTGGGCTTGATATTCACAAGGTTTATTTTGCATGTTTTATGACAATCCTAATCGTCCCACCTCGGAGCAATTATAAATCCATGCATGATTTCCTGAATGTTATTTTTGAAATGTGTCTCTGATGATTTTTTTATGCTTCTATAAAATTTTGGGTTCATTATGACATGTTTTGACCATTTTTTTGCTATTTTATGTATTCACTAGCCGGAGGTCCTAGGGATTGCATGTTTTTCCCTTTATCTGCATATGCTATTAACTATTTTCTATTTCTATGAGCATAGGATCTCACCACTAGGAACACCATATGGGCATCAAGGAACACACGAACACATGGATGCAAGCGACGACAACGTTTGGCCCACCCATTTCAAATGTGGGCATGCAGAGGACACTAGAAGTGTACCATCCGTTGATGTAATAAACTGTATCAAACACTCTGAGCCCTAAAGGGGGGGGAGACATATTGTAAATAGATTGAATGCAACATTAATATAAAGAGGCCCTACTTTTCTTTTTTGACTAACATCTCGCATCTTTCCTTCATGCATTGCTTTTCTTGCATTTGTAGGACTTAGCATTTTTATATCAATTTTGTTTGCATCATAATCTGGCATGCCGTCACCCCGCATTCGGATTTCAACTTCCAACTTTAGGGTCAAAGGTACCTGACACTTGAATTCAAGATCAAAGGTGCCTAACTTCAAACTTTGGGCTCGATGGTGCCTAACTACTGAATTTGAATTCAATAATGTTTGATTTCCAATGATAGGTTGGATGGTGCTTGACTCCCATGGAGCAGAAGTATAACAAGAACCCTATTTTTAGAAGAAACAAAATGATAGTTTCTAGTGATATATGCAGATGGAAGACAACAGTATGAACTGAGAAAATTATCCATTTTTCATTAATGGCTAAACAAATATGTAAATTAAGTAAACACGCAAATAAATCATACAAAATTGATTGATATCGATTTGCGGTATAATTATAGATAGATTTTATTCAATAAATAGAACATGCCTAATTTATCCTGCAAAGGATAAAATTAGTGCATGTTTGGTGTCTGTAATTATTTTTTGCATGTTTGTTATAATGACAAGTCTGAAATAGACTTGCCCGAGCTTGTAATCAGGGATGGTTGTGCATTATATAAATGCATAGGCCATCCCTAAAAATGTATCGTAGACATTTTACATGTACTATATTTTTGAATTTGCAATTAATTTATTTGAGTGTTCATATCAAGATTTCTCAGCATCTAGTGTGCATGATTTGATCTAGGCAAAATCTACTGGAAGCCTGGGCCCACTCTCAATAGTATTCCACCCCTTTCCCTATTTTTGTAATTAATTTATATATTATTTATTTACTATTTTTATTCTTTGTTGTAGTTATTTAATTTTTGCACTTCCCCTATTTTCTTTGTATTTTCCATCAAGTTTGTGTTTTGCTTTCTATAGTTTTATAGTCATGTGTTTGATAATATAGGCTAATTTAATGGTTTGGACAAGAAACAAATCTACACCATAACCACCCCCCTAAATATTAATATGTATTAGACTCATATCACTATTGGTACAGGCATAAACTATGCACAACACTTCATAAGTTTACGAGCTTTCCCAGGTTTGATAATTTAAATGAAGGCAATAAATCCACTATAGATATAACCAATGTTTTGCCCAAGATTTTGGCACCATTATCGAGGAAGTACCAAATGTAATACCCTATTCTATAGCAAGTAAATATAAAATTTCAAGTTATCTTATCTGCATAATTTTTTCACCTAATCTTGTATGAGTCCACCAAGAATTAGAGGACCGAACGGTCATTTTCTCAAGAGTTAAAACATTGTTTCACAAGAAGCCCCTGAATCAACTACACCAGATTTTGGAAGTGAAATTTCTTCACCTCCATAACCTCCACCTGTGCATTGAATTCAACATCCAATTTTTGCATGGAGTCCTTTACCAAAATAGCCAAATTCTGAAGATCTGGTAAGAGATAATAGAATACTTTGAAGAACCCAGTCTGATGAGAAATTACTATACAACCAACATTGGAAGGAAGAAGAGGATGGAACTATATCAACAACTGAGTTAGATATTCTTGTGAAAAATAATCTAAATGATAGAAGAGCTTTATAGATTACTTTAGAAGCAGCTTTATAAATTACTTTAGAAGCAACAGGTGTAGAAACCCCATTTCCTAAAAATATGGTTAAAAATGAAGAGATATCCATCAGTTTTAACTTTCCAATAGGAGAGACAATAGGAGACACAAGAATGAAACACATCTCCCATATCCATCTTCCTATTTTAGAGAATTTTAGACTGAATATCTTGACCTGTTCCTTTTCAAGTTTGATGTCCTAGGTAGATCAGTAGATTACAAAATTTATGCCCAAAAGTGGAAGTTGTTTCCTTTAAATTTAGATGATTTAGACCTTCATTGGTTCATTAGTTTAGAAAATAAATAGATTACTACCTGGGAAGATATGAAAAGACTCTTCCTAGAACAATACCAAGACTTTGGTAGGGCATGGAATTTTGGAGAAGGAATATTTGACATGACTCAAAAGGAAGATGAATCATTGGAGGAATACTAAGATAGATTTAATTTTAACCTACAAATATCTCCCCATGCAAGACTGAGTGATAAGTCCTTAAGAGGTATATTCTTAAAAGGACTAATAGATGAGTCTCTTGAAGCACTAAACATGGTATCTATAGGAGATGTTTACCAGTAACAAATGTCATATATCTTACGATTATGTTAGAATTATTCAAGAAGGAAAGATAAACCAACATCCAAAACTATAAAACAAACAACCACAATCACCAAAATATAAATAATTAATATGCTAGAAGACCTAAAAAGTGATATGTTATCTCTTGCACTTTAGATGGATACCCTTCTACTTCAGAAAAAGAAGCACCCCAAAAATACAAGTCTAAAAAACAAGGTTAGAGTATGTGTTGTTTTTTAGAAAGATCATAAGACAAAGTTGTGTCCATAATTTTCAAAAGTTAGGGAAAATACTAAAGTAGAGAAAGTATATTTCATGGAAAATAGGAGAAACTAGAAATAGTATACTATGGTAAACAACATGCTAGCTAGAATACCACCCTATGGAGGAGGTAATTACATGAATCAAGGTCAAGCTAAACCATCCAATATGGGTTGGTGGAGACAACCACCTTGGATAAATACTACCCAAGGAAACACTCCTTATAATCCATATCCATGGATGCCATATCAGCAACTTGCATCCCAGTGGAGAAACAATAATGCATGGAGTCCAACTCCACAGAATGCAACACAAGCTCCACTATAACAGAGTTTGTTAGCTCTCCCTACTTTTAGACTTGCACAACTTCTTGCACAACCCTCATAAAATCCCAATAATAGAAACAATCAACTAGCATACCAAGTGGAAAATGAGATGTTTCCAATGTACAATATTAGAGTAGGCTGTAATCATGTACAATTAAGATTAGGTAGTCACGTAGGAGTAGACATAGATACTTTGGTAGAAGAGGAGGAAAATATAAAAGTAGATGGTGATAAATAACCTATTGTAGAATAGGTAGAAGAAGAACCAATTACTAAAAATGATCAAAAAGGGGTTCTATATTTTTCTCAAAGGTTATAGGAAGTAAGAAAGCCAATACAATCAGAGTTTGACATTTTATCTAGTCTAAAAAATATAACAACCACAATTCCTCTTTTCCAGCCTATAAGAGATGTTCCAATTTACACAAAAGCAATATAGGAATTATGTTTGAGAAAACCATGTTTGAAAATAGCAAAAATAATTAATGTGGTGGGTTAGTTGATCTCATGCTTGAAAACACCTACCACCAGAAATATTCATACTCAAGAAGCCCTATTTTGACTATCAAAATTGAAAGCTATCCATTACCCAACACACTAGTAGATTTGGGGTAGCCATTTATGTCATGCCTAAGGATACCATACAGAAATTCAAACTCACAAATTTGAAAACAATAAAAATTGTTCTTCAGTTGGCAAATAGGTCTGTAGTGCTCCCTAAAGAAATGTTGGAAGATATTGTAGTTACAATAGATGAATGGGAATATCCATAGATTTTTTGGTATTATAATCAAATTATGGATTGGGTGGTTATCCACTCATCTTAGGTAGACCCATGTTGGCAATAGCTAATGCCTATGTAAGCTGAAAGAATGAACAAATGACAAATTCTATGTTCATAATGTTAAAAATCTAATTATTTCTCCACCTACCCAATCTTTTGATTTGTTGGGAGTGTTGGACATTTTGAGCTCATTTAGTTGTCATTGATATCAAGGTGAAAAGTTGTCATTGATGCCAAAGTGAACACATGAAGTTGTCATTAATACCATGGAGTACACCATCATTAACACCAGGAGCAATGCGAAGAGTTGAAGAAAAGTTATCAAAATATTATTCTATAAGGGTTTTTGTTTAGACATCTTGATGGCAGAATTAAGGTTTTTATTAAAACCATGGTGGCAGAATAATTTTCATCAAATCAGTGGAGTACAAACAAAGGTTTAAATTTTATCTCAAGGAAGGCTTTAATTGTTATTAAAGTCAAATATTTATAAATATAATTTAGAAAATTTAAATTCTTTTAGAATTTAAATAATTTATAAATTACAAAAGGTTTTAAAAAGCATCGACGTCATTAAACTGAGTGGAGCATCAACATCTACGTAAAAATGTGAAACTCGTGTATAAATACCATGCCAAAGGACATTAAAACTCACCTTCATCGATTATATTTTATGGGACCAAGAGAAAGAGTAATTCATGCAAATCGTTGAGGAAGAAGACAAATTCATGCTGTATTTTAGCACCAAGGAAAAGACAAAAAGAGAGGGCTTAAGGCCTCACTCCAATTGGATAGGGTGTTCCATTGGTAGCACGTATTTTAGAAGAGCATTGGGAGTGGAAGTGACTGTGATCGATTCATGTGGAGGTTAGTTGGCATGTTCGTCTTGAGCACCAAGGGGAAAGATTTTTGACATGCACTCGTTTTGAGTGCCAGGCTTGGAAGAAATAGCATGAGGTGCTATTAGTGTTCCAAGCGTACATCTTTCACACACGATGGTAAAGCCTATGGCTAGAGCGCTCGAGGAGGCAGTGATTGTGGGTTCGAATCCCACTAGTGGCAAAGGTATTTTTAATTAAAATTTTATTTGCCTAATGTTTTCTTAAGGTGTTATTTGGAGTTATAAGGGTTTATGAAAGGTTGTTTGATTGATAATTGATTTATGTTATTTGGAGTTATAAGGGTTTATGAAAGGTATTTTATTGATAATTTATTTATGTTATTGGAGTTATAAGGAAAGTGGATTTGATTTTTGCCAAAGTTCATTTTGCTATTAAATCTTATTAAAGAGGTTTTGAGTTAATTTTAGTGGATGTTAAATTTATTTTGGGAGATTATAAGGTGTTATTGGATAAATATTTTATGTATGTTGATGGTTGTTTTGAAAGGTGGAGTGATAAGGTGTAATTTATTTTTTGCATTAAATTGTAAGAAAGATTTATCATCTAACCTCTTTGAGCTTGGCATAGAAGTGTTTGTGGTTGTGGCAGATTTATGAGATCCCTTCATCATCAAGAAAATGTATGAGCACATTCTTCCATAGTTGAGTTGATTGATTGGTTTTTTGAAAAATAAGTTTGGAGTGAAAAGGACTTGATTAGGGTTTCCTATTGAGTGTGTTGAGTTAATGCTTCAAGGTTTTCTAGAATAAAGAATTATTGTTAAAACCTTATTTTATAAGCATTGTTGTTGAACCCATTGGTTGTGCAAAGAAATTGAACTAGAGTTTGAAAATATCATGAGTATCATTATTATGTGAGATTATTGTTGAGCATTGTTGAAAATATTTTGAGTTGGTGTTTATATGCTTGGACTAGGGTTTGTGAGAAAGGAGTGTTTCATTGAGTGATTGATTGAGTAGAGTTGGTTGAGCCTAATCAAGTGGATGTGTGAAGTGATTGTTCAAGTTCCATAAAAAAAACTATTCTATATTCTGAATTGAGTTGAGAAAGTGATTGAGAATTGTTGAGTATAGAGCATATTAAGTCTCTAACAATTCTCTTTATGTTTCTATGAGATTGGACAAGTTCTATGTGGACTTGTTGAGAAGATTTAATGTAAGTATTTGTGAAGACTTATGGATAGATTTGGTGTGAGATTTTGTGGAAGCTTATAATATAGGTTTTGAGTAGATTTGGATAAGTTCTTGAGAGGACTTATTGAGATATTTGGACAAGTTCTAGAGAGGACTTGTGAACATAATTTGGTGCAGATTTGAGAATAGGTTTGTGCTAGATGAGAGATATATATTGAGAAAAGTTATACTAGACTAAAGGAATGTGTTTAGTACAAATTTGATATAGATATTTGGAGGTGATAGAGTATAAAGGAGAGTAGTATCCAGTGGATAGAGATCCATTAGCCAGGGTAGTGAGGACAGGTGTTTTGAGTGAGGATAAGAGTCTTCAATGGAGAGAGATATACAAGCCAGAGCAGTGGAGGCAGTAGTCTTCTAGAGGATCACAAAATAGAGAAAATGAGGAGTTCTCCTATGGATAGATATCCAAGAACTTGATTTAGGGTATTGGTGTCTCCTTTGGACAGAGGTCCATAAAAATTATAGGGAAAGGATTCCCAAGAGAATTTATTTGAGAAAATTTTATAAGAAATATTTTTCTCCGTGGAGTAGCCCACATTGGGTGAACCACGTAAAATAATGTCTCTCATGTGTGTGATGCTTTGTGTGATGTTTAATACTTTGATATTGTTGATGCTATTATTTGGGTTAAAAAGTAAAAAGTTTTATTGTATATTGTTCACCCTCCCTCTTAGTATAAGCACATGTTCTTCAATTGGTATCATAGTCGGTCCCTCCATGAAAAGACTAAAAACTTGGAGGAGGATCCATCAGTAGAACACATGACTTCAGAAAATGAAGAAGCAACTATGTTTCACATACAAGAAGAATTATTTTCCACTCTTATAAAGTTGGAAATACTTAGAGAGAATAATTCATGCTTGGAGGAACACGTTCAATAATATAAAGAATCGAGGATGGAACTTATACATAATCTCACAGAACTCAAGATTAGGGTGGAAGAAAAAAAAATTGAGCAAGATATAACAGATATGTTGAGAGCCAGGGAAATAGAATGTGAAGTATTGGAAACAAAAATTTTCCAACTAAGGAATGAAGTTGAAATTATCAACGTACTACAAGATGCAAAATATGAGAAACAAAAAGAGGAATCAAGACTACAAAAAGTAGAAACCTCAAATAGGGATAATCAAGCAAAGGATATCAGAAAGGAAGAAATCAAAGGAGAACCTTGGATAAGAGTTAATCACAAGAGGAATATTACTTCACCATAAACTCTAAGACATCCATACAGGTTACATAATTTCTTCCATGGTCATTGCTTTTCTTATAATAAATATGGTCATAAATTTGTACACTGTATTCATCATACAAGAAACAATGTCATTAGAAATTTAATTTCCTTTGCACCTCTCATGGATGATGATATTATATGTTACAAATGCAATAATTTTGGGCACAAGGCTAGATGGTGTAAAATGATACTTCCCGAGTCTAGAAAAACAATTTCAACAACTAGGAAAAATGAAAGGGAAAATGTTAAGGCTAGATCAATGTTAGTTCAAACAACCCTTCATGCTCAGGATAAATAAGAACAATGGTATCTTGATAGTGGTTTCTCTAGTCACATGATAGGAGATAAATACAAATTCATTGTACTAAATAAACAAATAAAGGATCAATAAGTTTTGGTGATAATGGATCTACAAGGATTGGTGGAAGAGGAACACTAAGTTTAGATAATGGGAAAACATAAATAGAAAATGTATTGTATGTTAAAGGGTTAAAACATAATATACTGAGTATAAGTCAACTTTGTGATAAAGGGTACATGGTTACTTTCCATCCAGAAAGATGTGAGATAAGAAAATCAGAAATTGAAAAAAATATTTCCAATGCAATAAGAACCCCAAAAAACTTATACATGCTCAATGATATCAAAGGGAAAAAGTGCTATCACAAGAATATGAGAGTTGGTTATGGTATAGAATATTGGGTCACTTGAATTTTGACAACATAGTAAACATAAGCAATAAACAGAAGGTTAGATATTTACCCAAAATAAGAAGACCTCAAAACACAATTTGTGCACCCTGTATACATGGAAAGCAAACTAGGACAACCTTTAAGTCAAAAGGATATATGTCATCTGATCCATTAATCCCAATACATACTAATATATGTGGTCCTACTAGAACACAAAGCATTCAGGGTGAGAGCTACTTTATACTATTTATAGATGATTATTCCAAAATGGTTTGGGTAGCCTTCCTAAAAGAGAAGTTAGAGGCCTTTGAAAAATTCAAAGCATTTAAGGAATTGGTTGAAAATGAAACTGGCAAAAGGATTAAGTATCTAAGATCTGATAGAGGAGAAGAATTTACTTCAAATGAATTTTTAAAGTTTTGTGAACAACATGGGATCAAGAGAGAGTACTCAACAATAAGAACGCCTTAAAAAAATGGGGTAGTTGAAAGGAAAAACAGGACTATTGAAAACATGGCTAGAGCTATGTTAAATGAATCTAAGCTATCAGATGGTTTTTGGAGAGAAGCTATAAACACAATAGTATACATAATAACTAGGTCTCAAATGAGGATAAATCATCATAAGACTCCATATGAGATTTGGAAAGGAAGACCTACCATTGTAAAACACTTCAAAATTTTTGGAAGCAAATGTTACATAAGGCGAGAAGATAAAAAATTAGGTAAGTTTGATCCAAGATGTGATGAGGGAATTTTTCTTGGTTATTCCAAAAGGACTAAAGCCTACATATGCTTCAACAAAAGAAACACAAAGAATTCTTTCCAAACTCCATCCAGGTATGTACAAAAACATCATCCAAAAGACCAAATCATCGTAAATCTAGATGAAATATAGACAAGGAGAAGAATAATAAAACCATCTCAACAAGCAAAATTTTCTTTGCTATATAATATTGAGCCAAAAGAATTTATTTAGGCAAGTGAGGATAAATTTTGGATTAAGGCAATGGATGAGGAATTAGATCAAATAGAGAAAAGCAAAACTTGGGAACTTGTTCCATGACCAAAAGACAAAAATGTGATCGACACAAAATGGGTATTCAAAAACAAGTTAAATGAAGATGGATAGGTGGTAAGGAATAAAGCAAGGTTAGTATGCAAAGGTTATGCATAGGTATAATGAATTGACTTTGATGAGACATTTGCTCCAGTTCCACGACTTGAGGCTATAAGGATATTTTTAGCCTTCTCAAGTTTCAAAATTTTTAAGGTATATCAGATGGATGTCAAGTCAGAATTTCTAAATGGTGTTTTAGAGGAAGAATTTTATATTGAATATCCAGAGAGATTCATATTATTAGATAAACCATATCATGTATGCAGATTGAAAAATGCACTATATGGTCTAAAGCAGGCTCTGAGAGCATGGTACTCAAGATTGGATAATTATATTTAAGAATAGGAATTAAAAGGAATAGCAAACAATAATTTCTATATCAAAAATGAAGGGAGTGATACCCAGGTGTTGTAGGTGAGTTGGAGAGGAGAGGGAAATCCTCCAAGGGAGGTCCCAGGTTCAAATATCCACCCTACCAAAAATCTGAATTGGGTATCCAAAATCCAATTGATAATGTTGGTGCGGACAGGGTTGGGTGTGACTCCCGGGTGACTTTGACAGTGTAGAACCCCCTGTTCGTGGTCTCTCAGACCAAGGCAGCCCTGCAAGGGGTTTTTTTCTTGTAAAAAAAAAAAAAAAATGAAGGGAGTGATCTACTAATAGTGGTTGTTTATGTTGATGACACCATTTTGGGGGGAAACAATAAAAAATGTGTAAAGAATTTTCTAAGAACATACAAAATAAATTTGAGATGTCTATGCTTGGTGAATTATCTTTCTTTCTTGGACTTAAGATTTCAAAATTAGAAAGAGGGGTATTTCTCTCACAATCCAAGTATTTAAAATAAATGTTAAAGAAATTCAGGTTAGAAGATTGTAAACTGGTAAGTACCCCCATGGTCACAAGATGCAAGTTGAGTAAGGATGATGAATCTGTAGAGGCAAATACAAGATTATACAGATCTATTATTGGTAGCTTATTGTATGTTACAGCTACAAGACTAGACATAGTATAGTCAGTGGGATTAGTGGCAAGGTTACAAGCAAATCCTAAGGAAACACATGTGGCAGCAGTAAAAAGAATTTTCAGGTATCTAAAAGGGACTATGTATTTTAGGCTTTGGTATCCCAAAAGTGATAGTTTTACAATGACAACTTATACATATGCATATTGCATAGACAACATTGATGATAGAAAAAACACAAGTGGAGGAGCATTATTTCTTGGAGAATGCTTAGTCTCTTGGCTATGTAATAAGCAGGTTTCAGTTCCTTAACTACAATAGAAGAAGAATATATTGTAGCAGTAGCCAGTTGTACATAGGTTTTATGGATGAAGAGAACTCTAGAAGACTTCAAGATAAAACATGACCATCCTATCCCCATACTATGTGATAATACAAGAGCTATAATTATCTCAAAAAATCCAGATATTCACTCCAAGACAAAACACATTCTGATTAATTACCACTTTATGAGAGAACATGTGACAGATAAAAAAGTCAAGTTGGAATATATTACTACAAAGGAACAAATAGAAGATATTTTCACCAAGATACTTTTAAAGGAAACCTTTGAGTATCTTCAAGGAAAACTAGGAGTAAGACTCCCACACCAAAATTAACCACCTCAAGAGGAGGTGGGAGAGGGACTACATTAAGAGGATAATTCTTAGCCTCGAACTAATGATCGTCAGTGCCATGCCACCTACTGGCCTCATGAGGAGGAGGGTACCTATAGTAGGATCCATGCTGGTGACGTCCAACACTACATTACTCAGTTTGCGACACTTGGACCAAATGATATTTAGTGGTGACCCTATATGATTGCCCAACATGGCCAAAGGAGGGCCAGTGGATGAGATAGGCATGCCATGATAGATGGTTGATAGGCCATAAGGCCAAGATTCAAGAGTACTAGTTCTAATCTCGATTGCTATGATAATTTTTCCTCATATAGGATATTCTAGATATCCCCTTCAAGTACCACTTCTTGGTTGCAGAGCATCATCTACAGTGGATCATTCTGAAGCCTTTGGGAGATGCTGCTGATGACTACCAGGAGACTAGAGTTGAGACTATTGGGATCACTCTATTGTATGATGGGTGGTGGTCCATGTTCGTATGGTATGGCATAGGGCCTCTAAGCCAGGAGCCAGACCAAGCAGAGGCAAAGGTGGATCCTAATGGGTGCAAGGTGCGTCAGCAAACATAGGGTGACTAGGGTGCAATGGCTGCCACTGAGGAGGCTCCTAAGGCTGAGCCTAATGATGAGGCTCTAGAGGAGGGTGAGGTCCCTCCCAATAGCACAAAGGGTCATATCTTAGCTCAGGTGGTTGACTTGTAGAGTCATCTAGGGTGATTCCACACACAACAACTAGAGTGAGACACTACTATTGTCACTCTGGAGGTGAGAGTAGCTGACAGGGATAGACACCTTACTAAGGTGTAAGATCAGATACAAGGTCTAACTATGCAGGCCATCGATGTAGAGGCCCAGGATTAGAGATTGTAGACTACTCTAGAGTTAGCATAGGTACATCAGACTATAGTAGAGGTAGAGAGGGATCTCCTTCGGGTATCGAGGAGAGGTATGCCACCTCCTTAGGCTACTATGGGGCCTTCGACAACACCAGTGGTAGCATCAATAGCTACATAGGATTTGATAACTAAAGTAGAGCGACTGCATGGTATGGTCATGAGGACCAATGAGATACACGTAGCCCAACTTGCTCACATTGATTAGTTAGTCGATTACATAGAGATGCACTGGCTACAAGTTCTTGAGGATCCTTTCTCCTCAAAGTCGCAACATACCAGGTCTAGGACCTTAGGGTAGTCTATGGTGAGCTCAGGTCACAGGACTCATAGGACTGAGAGGACACATAGGTCCTCTAGCACACATGGGGAGACATCATGTTCTAGTTCTAGGGATGCAGGGCAAACTTCAAGGACTTTCAGTTAGGGGACTAGCCTGCTGTAGTTATCAGTTTTACGTGTGCTGGGTGCCTTAGGATTTGAAGGTAGACAAGACCCTAATGGGACTAAAAAAATAAGGCACACTTCATTTACAAGTTATCTTACAATATATAAGCATCAAGATTAGGAGGGAGATATGACAAGTGTCATAAGCTCCACTCCAAGTGTCTTTCAGAAGACACCACTCCAACTCAAACTGAATACATGGACAAGTGGCAGAAGACAAATGTCAACCTATCAATTATAGGCATAGTGCACATTATAACAATAATAATATTCTAAAATTCCCCCTTAATGTGCACTATCCTAAAAAGATAAGTCAACATTAGATAACATTCCCCCTTAATGTTGACTTCTTTTACATAGATATAACAAATTGCTAAACTGATAAAACTTGTCTTTCCCAAGTGACTTGGTGAAGATGTCTGCTACTTGATATTGAGTTGGTACATACTCCACGTGTATAATGTCTTCTTGGACCATTTTTATAATGAAGTGATGATGGATCTGAATGTGCTTTGTTCTAGCATGGAAAACTGGATTCTTGGTCATCTTGATGGTACTTTGATTGTCACAATATATATATGTTCGACCATGTATGAATAGCCCAATATCCTGAATTAATTACCTCAACCATATTGCCTCCTTAGTTGCCTCAACTGCTGCTCTATATTCTGAAGAACACAAGCTTATACTGAGAGGGGGGGTGAACAGTATAAGACCTCTTTTTACTTTTTCCTTTATACTTCAAAATAGTAAAGCAATATACCCAAAGCAATATCAAAGCAATGCACAAAATCATCCACAAAGTGACACCAATTTTAACGTGGTTCACCCGTAATGCTCAGGCTACGTCCACAAAACTTTTCTCTAAAAGTTATCTCAAAGTTCTTTGGGAAACCTTCCCAATTACAATGTTTATGAGCCTCGGCTCAAAGGAGATACCTTCCCCCAATCTGAATTTATGAGCCTCTGCTCAAAGGAGATACCTTCCCCCAA
Source organism: Wollemia nobilis (assembly GCA_028583015.1). Classification (NCBI taxonomy): domain Eukaryota; kingdom Viridiplantae; phylum Streptophyta; class Pinopsida; order Araucariales; family Araucariaceae; genus Wollemia; species Wollemia nobilis. The sequence continues at coordinate 250,422 of JAQPPZ010003187.1, read as the reverse complement.
TCTGAATTTATGAGCCTCTGCCCAAAGGAGATACCTTCCCCAATCTGAATTTATGAGCCTCTGCCCAAAGGAGAAACCTTCCCCCAATCTGAATTTATGAGCCTCTGCTCAAAGGAGATACCTTCCCCTCTGCTCTGGATATGATCCCTCAGAAGATCAACTGTCTCTACCTCTTGCCAACACGTGGAACTCCTTTCCATCGAAGACCTCTTTCCCTCAATGCTTAGCCTAAGATACCTCTGCATTCTATGATCACGTCCACAACAGCTCAGCAACTCTGTACCTAACATAGTCAATCGGTCTAGTACAAGTCTTCCTCTATCTGTCAGATCTATCCAAATCTTGAACAAATCAATCCTCTATCCACAAGCCTTCTTAAAGACTTGCCAAATCTGTCCTCGGGTTCTCTGATAGAACCAATGTACCTCTGTCCTCAAGTTCTCTGATAGAACTATCAATCTCAGCTCACAAGTCCTCTACTAGGACCTGTCCAAATCTGCTCACAAGTCCCCACCGAAACCTATCCAAAACCTGCTCACAAGTCCCCAACGGAACCTATCCAAAACCTGCTCACAAGTCCCCAACGGAACCTGTCCAAAATAGCTCACAAGTTCACCAAGAAAAAACTTGCTTAGCATGAACCCACAAAGAGAATTGTTAGAGACCCAATGTGATTCATCAACCTCATAGAAGCATAAAGAGAATTGTTAGAGACTCAATATGTTCTATACTTAACTCCCAATCTCAATCTCAAATCTCATAGAAACATAAAGAGAATTGTTAGAGACTCAATATGTTCTATATTTAACTCTCAATATCAATCTTCAACTCAATCTCAAATCTCATAGAAACATAAAGAGAATTGTTAGAGACTCAATATGATCTATACTTGACTCCCAATATCAATCTCAACTCAATCTCAATCTCAAAAGAATAAGATAGATGTAGTATGCTTTTCTCAAGAACATGAAACACAACCCAACAATTGCCAAACATGCAATATCTCATATAACAATGCTACTCATGTTCTTTCCACAACCAATATCTTTTCTCAACCAATTAGGGCTTTAACAACAATGCTTATAGACAAGGTTTAACCAACATCATTCAACTCAACATTAACCTTGAAGCATTCAACCAATCATCACAAGAAAAGGAAACAAGTAGAAATCCTTTTCCCTCCAAAGATATTTGAACAAAACAACCACCAACACAATATCACCAAATGCAAAGAATAACTTGCTCAAATCAACTCAATGGAGTAAGCCCAATATCATGAATCAAGTAAAGCAATAACTTGATCAAACAACCTCTATGGAAGCAACTCAACCATCAAACTCAAAACAGCCAACCAAGGGTTCCACCAACTCAATGCAAGTAGCTTGACTCACAAATACAAACCCTAGTGCACAAAGCTTCCACTATCTCAAACCAAAAATTATGCATTCATCAAAAACTCTCCTTAAGGATAACAATGCATAAGTAGTCTTCAACAAACCAGAAAATAGGATTTACACCCAATCAAAGAAAACCTAGTTGAAAACCTTTTCACTCCAACCTTATTTCAGAAAACATACACCAATCATACTCATAAGAAGAATGTGCCCATACCTTATTGGAGTAGAAGAAACTTGACCCTTAAAGCTGTCACCACACACAACCCTCAAACTTCCAACCAAGTTAGGGTTAGAACCAAGATAAATGAGCATATAAAAACTTTCCTTAATACACCTTTTAGCTTCTCTTCTTTTGAAAACAACCACCAAAGAAGTCAAAAACACAACAACCAAAACTTACACCTTATATCTCCATTTTAAACTTTAGCATAGCAAAAGACTAATCTCAAAAATACAACCAAAGAAATATCCCCTTATTTCTCCTATGTCTTTTAAACAATGCTAAACAATGCCAAAAATTATATCAAGAAATTAATCACACCTTAGAATGGCTGCCCTTGAAGAATCCAAAAATCACGGAATGGCTGCCTTTGACGAATCCGAAAACGTGGCACAAAATACGTTTTAACAAAAACGTGACTTAATCCATGCACAGCTCCCTCCACGGGAATCGAAATGCAGACCTCCGCCTACGCAAAGCCCAAACGCAGCCTATGCTGCCACTAGCCCACAAGGGGCTAACGAAGTCTAAGACAGACTTCCTACCACTTCAACGAACAAGCACTTCGTAAGTTTTTCAAACGCGAGCTCTCTTCTTCCGCGGCGTCAACAGAGCATCGATCGCAGCCAAAAATTAATGCATTCGAAATTCTCAAGAGGAGTTAAACCTTAGGATCCTTCCCATATTTATAGTCCAATCGTGGACTTTAGAACACGTCGACGACAGAGAAACGTAATTTCGAATTTAATCGAAATTGCTTTCTAAAGGGTTTAAAAACCCTTAATTAATTTTAATAAATTAAGAATAAAAAAGGTTTAAAAACCTTTAAGTATTTTTAATAAATTAAAAATAATTTCTCCCTTAATTAATTAAATAATTAATTAATTAAAACCTTGAAGGGTTTTAAATAATAATTAAATAATAAAGAGAACCTCCATTGGTTTTAATAAAAACCATTTAACTTGGTTTTAATAAAAACCCTATCCAAAAACCTTATCCAATGGAATCTCTCCGGATTCTCTTAAGAAGATTCTCTTGGAATATTTCACCTTTGAAGCCAACACATCCTCTTAACATTAATGCCATTTCCTTTTGACATCAATGACAACTCATAGACAAGGAGCTAGGATCTCAAACCCAAAATTGCCAACAATCTCCCCCTTTGTCATTGATGGCAAACCATGCTTCTCAACAACAAAAAACTCAACATAAATAGCTCCCCCTGTCTTGAGGCTCTCCCCCTTACTCAAATCTCTCCCCCTTTGTCATCAATGGCAAAGGGTCACCTTTGGGGCTCGGGACTAAGAATGAGCCTCTTAGCTTAGTCCCTCCCCCACCTCCTCGATGAGGTGATTAATTTTGGGGTGGGAGTAAAACTCCCATTAGGCTCTGATCATCATCAGTGTCTATAACTTCCTTGTCGGGCCTTCTCTTGAACTCTTTGTCCATATTCCTATTCCCGTCACTGTTCTTGTTCTTGTTCTCATCCCTGTTCTTGTCCATGCCTTGATCCTTGGACCTGATCATGCCACTGTTCCTGTTCCTGTATTCTGGAATTTCAGCTCTACACTGTCTAGCTATGTGACCTTTATTGTTGCACTTATAACAAGTAACAATGTTATTTCTTTGTGGTAAACCTGATCTTTGAATCCACCAGTTTTGACCAAACCTATTTTGGCCAACCCTGTTCTGACCAAACCTGTTCCTGTTATTTGCCTTGCAATAAACTACCTTGTGCCCAAACTATTGACAAGAGTAGCAATACCCTTGAAAGTAACTAGCACTTATGAAACTGTCATTTACCTTCTTCACTTGAGCCATGCAATGTGAAGCCATGTGACCAAACTCGTGACAAGCAAAACATCTGCCTTGAAACTTTCCTTTATTTGACCTCTTGGGTCCTGAAAACTTCTTCTTCTTCTCATTCTGAATTCTGTTTTCTGTTTCGTGCATCTATCATTCAAGGACTCATGATCTGAAATACTTTCCTCATCGGAACTCTCTTCCTTTTGGAGTCTCTTACTAGACTCTCCAACTTGTTCCTTGTGTGACTTAACAAAACCAAGGCCTGTTTTATCTGTTGTCTTTCTTTGACCTTTGATGAGTGACTTAACCTTTTTGGAGCTATCTTGAAACCTCGTAAAGCTTATCCTTGTACTCTTTAGTTTCCTCTTTCAAAGAAGCCATTTTCTGTTCTAACTCACTATACTCAAGAACCTTAGACTCTAACTCATCCTTGAGTTCTTGTGTCTTAGCTATAGAGAAATCAAGATTTTCAATAAGATCATCTCTCTCCATACAACATTCATCTAACTTATCCTTGAGTCTAGCATTCTTCTTTCTTTCCTTTTTCAAAGCACTAAGAGCACTAATAAGTTCACTCTCAAGATCCTTTATTTGATTTCCTTTTGAATCATCAAAGCCTTTTTCAGATTTCTTATCACTAGAGGTGCTACCCTTTTCAAAAACCATACATGCATCTTCCTTATAGTTTTCTGAAGCATCCTCATACATACTAGAAACCAAATCATTATTTGTGCAATCATCCTCAAGGTGACCAAAATTTCCACATCTAAGACATTTCATGATAATGAATCTATGTTTCGGTTCTTCCTCTTTTTCTGATATGAACAACATCTCATTTTCATTATCACTTGAAGAACTTTCACTATCACTACTAGAACACTTACTTGCTTTGTCTAGGTAGAAACTCTTCTTGTGCTTGTGAGAATACCTCTTTCCTTGATTGTTGTGCTCATCTTTGTTTTTCCTGTGATGCTTGTACCTTTCAGAATCCTTGCTCTTAGAATCCTGTTTATCTTCATCACTTTCATTCTTGGAAATAGTACAGTCAGTAGCATAATGACCAAACTTTCCACAATTGAAACATCTTACATTTTTCATACTTTTGTGCTTTCTAGAGAACTTGCCTTTCTTGTTGTAATATGCCTCTTCATCACTAGAAGACTCATCACTATCTTGAAGTTGTTTACCCTTGGATTCTTTTGTAGCCTTGAAAGTCGCCTCTTTCTTGACATCAACCTTCACTTGAGTTCTTAACTCAAATGCTGCAAGTATACTATGGAGCTCATCCTTTTTCAATTTATCCAAATCTTTAGCTTCCTCAATAGCAGAAATATTTTCACTAAATCTATTAGGAAGAGATCTTAAAATCTTATCACAAACATCATTTTCAGCAAGCTCAAGACCTAGGTCTTTCATGGAGTTAACAACCTCATCCATACGAAGCATGTAGTCACTAATATTTTCATCATCATTCATCTTGAGTTGTTCAAACATACCTTTGAAGTGTCTCAACTTGGCCTTTCTGACATTTGTATCACCTGTATGAACCACCTTCAACCGATTCCACATTTCACTAGTCTGTCTTGCAGTGAATCACTTTGGTGAGATCTCGTTTTCCGTAAGCCTTTCAGGATTGCATTCATTGCTTTTGAATTGCTGTGATGTAGGAGCCTTTCTTCTTTAGTATTAGGACCATGTTCAGGAATAGTGTACTCATCTTCAATCACTTCCCAAACCTCATTCCCAAGTGCCATTAGATGAACCTTCATCCTTGCACTCCAAAGACCAAAATCTGACCCATCAAGAATAGGTGTTGCATTGCCACTTGAATGATCCATTGTGTTCTTTACTAGCTTTTCCTTCAAGTCGTTAAACTTTTCGAAGGCACCCGCTCCGATACCAATTGAAGAACACAAGCTTATACTGAGAGGGGGGGTGAACAGTATAAGACCTCTTTTTACTTTTTCCTTTATACTTCAAAATAGTAAAGCAATATACCCAAAGCAATATCAAAGCAATGCACAAAATCATCCACAAAGTGACACCAATTTTAATGTGGTTCACCTAGAATGCCTGGGCTACATCCACAAAACTTTTCTCTAAAAGTTATCTCAAAGTTCTTTGGGAAACCTTCCCAATTACAATGTTTATGAGCCTCGGCTCAAAGGAGATACCTTCCCCCAATCTGAATTTATGAGCCTCTGCTCAAAGGAGATACCTTCCCCCAATCTAAATTTATGAGCCTCTCGCCCAAAGGAGAAACCTTCCCCTAATCTAAATTTATGAGCCTCTACTCAAAGGAGATACCTTCCCCTCTGCTCTGGATATGATCCCTTAGAAGATCAACTGTCTCTACCTCTTGCCAACATGTGGAACTCCTTTCCACTGAAGACCTCCTACCCTCAATGCTTAGCCTAGGAGACCTCTGCCTTCTATGATCATGTCCACAATAGCTCATCAACTTGTACCAAACATAGTCAATCGGTCTAGTACAAGTCTTCCTCTATCTGTCAGATCTGTCCAACTCTTGAACAAATCAATCCTCTATCCACAAGCCTTCTCAAAGACTTGCCAAATCTATCCTCAGGTTCTCTGATAGAACCAATGTACCTCTGTCCTCAAGTTCTCTGATAGAACTATCAATCTCAGCTCACAAGTCCTCTGCTAGGACCTGTCCAAATCTGCTCACAAGTCCCCATCGAAACCTGTCCAAAACCTGCTCACAAGTCCCCAACGGAACCTATCCAAAACCTGCTCACAAGTCCCCAACGAAACCTGTCCAAAATAGCTCACAAGTTCACCAAGAAAAACTTGCTTAGCATGAACCCACAAAGAGAATTGTTAGAGACCCAATGTGATTCATCAACCTCATAGAAGCATAAAGAGAATTGTTAGAGACTCAATATGTTCTATACTTAACTCCCAATCTCAATCTCAAATCTCATAGAAACATAAAGAGAATTGTTAGAGACTCAATATGTTCTATATTTAACTCTCAATATCAATCTTCAACTCAATCTCAAATCTCATAGAAACATAAAGAGAATTGTTAGAGACTCAATATGATCTATACTTGACTCCCAATATCAATCTCAACTCAATCTCAATCTCAAAAGAATAAGATAGATGTAGTATGCTTTTCTCAAGAACATGAAACACAACCCAACAATTGCCAAACATGCAATATCTCATATAACAATGCTACTCATGTTCTTTCCACAACCAATATCTTTTCTCAACCAATTAGGGCTTTAACAACAATGCTTATAGACAAGGTTTAACCAACATCATTCAACTCAACATTAACCTTGAAGCATTCAACCAATCATCACAAGAAAAGGAAACAAGTAGAAATCCTTTTCCCTCCAAAGATATTTGAACAAAACAACCACCAACACAATATCACCAAATGCAAAGAATAACTTGCTCAAATCAACTCAATGGAGTAAGCCCAATATCATGAATCAAGTAAAGCAATAACTTGATCAAACAACCTCTATGGAAGCAACTCAACCATCAAACTCAAAATAGCCAACCAAGGGTTCCACCAACTCAATGCAAGTAGCTTGACTCACAAATACAAACCCTAGTGCACAAAGCTTCCACTATCTCAAACCAAAAATTATGCATTCATCAAAAACTCTCCTTAAGGATAACAATGCATAAGTAGTCTTCAACAAACCAGAAAATAGGATTTACACCCAATCAAAGAAAACCTAGTTGAAAACCTTTTCACTCCAACCTTATTTCAGAAAACATACACCAATCATACTCATAAGAAGAATGTGCCCATACCTTATTGGAGTAGAAGAAACTTGACCCTTAAAGTCTGTCACCACACACAACCCTCAAACTTCCAACCAAGTTAGGGTTAGAACCAAGATAAATGAGCATATAAAAACTTTCCTTAATACACCTTTTAGCTTCTCTTCTTTTGAAAACAACCACCAAAGAAGTCAAAAACACAACAACCAAAACTTACACCTTATATCTCCATTTTAAACTTTAGCATAGCAAAAGACTAATCTCAAAAATACAACCAAAGAAATATCCCCTTATTTCTCCTATGTCTTTTAAACAATGCTAAACAATGCCAAAAATTATATCAAGAAATTAATCACACCTTAGAATGGCTGCCCTTGAAGAATCCGAAAATCGCGGAATGGCTGCCTTTGACGAATCCGAAAAACGCGGCACAAAATACGTTTTAACAAAAACGTGACTTAATCCATGCACAACTCCCTCCACGGGAATCGAAATGCAGACCTCCGCCTACGCAAAGCCCAAACGCAGCCTATGCTGCCACTAGCCCACAAGGGGCTAACGAAGTCTAAGACAGACTTCCTACCACTTCAACGAACAAGCACTTCGTAAGTTTTTCAAACGCGAGCTCTCTTCTTCCGCGGCGTCAACAGAGCATCGATCGCAGCCAAAAATTAATGCATTCGAAATTCTCAAGAGGAGTTAAACCTTAGGATCCTTCCCATATTTATAGTCCAATTGTGGACTTTAGAACACGTCGGCGGAAGAGAAACGTAATTTCGAATTTAATCGAAATTGCTTTCTAAAGGGTTTAAAAACCCTTAATTAATTTTAATAAATTAAGAATAAAAAAGGTTTAAAAACCTTTAAGTATTTTTAATAAATTAAAAATAATTTCTCCCTTAATTAATTAAATAATTAATTAATTAAAACCTTGAAGGGTTTTAAATAATAATTAAATAATAAAGAGAACCTCCATTGGTTTTAATAAAAACCATTTAACTTGGTTTTAATAAAAACCCTATCCAAAAACCTTATCCAATGGAATCTCTCTCGATTCTCTTAAGAAGATTCTCTTGGAATCTTTCACCTTTGAAGCCAACACATCCTCTTAACATTAATGCCATTTCCTTTTGACATCAATGACAACTCATAGACAAGGAGCTAGGATCTCAAACCCAAAATTGCCAACATATTCTGCTTCTACTGAAGATAGTGAAATTGTGTTCTGCTTCGTTGTGCTCCATGAAATAGAGCCCAATCTGAATCTGTGTATCCAATCAAAGAAAAATTATCACTTGATTTATACATAAGGCCATGATGAGGTGTGGCCTTTAGGAATTTCACAATCCTCTTAAATGCTATCCAATGGCTATTTTAAGGATCCTGCATGAATCTAGAAATAAGGCCAACTGAATAGCAAATATCTAGTCTAGTTGAAGTTAAGTAGATCAAACTTCCAACTAGTTGCTTTTAATATAGTTAAAGTTAAAATGTACCATAAACCCTTTATTATTCATCATTATTTACCAATTTCAATATAGTTTCCATGGGATTTAGAGAGGGCTTACACTCCTCCATGCGAAACCTCTCCAAAATAGACTGAATGTACTTAGCCTGTGAGATAAAAATCTTACCAGGTTGTTGCCATACCTCTATTCCTAAGCAATAGTGGAGAAGGCCTAAATCTATCATCTCAAAGTTCTTGCATAAGTCCTCCTTGAGAAACCTTATTCCTTCTATGTCATCACCTGTAATGAGAAGATCATCCACATACAATGTAACCAAAATGATGTAGTTCCTCCAATGTTTCACATAGAGAGTAGATTCTGCTACAGATCTAGTGAAACCAAGGTTGAGAAAATAGGAGTCAATCTTGCATACCAAGCTCGGGGTGCTTGCTTCAACCCATATAGAGATTTCTTTAATCTGAGGACTTTGTTGTTTTGGCCTTCAACTGTGTACCCTAGTGGCTCTTTCACATACACTTCCTCCTTCAAATGACCATTGAGAAATGCACTTTTGACATCCATTTGATATATTGGCCAATGTTTTTGAGCTGCCATAGCAATAACTGTCTTGATTGTAGTCATCTTAGCCACAGGAGCAAAGGTCTCCTCATAATCAATTCCCTCTTTTTGCTTATAGCCTTCATCTACTAAGGTGAGCCTTGTAGCGATCTAGTGAGCCATATACTTTATATTTTTCTTTGTATACCCATTTTGTGCCAATGGTATATTTTCCTTTGGGTAAATCAACTAACTCCCAAGTGTGATTTTTTTCAATGGAATCTAATTATTGATCCATGGCATGAACCCATTTAGGATCACCAAGTGCTTCTTTGACATTAGAAGGTTCATGTTGGCTAAGGACTTTGGCCATTAGGGTATAATTCACTTGTTGTCTTAGGGCTGAAGGCCTTTTACCTGTATAGGTGGGCAAATGATTTTGGGCTTCATCTATTATGGCTTGAACCCACTTGGGTAAAGAATTGGATGATGTTACATGATCATTAGGAGGAGGAGATGGAGGACATGGATCATTTGTAGGAAGTTCTTGTGGATGAATTTCTTTATTTATGAGTTAAGGAGAAGGACTAGATGATATTGTATGCATGAATGGAGCAACTATTTCATTAGTTATTTCTAAAGTGGGTGCCTTAGGAGGATTAGATGTGGGATACTCATGAAAGGTAACATCCCTAGATAAAATGATTTTCTTGAAAATAGGTTCATATAATTTATATGCATTGGCACTATCACTATAGCCAAAAAATATGCATTTTTGGCTCTTATCATCAAACTTATTCCTTTTATTATGAGGAATATGAGCATAGGCATCACATCCAAAGATTCTCAAATGGCCCACATAGGGTGTCCTTCCACTCCATGCTTCTTCAGGTGTTCTTTCATGTAAGGCCTTTGTGTATGACCTATTAGTCAAGTATGCAGCAGTAAGAATAGCTTCTCCCCAAAATGAGTTAGGTAATATAGCAGCATGTAACATTGATTTTGCCCTATTTGTGATTGTTTGATTCATCCTCTCAGCAACTCCATTTTGTTACGAGGTATAAGGGGTTGTGAATTGCCTCCTTATCCCATGATACTTACAAAAAATAAAGAATTCATTGGAGACATACTCTCCACCATTATCTAATCTTAAGGTGGATATTTGATAGCCACTTTCTCTTTCAACAAGTGCAATGAATTCTTTGAACTTATCAAGGGCTTGCCACTTATATTGAATTAGGTATATCCATACCTTTCTGTTGTAATCATCAATGAAAGTGATGTAGTATTTAGCCCCAGTATAATATTGAACATACATTGGCCCACAAATGTCTGAATGAACCAATTGCAAAGGTCTATTGGCTCGCCATGCCTTTCCTATTTCAAATGGTTGCCTATGGTGTTTGGCTATTACACATGGCTCACAAAAACATTTCGACTCCTTAATATGTGGAAGTCCTTTAACTAATATTTTTGTAGCCATCATTTGAAGATTATTAAAATTTAAATGTCTCAATATTTCATGCCACATGTACTCCAAAGATAAAGTAGTTGTATGCAAAGATTTTTGTGTTACAAATTTTGTAAGGAGGTAGTAAAAAACATCCTTTTTCACTCCCATGGCATTGGGTTCCTTAATGTAGCATTTGTATTTTTCAAAATAGACATTATAGCCCTTATTTGTAAGCTTTCCAATAGAAAGAAGACTCCTTTTAATACCAGGCACATACAAAACATCTGTTGTAAGAACATTATTACCATCATGCAAAGTAAGTGGTGCCTCCCCATCACCTTCAATGGGTAGAGCACTTTCATCACCAAAAGTAATGAATTAATTTGATGTAGGCTGAACCTTGGTCAACCAATCTTACCTTCCTATCATGTGCTTTGCTACTCCAGAATCAATATACCAACATTCTTTATCTTCAACATTAACTTGGTTGGATGCATACAATGTGTTCAGATTATTATTTTGTGGTTCTCCATGTTCACTTTGCCTTTTATAGCAATTAACAACATTATGATTCCATTTTCTACAATATTCACACCCTTGTTGATTATTTTTTTGACCCCCTTGAGGTCTTGTTTTCCATATTGGCTACTACTGGTATTGCTGCTGATGTGGCTACTGATTGCACTACTGATTTGGTTGTTGCTGGTACTATTGTTGACGTGGTTGCTACTAGTACTGTTGATTTGGCTACTATTGGTACTGTGTGTATCTCTAATGTTGTCTATCCCTTTGATTCTGATTATGCTAATTTTGACCCTTATTTCATTTAGGTTGTAAAGTTGCCTTGGTGGAAAAATCTACTGATGTGGCTTCAATTTCTTCATCTTTGATTAGGGCTTGCTCATGTTTCTTAAGTAGGATCTCAATATCCTCAAGTGTGGAATTCATTGTTTTACCACTCAAGTCTAACATGGTAGCATAGGAGTGAAAATTTTAAGGAATACCATGCAACATTATTGGAATTAACTCATTATCATATAGGGTTTTATAATAAGCTAAGAAATCATTCTTAATAGATTTCACTTCCATAAGATAATCAGTAAGTGAGCCTTTCATACATAGATTGTGCAATTTTGTTTGAGATACAAAATATTATCTTGACTTGGCCTATCAAACAATCTATTGAGAGCATCCCATGCGTGTTTAGGTGTTTTTGTAGCCCTTACAGTTTCTTTGCATTGAATTCCTATAGCTAGCTTGATTGAAGCCGCTTCCCTTGCTAGTCAAAGATTTCTTGAGTTATTCTGGGCTATATTGGACACTGCTCAAAGAGGCGTGACGACAGACACCAAAAGAAAAAAATGAGGAGAGGAGTTAAATTTTTATTTTTTTTACCAAATCATTCAAAAATGTTGAACCCCTGTGGATGCCACATTGCCTGTATTATAAATGCCAGATCACACATGTTTTGCTTTGGAGGTTGTTTTCGATGCACCTATAAGGAGAGATCAAATTCATAGCAAGGGTATTTTTTTGGTCCTTCGAGTTCTTCTGTTCACCCATCTACGTAAGATTGTTGTTCTCATCATCTCGCAGTGCTCAATCTGTTAATGCTAGAAAATTGAATGAGTCATGCCATTGTGAGCTTGTATGCGAGTGGCAGATTTTATTTTATTTTGTTTTATTGCAATTCCTGTCTATAGTGGATGTATTTTTTTCATGTTGCTATTTTTCATCCAAATATAGACCTGTACAAAATATTATTCATTTGTTTCAGGGATAAGTCCTTTGGCGCTATTCACCATCGCATTGGCAGAAGCCCCCCTAATGCTCTTTTTATAATGTTTTTTTGAAATCTGAAGTAGGCAGGGTTACAACATTACTGTAAATATTTTCTTCAAACAACCAAGAAATTTTTTTGAGGTCATGCATGCCATGAGGGCTTACAAGTGCCATATGTCATTGGAGAGTCTCCATTATCTTATTGATGATTTTTTGCCTAAAATCAATGGATAGCAATGGTAGCCCCATGATGCTATGATTTGTAGAGGAACACCATACAAAAAGAGGATTGGCATATTCTATATTAACTTATGGAGTTTCTAGTTTTTGATCCACTCAATGAGTGGAGAGCATACTCCTTGAATCCATAGATCAATCCTTATAGGCGGATCTCACCACTCTGATACCAGATGATGGGACTGAAAAAATAAGGCACACTTTATTTACAAGTTATCTTACAATATATAAGAATCAAGCTTAGGAGGGAGATATGACAAGTGTCATAAGCTCCACTCCAAGTGTCTTTCAAAAGACACCACTCCAACTCAAATTGAAGATATGGACAAGTGGTAGAAGATAAATGTCAACATGTCAATTATAGGCATAGTGCACATTATAACAATAATAATATTCTAACATACCCATAGCAGGACCTACCATAGGTGCCAGCGTAGATAGGAGAGCAGGCTCTAGAGCACAGTGTTGAGGGAGGTGAAGAGAGTTTTGGTATAGGGGGAGCAGCCTAGACCTGGGCTCTGCAAGATGCAGACTATACTTTTGCTATGATGTACCCATTTTGAGTGTAAGGTCGAGGACCTACATGCTTTGTAGCCTATTAGCATATTGATGCACTACCTATGTACTCTGTTGGACACACACACACACACATAGACATATATATATATATGACTTGATCATTTCTGCTCATTATGCGTATCTGATGTTTAATTTTTGATTTTATGGTTATTTGATGCACATGGATGCAATGCTTATATGATGCTATGTTGATATGATGCAATGTATGGATAACATGCACTAGATAGCTATATATTTTATGATGATGATGTTATGCAATGATCTATATGATTAGATGTGCTATATATACTGGATGCAAATGGATGTAGTATTTATTTTGAACGCATATTTATTTTTGCTTTGTGGACATGCATTTATTTTTATGAAGTTATGGCATGCTATGCAATGTATGGTAATGCATTATGTACATAATAATAATCTAATGAGAATGAACCTGTATGCTTTAATCACTTAAAACATAAAGAATGAATGTAAACTATGTATATCAATTTGAAAACACAACACCACAAAATGTATGACAATCATGCAAGATAATTGATAATTCTCATTACAAGAACTTAATCAATTAATCACCCATATATGAAATGCATTGAAATGGATTGGTATAATGCTAATGAATGAATATGTCATTATGTATATTTATTTTCTGCACTATATAGTCAGTGGTCGTCTAAACATCATTTTTGACATTCATGCGGTATCTATCCTATATGTTTGATTGTGATTTGTAAAATGCATTCTGATGAATGAATGACTAGTATTTTTGATGTTTAATGATATTTGGTATCTTGTTTATATTGGAGATTTTTTTTTTTTTAGGTTTTCCATGAGACTCAAACACCCTAGTAGACCTCTCCAAAAATCACATACTAACTGTACAAGGATTTTATTGGACAAGGCTTTTATCGTGACAGACCCAACTATTCATCATCCCTATGTGTGTATGTGAGTATTTTTAGATAGATCATAAGCATACCCCGTATGTCAGTCAAGACTATTTCAACCCATATGTGAGATAGGGTTCCTCATACGATCGCACCATCCTTGTTTTAGCTTTGATTAGACTTATACAACTAGACAATCCTAGGTACATAGAGCTAGCTCATATTGCAAATTAATTAGGGCTACCACTCCAAATGTAGGTGAGACTCTTTCAAACCATTGCTACATTTGGGGATCACCCAATAAAACTACTCATTCGATTGTAGGCGGGACTCTTCCAACGCATTGCTATGATCGGGGATCACTCTATGGCTTTCAAAAGGTGGAAAATATAGGAATTCAAGTTCTCACCATTCTTAATTGCTCATATGTAGTGATGAAAACCATTGTTAGACCACGTGTTGCCATTTTTTTTTTGCAAGGGATTTTTATAGTGCTTTTGATTCACTATGTCACTTTACATTTTGAACTTGAAATTTGTACTTTTATATTTTGTAAATTAGGATTTAAACTTTGTGACTTTGGTATTTATAGGGGAAATTATTGTACTTTTGCCAAAGTACACCTTTCTAAACCAACTATTTGCAACATAAGCAGGTCATGAAATCCATCTCTCTAGATACCTAATACTACTTTCGCAACTTTCATCCTCTCTTGTCTTAGCAGAATTTTATATTATTTTGCTTAGTGATAGGATTCTGATATGTTGAAGCACTATACCAACTAATGACCTTGTCTATAAATGCAAAGAAAGCTTTCTATAATATCTGAAGAACCCACTAGGTATGGCTAAGTGACTGGAAAACTTAATATACATACGTGTTTCTCTACAACAGGTATCATGTATGAATGCAATGAGTTATGATAAATGCAAGGGTGCATGATTGAAACACAAACATGCGATCGTTTGTAAGATTTTGATAGACACACTACACTCTATTGTGGAATGCAAAGGATGAAAAATGACTAAATGCAATATGATGAGGTGAATGCATGTATGAGAATGCAAACTGTAAAAGCAAATGTTTTTAGATTTTATGCTTTACCAATTTTTTTTTTGAAATTTTATATATTTTTAAATTTTTATACATTTTTGAGCTTTCATATTTGACCAAACGATGAGTATATATACCTTTGGAGTTTTTTATGGTTGACCAAGAGATTTTTAAAAATCCTTGGAGCATTTTGAATTGACCAAAGGTCTTACAGCCACCTTTGGAACCTTCTAGTTGATCAAACTCTCATCAAGAGGGCATGGAGCTTTTTAGGATGACCAAGAAGCTATAGGAACTCTCAGAGCCTTTGGGTTGACCAAGTGATTTTTAGAAATCCTTGGTGCCTTTTAGGATGACTGAATGAATTTAAGTAGCCCTCGAAGCCTTTGGGTTGACCAAGCAATTTTTAGAAATCCTTGGTGGCTTTTAGGATGACTGAGTGGCTTTAAGCAACCCTCGAAGCCTTTGGGTTGACCAAGAGATTTTTAGAAATACTTGGAGCCTTTTGACTAACCAAAGGGATTACATATGCCTTTGGAGATTTTTTTGATATGAAAAAATCACTCGAATGAGAGCTTGGAGCCTTTTGGGATGACCGAGTAGTTATAGGCAACCCTCGGAGCCTTTGGGTTGACCAAGAAATTTTTAGAAATCCTTGGAGCCTTTTGACTGACCAAAGGGCTTACAGATGCCTTTGGAGATTTTTTTGACATGACCAAATCACTCGAATGAGAGCTTGGAGCCTTTTGGGATGACTAAGTAGTTATAAGCAACCCTCGGAGCCTTTGGGTTGACCAAGCAATTTTTAGAAATCCTTGGAGCCTTTTGACTGACCAAAGGGGTTACAGATGCCTTTGGAGAATTTTTTGCTACGCTCTCTAAGCATTGAATTCCTTAAGATGGATGATTTTGAGAGGCTCAGGATCTTCAAGGACCCCTAGCAACGTCAAGCGATAGGTACCTAGACCAATATTTTCAGATATGATATAGGGTCCTAACAAATTAGCCGTAAATTTATCTTGCATATTGGGCAAAAAATTCAAGTTCTGTTGGTTTTCTTTTAGCACAAGATTCCCAAATTTAAAGTCTCTCTGATGAAATTTTATATTGTAAGCTCATTTGAGTCACTCCTGATAAACGTGGAGATGCTCAAGGGCATTCACGTGGCATTCATCAAGCAATGTCAGTTGATCTAGGCGAGCTTGTCATGCAGTCTTGTCATCGATGAACTCTTTCAATGTGATGTGCAGTGTTGGAATTTCCAAATCTAAAGGCATAATGACCTCAATGCCATATAGTAGTGAAAATGGAGTTGCCCTAGTGGGAGTCCGAATGCTAGTTCTATAAGCCCATAATGCAAGGGGAAGCTATGTATGCCAGTACTTGTGGTGTTCTTCCACTGTCTTTTTCAAGATGGCTATCATAGTCTTGTTTGAGGCCTCAGCTTGCCCATTTTCCTATGAATAATATGGAGATGCAAAACTGTGTTTAATGTGGTACATAGAATTTAAGGCTCACACAATTTTGTTCTTAAAAGAAGTTCCATTTTCCAAAACTATTTTGGATGGTACCCCAAAACGACTTATGATATGCTCCATTATGAACTCAGCTATGTGAGCTCTTGTGGTCATTGTTAAGGGAATGGCTTACACCCAATTTGTAAAATACCTAGTAGTTATAATGATGAATGTATGTTGGCTTTATGACATAGGAGAGATATTTCCAATTAGATCAAACCCCCACTAAGCAAATGACCAAGCCACTTGGATGGGTTGTAGGGCCTATGATGGCAGGTGTGTAATATTAGCATGATGTTGACATTTTATGCACTTCCTAACATACACATTGCAATCATTCTCCATAGTGGGCCAATAATAACCCATTCGAAGGATGCGCTTAATGATGGACTTGTCGCTAAAATGGCCACCGCACATACCGTCATGAGCTTCTAAAATTTTCCAAGATGACTCTTGGGGCTTAAGACAATGAAGGAGAACTCCATCGTAACTTCGATGGTACAAAATATCTCCCATAAAGATAAATTTAGTCACTTTATATTTAAATGTGCATCTTGCAGCCCACGATAGTCTATTCGAGACAAAACCAAGTCTTAGGAAGTCTTGAATCTATGACATCCAATTTTGATGAGCCTCATCTTCGATCACTAAGACAATATGTACCCCCTACGTATTTACTTTTGCAAATGTATACTGGGAGACAACCTTGTGGTGAATGGTGGTGCCACTCCTCGCAAGACCCTAGGAGGTTAAAGACCCTTAGGGTGCTTTCTTGAGAAAGTCTTCAGCTTTGCAGAACCAATCAGCTTTTGGTTCCATACTAATCATGTTGACTAATTCTTTGTTATCAAAGGCTACATGTTCTACTATAGGATGCGAGAATGTCTTGACATGGATGGTAGTGAAGCAAGTAGACAGATTCTGAGGGATTAAAGATCCCAAAGAAGCCATGGTTTCCACAAATATATTTGACGAATGAGGGATTGCCTCGATGTCGTACCATTCTAGTTTAGCCAGATATGTGGTAGCAATATCTTTATAGGCTTTTAGTACTGGACATCGACACTAAAATAATCCCTTAACTTGGTTAATTATGAGCAAGGAATCACCAAAGATGTTTAGTCTCTTGATATTCATGGTGACGGTTGTATGAAGGCCCAAAAGTAGGGCTTCATATTTAGCATTATTGTTGGTGCACGAGAAGTCTAGTTTGAATGGCAAGGGCATTGGAGCTTCTTGCATCATGAAAAACACTATCCCTATGTCATCTCCTTGCTCACACTTCGAACCATCAAAGAACATAGTCATATCAGCATTATTCTCTGGTTCTTCGGGTTTGGGATCTTCGAATATTACAAAAACTACATCATTCGAAAGCTCGATTGTTAGAGGCCTACTATTGGACAATGGCACCTCAGCTAACTAATCTACTATGACCTATCCCTTAATGGAATTCTAGCTTACAAATTCCAGGTCAAATTCCATCAATAGCATGATCCACTTTGTAGTACGTGTATTATGATATGTCTTGCTCATCATATACTACAAAAGATTTTGTTTTGATATCACATATGTCATGTGACTTAACATGTAGTGTCATAATTTCTTGGTAGCAAACACTACTGCTAAACATAGCTTTTCCACGTATTCATATCCTAGATCATAACTCACCAAGGTTCAACTAGTGTAATATATGGCTTGTTCTTTGCCTTGTATGTTCTTTTGGGTCAACATGGTCCCTAATACAAAGTTTGTTGCCAATATATATAGAAGAAAAGGCTCTTCTGGCCTTGGTGGAGCTAAAATTGGTGGCGTTGCTAGGTATTGCTTTATCTTAGTGAAGGATGCCTTGCAGTCCTCATCCTAGTTGAATGGGACACCCTTATGTAGCAGTCGATTCATGGGTCGACATTTATCCGATATTTGGGTGCTAAATCACTTTATCGAAGCTACCTTGCCTTGGAGGCTCCTTAATTCCTTAATATTGGTGGGAGGACGCATTTCCAAAATGGCCTTGACCTTTGCTGGGTCTACTTTGATTCCTATCTTGGAGACAATGAACCCTAACAAATTTCCAAAAGTTATGCCAAATATGCATTTCTTAGGATTCAGCCTGATGTTGTGCTCTATCAGGCGATCGAATACTTTTCTCAAGACCTCCGCATTCTCTTATCATAGCAATGACTTGGATAGCAAATCATAGATATAAATCACCCTTATTACATCTAAAATAAAAGTACAAAGTGAATACAAGGCTTTTAAAATTAAATATTTAAATATTTTAAATTATTATGGACCATACTAAAATGGTTAAACCAAAGGTCTTTAACGAAGGTAAATAAAGCGATCAATGTAATACTTACTCGTCGACATCCTCAACTTTATCAAAGATCCCATGCATCGACGATGTGGCTTAAGGACAAAGGTTTCAAAAATATAAAAGACCTGAGTCTAAAGTATTCATTGACATATTTATTAAAGGGGCCAAACATATATAAATAAACAAATCAAAGGTTTAAGGGTGTGATCAAAATATATGATTGAAAAACAAAAAGTGAATGAATAAAATTGATGAGCGTAACCAGTGATCGAAAAAAAATTATGAGCACATAGAGAAGTCTTGTGCAGTAGAAAAATTTTGATGATGTGATAAGGAGTACAGTGAATAGTAGAAGGTATTTGGTATAGTTTTGGGAGCACAACAACAAAAATTGTATCAATGAAGTGTTGTTTACTGAGTGTGTGAAGGTGAGTGATTGTGCATCGAAACAAAGAGCAAGATTGATGAGTCATAGAATTTTTGATTCGACGACAGTGACCTTCATATACTGTGTTTCAAAGAAATGTGCATACCCATTTGTGTATAAAAATAAAGTATTCAAAGATGAATCTGATGCATGTCTTCATGTTTTCTTGAAAAGGGCAGAGTAAGGAATAACAAAGCTTCCATGACAAAATTTCAAAGTAGGACAACCATTGATTAAGGGGAGTAGTTGTGAGTGGGTGGCAACAAAGAAAGAGAGTAGAGAAGTTTTGATAGTAGAATTCAAATCAGATTTATGTAATTCATATTTCAACCGCCTGCATAGACCAGCTGGTTACATAGCTAATAGGGAGCACTACCAAGTAGAGGGTTGCGGGTTTGAAACCCTTTGATGAGTTTTTGAGGAACACTAAGCAATGAATGATATAAAATTTATTTTGCACCATGATATTTCATGTGTCGTAGCAGCATAGTTGGTTGAAAGAAAGTTCTAGGTTGTGGCAGTTCGCTGGATAGAATCGTAGCAGCAGTAAGTGGTGAGTTAATTTTTTTTTGGGATAATTGAAATATTAAAAAGAAGATGTTGTATGTTGAATATTATTTTTAGAACAAGGATTAATAAGGTGTTAATGAGGATTGAAGCTTTCTTGTAATTTGTGAAAAGGAAGGTTGAGATATTTATGATTATACATGCTTTATCTTTGAAATTAAAAAAGGAGAGCCTTGAAAGCATCATTATAGGATTTCCATGAGCATATCATTTGAAAAGAAAGCTTCTTGTGAATATTACGTGAAATTTTTTTGACCATCTAATGTTTGAATTTGCACAAAATGATTGGCTATTTGTAATATAGGTTTTGATGACATACCATTATCAAAGGTAAATTAAGACGTAAGATCATTATTCCTTCTCTAGATGGTTGTGATTTGAAGGTGGGGATAAAAGGGTTTATGGATATGCATTTTTGGAAATATTGAAATAGAGTTTATGCTTCATTGTTTGATGTGACATTTGAACTATCTTGAACTAGGGTTCATGAAAGAAAATGAGTGTCATTGTTACGTGAATTTGGAATCATCTTGAGTCAAGTTTGAGTTTCATAATGGGAGTTGTTGGAAGCATTGTGAAAAAATTCCTTAGGGTTTGTAAGCAAGTGTTATTTCATTTATTGGTTGGTTGGTTGAAGTTGATGAGCATTATTGATTGAGAGTGTTGGAGTGATAGTTCAAGTTCTATGAAACAAATTGTTCTTTATTTCTATATTGAGTTGAAGAAGAGTTTGAAAGTGATTGTGTGTTTTCTAAGTGTGAAACATATTGAGTCTGTAATAATTATCTATATGTTTCTATGAGTTAAATAAGATTTGGTGTGAAACTTGTTAGTGTGATTGAAGAGGTTTTATGTGTGAGATTTAATTGAGTTTTATATGCAAGTTTTGTAATTGATTTGAGTAAGATTTTATGAGAGCTAGTGGATATATTTGAGTAAGTCCTAGAGAGGACTTGAGGACAAAGTGAAGCAAGCTTTTGTGAAAGCTTTTGAGCAGATTTGTGTAAGTCCTAGAGTAGACATAAGGACAAAGTTGATTAATATTTTATGAAATCTTAAGGATATATTTGTGTGAGCTTTTGTGGAAGCTTACAATCATATTGGACAAGTCTAGAGAGAACTTGTTGAGCACAATTGAGGTAAGTATTAGTGAAGACTTGTTGAGTAGATTTGAGGTAAGTCTTGGTAAAGGCTTGTTGAGCAGATTGAGCAAGTTCTTGAGAGGACTTGTAGACAGATTTGAGACAAGTCTTTTAGAATACTTGAGAGCAGACATGATTGATTTATTCAAGCCTTAAGTTAAGGTTTGGGGTAGATCTAGCAGATTTGATTAGTGATTGGATCAAGATTTGTGTTAAATCTTGAGGATAGATTTGAGGATAGAGTTTACTATAAATTTGAGGACAAGTTTATGCTAGAACAGAGATAGATATTCATTAAATTTATGCTAGATCAAAGGACTATGTTTATTGTATATCAAAGACAAAGATTTAGAATATTTGTGCTAGATCGAAGGACTATGTTTAGTGTAGATCATAGATAGAGATTGAGAATATTTTTTCTAGATTGAAGGAAGGTGTTTAGTGTATATTAGAGATATATATATTGAGAAGATTTGTGCTAGACCGAAGGACTGTATTTAGTGTAAATTTTAGATAGATCTAAGAGCAATCTTTGGAGGTGATAGAGTAGATGACATTAATCTCCAATGGATAGAGATACATTATCTAGGGTAGTGAGGGCAAAGATATTCTAAGTGAGGATAGAGTCTTCTATGGATAGATATCCACAAGCCAATATAGAGGAAGCAGTAGTCTTCTAGAGGATCACTAGATAGAGCAAATAAGAAGTTCTCTTATGGATAGAGATCCATGAACTAGTTGAGGGTATTGATATCTCTTGTGGATAGGAATATATAAACCGGATTAGAGGATTGGTGTCTCCTTTGGACAAAGGTCCATAAAAATTGTAACAGGGAAAGGATTCCCAAGATATTTGTTGAGAAAATTTTAGTGAAATATTTTCTCCGTGGAGTAGCCCACATTGGGTGAACGACATTACATTGGTGTCTCTATTGTGTGTGATGATTTGTGAATTGCTTTGATTACTACTATTTATATTGCCATTAATTATATTGGATAATATTGTTTGGGAAATTAAAGTGAAAAGTGGTCTTATACCATTCACCTCCATCTCAATGTAAGCTTATGTTCTTAAATTACTATCAGAGCGGGTTCCTTCGAAAAGGGTCTAACAACTTGAAGGAAGATATTACAAGAACACACATGGAAAATAAAGGAAAAAGTAGAACCATGAGACCTAAAAGGAAAAGAACACACATGGTTATGAAAGAAAAAGAAGATGAATTCAACTTTGTTGTTCTAAGACAAGTAGTGGAGAAGAGGTCAAATTGATAAAATTTTGTACCAGGTGTAGGAAGATAGGTCACCATTCAGCTTATTTTCTACAAGATGGTGAAGAATATTTTGTTTGTGGTCAAATCGGTCATGATGCAGGTTATTGCAATGGGTTTAGTAGCAATGAAGATGAAATGGAACTAAAAGATAACAGGGATAGTCAAAATATGTATGAAGAAGAAATTCTACTTTTTACAATAGAATAAAAAGGAGATGCTCCTATTGAAGACCAAAGAAAAGAGAAAAATTCAAAAAATCAAGAAGAGGAAGATTTAGAAAAAGAAAAGGAGGAAGCCACACTTAAGGAACTTGTTGAGTTGAAAAGGGAGAACTTAGAATTAAAGGTTCAAATACAAGAGGATGAGAAATGTAATACAAAGCTTCTACAAGATCTCTCTGACTTGGAAGATAAAGTTGAAATGGAAAAGGGGAGTCAAAAAATGTATGATTGAACAGTCAAAGATAAAATATCTAGAATGTGAGACTTATTATTGATCTTGAAGAACTAAAAAGGAAAAACTCAGGATTAAGGGTTCAATCTCAAGAAGATGAGAAATCAAAATAAAAGTTTCTATAGGATCTCACTAACTTAAAAATTAAGGTTGAATAAGCAAGAAAAATTGAAGAAAGTATGGCTAAAACATTAAAGACAAAAGATCTAGAGTGTGAAAGATTAGAACATGAGATAGTTTCACTAAGGATGGAAGTGAAATACTCTAAGGATAAGCTACACCAGTTTGAGAAAAACTTAAAGACCTTGGACAAGATTATCAATGCACAAAGATCATCAATCACCAAAATAGGACTTAGTTTTGAAGAAGAACAAGGGAAATAGGAAGCAGAAAAAGGAGATTCAAGCTCAAACACCAAAGAAGAAGAATATTAAAAAGAAGAAAATGAAAGAGAGAGTGAAAATTTTGAGGATAATTTGGACAATAGAAATTTCAAAAAGGAAAGGAACAATACACAAATGATAAACATATGGAACATGAAACAAAACAGGGAATAAGAGACTAAGAGACCAATTGGGTCAATGCAAGGTTTCATCAATGGATGATGCTTCTCATGTCATAGATTTAGGCACAAGTATACACAGTGCTGGACACATGAAAGATGAGGATATGTTTTCACCAATAGAAATTTTAGAAATGGACATCTCTTTCAAGGGTGCTTCTACTCTTGTAATAAATTTGGTTATAAGGTAGTTAATTGTAGGGTACATGACAAGAATGGATATGGATTCACCAAGAGAAACTTCAAGACATTTGCACCTTCAAGGAATCACAACATTAAGTGTTATAAGTGCAATAATGTTGGGCATATAGCCAAGTGGTGTAGAGTAAAATTTACAAAACCTTCAAGGATAGGAAAGAAAGAGGATTCTCAAAAGGTATGAATTTAAAGGTATGGAAAAAGAATATGGATAAAATTAAAGAGCAGTGTATGCTGGGAGTAGAGATACTCACACCCAAGAATTAACCACCTCAAGAGAGGAGGTGGGGGAGGGTCTAAGCTAAGATTCTCATTCTTAGCATTGAGCCCCAAAGCTAACCATTTGCCATTGATGTCAAAGGGGGAGATATTTGAGTTAGGAGGAGATCATTCAGTCAGGGGGAGCAACTTCTCAAGGGAGGCAGATTTGAAATCAAGTGTTTTGAAAAGTTGTTACCATCAATGACAAAGGGAGAGATTGTTGTAAATATGAGCAAGTTTTGTTGTCATTGATGTCAAGAGGTTGATCATCATTTAATGTCATCAAGTGGTTTTTCCAAAAGGCAAGGAGAAGTAGGTTTAAAATAAAAATAATAATATTATAATATTTAATATTATAATATTTGGGTAAAAGAGAAAGGTTTGGTTATTTAATTTAAAGTTTTAATTATTTAATATTTAAATTATTTATGTTTAAATAATTTAAAATTAAATATTTAAATATTTTAAAATTAAATATTTAAATATTTTAAAATATTATGCACCTTACTAAAATGGTGGAACCAAAGGTTTTTAACGGAGGCAAATAAAGTGCCCTACGTAATACTTACCCATCGACGTCCTCAAATTTATCAAATATCCCATGCACCGATGATGTGGTTGAAGGATAAAGGTTTGAAAAATATAGAAAGCCTGAGTCTAAAGCATTCATCGATGTATTTATTAAAGGGGTCAAACATATATAAATAAACAGATCAAAGGTTTAAGGGTGTGATAAAAATATATGATTGAAAAATGAAAAGCGATCAAATAAAATTGATGAGCGTAGCCAGTGATTGAATAAAAATTATGAGTGCATAGCGAAGTCCTGTATAGTAGAAAAATATTGATGATGCAATAAGGAGTACAGTGAATAGCACAAGGTATTCAACATAGTTTTGTGAGCGCAATAGTAAACCTTGTATAAGTGAAACATTGTTTGCTAAGTGTGTGAAGGTGAGTGAATTTTCATAGAAATAGAGAGAGCAAGATTGAAGATTCAAAAAAATTTTGATTGGACAACAGTGACCTTCATACACTGTGTTTCAAAGAAATGTGTATACCCGTTTGTGTATAAAAATAAAGTATTCAAAGATGAATTTGATGCATGTCTTCATGCTATTTTGAAAAGGGTAGAGTAAGGAATAACAAAGCTTCCATAATAGAATTTCAAAGCAGGACAACCGTTGATTAATGGGAATAGTCGTGAGTAGGCATAAGCAAAGAAAGAGAGCAAAGAAGTTTCGATGGTAGACTTCAAATCAGATTTTATGTAATTCATATTCCAACCATTGACGTAGACTAGCTGGTTATGTAGCTAACAAGGAGTACTGCCAAGCAAAGGATTGAGGGTTTGAAACCCTATAACAAGTTTTTGAAGAACACAAAGCTATGAATGATATAAAATTTGTTTTGTATCGTTATGTTTCATGCATCATAGCAGTGCAGCTGGTTGAAAGAATGTTCTAGGTTGCGGTAGGTCACTGGATCAAATCGCAGTGGTAGCAAGTGGTGAGTTAAATTTTTTTGGGGGATAATTGAGATATTAAAAAGAAGCTATTGTATGTTGAATATTATTTTTAGAACAAGGAGTAATAAGGTGTTAATGAGGATTGAAGATTTGTTGTAATTTGTGAAAATGAAGGTTGATATATTTATGATTATACATGCTTTATCTTTGAAATTAAAGAGGATAGTCTTGAAAGCATCATTATAGGATTTCCATGAGCATATAATTTGAAAAGAAAAATTCTTGTGAATATTATGTGAAATTGTTTGACCATCTAATGTTTTAAGTGGTGCAAAAGGATTTTCTATTTGTAAGACAGGTTTTGAGGACATACCATTATCAAAGCTAAATCAAGAGGTATGAGATAATTATTCCTTCTATATATGGTTGTGATTTGAAGGTGGAGATAAAAGGGTTTATGAATATGCATTGTTGGAAATATTGAAATAGAGTTTACGCTTCATTGTTTGATGTGAAATTTGAACTATCTTGAACTAGGGTTCATGAAAGAACATGAGTGTCATTGTTATGTGAATTTGAAATCATATTGAGTCAAGTTTGAGTTCCATAGTGAGATTTGTTGGAAGCATTGTGAAACAATTTTTTAGGATTTGTAAGTAAGTTGTGTTTCATTGATTGATTTTTTGGTTGAAGTTGATGAGCATTATTGATTGAGAGTGTTGGAGTGATAGTTCAAGTTTTGTGAAACAAATTGTTCTTTATTTATGGATTGAGTTGAAGAAGAGTTTGAAAGTGATTGAGTGTTTTGTAAGTGTGAAACATGTTGAGTCTCTAACAATTATCTATATGTTTTTGTGAGTTAAACAATATTTGATGTGAAACTTGTTAGTGTGATTGAAGAGGTTTTCTGTATGAGATTGAAGAACACAAGCTTATACTGAGAGGGGGGGTAAAAAGTATAAGACCACTTTTTAATTTTCTTTCCCAATCAATATTATGCAATGTAAAGATAGAAATATCAATAGCAGTAACCAAAGAAATGCATAAATCACCACACATAATGGAGACACCAAATGTACATGGTTCACCCAATGTGGGCTTCTCCATGAAAAAAATATTTTACTAAAAAATTTCTCAATCTCTTAGGAATCCTTTACCTATTACAATATTTATGGACCTTTTTCCAAAGGAGACACCAATCCCCTTAATAAATTTTGTGGATCTCTATCCATAGGAGACATCGATATCCTAACTCTAATTTGGCTTGTGATCCTCTAGAATACCTCTGCCTCCACTACCCTTAGTAAATGGAACTCTATCCACAGAAGACACTTGTCCTCCTTACTCTATCTGGAGACCTCTATCCTCAACATTGTCACCTCCAAAGATCTATATCAAATCTGCACCAAACTCTATCCTCAAATATGTACTAAACATAGTCATTCATTCTAGTAAAAATATATCCTCAATATCTATCCTCAAGCCTTAACTCAAAGCTTGCATTAATATCAAATCAACTCTGTTTTATCTATCCCAAACCTTAACTCAAGGTTTTTACAAATTATCAATCAACTCTGCTCACAATTCTACTCAAAGAATTGTCTCAAATATGCCTTGTAATCTTCCACAAAATCTCACACTAATCTATCCACAAGTCCTCTGTAGAACTTGTCCAAATATGCTCAATAAGTTCTCACTAGAACTTATCCAAATATACTCTCAATATGTATTGTAAGCTTCCACAAAAGCTCATACAAATCTATCCACAAGTCTTATCAAAGAGTTGCCTCAAATATGCTCAAAAAATCCATACCAAAACTTGTCCAATATCATAGAAACATAAAGAGAATTGTTAGAGACTCAATATGCTATACACACATCACAATGCTTAATCACTTTCAGTCACTCTCTTAGAAACATATAAAGAATTGTTAAAGACTCAATATGCTTCACATTCACTTCAATGCTCAAAAAATTTCAATCACTCTCTTAGAAACATATAGAGAATTGTTAGAGACTCAATATGTTTCACACTCATCAACTCTCAATATTTTCTCAAATCAATTCAGAATAAAGAATAATTTGTTTTATAGAATTTGAAAAATCACTTCACACATTCACTTGACTAGGCTCAACAAACTCTACTCAACCAATCACTTAATGAAACAATCCTTGCTTACATACCCTAGTCCAAGTATATGAACACTCACTCAAAATGTTTCCAACAATTTTTATCAACCAATATCACATAAAATGATACTCATAATCTTTGCAAACCCTAGTTCAAGTTCTTCACTCAATCAATTACTTCAACAACAATTCTTATAAACCAATATCACATATAGCTAAACAACTCAATAAGGAAACCTAATTAAATCCTTTTCACTATAAACTTGTTTTCCAAAAAACAATCAATCAACTCAACTATGGAAGAATGTGCCCATACCTTTTTCTTGATGAAGAATAGTCTTTAAAACCTGTCTCAAGTATAACCACTTCCTTTACCAAACACCAAGGTTAGATGACAAAAATATCATTCTAACTCTTCTTCAAAACCTTTATTCAATACATAAGTTAGCACTTAATTACTCCTTATAATCTCCAACTTAAAATAAATAACATTCTTCAATTTCAAAATATAAAAATAAACTTTCCTTATAACTCCTTAGCCTCTAAAATTTCAATTCAAAAATTAAAGATTTGCACTTCCTTTTAACTCCCCTAAACACTTTGCACTCCAAATAATATGCAAAGAACTTTAATTAAAAATTACTTTAGAAAAATAAAAATATTAGTTTCCTTTTAAATTTTCACAAGCCAAGACATCCAACTCAAATCACATACCTCAATGCACTCAAAAATCTTTGGTGGAATTTGAACCCATGTTGGTTCTCCCCCAATCATCTTCGTAGTTCTAGCATCCAACATTTGGGTTGTGTGTCTCCACAAGAGCCAAAATGCACTCATGTGTCTTTACTTTTCCCCCTCGATCGACACACAAACAAAAATGTGGATCTTCTTCCAAAAATCGGCATGTGCAAGTTTTGAATCTGCCTTAACTTCCACAACGTCGTCTTACGCAACCCTTGGCTGCAAACCAAGCTACACACCTTTCATGTTGATTTTTGAGGATGCCAAACTTTATCTCTTTCCCTTGATCAATTTGCACATGTGAATTATCTTTCTCTTTTCACGAGCCAACACAAGTCACATGGATAAATTCAAATGCCAATATTTTGGCATATTTATACATAGGGTTTTACTTTCTTCAACATCGGCACATTCGAATTTCCAATTAAAATTTGCTTTGGAAAGTTAGAATTAAATATTAAGTAAATGTTTAACTTAACTTTAGTACCCAACATGAAAGTTAAAATTAGATATTAAATAAATATTTAACTTAACTTTAGCACCCAACATTAATAGATTAAAGTTTTAATCAATAATTAAAATACTTTAATTTAAACTAGATTTGTATTAAAGTTAATTTCAAATATTAAATAAATATTTAAATTAACCTTAGCACTTATCAATATTTAAATTAAAATTTTAATCAGGGATTAAAATACTTTAATTTAAATCAACATGTGTGTCTTTTCAACTTTGTCCTTTATCTCCTTTAACTTGATTTTGGTGCCAAAAATAATAATTAAATATTATTATTTAATTTGACTTCTCCTTCTCGGATATTCATTCTTTGAGCTTTCCTAATGTCCTCAAAGATGACGAATATTGCTCAACAATGCTTTTGACATCAATGACAATAACATTCCTAAAAATTTCCAATTTAATTTTGTTGAACCGAGGTACTTCCAATGGGTAACTGGATTGCAACCCTCATAGTTCTTCCTCTGTAGGAGTTTGTTCTTATTCCTCCTCCATATGGTGGCTAGAGCTTTCTCCAAGTTCTTGAAGTGCTCTCTGTATCGATCTTCTCCCAAGGTGGAGACTACTTTACAATTTTCTCCTCCTCACTATCTTCAATATTTACAATATCTCCTAAGATTGTTGCTTCTAAACTTGTTCTTGAGCCTTCTATGATTCATTCGAGCCCACCTGTTGCTCTTCAATATTCTCCTAGGCTAATTCTTGCTCAATTTTACCCACTTTTTGTTCCTCTGTCACTTCTTGAACTTGCTGTGTGTTCATTGTTGTGACTTGTTCAACAACAAGTTCTTATTTATCCTGTGATGCCTTCGTATTCTCTGGTGCATCTTTATTACTTGAGATTCCTATTACAAACTTGTAGTGAGGCTTCTTCTTGGGATCTTCCTCTGCAGTATTTATTATTACTTCCACTTCTTCCTGGGTTGTGGCAATTCCATATTGCCCTACCTCAATTCCTTTAAAAAATTCAAAAGCATTCATCTTCTCAAAATGTTTGAAGATTTGCAAATATTGCACTATTCTCTTCGCCTCTGTCCAATACAACTCATCCAGTTACATTGCTTCTGAGTCTGAATATTCTTTTTCCTGTAGTTATGGAACTGGTTTTCTTATCATTCTTTCCCATTGCCTTCTCATAATTATTTGTATGGGGCTTCCATGCCTCTTCTCCCTTTCTTGAATGGATGGCTGCTCCTGCTATCGTTGCCTAGATGCTTGTTGTTCTAGCTCTGGTTCTAATCGTATAGATATTTTTCTCCTATGGTGCACATCAACATCCTCTTTCAGAGTAGTATCTTCTTGAGCTTCACTAACATATTGCTCACTCCTCGTTTGAGGTCTCTCCAGGGTTACTTTTGATATTGGCATGAACCTCACCCACCTCAATATCATCGACTATCCTAGCCTGATTTCTCGAGGTGGTGTCAATCCTGGAAATTGGATTCCTACTTCTATAACCGCATTTAATAACAATCCAATAGCATGGAAAGTCATTCCAAAATTCTTTGTCCTTTTCGTCAGTGCCATGTGCATTCTTCTTTCTCGAAAGGTACCCCAATGATATTGAATCCCCTTGGTGATACCTTCTACATATTGTGCCATCCACATTGGTATTTTTGTGTCCCTTATATCTCATGACAATCGATCCATGAATGTATTAATTACACATAGCCAATGTTCCCCTTTCAACTGGCTTTGTTTGATGCATTGTGTTCCTGCACTTGAGATATTTGTCTTAGTTAGTGATTTGATAGTGGTAAGGGTAGTGATGAGGTGGTATGCATCTATTGGATATACCAATATTTTGACTACCTCCATGCTATCTTTCGGTAAGCCAAATTTATTTCAAAACATATTTGCCAAAATATACACCTTCACTGACCTCTTTCCCATATTGACATAGGAAGTTCGGGTCACAAGGTTATATGCCTAAACTATCTGCAATAGATAGTTATAGAAGAAGGTTTTATGGAATGGTGGAACTTGTGCAATTACTACCACACTAGAATCCTTTAATGTATTCCTCCAATGATGATTCCTATTCTTCTCGTCGTTCCACCACTTACTACATGCATCCGCTCCATGCTATACAAATGCAATCTTTGTGATTTCAATCTGGCCTTATTTCTGTCCACTCAAATTCTCCTCATGATCTGGTAGGTTAATTTCACTTCTCAATTCCCTTTGTGAGGTTCTTTCTTATGCCATTCTCTCCCCTCGATGTCTGAGTGGCATCCTTCTCAGTTAGCCCGCCAATGTCTCAATCCCCTCCACGACCTATATCCTCCTCTCCTCTAAGGATGATTACCATTCCAATCACATGACTAAGACTATCACCCTTGGTGATGTTGTGGATATACCTCTCTCTCATGTAGTGGACCTGGTGATCTCTCCACCCTATTGGTTGTAATACACCTTAACTGACGTCCAAACTCTTTCGTTGAGATTTTTCCTCTAACATCTCTTCGATTAAATTAACATCCACATCACCTATTTTTGCAATCAAAAGTGTACCAAAAATCATACGACTTATTGTAAAATCATACAATGTATGGTTCTTTGTACCCTTGTACAGTTTTACCCTGATCAAACACTTTTGGATCTTACACTAAAGGTTTTTTTCGTAATTTGATTTTTAGCCGTTAGTCTTCAAACCATATTATCTTCACCAAATCATACATGTACAACCTAAAACCATAAAATATGATATTACTATGTATGATGTTGCTTTTTGACTACTTTATCCTTTGGAATCCGTACACTTCCATATGATTTCGTATGATTTGTTTAACACTACCTAAAATGGCCTAAAAATCACCCAAAATTGTGCTAATTTTCTTGGAAATCATACATGCTACCCCAAAAATCATACATCACAACTTATCAAATCCTAGGTTGTGAAAAATTCAAAATCTTGACCTCTTTAACCAAATCTTTCACTAACCCATTTATCGGATTTCCCCGATCTATAGTTTTTGTGTTTTTTGAGAGTAATTTTCCACTTTTTTACCTCTGGCACAATTTATTTCAAACTAACAAATTTTTGGTGGTAATTTTATGGTTGTAAAAACTTCTCCTACCTCCTCACATGTTTCTTAGCTTGCTTTTTGCTATATTTTACTGATTCTTAGGGTTTAAATCTTCAATAACTTGCAATTTCCACTATCCTTCTTCAATTTTTCACTTTCTCGGACTCCCAAAAACAATTTCTCACTTTTGCATCTATACTTAATGTATTCTACTTCACTTTAAATTTTGAACTTCCCATATTGTGGAGTAAACCCTAGTTTTCTTCCTCTGATTTCTCTCTCGAATTGAATCTTTGAAAATGAAAAGAACTCCCTGGTGCTAATTAAATATGGGTCCTTAAAATTTAGAGTTTTAATGAAATTGGCTGCCCATATGGTCTACTTCCTCCAATTGCACACTTTCCACCTTCATCCTCCTGAGAAAAATTCAAATTCTCACTTGTACGATTTGATAAAAATTGCAATTCTACCTTCCTATTTAAAGTACTTGGAAACCCTAACTAAACCCTTATTTGATCCACTTTAAATTGCACCACATTCCACATTTTCCCTCCATCTTGTGTGGATCATTGACAACTCAACAGGTTTTTTAAATTTCATCTTTTTCTCACTTTTTCCTCCAACCATTGTTTTCTCCCATGCATGTCGCATTAAATGGGTAGTTGGAAATCATACACCATGCTTGAAATCGTACAGTGTATGATCCAAATCATACAACATGTCATTTTGTACACTTTCCCATGTCTTTATGTCAATTTTACTTTGTACGATCCCCTAAATTATATGATCTCATCCTCAATTTTGCTTTGTACGATATTTATACTTAGAGAATTTTTTCAAATTTTCTCTTTCTGAAGAGGCCATCATTTTTTATTTTCAACCACTTACTTCTTAATTGTGTCCCAAGGGATTTTCACAATTAAGGCACACACATTTTTTTCAATTTTCTTTTTCTTATTTTATTTTATTTTATTTTTCAATCCTAATATATTTATACTTACCTTCTTGGCAATCGTACAATGACATTCACTTGTACGATCCCATCGAATTCTTCTCTTGGGGCTTCAACTACAATGTTTAGAGTGGTTGTGTCACCTATCGGTATTTGTTACCTAGGCTGATTCCTATCCACTTGTGATGTTACTAAATCCTTTGGCCTTATTCTTCCATGTGTACAATTGCAAGGTGTATTATCTTCACCTGGTTAGCTTTCCCCTTGTTGCATATGTGATTGATCCCTTGGTAGCAGTGTCCTTACCACTCTACTATAATTTGAGTGAATTCTTTGCCTATCTCCTCAGATCAGTTTTGGATACAAACTTGGTGATCGGGTTCTTAGTTATCCTTGGTGTCTTCCATCTACAAACTGTACTCTTCCCCTACCAATAGGGTCTCTTGCATCTGAGTGTCTCCCCTGTCCTATTCCTCTTGGTATTGGGTTTATCTGCATGAATGGTGATTCCTCCCTTCTCTAGAGTAATCCTCTACCACCCCTCCCTCATTGAGGTGGGGAACAGATTTTTCCTTGTGGGATTTTGTGGGATTCACCTCAATCCTGGTAATCCTCACAAATTCCTTATCCAGTTCAGACAAGCTAAGGATGTATCTCCTAGCCATCTAGGAGTAGGGGATCAGAATCTTCCTTGCCCTCTTCATCCTCTAATTGTAACATCACATCATCTTTGTCCATTTTTAGTTGAATACCTTGCCCACTTCCTAGTTGAAGTCTTAGGGGTCTTTCTATTTTTCTTCCTCCCATTTTTCGGGTATCAGGATTTATCTCTACCAACTCAATTTTGGCTAGTGTACTTCTACTTATTCTTACACTTGGTGATAGTTGTCGTAGTGATCTGATTATCCTATCAACATGTACCAAGTGATGTCTCCATATTCTTTCCTCAAAGGATATCTAGGAGGATGAATATGCCAATACTTCTCTATATGCATCAGAGAAGTTTGGCTCAGAGCTAGAGTCATTCTCACCCTCTTCCTTTGTTCTACCCAATAATTTGGTAAATTCATCACTATCTAATCTTCGTACTTCCCTTCATTGTCTTTGCAACTATCGATAGGCTATTGTATAATATTGGGTTCCAAGGTTGGTTTGAAGACCCTGTGTTCTCCCCACTTGTCGTTGTGTCCTTGTAACTGTTGGAGAATCATGATTACCTTGAGGGTTCTAAGGGTTCTCTAGGTGATTATCTTCATCACTACTATTTGTACTAGGCTCACTTACTAACCATGATATTCCTTAATCACTAGAATTAGTCATGTCCAATAATATATTACCTGGTGATTTGGGCGATGGGGTGGTCTCCTTAATATCTCATCACAATATATCTATGTATTCGTTTGTCATAGGTAGATCACTTGGTGGTACTTGTGAGCTTGTGCTAGCACCCTCATTTCCTCCACCACTTCTCAAAGTTAATCTATCCTATCCACCTCTTCTAGTTCCCTTCCATCATCTTGTAGCCTAGCTATCCTTTGTTCGTCCAACCTTCACATCGTGCCATCCAACTCTTGGATGAT
Organism: Wollemia nobilis; assembly: GCA_028583015.1. Classification (NCBI taxonomy): domain Eukaryota; kingdom Viridiplantae; phylum Streptophyta; class Pinopsida; order Araucariales; family Araucariaceae; genus Wollemia; species Wollemia nobilis. Next base: position 216,103 of record JAQPPZ010003187.1, on the reverse strand, counting down.
TTTCTCTCTCAACATTGCATTATGACCTCTCAAAATTTGATATTATTCTTGCAATTGTTGAGTTTGGACCCATATTATTTGTTGTAACAGCCCTATATGATCCAATAGAGTAAGTCCTACCAATTATTGATCAATAGTCTCGTTCTCTTCCTCTTATGGAACTTCCATTTCAAATGTGTCCACTCCATATTCATATCGTACTGTCAGTCATATCCTTCTCTAACCATCCCTTTGCTATGGTAGTTCTCTCCATCATTGAGAATACATTCTATTTCTATTTATTGGGATTACTTCATTTAGCCTTCCCCTATTTCTAGGTAATAGTACTATCTCCTGATGTTCTCTTTCATTTGGAGGAATCTGTTCCTCTTCAACACTTTCAGTTCCATTAGAAAATCTGATATGTACTCATACTCTTCTTCTTTCTCCAGCTTTAGATACCAACTCTTTTTGTTCTATGGTTGGTCATGGTTTCTCCCCTTTTGCAAATAAGTTTACGAGACCTATGTCAGGATCTTCCTATGATGGACCTGGCTTACTGTGAGTGTTGTCTTGATATTCCACTCATCTTCGTTGTTCGTCCTTCTGAAGAAATGAATAAGCACTATACCTTATAAGGCTTCAAATTCGATCTATTTACAGTATTGGGTATCTCTATCCCATTCAAGTTCTACAACTTGATTTCTCCATTATCCATTACTTCCACTACTTTATAAGGATCAAGCCATAAAATCTTCAGCTTAGCTGGCTTGATTTTCCTCTTTCCATTAAACTTTAGAACTAAGTCACCCAGACTAAGTTCCAAATTCCTCAAATGCTTGTCATGTCATGCCTTTCATATTTTTTGAGCTATCTCAATCACCCATTGTGTCATGACTCTTTATTCATATAAATTAATTAGTCTTGTTAGTCATTCTTCCAAACTCTCTTGATCCCCCAAGTGATGCTCTACTGCGACTCTCAAACTTAGTATCAATAATTTAATTGGAACCATTGCTTCCTATCCGTACATTAGTTGGAAAGGTGTATGTTCTATTGTAGGTTTAAAAGTTGTTCTGTATACCCACAAAATGGACGATATCCTTTCCTCCCAGTCTACTCCCTCTATTCCACAAGTTTTATACAGAGTAGATACTAAGACTTTATTTGTTGCTTCTGCCTACCCATTCACTGTAGGGTAATATAGACTAGACAATGAGTTTAAAATCTTGAACTCTATTGTCAGTGTCTTGGTAATCACTTATTAGTTGTAGTGGAATACCAAACCTTGTGATTACCTATTTGTACAAAAATATTGCTATACTTTTAGTTGAATTATCAGGTAATGCTCTTGCTTCCACCTATTTCATTAGGTATTTCATTGCTACTACAATATATATACACTTTTGTCTCCAAGATGTCTTCAATGGTCCTACGAAGTCCAATCCCCACCGTTCAAACAACTCTTGTGGTTGTTATGGGTGTAAGGGCATAAAGTCCCTCTTGATTGACTTTCCTACTCTTTGGTAAGTGTTGCATGCTTTCACATGCTCTTTTGCATCATTATATAGTGTGGGCCACCATAGCCCATCTAGTAATACTTTTCTAGTGATCACATTTGGTCCTATATGTCCTCTTGCTAAGCCTGTGTGGGCTTCTTTCAATGCCATCTTGACTTCTTCATTCATTACACATCTCCACAAGATACCATAACTTCCCATTTTATATAGTAATTCTGCTATTATCTAGAAAGGTGATGACTTCATTATTACTATCTTTTGTTTGGTTTCCATCATCTCTTGTGGTAACTCACCTATGGATAGATATTGGTCAACTAACTTGTACCATAATAGAAAAACATTGATGGTGAATAATTGTGCATCTAGACATTCATCAGGAACCCCTATTCCTGTAGGCTTCCCTAATCATATCCGAGACAACTAGTCTGCAATCACATTCTTCTTACCAGGTCTCACTATTACTTGAAATACAAACTCCTAGAGGGTGATGAGCCACCTGCTGACTTGTCCTTGAATCATCGGTTTTTTTATCAAGTAAAATAGGGCTTGGTGATCAACATAGAAAGAAAAGGGATTTTCCAGTAGGTAATACCTAAAATTTTGAACTATATATACCATTCCCAAATATTCCCTTTCTATTGTACTATAGTTTCTCTCTGGTCTTAAAAAAATATGACTAGTAAAGAAAATAGACTGATCTAGCCTAAACTGTCCTTCTTGTGCTAAAGCACAACCAATTGCAAAATTCAAAGCATCAATATAGACATGGAATTCCTTATCCCAATTAGTGAACACCAAAATAGAACTACTCATACGCTTAGCATTTAGCTCCTTGAAGGCTTCTTGGTGCTCGTCTGTCCATATAAAAGGAATATTCTTTTTTGTTAAAGAATCTAATGAGTAGGATACATGTGCATAATTCTCGATAAATATTAGGTAGTATCCTATCGAACCAAGGAAGGTTTTGAGTGAACTCACATCAAATGGTTCTTCCATGTGTAATATCACATGGATCTTATCAGGGTCTATCTTCAATCCTTTGCTACACACAATGTGTCCTAACAATTTTCCATATGAACCTACTCATACATTCACTGAGGGCAAGAAGATGCTCCTTGATCTTCCCATAGATGGACCAATCATCTAAAAATGCTTTAAAGTTCCCTGTTGCTAGTTGATTTAATATATACAGTATGATGCACTGAAATGTATATGGGGTGTTACAGAGTTCGAATGGCATTTGGTTGTATGCATAGATGCTATTCTCCATAATAAATGTGGTCTCTAGATTATCATCCTAGGCTATATTTATTTTATTATAACCTGATAACCCATCCAAAAATGAATAGATCTCATGTCTTGTGACTTATTCCAAGATAAAATTTGTGAAGAGAATGGGGAAGGGATCCTTAATAGTTACAGTATTTAGACTCCTAAAGTCTACGCATATTCTGATCTTGTCCACTTCCTTCTTCAAGGTGATCACTATAGGTGAAACCCATTCACTGTTTGTCACCCTGAAAATGATTCCTACTTCTAGCATATTTTCTATCTCCGCATTCACTAATGTAGCATACTTTGGATTTATTCTATATGGTCTCCTCATTACTAGTTGAGCACTAGGTATTAGTGTAATATTATGGACACATTGAAGAACACAAGCTTATACTGAGAGGGGGGGTGAACAGTATAAGACCACTTTTTACTTTTGCTTTAAATCAACTTTCAAATCAGTATTATGCAGTGTATAGATAGCAGTATCAATAGCAGCAATTAAAACAATGCACAACACACCATCCACAAAGAGACACAACAATTTACGTGGTTCACCCAATGCGGGCTACTCCACGGATAAAATTTCTCACTAAATTTTATCACCTCAAATTCTGGGAAACCTTTCCCGATTACAAAGTTTATGGGCACCAACCCAAAGGAGACACCTTCCCCTAGCTCTTGCTCTTTAGTGGTGATCCTCTAGAAGACCTCTACCTCCTTTGCCCTTAGCAAGTGGAACTCTATCCATAGAAGACACCTGTCTTCCCTGCTCTGGCTGGAGATCTCTGTCCTCAACTCTATCACTGCAAAGCCGGTCCTCAAATTCGCACTAAACACAGTCCTTCGGTCTAGCACAAATGTCCTCGATTCTATTTCTCTGGTCTGCACCAAACACAGTCCTTCGATCTGGCACAAGTCTGTCCTCTTCCTCTGTTCTTTGGTCTGCACAAAACATAGTACTTCGGTCTGGCACAATTCTATCCTTAAATCTCTTTCTATTCTGTTATAGCCGCACTTGGTCGAAACCAAATTTTGCACTAAACGCGCAAACACAGCAACACATATTTTGCACACTCTACTTCTCGACGATCGAACTTCTCCCCGCACTCTGCTTCTATGAAAGTCGCACTTTGAACGCACACTTCGATCGATTCGACTCGACTCGCTCTCTTGCGCACAACAGACTTCACTTGCGCAAATTTGATACACGCATTCCATACTTACAATCTCGAAATAGCCCTCCTTTTATAGCATAAATTCTAAGATCAAAACACTCAATCTTAGTCGACTGTAACCCTAGAATCCATCGGTTGCACAACCCTAAACTTCGTCGGCTCAGATTTAACTCTGTCGACTTCAACCGCCTCTATGCTTCAGAGCTTCTATCACGAAACCACAACATGTCACGATATCATGACATTTTTGCATCCGTACACTTTTTTTGGCTATTGTCACGATATCGTGACACTTTTGCTTTTGTTTGCCTTGACTACGTCCTTGTCACGAAATCGTGACACTTCTATCTTTTGCTAACGTCATCTTCACTCTTGTCATGAAATCATGACACTTTAGTCTTCATGGCCTTCCTCTCAGCTTTTGTCATGAAATCATGACACTTCTGCTGCCTTGAGCTTCTTTCTGCCTTACACCCGTGAAACTAGAACATGTCACGAAATCGTGACACTTACGCTGCCTTAAGCTCTTTTCTACCTTACGCCCGTGAAACTGGAACATGTCACGAAATCGTGACGCTTTTGTCTTCATAGCCTTCCTCTCTGCTTCTGTCATGAAATCATGACACTTCTCCTATAGAAGACCTGCTTCCAGTTTCTATCGTGAAATCGTGACTCTTTCACCATCCGTACGCTTTTCTTTCAGCCTATCGTGAAATCGTGACACTTTCTGCATCCGTACATTTTTCTTTCATCCTGTCGCGAAATCATGACGCTTTCAACTTCCGAAAGCTTTCCTTGCAACTTGTCATGAAATCGTGACGCTTCTCCTTTCAGACTCTTCCCTTTGCTGCATGTCACGAAATCGTGATAGTTCTCACTTCGAGCTTTTCAGCATGTCACAAAATCGTGACAGTCCTCAACTTGACCTCTGCAGCATGTCACGAAAACGTGACAGTCCTCACTTGGAACTTTGCATCATGTCACGAAATCATGACAGTTCCTGAATAACTTTCTCTCTCTTCGATCTTGTCGCGAAATCGTGACAGTTCACACTGCGGACTCTCTTTTCTGCATTATGTCACGAAATCGTGACACCTTTTTGTCCGTACAACTTTCCTAGCAATGTGTCACGAAATCGTGACACTTTTCCTTCTCTGCCTTCCTGCACTTTTTGAGTCACAAAAATGCGACATGTCACGAAATCACGACACTTTCCAACTTGCTCTCTTTCTCTGCCAACATGTCGCAAAATCGCGACAGTTTTGCCAGCTTCGTCTCTGTCTTCCAGCGTGTCGCGAAATCGTGACACTTTTGCTAGAACTTTCTCTCTCCTCAAACATGTCACGAAATCATGACAGTTTTGCCAACACTTTCTCTCTCCTAAAACATGTCGCGAAATCGTGACAGCTTTTTCCAACCGCTTGCATACTTTTTCTTACTTGTCTTTTTCTTGATCTTTTGCAACTGGGCTACTCTGATCTTCTTGGAAACTCACTGTCCAAACTGAAACCTTCATCAAAACACATTCTTTGACATCAAACCAAATTGCTTCAAGACCTTCTTGACATCAATGACAACATCTACACTTAGAGCAAAGGCAATGTACCCAAGGTACCCAAAATTGCCAACAATCTCCCCCTTTGTCATTGATGGCAAACCTTAACTAAAAACACTAGTCAAGAGCCAAAACTGAAACCAACTGATCCAACAACTGAGAATCTGCCTTTGAAGTTTTTGCTCCCCCTCGACTTGAAGCTCTCTTCTTCACTATGAAGCTCTCCCCCTTACTCATATCTCTCCCCCTTTGTCATCAATGGCAAAGGGTCACCTTTGGGGCTTGGGACTAAGAATGAGCTTCTTAGCTTAGTCCCTCCCCCACCTCCTGATGAGGTGATTTAAAACAAGGGTGGGAGTGAAACTCCCATTAGGCATTCATCATCATCAGTGTCTACAATTTCTTTGTCGGGCCTTCTCTTGAACTCTTTGTCAATGTTTCTGTTCTTGTCACTTTTCTTGTTCTTGTTCTCATCTCTTTTCTTGTCCACACCTTGATCCTTGGACCTGTTTATACCACTGTTCCTATTCTTGTACCTTGGAAGATCAGCTCTACACTATCTGGATGTGTGACCTGCATTGTTGCACTTATAACAAATAACAATATTATTTCTTTCAGGCATAGCTGTTCCTTGAATCCGCCTATTCTGACTAACCCAGTTCCTGTTATTTGCCTTGCAAAAAATTGCCTTGTGCCCGAACTGTTGACAAGAGTAGCAATACCCTTGAAAGAAATTACGGCCCCTAAAACTGTCATTTACTCTCTTCACTTGAGTCATGCAATGTACAGCCATGTGACCAAACCTGTGACACGCAAAACATCTATCGTGAAATTTTCTTTTATTCGACCTCTTGGGTCCCGAAACCTTCTTCTTGGCATTCAGAATTCTGTTTTCTATTTCTATGCATTTATCACTTACGGACTCATGATCTGAAGTACTTTCTTCATCAGAACTCTCTTCCTTTTGAAATCTCTTGCTAGATTCCCCAACCTGTTCCTTGTGCGGCTCAACAAAATCGAGACCTATTTTATCTATTGGTTTTCTTTGACCTTTGATGAGAGACTTAACCTTTTTGGAGCTTTCTTGAAACCTGTACAGTTTATCCTTGTATTTTTTAGTTTCCTCTTCCAAAGAAGCCATTTCCTGTTCTAACTCACTATACTCCAGAATCTTAGAATCTAACTCATTCTTGAGTTCTTGTGTCTTAGCCATAGAGATGTCAAGACTTTCTATAAGCTCATCTCTCTCCATACAACATTCATCTAACTTATCCTTGAGTCTAGCATTCTTCTTTCTTTCCTTTTTCAAAACACTAAGAGCATTAGTAAGTTCACATTCAAGATCCTCTATTTGATTGCATTTTGAATTATCAAGGCCTTTTTCAGATTTCTTATCACTAGAGGTGCTACCCTTTTCAAAAACCATACATGCATCTTCATTGTAGTTTTCTAAAGCATCCTCATACATACTAGCAACCAAATCATTATTTTTGCAATTATCCTCAAGGTGCCCAAAATTTCCACATCTAAAACATTTCATGACAATGAATTTATGTTTCGGTTCTTCCTCCTTTTCTGAAATGAACAACATCTCATTTTCATTATCACTAGAAGAGCTTTCACTATCACTTCTAGAACACTTACTTGCTTTGTCTAGGTAGAAGCTCTTCTTGTGCTTGTGAGAATGCCTCTTTCCGTGATTGTTGTACTCATATTTGCTCTTCCTGTGATGCTTGTGCTTTTCGGAATCCTTGCTCTTAGAATCCTGTATATCTTCATCACTTTCATTCTTTGAAATAGTACAGTCAGTAGCATAATGACCAAACTTCCCACAGTTGAAACATCTTATGTTTTTCATGCTCTTGTGCTTTCTGGAAAACTTGCCTTTCTTGCTGTAATATGCCTCTTCATCACTAGAGGACTCATCACTCTCTTGAATCTGTTTGCTCTTTGATTTCTTGGTAGCTTTGAAGGCTGCCTCTTTCTTGACATCAACTTTCACTTGAGTTCTCAGCTCAAATGCTGCAAGTATACTATGGAGCTCATCCTTTTTCAATTTATCTAGATCTTTAGCTTCCTCAATGGCAGAAATATTTTCACTAAATCTATTAGGAAGAGATCTTAAAATCTTATCACACACATCATTTTCAGCAAGTTCAAGACCTAAGTCTTTCATGGAGTTAACAATCTCATCCATACGAAGCATGTAGTCACTGATATTTTCATCATCATTCATTTTGAGTTGTTCAAACATACCTTTAAAGTGTCTCAATTTGGCCTTTCGGACATTTGCATCACCTGTATGAACCACTTGCAGCTGTTTCCACATTTCACTAGCTGTCTTGCAATGAATCACCTTGGTAAGATCTGCTTTCTATAAGCCTTTCAGGATTGCATTCATAGCTTTTGAATTGCTGTGATGTAGGAGCCTATCTTCTTTAGTGTATGGACCATTTACAGGGATAGTGTACCCATCTTCAATTACTTCCCATACCTCATTACCAAGTGCCATTAGATAAACCTTCATTCTAGCACTCCACAGACCAAAATCTGATCCATCAAGGATAGGTGCTGCATTGCCACTTGAATAATCCATTGTGTTCTTAATCAGTTCTTCCTTCAAGTTGTTAAACCTTTTCGAAGGAACCCGCTCTGATACCAATTGAAGAACACAAGCTTATACTGAGAGGGGGGGTGAACAGTATAAGACCAATTTTTACTTTTGCTTTAAATCAACTTTCAAATCAGTATTATGCAGAGTATAGATAGCAGTATCAATAGCAACAATTAAAACAATGCACAACACACCATCCACAAAGAGACACAACAATTTACGTGGTTCACCCAATGCGGGCTACTCCACGGATAAAATTTCTCACTAAATTTTATCACCTCAAATTCTGGGAAACCTTTCCCGATTACAAAGTTTATGGGCACCAACCCAAAGGAGACACCTTCCCCTAGCTTTGCTCTTTAGTGGTGATCCTCTAGAAGACCTCTACCTCCTTTGCCCTTAGCAAGTGGAACTCTATCCATAGAAGACACCTGTCTTCCCTACTCTGGTTGGAGATCTCTGTCCTCAACTCTATCACTGCAAATTCGGTCCTCAAATTTGCACTAAACACAGTCCTTCGGTCTAGCACAAATGTCCTCGATTCTGTTTCTCTGGTCTGCACCAAACACAGTCCTTCGGTCTGGCACAAGTCTGTCCTCTTCCTCTATTCTATGGTCTGCACAAAACACAGTACTTCGGTCTTGGCACAATTCTATCCTTAAATCTCTTTCTGTTTTGTTATAGCCGCACTTGGTCGAAACCAACTTTTGCACTAAATGCACAAACACAGCAGCACTTGATCAACTTATGCATTTTGCACACTCTACTTCTCGACGATCGAACTTCTCCCCGCACTCTGCTTCTGTGAAAGTCGCACTTCGAATGCACACTTCGATCGATTCGACTCGACTCACTCTCTTGCGCACAATAGACTTCACTTGCACAAATTTGATACACGCATTCCATACTTACAATCTCAAAATAGCCCTCCTTTTATAGCATAAATTCTAAGATCAAAACACTCAATCTTAGTCGGCTGTAACCCTAGAATCCGTTGGCTGCACAACCCTAATCTTCGTCGGCTCAGATTTAACTCTATCGGCTTCAACCGCCTCTGTGCTTCAGAGCTTCTATCGTGAAACCACAACATGTCATGATATCATGACATTTTTGCAGCCGTACACTTTCGTTTGGCTATTGTCGTGATATCGTGACACTTTTGCTTTTGTCTGCCTTGACTACGTCCTTGTCACGAAATCGTGACACTTCTGTCTTTTGCTGACGTCATCTTCACTCCTGTCATGAAATCGTGACACTTTAGTCTTCATGGCCTTCCTCTCAGCTTTTGTCATGAAATCGTGACACTTTTGCTGCCTTGCACTTCTTTCTGCCTTACACTTGCGAAATTGGAACATGTCATGAAATCGTGACACTTATGCTGCCTTAAGCTCTTTTCTACCTTACGCCCGTGAAATTGGAACATGTCACAAAATCATGACGCTTTTGTCTTCATAGCCTTCCTCTCTGCTTCTATCGTGAAATCGTGACACTTCTCCTATAGAATACTTGCTTCTAGTTTCTGTCGTGAAATCGTGACTCTTTCACCATTCGTATGCTTTTCTTTCAGCCTGTCGTGAAATCGTGACACTTTCTGCATCCGTACATTTTTCTTTCATCCTATCGCAAAATCATGATGCTTTCAGCTTTCGAAAGCTTTCCTTGCAACTTGTCGTGAAATCATGATGCTTCTCCTTTCAGACTCTTCCCTTTGTTGCATGTCACGAAATCGTGATAGTTCTCACTTCGAGCTTTTCAGCATGTCACGAAATCGTGATAGTCCTCAACTTGACCTCTGTAGCATGTCGTAAAAATGTGATAGTCCTCACTTGGAACTTTGCATCATGTCACGAAATCATGACAGTTCCTGAATAACTTTCTCTCTCTTCGATCTTGTCGCGAAATCGCGACAGTTCACACTGCGGACTCTCTTTTCTACATTATGTCACGAAATCGCGACACCTTTTTGTCCGTACAACTTTCCTGGCAATGTGTCACGAAATCGTGACACTTTTCCTTCTCTGCCTTCCTGCACTTTTTGAGTCACGAAAATGCGACATGTCACGAAATCGTGACACTTTCCAACTTGCTCTCTTTCTCTGCCAACATGTCACGAAATCGTGACAGTTTTTCCAGCTTCGTCTCTGTCTTCCAGCGTGTCGCGAAATCGTGACACTTTTGCTAGAACTTTCTCTCTCCTCAAACATGTCACGAAATCGTGACAGTTTTGCCAGCACTTTCTCTCTCCTAAAACATGTCGCGAAATCGCGACAGTTTTTCCAACTGCCTGCTACATACTTTTTCTTACTTGTCTTTTTCTTGATCTTTTGCAACTGGGCTACTCTGATATTCTTGGAAACTCACTTGTCCAAACTGAAACCTTCATCAAAACACATTCTTTGACATCAAACCAAATTGCTTCAAGACCTTCTTGACATCAATGACAACATCTACACTTAGAGCAAAGGCAATGTACCCAAGGTACCCAGAATTGCCAACACACATAGTTTTGGTGCGACTCCTTTTAGGTCCTTATATGTCTATGTGAATACATCCTTATATTCCAAGAATATCTTAAAATTTTTTGCCTTTAATATAGGATTCCAATCATCGTCATAGTGAATCAACCTAGGTTATTCTTCTGTTCCCAGATTGATGTCCACTATATGAGGTCCTTAATATTTGATATTTTATGGTTCACTCATAGCTTTATCTACGTTCTCAGGGTGTTCTGGCCTTGTATCAATATCTACATCTCCTATTGTATAATATGAAAATATTTTAAAAAATTTCCATTTCTCTTCTGCTTTAGGTTCCTAGATAACCTTTTATTTGTCTTGTTTTTCCTTGATCTCCTCTAACTCAATATAGAGGTACTTGGGTTGAAACATTTTGTACTCCTCCATTTGCCAATGGAGGATTCCACTATCATATCTAGCTTCATATTTGCTACATCCATCTAGGTACAACATTCCTTCTCCATAAAGTTCATGCCATTCATATCCTAAGGAATGTTTTGATTCATATGTCATAGCTACATCCTCGTTAACTCTTTGATTATCTATATTTATCATATATTTATGTTGTTCCTTCTTAAAAGTGATCTGGTTCTTTCCCCAATTATGATTAACTTTAGCTACTCGTAGCCATACTCTATCCAAGAGAGCATCATATGTAGGTTTATGCATTGTAATCATAATGAAATCCAAGATAAATTCTTGTTAAACTATCATTACTTGTTGTGTCGTTAAGACTCCCTTTATCTTGATTCCATTCTGGTCAACACCATATAATCAAAATCTCGATGCCCATAGAGATGAATCACCTAGTTCTATCCAAGTTTGTTTGGGTAGCACATTGACATTGGATCCTCCATCCATGATAACTTGTGTCAATTTGTGCCCTAAGATCTCCATATGAACTAATGTAGGTTTCTTTCCCATATCAATCATTAATATGGTTGGATCCATAAATTGATCTTTTTGCTCCTCCTCCTGAATTGGTTGGCTCTGCACTTCCATCACCTTCTGTGGTTGTATTTCTTCCATCATTACCTTCTGTAATGATGGGATAGCTTCCAATAGGTTTGATACTTTAACTTCTACTATGGTATCCAGAACTTGTGCTGCCATATTTTGCATAACTATCTCCTGGTCTGATGGTTTTATAAGTTCCTTATTAGTTGTTGACTCTTCTCGTTTAGTCTTCTCAACTTCCTCTTGCAATATTTTCTTTGCTGCTTGCTAGCATTGCTTTTCCTTTCTTGACTCTAGATACTTATCCTTCTTATCCTGATTCCTTGCAATGGCTAAAACTTCTTATAGCTTGTGATAAGATCTATAATATGTATTAATCTTATCCTTCTTATCCTTCTTATCCTGATTCCTTCATTGTATTAATCTACCATCTCAATCTAATTACACGAATATTTATATCTTGTGATAAGAGCTATAATATGTACAAATCCATTAGAGGATTCTATGTTAACAAACAAGCCAAAATAAGCTTAAGCTAAGATAAGCTAAGCTAAATTAAATGCTACATAGCATTCTTAGGAATCCTAACAACTTAAAGTTAAACTCTTTAATATTCTAAATTTAGGATTATAGGGAAATGCTATATAGAAATACTATATATTCCAACATTATCCCCCTTGATGCTAAATACACTCATGCAAGAGTTCTTTAAGCATCACAAAGTTGGAAGGAAACATTTCTCTTACGTTTCCTCCAATATTGAATCAAGAAATCAGAATTTTCAAAATACTTGTAGTAGCACTCCTTCCACTCTTCATGTGGGATCTCCTGCAAATGCTTGAGTGCCTTATTTTGTTGATTAGCTCCCCCTTCAACAAAAGTATCTCCTCTTGTGGTGTTCAAAAACCACTCTCTTACATATTTATCATTATGGTCTTTAAACCATGCTCTCATATTTTGATCTTCTTTTACATCTTCAACACTAAACAATACTCCACAAGAGTATTTGCAATTAATCATCTCACATAGATTATTATACCATACAACTCTTTCACATATTTCCACATAAAATATCACAACAAATATGGCCATATAATGACCAACTACATATGCAACATAAAGTTGCTCCTCACACAAATATTCTCTCAAAACAATGACTTTACAAGAATCCTTCTCCCAAGGAATTTTGAACACATCATTTTGATCCATGTGACCCAAGTTCTCCATCACTGTCTTCTCTCCAAGAATATTTTTTGTAAAAGTTATCTCTATGAGACAATCTCCTCTCAATAATGCCTTTGGAAGACATTCTCCTTTCTTTTCATTCTTGCTCACAAAAAACAAATCATTAATCATAAAAATATTACCTTTAGTATGAGTAGATTTTGTGCTTCCCATAAAGCTATTTTGTAGCAATTTACTTCATTGTATGTTGTTTCAAGATCAACCATCAACTCTTCATTAAGAGTTCTCCTCGTTTGTTCAATCCATGTTGGTGTGTTGAAACACCATTCATTCAAGCAATCATACATTGTTGCCTTTTCAAGACAACTCTCTTTCTGCAATGTAGTCACTCCAAGTGAGTGATATTCATCCACAATTGCCTCTTCAAGACAATTCTCAATATCCTTTGATGATTTCTCCATTATATCATGAATTCCATTAATGACTATCTCACTATTTTCTATCTCCTCCTTGAGATAGACTTTCTCATAATTTTCTTTGCCTTTTATTATCTCAGCCTTGAGATAATCTTCATTATGAAGCATGAAATTTATGCCCTTCATCTCTTCTTCCTCTTCTACACTTGGGTAATCATCCCACATTACTTTATTTGCTCTTTCAAGAGAGCACACATCCATTCCAAGTGAATGGTCTTCAAGATAAGTGAGCCAATGGTCTTCCATGAACATGGCTTCTCCAGAATCATCCCACAAAACTTCTTTAGTCTCCTCTATGAGAACTGTAGGTGCATTCTCCAAAATACACTCTCCATTTATCTCCTCCATGAGACATTTTTCATCATACACCACCTCATCTAGGTGATTTATAAGCAAGGAACACTTCAATGTGAGTGTTTCTCTTCCTTCTTCTGGGATTGGTTCTTCAAGCAAGCCATCATCCACTTTGGAGTAGTTTTCACAAGAAACATCATTCCCATAGAATGATCTTGCAATAATTGTCTCTTCAATGAGACATTCATCCTCTTTTTCATCAATACAATTTTGCTTTTCATCATCATATTCTCCCTTTAAAGGAAATTATTGACAATTTTCATCATATTCTCCTTCTAAAATAGAGAATTGATACTTACAAGTTTTCATGCCTTCACAAGTAATGTCTTCATCAATGAGAGTCTCCCATGGTTGCTCAAAATAATCTTCAGATGAGTCTTCATAAGAATCTCCAAAAGGTTCCCTCTTGAAACAATCTTCATCATAACTCTCTTCAATGAGAATTGGACATGGCTCCTTCTCATCCTCTTCTCCATGAAGGGATTATTTACTCTCTTTCACACAAGGCTCTTCTTCAAGTATGTCTTCCTCTTCAAGAAATAATTCTCCATTACAAAGCACGTCTTCATATGAGTCTTTACAAGACTCTTCAAAAGCTCCTTCAAAAGGATCTAATTCAGAAACTTCTTCAAGAAAGCAAGGCTCCTCCTTGCTTAAACAATCTTCATGATTGTCACACATGGCTTTATGGATGTCCTCATCAAACCCATAAGCATATTTCAATAATTGCCATGCCATTCTAGCTGATCTACAATTGGCTATGAGAGGGAAAACACCCTTTTCCATTCCTCTCCTTAAATCCATAAGAGCGAAGCAATTTTCATATTGCTTCCATTTCATCTCTTTTCGATCCTCTCCTTGTAGCTTGTTCCAAGTAGGTTCTTCATATCCTTCTTCTACAATGCTCTAGAGGTCTTTGGCCATCAAAAAGGTTTTCATACTTATGCTCCAATAAGCATAATATTCTCCATTGAAACTTGGCACCTTCATGTTTTCCATCACAATACTGTCTTTGTAAAGATTATCGATAAGCTCTACAAAATTCTAGCTGGTTCTTGATAACAAATATTTTATTCTTCAAGAACATTCAACTCCATAAACAAGAATGATATTGCTTGTGCAGAATATTATTCTGTTGGTTGCCAATAACAACTTTCCTTCTTCACTGTGTTTAGCTGAATGAAACAATACATGAGTCAAATGAAAACATAGTAGTCAAACACCGTGTACGTCACCATTCAGTGAATGAAGCATCTTCGCTCAGCAGGCTCACTTCAGCTCCAGCTCTATGGATAGACATCATAGAGATTCAACTATTGTATTTGACTGCACAACGATTGTCTCCATGCAGTCGTCACCGCACAGCACCATGTCTAGTCAGTGAAAACAAATTATAGCCAAATCATTCTCAATTAGAAAATTCTCCTTCAACGTTCATCTTTTTCCTTGAACGAATCAACTACGGTTTACAGAAATTAAAAAAAACATATTGCTAATATCTCCTCCTTAGCAGCAATCAACGTCTGGGCAACAAATGTTTCTAAACCACAATGAATCTACAGGCTTCTATCAACTCACATATTTCAACATGCCAAACATCTCACGTTTGGCACCTCAAGTTCTGATTTCTCCCACTGAATCACTGCACAGAGTTCTCAAGCAGGAGGAGAGTCATATGTCAGTATCCTTTTGCAGACACGTCAACAACTTCAATCTTCTATAGACTCCACTTCCTCTAACACGCAGCCTTTTTTTTTTCATTCTCCTCTGGTGTGAATATCCTTTTCCTCGATCAATTATCAATACTGTGTGCTCCTATGTTTTTATACTGACCAAGCTTGGACCAAATACTGCATGCTTCAACATGCTCACATTTGTAGCAAACCGCAGAAGTTCCACCTTTAGAATCTCTTATGTTTGAACATGAGCAAATCGTAACAACTCCACCTTTAGACTATCTTATGTTTGCAGCTATCTTCTGAGCAACAATGTGAATCACATTTTTTTATTATGCTCAATTGTGCTCAATTGTGCATTCTTCTCATGGTCTCCAAGAGATGGATACCACCATGATTGGCTAAAAAACTATAGGCTCCTTACTACTTCTAAACATCGAGCTTAACAACAACAGGTTCTATTTGCAGATGTTCTAGAAGTAGGTGATACATTCTTGGTTTTGGAGTCGCGCAACACAAAAATAAAAACACCATTGTTGACGTCGGTGCAGTCCATCCATGCAAATCACCTCTGCTCACCATAATTTTTTTTCCCTTTCACGTTGGGCTTTCACCACAATGAACTTGTATTCACTATAGATCTGTGAGCAGTGTAGTTTTTACAATGAAACCATAGTGCAGTTTTTAAAATCTGTATTTCACAATGCTGTTGTCCCTCTTCTTAACACGCAACATAGTTTTTTTTACAATAAAACCATAATGAAACTATAATGAAACTGTGATTCATTTCAATTTAACAAATTTTCCAGATATTCAATAGCTTCTCTTGGTGTTTTATTTAAACAAAAAAGACTCTTATGTGGCTATCCTTCACTGAGTGGCATCGCAGTCCACGTGTTCACCTTGGGTTACCCTTCATCTTCACCTTGGACGAAGCTCCTCCTATCATAGCATTGTCATGTACACCTCCTATCATGGTGTTAGATTCTCCCCCATGCATCTAGACTGCATCATCATGCAAATTCACCACACTATGAAACCTCTTCTACATATCGAGCGTCATCTCTTACACCTCCTGTTGGCCAAATAAAATAAAAAATAAAAAATGTAGTGTTTTTTTTAATCACTTCATGTCGTGTCACTTTCGATCACGCCTTTGTGCCTCCTGTGCATACACACTCCAATCACAAATTAATTTGACATAGGTAGATGGCTTTCAAACATGCGTATGTTTTTTTTATACATGCACATGACAGATTTACACCCAATGCGATCACTATAACAGGCTTCAGCTTGAGATCAATGTGTTCCAAGACATCGTTTGATTTCAAAACACGCTCAATTTTTAAAGAAGAACCTTGTCAACATTATTTTGTCACAGCACATTTCGTGAATGACTCCACGTGAGCTTCTCTCCTCTCTGCACGACGTCTATTGTGTCTGCACTGGTTGCACGTCTTCAGAATTTTAATGTCTTACAACTGACAATGCTTTTTACCAGGATCTTCATGTCATAAATATTTACCAGGTGATGTTGTTGGGATTTAGATGTGCAGATATCATCTCTCGTAGTAATATCTCCACACGTAGTGCCTTATCAAACAGATTTCAAGTCGCTATATTTTATCTCTCTCGCAGCATCTCATGTCACAGGATCAGTCTGTGTTAAACAGAATATTAACTCCATAGGCATTTTACGCGTCTCCTCTCCAAATATATGTAGCAAATTAATCATGCATTTTAGGTCAATGAACGTCAACTCCATTCACCAATGACCACCTCTCAGAATTGAACTACTTTATGCATGCTCGATCTCTACAATAATGATAGCAAAGAATAACAGGGAGAGTCTCCAAATCACTGATTTCACAACGTTCAAGCACCTCACGCTGATGCACAAAATGAACTCAACTATGATTACAAGCTTCACTATCTTATTTTTTCTAATGTGAATCAAGAGAGTTTGCTGTCACATGGCATTCACAACATTTGTTGTCTCCAACAGAGAGTTTGTTGTCTTCAATATAGTGAATGACATCCACCATTTTTCTAGCCTCCATCGCAGTCAAATGGTTCTCACCATGATCTGCCTCCAGTGATCATCTTGGACTGAATTCTCACCACTCCAGCAATGATCTATCTCTTCTACAATAGATCTGGTACTGTTAGTCTCCAAGAGATGAAGACCAATCACGACACCTTCCTCCACATTTACACAATGTTTACTGATGATGCAACAACAACACAACTTCTCCTTGCAGCTACAATCAATGAGCTTTCTTTCCAATAGCGAGACTGAACTCACTCACTACTTGAGTGATGGGCAATCAACTGGATTTAAGCTCTCCTATGAGGCTCTGATACCAAATGAGAATAATAACTCATTGTATTAATCTACCATCTCAATCTAATTACATGAATATTTATAGCTTGTGATAAGAGCTATAATATGTACAAATCCGTTAGAGGATTCTATGCTAACAAACAAGCCAAAATAAGCTTAAGCTAAGATAAGCTAAGCTAAATTAAATGCTACGTAAATAGCATTCTTAGGAATCCTAACAACTTAAAGTTAAACTCTTTAATATTCTAAATTTAGGATTATAGGGAAATGCTATATAGAAATGCTATATATTCCAACAGTTCCCCGGAACACACCATATACACATATGTGTAGTGCTTATTTGTGGTGTTTATTGCCTCTGAGGTGCAAGATATTTTTTTGTAAAATGCCCCCATTCCTGGTAATTGTGATATTGTATTATTAGTCTTTCTTCTGTGTCATACTACAAATGGCTTTGTCCTCCTTGCTGATTACCTTGATGCAGACTTCCACTTCCTCTACTATTTCTATAACCGCAACTCATTGCTTATTGCATGCTCCCTTGGGTCTTTGGTTTCTCTTCCTGCTCTTGTATTAACAATACTTGTGGTCGATCTCTTGCGTTATACAGATATAAAATTACCTCATGCTCCATCACATTATAAATGTGGCAATAGTCGTTCCTCGGATACATCACATTTGTATGTCCCTTCATTTTGAATATTGTGCACCAGATGTTATTTCTATCTAGTTTTATCTTTTGCTCTTTTATCAACTTATCAAAATCCTTGCAAAATGATGCTACTATCCTCTGTATAGTATCATATTCTTTACTATATGAATCCTTCGACTTGGGTTCAAAGAATTCCTGAATACATTTGTTTTGATTCAATCTCAAAATTCTTTGCATGCTTCAATTCTTCTTCGTATGTTTTCGATGGTACGACCTTCATATTTTTCTTATACTTTGGGAGTAATCCATCTACAAACCATCGCTTTACTAGAAAATTTACAAACAACATTTGTATATTATCAACTAATTGCTTTAGTGTACGGTTGTATATTTTCACATCCTCATCATATTTTTGCTTTGTCACGCAAATTTTTGTAACAATATCTCTATCATCCTTTAAAGGTCAAAATTATTCAATGAACTTCTCCTTTATCTGATTCCAAGTCTAAAAATCTATTGTAGTTTCTCTCTTAAAATACCAATCAATTGCCAATCCTCTCATAGTAGCAGGAAATAGAATTACGCAATCCTCAGGTCTATCTACACCATTTTATCTCCAAATGGTTATGCAAGTCCCTATATTCTGTGTGGGGTATTCCTTACCCTCACCTAAAAATGGTGGACATCTCTGTTTGGCTACCCTATTAGCCATATTAAGAGAGTCATCACTGTCACTTGAGGTATCTCATGGAATATCTGACTGATTCCTCCTTGGGGGTTTCTTACTCCTGTTGTCATCAGAAGTTTCAATTCGAGGTATCTTGTTCTATATTTCCACTCGATAACCAAAATCTCATGCATCTTCACTTGGTGACCTCCTTCACTGATGTGAGGGAGATGGTCTTGGTCTTTCCTCCTGAGACCTCACATCCTGTTGCTCTGGTTCCTGACTTCTATAATTTGCACTCCCTTACAACCCTTCTACCATTTTCTTAGGTGTCACCATCCAATATCCATCATCTTGTACTTTTTTTGTGTCAACCCTTGCCTCTACGCTTGGTGGTTCTACTTCCTCGTCTTCTGTCTCTATCAACGCCTCAAAGTCTCCTTCTTCAGATGTCCAAACTTGTTTTTTTTTTTGTTCGTGAGTACTCTAGTCTGAGTTACTTGTGTTTTATCTTTGAGAAATCCTTGTGCTCATTATTACTATAATATTATTGCGTGCTTCACATCTCCCATAGTTTCTGTAGATTAAAAATACAACGCCAAACAAAAGATAAAGAAATCACGATAAAAAGTAATGCAGAACACAGTTGTACAAAACAAACGATTTTTATTTATCAATGGAGTTTAGAAACTCCTTTTGAGTACAACAGGGCCTGTAACCCTTTTTGTGATACAAAAATTACAATTTGTGCTAGGGTTCTCCGAAACCCTAGCTGGCACAAAGTGGTGGCATTTTCCGAAGACGTATCCTTAATCCCAACAGAGTGAGTGGGCTTCGTTGTATCCTTTGGCTCGGACCACTCCAGCTTAAACAACTGCTATCAACACACCGGATCTGCCATTAAAATCCTGCACACATTAACACTATCAAGGAGTTAGAAATTAATAAGAGGGCTCCACTGTGTGAGCCCTCAAAAACAATTTAAAACCCTAGAAAAAATAGAATGTAGGAGTTCAACAACAGATTAATAAAAGAAAAGAAGTTACTTGCTTTAAACTAATTTATACCTGTTTCCTGTTAACGCGGCGAGACCAGGCGGCACCTGGAAGAGTTGGGACTGTCAAATCGGCTGCAGAAGGCGCCCTGGTGCACTCGCTGAACGCCCGCGTGCTTCTGATTAGGGTTTCAGACGCCGGTCTGCGTCTGTGGCTGCGGGTAAACGCCCGCGGGCACTTGCGACAAGAATGGGGGATTCTGCAGAATGCTGCAGAAGGGATGGCGGCGAAGTTGGCGACGGATGCGGCGATGGATGCGGTAGGTTTAGCTGAAGAAGAGATAGATAGCGATAGATAGCAAAAGAGAGATAGTAAAAGAGATAGCAAAAGACATAGGGTTTGAGCCATCAAGGTGACTCAATTTATAATCTACTCTTAGGGCACACTTTAGGGTTTTAACGACACTTTGAACGTGTGGCTAAGATTAAAGTGGATCCAAGGGTAGAGAATAAATCTAGGTTGTGAAACGGATTAAGATGGATGGACGGATGAGATTAAATGAAGGATGGACGACTCAGATTAAATCACTTAAAGTATCTTTATATATATATTAAAATATATTAAAATATTAAAATATATATATAAATATTAATTTAAATAAATTTGGGAATGAAAAATGGCGGGAAAGGTGAAATTGGGCCAAATAATGGCGGGAAAAGGTGAAATTGGGCCAAATAATGGCGGGAAGGTGTGGATTTGGGCCAAATAATGGCGGGAAGGATGGATGACTGACACGTGGCTAACAGGAAGGTATAGATGACTTACAAGTGGCTGGATTTTGGTGTCTACAGATGCCCCTTTTTGAGCTGCTTTGTGTGAAGACACAATGCGGCACAAAAACTTAAGACACCCGAAAAGCTGGATCAGACGCAACTCTCTCTCAAGACTAAAGCACAACTTTGAAGACCAAAGAATAAAAGAATATTTAAAATTTTATCGGCTTACCCCCTCAATTGGCGAGCGAGAATGGTTCTCACAAGCCAATTGGAAGAAATTTGGAAGAAAATGAACCGTTTTTGCCCCAACGGTGAAAAAAGGGGTTGGTGTATGAACCATCTGTTTATGTCCCAACAAGAAAGGGGTTGGTGTACAAACCGAGAAAAGAATATGATTGAAGACGATATGAGTGATGTGAAAGATGGACCGTTTTCCGCCCCAACGGTTATAAAGGGATTTTTGCCAAATTGTAAGTTCCATGATCATGTAAGATGAATTCCACTATAGGAAAATTAGAAATTGATAACGGATGCCCCAACTCCTGTGTGTGAGTCCATATTGTTAATGAAATTGCCTTGTTGGCGCCATTGATATGCAGAGATGAAAGATGCATGAAAAGAGTCCAGAACTCAGAGATGCTCCTAGTGACTGTATGGATAATTCCTCGGGTCGGAACCAATCAACCTAGGTAGCCTCAATCTCTAGCAAGACTCAAAATAATGATGATATTAAAGATTGTCCATGTTTAAGGCCCCATGAACTAGGCCATCAATGACAAACTGTTGAGCAAATTAATCTTGGTATGAGGTCACTTGAAAAGTAGAATACCCAAAATTGATTTCCAATTTTCAAACAGTGAAATAATTGATGATGATAAATGGTAAGTGTCCTTATGGTGGTTTAATCCTCTTACCGAATTGCATGGATGCAAATCGCTTGCAATCGCCAAGGTGATAGAATATACCACTAGATACGAGGTTTACTTTAATTTGATTTGGCAAAAATATGCATGATGAAAGAAGAATGAATGAAATTGATGATAGATCAGAAGAATTGATGAATGTGGTTAATTTTGTGAAGGTTTTGAATATTTTTAACCCAATTTGTAAAACAATGATGAATGATGCGCTTTTTGAGCGAAATGACAAAATTTGTGTCCAAAAGCTGTTGTAACCTTCACAAAATGTTTTATTATGATAAGAAGAATGGATGAATGCAATTTGATGAAATTTGGAGGAGGTAAGCTTCAATTTTGCAAGTTTTGTTCCTTTATTCAATACTGACACCAAACGTCGGTCTGCATTTGGGGGTGGCAGAGACGCCCGTCGGTGTTTAGGCGCTCTGCAGACGCAGCACTGCATCTGAATGCACCATGAAATGCCCCACTACGTTTCAGGGTGCCAAAACCAGCTATTTAAACAGTTTCAGCGAGAATTTCGCTCATTTGTGCGTTCGAGCTTGAGAGAAGTGCGTCTGAGGGAGTGGAGTGAAGTGAAAGGTTGTGTGGGAGAGTGAAGCACGCGGGAGCTATGGCGGAGATGGGAGCGGACGCGCCAGTGCAGCCAGCTGAGGTATTTGTTCATTTAAGCAAGTACTTATTATGTGTTTTTTTTTTTTTGTTTTTTTGTTTTTTTTTTTTTTTTTTGGGAAAAATTTGTAACAAATTTTTGTTTTGTTGTTTTGTAGCTTAGGGTGTTAGAGGCACGACACCGGTTCTCCCCTATCATTTCGGGGATGAGGAGGTCATTGTCCCGGGCAGACTGGAAGATATTGGAGGCAGTTGGGCTAGCGGAGGCAGCCCGGTTGGAGGTAGTTCGGGCGGATGAGGGGTACCTCTCGGCTTTGGCCGAGAGGTGGGATCCAGATCGGGGGACGTTCCAGCTCCCGACTGGAGAGATGACGGTGACGCTTGAGGATGTATACCGCATCCTCAAGGTGCCCGTGGAGGGGGCACGGGTGGAGGTTGGACGAGATAGGGCCACGGAGATGGCCAAGTTGTTTGGGGATGACTGGAGGGAGATCCGGACGGAGAGCGGGGGGATCCCATACTTGGCCATGTATACGGCCAAGGAGTTGGTAGCGGTGGAGGCTCTGATGATGTTCGTGTTGACCAACATTGTGGCCCCGAACAACATCGGGTGCAGGTTCCCATGGAACCTGATGGGTGTAGTGAGCGAGATGCTCACTAATAGGGTAGTGTATGCCTGGGCGCCCGCTTTATTGGCGCAGGTGTACCGAGAGTTGTATGAGGTTCGAAGACGGGGCCGAAAGGGCCTAGGTTGCAGTGTGGTTCTCCAGTGCTGGGGCTGGGAGCACTTCAGAGTGGCTCGACCGGAGGGGTTGCCATGGGCTCACTGGGACATGAGCCGGGGCTTATGGTAGGAGATGGCCAGTGGCGGAGGAGAGACAGCCTAGCCGCCCCGTGAGATCGGGGCAATGGTATAGGAGATTATGGGCAGACTTGACAGATGCCCAAGTCATTTGGAGGCCCTGGCGGGAGGCGAGGTGGATCGGGGATGGAGAGCACCTGAGATGGGTGCGACAGGCCAGATGGGTAGTGGGGTGGGGCCATAGCGAGGCGGAGTACATACAGATGTCTCGAGTACTCCGCCAGGTCGGATTGAGGCAGGATGTCCCCGGTGAGCCAGTGCGCTACCGGAGGCACAGATCAGAGGGTGATTTGTCATGTGCCGAGCCATGGAGGGAGGCGACGAGAGGACGATGAGGACATGGAGATCCCCGACGTGGACGACGTCGGGGTGACAGCTGAGTATGCAGCATGGATGGCCGCAGAGCCGAGGTGGGAGCCACCATTGGTGGCTGGTGGAGCCGGAGAGCCCGAGGCTGGGGTTGGAGAGGGCGAGGGAACCGTGAAGGTTCCCAAGCGCAGGGAGGGTCCCCGCCTTCGATCTGACAGTCGAAGGCGAAAGGGGAAGATGGCACGGTAGGCTCCGGAGAGCAGAGATGATGGGGAGGATGACGGAGAGGGCCTAGGAGAGGCTAGGGAGAGTACCCCCTAGCGGGCACGAGGACGAGTTGGCACGAGCTGCAGCGATGAGATAGCAGAGCGTGATGCTATGCTAGCTGTCCGGGATGAGAGGATAGCTCGGCTGGAGCAGACGAGCGAGCAGAGCGGGATGCCCGGTTAGCTGCTCAGGAGGAGAGGATGGCCCAGCTGTAGGCGGACTTGGATGGAGCGACCAGGGTGCCCCGGGGATGACAGGGTGACGAGACTCCAGGCGAGCTAGCAGAGCGGGAGCGACGACACGGGATAGACATAGCTAGGCTTAGGTCTAGGACTCGTTATATTGAGGCTCTGGAGGACACATTGTTTAGGCATCACATTGTGTTGCCTGATCCTCCATCCTCCTCTGTCTCTAGGCGTAGTGAGTCTAGGCACACCACTAGGTCTAGGGCTCCTACTAGGTCTCAGGGGTCCTCTTTTGATGGTTAGCTTAGTGCTTAGATGCACTCTTTATGAGCCTTGGTGCTCTATTGTATATTGTAGCCTTTTGGCATTCCTCGTACTGTTTGTCCTTTATACATATATATATATATACATGGCTTTTATTTATTTGGTGTTTTACTCTCTTTTGTGTGAATGCCTATGTTTTTGTGATGCATGTTTTGATATGTTTTAATGTTTTTGATGCATATGTGATGGAATGGAATGCAAACTTATAGATGATTAATGCGAGACTAAGTATATAACATACAAATCTATGGATGATTAATGCAAGACTAAGTAAATGAAATATGCACTAAGAAGCACTCATACTTTTAGATAGTTAGATTTAGCCAATTTGTTATCATAATTGTTTAATCGGGGGCACCGAACTTGGTGGCTTGTGAATGGATGACGTATGGAATGACATGAATATGGAAGAAGATATGGAGGATGATATGGAAGAAGATATGGAGGAAGACTGTTTTACAAAGACTCAAACATGCTAGTGGTATCAAACAAACTTACTAATACTGCCTAATTCAACTAGGACCAAATGTGTGTGCATGCGAGTTCATTAACCAAATCAAAAGCATGGTAGTGACTCTAGGCAATCAAAAACCTGTGTGTGTGCAAGTGTGTTCATTAACCTCATCTTGCATAAATTAGGTAACCTTGTTATGGAGAAGACCCCGAAGCTAGTTTGTCCGTATGAGCATTGAGAGGTCTCTTTTTGAGGAGAGACATGTCGCCACGCAATGAGTATACTCCACTTTGCCGAGTCAAGCGTCTATAGCCCCGGTGAAGGTTAACTCCATAGTCCATGTTGTTTTTGACCTTTGTAAGCCTTGGGGATGACTACCTATCCGTCTGTCTGGACAAGTAGTACGATCCTTACAACTTATTTGGGATCGGTGGTGTGTGAAAAATGTTCATTTCCTTAGAGCTTTGGGGAATCGGATTCTCAACCGAAGTATGATGAGAATTTTACCCTATCCTTACTACTCTGTTTATATTTATATTTTGTGATTGCTTGTGATAGTGGTAAGAACCACTATTTTATGGACTATGTTTGCATGATAGGACAAACGAGGATTACCCTTTTCACTTCAAGGCACAACCCAAGGATGGTGTTATCTCTCTTTGACACAAGATGTTTTTAAGATGTGAAAATGTGATAGGTTCAAGACCGCTTTTGAAATCATTTCCCAATACTCAAGATTTTATTTAGTGTAATTTGTGATATGGCCCTAGAGAACTTTGACATGCATTTCAAAGTTTGCTTAAAACACTAGGAATGGATGAGTGATTGAAAACATTTTGGCAATGTAAATATGTGCAAATGGAAAATGGGTGTACGAATGACAATTCGGTTTGATGGATTTTATGAAGGTGCCCCTGATTAAGGCAACATGACTTTTGCTTGACCAAATTTTATATCCAAAAGATAGAATGGTCTCTAACATGATATGCAACTATGGCTGAAAATGAAATGTTATGGTTTTCAATGAGATGTATGCACATGAAATGCAATGTTTTTGAATGAGATGTATGCAACTAACAATGAAATGCAAATTCTTTTTATTTTATTTGTTTTTTTTTTTTTTGTACAAGCCATGTATATATGTACATATAAAATTCAAACTATGCGTAGAATGCCCTCAAGTGTATAACATTAAGTGGTTCGGGTTCTTCCTCTCCCTCTAAAGCTGGCAAGTCTATAAGTTCCATTGCCCACTCTTTCGGTGACCATATATGGACCTAACCAATTAGCCGCGAATTTATCTCGAAGATGCGGCAATGCATTGGTGTTTTGTTGATTCTCTTTAAGGACAAGATCCCCTACTTGAAATTCTCTTAGATGAACTTTGGCATTGTAAGCACGTTTCAATCGGTCTTGATAAACTCGCAAATGCTCTAAAGCATTGATTCGTTTTTCATCTATGAGTGTGAGTTGATCAAGACGTGCTTGTCTAGCGAGTATCATCATCGATAAATTCCTGCAAAGAAATTCGCAAGGAAGGGATCTCGAGCTCAAGAGGCATGATTGCTTCGGCTCCATAGACCAAAGAAAATGGCGTTGCCCCAATGGGAGTTCTGATGCTTTTTCCGTAAGCCCATAATGCCAAGGGGATTTGTGTATGCCAATCTTTATGATTTTCTTTAACAAGTTTCTTAAGAATAGCAATTATGGTCTTATTGGAAGCTTCAACTTGTCCATTGGCTTGTGGGTAGTAAGGAGTTGAGAAACTATGTTGGATATTATACTTTTCGCAAAGAGCTCGAACATCCTTATTCTTAAAAGACTTGCCGTTATCAGAAATGATTTTAGAGGGAATACCAAAACGACAAATGATATGGTGAAGTATAAACTCCACAATTCTAGGACTTGTCATGCTTGGTTAGAGGAATAGCTTCAACCCACTTTGTGAAGTATTCAGTGGTTGTAATGATGAAAGTATGTTGTCCTGAAGAGGCAGGTGAAATCTTGCCAATTAAATCGAGACCCCATTGTGAGAAGGGCCAAAGGCTTTGGATGGGCTGTAAAGCTTGTGATGGTATATGGATTAAATTAGCGTGTTCTTGACACTTTTTACATTGTTTAACATATTTGCAACAATCTTGTTCCATAGTGGGCCAATAATACCCCATACGTAAAATACGCTTCACAATGGCCATTCCACTAAAATGACCACCACAAGTACCATCATGGGCTTCAGCAATAGCTCTATGTGTTTCACCTGCTTCTAGACAGTGGAGGAGTACTCCATCATATCCACGTTTATACAACACATCCCCCAAAAGAACAAAATGAGCTGCCTTTTGCTTAAAATAGCGGCGGGCAGTTCGAGACAAATCAGATGGGAGTGTTCCAAACTTGAGGAAGGCTACTATCTCACTAGACCAAGGCTCATATGGATCCGAATGGATAAAGCAAACATCTTTTTCATCCTTAGACTCAGCACGGACAATTGCAGACTTAGAGATTGTGGAAATGATTAGGGGTTGTACCTCTCCAAGGGAGTCCTTTGGAATCAATGATCCAAGAGAGGCCATGGCATCCGCAAATCTATTAGTCGAACGAGGCAAACTAGTGATCTCATACCAATCAAACTTAGAGAGCAACTTCATTGCTACATCATGATAAAGCTTAATGGTAGGTTCTTTGGCTTGGTATTCTCCTGTAATTTGTTTAACCACGAGTTGAGAATCCCCAAATATCCGAATACGCTTAATGCTCATAGCTATGGCTGATTGAAGACCTAAAATTAAGGCTTCATACTCTTCTGTATTATTGGTGCATTGGAAGTCTAGTTTGAATGATAAAGGGATGGGAATCCCTTGAGGTGTATGAAACACAACTCCGAGCACCTTGACCTTTCGCGCACTTAGAGCCATCAAAGAATAGCGTGATGTCAACATCTTCCTCCGGAATGATGTCCTCTTCTTGTTCAGTGATAGCAAATACCGAATCATCTGGGAGCTCAATAATCAAAGGATGATCACTAGGTAGTGGAGCTTCCGCAAGTTGATCGGCTATAACTTGACCTTTAACGAATTTTTGGCTAATGAATTCAAGATCGAATTCGGTAAGCAACATTATCCATTTAGCGGTACGAGTGTTATTATAAGTGCGAGACATCATATAACGCAGAGGGTTTTCTCTAGCTATGACATATGTTGTATGGCTAAGCATATAATGACGAAGTTTCTTAGTGGCAAAAACCACTGCTAAGCACAACTTTTCCACATAAGCATATCGGGTTTCATAGCTTACCAATGTTCGACTAATATAATAGACAGCTTGCTCACGATTTTGTTCATTCTTTTGTGCAAGCATTGTCCCTAAGGCAAAGTCCGTTGCTGAGATATAAAGATTGAAAGGGACCCCTGGACGAGGCGGAGCTAAGACTGGCGGAGATGCTAAGTACTACTTGATGTCATCAAAGGCTTTCTGACACTCATCTGTCCATGAAAATTGTACCCCCTTTTGTAGTAGGTGGCAAAATGGCCTACATTTATCAGAAAGTTGTGCAATAAAGCGACGGATTGAATTAATCTTTCCTTGTAAACTATGCAACTCCTTCAAATTAGTTGGGGGACACATTTCCATAATGGCTTTGACCTTGTTTGGGTCCACCTCAATACCTCGTTTAGAGATAATAAAACCTAGGAGTTTGCCTGAGGTAACACCAAAGACACATTTCTTAGGGTTCAACCTTACTTTATGCTCTAGAAGTCTATCAAAAACTTTTTCCAATACATCAAAATGCTCTTGTCGAGTTTTAGATTTTGCCGAATGAAATCGATCCACATGAATCTTCGATAGATCTTATGCATATAATCGTGGAAAATATAAGTCATGGCTCGTTGATAGGTTGCACTGCGTTCTTGATTTAGGGCCAAAGGGCATCACTCTGTAGACAAAAAGTTCCCCAAGGTGTGGTAAATGCTGTTTTGTGTTGATCTTCAGGTTTTTTTGGAATTTTCTGATTTTTTTTTTTTTTTTTGGTAGTGGTGAAAACCACTATTTTAGTATATACATATAATACAGGTTTGGATTATGGCTTATGGATGTGGCGGAGGGGGTGGTTCACCTCGTTCTTGTGGAAGAAGCAAGCGAAAGATGGCCTCTTGGAGAGGGAACAATTGGAGATAAAACTCGTCTTGTTTAATGAGGGGAACAATGGGCGCCGACTCTTCTTCAGATTCATCACCATTTGACATGACGTCAAATTCTTCATAGGCTTCATCTTCGGATTCGTCGGGGTGGAGGATTTCTTCTTCCGAATTAAGATTAATGCTTTGAAAAGCTCGTTCAAAAGAAGAAAGGGATGGAAGTGGTTGGTAGCCCAGACCAAAACGCTCAGTGGGTCTCTGATATGGCATATCGATGCGTTCAGTTACCCCTTGCTCGTATCGACCTAGGCCAAATTGCTGCCAATTATGTCTGTGGAAATAGCGAGAGGGAAAACCCTCCATCCTTTCGATATTGGCAGGGACTGGATGCTTAGGTTCTAGTATGGTGGTAGGACTAGAAGATGACTCTATTCCCCCATATACAAAATTAATGGAATTTGGCATAGAACCCATGTTATAAACCGATCCAATGGATAAATGTTGGTCATGTGGACGACCAAAATCTTTAACTGTTTGCACATTGAACGGTGTGATGTGGACATCTTGGATGGCATACTCACCAATACCTGCATCAATGAGATGGACCTTGACTTGGGAGGGAGATGGACTAGATGATGGAATAGAAGAATGTGGGATAGAAGAATTGGAAGGATTTGGTTGGGTTGATGCTTCACTAACTTGTGAAACATCAGGTGGTGATGGTTGGGAAGATGGAGGAATAATAGGTGATGTTGAAGAAGGTGTAGAAGAAGGGGGTAATGACGTGGAAAGAGATGATTGGTCATGGCCACATGTGCATGTGGTCACTGATGAAGAAGAAGGAAGATTAGGAGATGAAGAAAGTGGTGAATGAGATGGAATAGCGGAAGAGGAAGATGGTTGCGATATGATGGGTAGCTCCTCAGGAATGGGAGCTTTAGAAGAAGATGGTATAGAAGAAGTAGATGGGGTCAAGAAAAGATGAGTGGATGGCAACACAATCTCATAAGGATTTGAGACATAGTTGCAATGTTTGAAGGGTTCAGTGTCAACAGGTACACAATGAACCTGTCCCTCATATACATACTTCGAGACATTGATGCAATATAGAAGGGACACATCTCATCTCCCTAAGCCAAGGCCGTCCAAGCAATACATTGTATGCCATGGTCCCTTCCAAGATGTGAAACAAGGTATGCAAAGTTCGGGCCCCTACCTCAATGGGCAAGATAACCGTGCCAACCGTGGAAGATAAAGCATCATTGAATGCTTTAAGAGTAAAAGTCGACTTTGTGATAAGGGATGGCGACAACTCTAGATGACTCAACGCCGATGTTGTAATGATATTGATTGAGGAACCGGTGTCACCATGATCGCCATTTGTAGATTAAAAATACAATGCCAAACAAAAGATAAAGAAATCACGATAAAAAGTAATGCAGAACACAGTTGTACAAAATAAATGATTTTTATTTATCAATGGAGTTTAGAAACTCCTTTTGAGTACAATAGGGCCTGTAACCCTTTTTGTGATACAAAAATTACAATTCGTGCTAGGGTTCTCCGAAACCCTAGCTGGCACAAAGTGGTGGCATTTTCCAAAGACGTATCCTTAATCCCAACAGAGTGAGTGGGCTTTGTTGTATCCTGTAGCTTGGACCACTCTAGCTTAAACAGCTGCTATCAACACACCGGATCTGCCATTAAAATCTTGCACACATTAACACTATCAAGGAGTTAGAAATTAATAAGAGGGCTCCACTATGTGAGCCCTCAGAAACAATTTAAAACCCTAGAAAAACAAAATGCAGGAGTTCAACAACAGATTAATAAAAGAAAAGAAGTTACTTGATTTAAACTAATTTATACCTATTTCCTGTTAACACGGCAAGACCAGGTGGAACCTGGAAGAGTTGGGACTGACAAATCGGCTGCAGAAGGCGCCCTGGTGCACTCGCTGAATGCCCGCGTGCTTCTGGATTGGGGTTGCAGACGCCGATCTGCGTATGAGACTGCGGGTAAACGCCCGCGGGGACTTGCGACAAGAATGGGGGATTCTACAGAATGCTACAGAAGGGATGGCGGCGAAGTTGGCGACGGATGCGATGATGGATGCGGCGAAAAGGGACGACGATGGATGGGTAGGTTTAGCTGAAGAAGAGATAGATAGCGATAGATAGCAAAAGAGAGATAGTAAAATAGATAGCAAAAGACATAGGGTTTGAGCCATCAAGGTGACTCAATTTATAATATACTCTTAGGGCACACTTTAGGGTTTTAACGACACTTTGAACGTGTGGCTAAGATTAAAGTGGATCCAAGGGTAGAGAATAAATCTAGGTTGTGAAACGGATTAAGATGGATGGACGGATGAGATTAAATGAAGGATGGATGGCTCAGATTAAATCACTTAAAGTATCTTTATATATATATTAAAATATATTAAAATATTAAAAAATATATATAAATATTAATTTAAATAAATTTGGGAATGAAAAATGGCGAGAAAGGTGAAATTGGGCCAAATAATGGTGGGAAAAGGTGAAATTGGGCCAAATAATGGCGGGAAGGTGTGGATTTGGGCAAAATAATGGCAGGAAGGATGGATGACTGACACATGGCTGACAGGAAGGTATAGATGACTTACAAGTGGCTGGATTTTGGTGTCTACAGTTTCATGCAGCGATGTCCATCATTCAACTCCAGTTTTAGTATTCAACTTCATCAATTTTGACCCGTTTTAACAAAAATGCCAAATTCACTAAGGCAACGAAGACAAATGTAGCACAGGTATGGAGTATTCCCAGTGGGGAGATATATTCCAAGGCAAATAATTATCAATATGCTAATCCCAACTCAATTACCAAATCCTATAGTCTTAAGACATTTCAAACTACCCATGTATGAACCATGGTCACCTTGTACATAAATCAAATGCCTACACTGGATGATCTCAAATCATACAGTGTCATAGATGTTACAATTTTATACTCAAAAAAACTAACAGATCTAGTTTTGGAGGATTCTGTACACAATTTTGTAATCGCTCAAGTCGATTCCCCAAAACTGCCAAATTGGGTAAGTTTCTCTCAATCGTCTGTTTTACCAAATCGATTAAAAGCACTTTGTACAATTTGTACGTATGATGATGTACGATTTGTAAGAACCAATGGTGCATTATGATGCTAGTCTAGGTATTCTATTGCCTAAATATCTCTCCTAGATATTTTGTAAGGGTTTGATATGCCAATCAATACAATCCTCGCAATAGGAAAAACATCTTAACAGGACTGTTGAGAGATTCCATGTGCAAGACTATGTCCAAAAATCATACAAAATATTTCAATATGTCTTTCTTGATATTTCCATACATCTAGATCATTCTCCAAGTTTCACCAGTGCTATATTTTACTAAAATATTACAACAATGCATAAAACTAACCTATAACACTCAATAGAAAATACACACATCAAAATTCAACTATAAATCACCATCCATCATTACCAAAATCGTATACAGTCATCCACAACTATCATTATGCTCATTTATATATCATGGATTCAATTATAGTGTGGAAAATCTATCAATATATTTGCAATAACTCAAAGAAATCAACAACCAACAAGTACTCTCTATTAACTCTAGCAACCAAACCTACAAATTTGAAAATGGGGCCTTATATAACATTGCCCAGGCTGTTCCAAAGCAGTTCTTGAGGAAATTCATTATTTACAAATTCCCATATACAACTGAATACATTAATTTGGCTTTTTACTAAGTTTAACACCTTAGTTAGCAAATCTATGCACCATTTCGCTCTAAAATTACATTTCCCATGCATTTGGATAAATTTTGGTGGACCTTGTACAATTTGACATTCCCATTGTATAGTTTTGTCCTTTACTGTATGGTTTGCTCCTACCTGTATGATTTACAAAACTTTGGTAAACTGTCACTTGTGCCAAAACTATCAAAATTGAAAAAATCCCTTTGATCACTTCTTATGGCAGGTGGATTTTCTGCCTACAGTTATCCAATAACCTAACCAAATTTTGATGCCCCAATCATAGAAAGAGCATTCATTCTTGAATCATTGCTTCTAACCCAATAAGAAATTCTTCTTGGCTTCTCTTAAGCTTCTAGGCATGCTTAGGAGACTTATAACCCTAGGCGTTAGAGAATACAAAGTATTTTGGTAACTTTTGAGGTGTACCAATATGTAGGTTCATCTGTCCTGTTACGTTCTTAGTTGAAATTTTTACTTGTTTACTACCTGTTGGTCACGAATCTGCCACAGGAAAGGATTTTACATAAAGTGCACCCTAGACTCGGCCAACATTGAAAGGTTGGGAGAAAGAAATGTCTCCCAGGCCAATCTCCAGAGTGGGCTGGTTCCCTTACTATTCTAAACTATTTTTTAGATCAAAGTTGCAGGAAAGAAATTGTAAAGATGTGGAAAGAAATGGGAAATATGGCTATAGGACAAATTTATCTGATTGAGAAAGAGCAACAACAAATAACTCTAAGTACAACAACAACAAATAACAAAAGACAATGACGTGATCCACTCACAATATTGCATAAATGACCTCCAAAAGAACATTCCAAAACCCTCTCTATATCAGCAACAGTTAAAACTCAATACATAATTAAAACTAAGAAACGAATAAAAGATCTAAGCACAAATTAGGAATGCAGTATGCAGAAGGGACAATACACAGAAAATCACTTGCGAAATCAGAGAGCCGAATGTCTAATATTCATGCAAAGCACTTGAAAAGATTTCATAAAAAGTATCTCTCACTCCCAACACTTGCAAATGAGATCTACATTGGTTTTTATAGAGGTCGTGCCTCTATGCAGCATTTAAAATTTTCAACGGACCTCCTCGAGATCTATAAAGTACGCAATGAAAACAAGAAGATGATATCCTTAAACAGCTTCAAAAAAATCAGCAATTAAATGCCATATGGAAGAGTCGGCCGTTTTAATTAACTGATGTTCTTGGAAATATGCATGAAACCGTTAGAAAAATCATGAACAACAGCTTCGAAATCTTGGAAATCTACAATTCTAGTAGCTTGGGCGCATTCTTCTAGCTTGACTGCATCGGAAAGCAGTAGCACATTTAATTCTGGACCGCTTTGAATCATCAAAAATCACAAAATAGCATCGGACCGTTTGAACTGTTCTCAGGCATGAAACTGCAACAGGTCGTGAAAATGCGACAGATCGTGAAATCGTGACGTCTTTCTGTTCTGTACGCTTCTATCGCTGGAACCCGTGAAAATCCTCCATGTTGTGAAATCGCTGCATGTTCAGCTTCTTTGTCTTCTCTGTCTCCTTACCTCACAAAAACATGACATTGCACGATTTCGTGATGTCCGTACAATTATGCACTTTCTCTGCTTCCTTCTCGTGAAAATGTAATACTACGTGATTTCACTACAACTTTTTGTCTTTGGCTCTATCTTCCCTTCTGTGGCGCGAAAATCCGACATGTCACGATTTCGCTACACTTTTCTGCATGTTGTACGGCCTTGCTCTTAAGCCACGAAAATGCGACACTTTTGCCTTAGAATGTCTTGAACTTCATCATGTCACGATTTCACTACGTTTCTCCGCACTTAGTCTCTTTTCTATAATGTGTCACGAAATCGCTACCATTTTCTACTTTTTGTACAGTTCTCTCTTTCTGTCGCGATTTCGCGACGTCTGCACCTTGCTCGAACTCTTTCTCGAAAGTGTAGCGATATCGCTACACCTTTGTGCCTTAGACTCTTTTTCTTCACTTGGACAGCGACCATGGAACGTGTAGCGATTTTGCTACGCTCTTTGCTTTGTTTGGCTTCATTTCCTAACTGTAGCAAAATCGCTATGGTTTTACAACTCAAGTCTTTTAATCCATCCGTGCCACGAAAACGTGATGCATCGTGATTTCGTGACGTCATTCACCCTACGAGCCTTGTGTCATTTTTTTGTCATGATTTCGCTACGACATTGAGTCTTATTGCCTTCAGCTAAGTTTTGTCGCGATTTCACGACAGTTTGTCGCTCTACCCTCCTTTGACCATTTTGACCATGAAAATTGAACACGTCATGATATCGCGATGGTTCTGCCCACTTGCTGTCATTGTCTGCGTTGACTGCAATTCTGTGACATGTCACGAAATCATGCTAATTCTGCATTGATTTTCTCTCTCCTCAACTAACCCGCGATTCTGCGACATGTCACGATATCGTGACGGTTTTTCGACTTGGCTCTCTATGCTATTTTATGTCATGATTTCGTGACAACTTTCGGACTTAGTCATTTTTTGCATCAAAACCTATAGAGAAGTTAGAATTGCAACAGCTTAAGCATGAATAATCAATGATCAAATCAATGTGGCAAAAATGCCAACATTCTTGGCGGCTCACGGGGTATATAGTTCTACTGTATGCAAGAATCCCAGGCCTTAATCCATTGGGCAACAGAGTCATGAAAACTTAGAACAAAAAGGTAGCTATT
The DNA here is from genome assembly GCA_028583015.1 of Wollemia nobilis. Lineage (NCBI taxonomy): Eukaryota > Viridiplantae > Streptophyta > Pinopsida > Araucariales > Araucariaceae > Wollemia > Wollemia nobilis. Next base: position 180,809 of record JAQPPZ010003187.1, on the reverse strand, counting down.
GGGGTTCATCTCAAGGAACTGCTGCAACATCTTTTTCTGAATAACTGAAACTTAAAGAATCTGCATGTGGCGCAACTAATTATGAAATGGAAATGGATGGAATGAGATCCTACGATTGCGCAGGCAGTGAATGCAAATGGAGTAGTGATATGATGAAGTGGTGGAATGGGTGAAAGTGATGCATAAAATATGAAATGAGAATGAAAACTGGGGACAAGAATTGGAAATAAATGCATAAAACAATAGAGAATTTAGAAGAAAAGGATAAGAAGAAGCGGGAATAATAGGAAAGGGGAAAAGAAACAATAGCAGTGGCTTTTTCTTGACTGCAGAAGAAAAAGAAGTAGAAGAAGGAAGAAAATGAAGAAGGAAAGCAAGAAACAGGAAGGGGAAGGAAGAAATTGCTAGAAAGCCACCAATTGCTGGGAAAGGTGAAAAATGAAAAAAGGCACCTACGGCTCGCATGCAAAAAGAGCCGAGGTAGATAAAATAAAAACAATACTTTTTTTTATTTTTTGTTTTTATTTTTATTTTTTATTTTTATACTATATACAATAGTTTACGACATGATTGCCATGTCGCCACCACAAACCCAATTGTAGAGGGTTATCTAGTAAATCGATAGTGTCCTGACCAGATCCGATCATACTTGAGTCGGTACTTGAAATTGAGGTGACCTCTTCCTGAAGTTCTCCATGTTGCGGACCGGGGCATCTTATCCCGCAGATTAATACCCACACAATCGACAAATAATGCAGCAAAGAAATTTGCCACTTGGAAAGCTCCAGTAGGTACCCTTTGTAGTAATGACTAAAGCCAATGCCACCATCTCGGAGGGTTCCCTAGTTGTGGACTGAGAACAGGTTCCGCCAACTCCTGGATCTGATCGCAAATATTGTCCAAAAATAGTACTTTCTCTAGGATCTCTTTAGACTCGTCCTCTTGATGAGGCATATTCAATAGGTTCTAAGTAAGTGCTTGCGTGTTGTGCAAAGTTATGCCCTCTTGGTGCTTAGGTTGTTCTTCTTCTTCTTCACTCATCTCCTCTTGATCTCTCTTCTGAAAGAAATTACAAGCAACCATATCATCCATGGCTGGGACAATGCTTGCATATTCCCATCGTTGAGCTCCACACAGCTGCATCTCAGGTTTCGGCATAGTATAAGGAATCTGGCATGGGGAATACTGCATAGGGTAGACAGGGGTGGTAACTATCGGATAAGGTAATGGGACTTCTCTCCACTACAATTTCTTGGATAAGAGCAACAGTTGTTTCGCTTGTAAGGCTTCCTCAAAGATTTGAGGGAATCTTCGTTCACCTGATTGCAACAAGAGGAGGCTTAAGTCTGGATGAAAAGCTCGAACATAGAAGAAGTGGGCTTGGGTGGGTGTGGGTCGGATCATCTCTGGAATTCTCCTCCAACTTTTGCTGAATCGAATATTGAAGTCAGTGATACTCTCCATAGGTGCTCTCGTGATGTACATGAAGAATTGAAAGGGATATTGAGAACTATAAAAGAGATCCTCGTAAAATCGTTTGATTAGCGCTCCCACTAGATCATCCCATGAGCTAATACTTTGACTCTTGAGTAGTCGGTACCACTATAATGCCTTTCCTTGCAAAGACAAAACCAAAATCCTGAGCATAACATCTTCGTGAACTATGTCATGTAAAGTCGACAAGGCGACAATATCTTCAACATGCTCTTGAGCCATGCCTTGGGTGCCATTGTATTTAGCTAGGGCCTTCAGGGCACTTTTGGGAATCTCATGCTGAATTTGGAGATTCAGAGGGCCAGTATCATCCCATCTAGGACAGCTTACCCTCATCATAATGTATCTTTTTTGAAAAAAGCAGGCGTCCGCGATTTAGAAATTCAGATCTTCAACTCAGCAAAGTCTCCAGATGAACTTGCAAATCTCTGCTATGAGGCCAAGACAGATCATCAAAATCTTGAGACCTCCGGGTGTTACACAATAAATCAAACAATCTCATCGATTATGGATCTTTTGAGACAGAAGTAGTCTATCCCACCGGGTGTGCCAAAAACTATTGGTCACGAATCTGCCACAGGAAAGGATTTTACATAAAGTGCACCCTAGACCCAACCAACATTGAAAGGTTGGGAGAAAGAAATGTCTCCCAGACCAATCTCTAGAGTGGGCTGGTTCCCTTACTATTCTAAACTGTTTTTTAGATCAAAGTTGCAGGAAAGAAATGGGAAATATGGCCGTAGGCCAAATTTATCTGATCGAGAAAGAGCAACAACAAATAACTCTAAGTACAAAAACAACAAATAACAGAAGACAATGACATGATCCACTCGCAATCTTGCATAAATGACCTCCAAAAGAACATTTCAGAACCCTCTCCATATCAGCAACAGTTAAAACTCAATATAGAATTAAAACTAAGCAAAGAAATAAAAGATCTGAGCACAAATTAGGAATGCAGTATGCAGAAGGGACAATACACAGAAAATCACTTGCAAAATCAGAGAGCCGAATGTCTAATATTCATGCAAAGCACTTGAAAATATTTCAACAAAAGTATCTCTCACTCTCAACACTTGTAAATGAGATTTACATTGGTTTTTATAGAGGTCGTGCCTCTGTGCAGCATTTAAAATTTTCAACGGACCTCCTCGAGATCTATAAAGTATGCAACAAAAACAAGAAGATGATATCCTTAAACAACTTCGGAAAAATCAACAATTAAATGCCATATGGAAGATTCGGCCATTTTCATTAACTGATGTTCTTGGAAATATGCATGAAACAATTAGAACAATCGCAAATAGTAGCTTCAAAATCTTGGAAATCTGTAATTCTGGTAGCTTGGGCACATTCATCTAGCTTGACTGCATCGAAAAGCAGCAGCACATTTAATTATGGACTGCTTTGAATCATCAAAAATCACAAAAATAGTATCAGACCGTTTAAACTGTTCTCAGGTGAGAAACTGCAACAAGTCACGAAAACTCGACAGATCACAAAATTGCGACGTCTTTCTATTCCGTACGCTTCTACCATTGGAACCCGCAAAAATCCTCCATGTCACAAAATCACTGCATGTTCGACTTATTTTTCTTCTTCGTCTCCTTACCTCGCAAAAACACGACGCTACACGATTTCGTGACGTCCGTACAATTATGCACTTTCTCTGCTTCCTTCTTGCGAAAATGCAACACTGCACGATTTCACTACAACTTCCTATCTTTGGCTCTATCTTCCCTTCTGTGGCACGAAAATCCGACATGTCGCGATTTCGCTACACTTTTCTGCATGTTGTACGGTCTTGCTCTTAAGCTGTGAAAATGTGACACTTTTGCCTTAGAATGTCTTGAACTTCATCATGTCGCGATTTCGCTACGTTTCTCTACACTTAGTCTCTTTTCTATAATGTGTCACGAAATCGCTACCATTTTCTACTTTTTGTACGGTTCTCTCTTTCTTTCATGATTTCGCGACGTCTGCACCTTGCTCGAACTCTTTCTTGAAAGTGTAGCGATATCGCTATGCCTTTGTGCCTTAGACTCTTTTTCTTCACTTGGACAGCGACCATGGAATGTGTAGTGATTTTGCTATGCTCTTTGCTTTGTTTGGCTTCATTTCCTAACTGTAGCGAAATCGCTACGATTTTACAACTCAAGTCTTTTAATCCATCCATGTCACAAAAACGCGATGCGTCGTGATTTCGTGACGTCATTCACCCTACGAGCCTTGTGTCATTTTTTTTTCACGATTTTGATACGACATTGAGTCTTATCACCTTCAGCTGAGTTTTGTCATGATTTCGCGACAGTTTGTCGCTCTACCCTCCTTTGACCATTTTGATCACGAAAATTGAACACGTCGCGATATCGCAACATGTTCTGCCCACCTGCTGTCGTTGACTGTGTTGACCACGATTCTACGAAACATCATGAAATCACGCCAATTCTACGTTGATTTTCTCTCTCCTCGATTGACCCGCGATTCTACGACATGTCGTGATATCGCAACTATTTTTCGACTTGGCTCTCTATGCTGTTTTATGTCGCGATTTCGCGACAACTTTTGGACTTAGTCATTTTTTGCATCAAAACCTGTAGAGAAGTTAGAATTGCAACATCTTAAGCATGAATAATCAATGATCAAATTAATGTGGCAAAAATGCCAACACTACCCCAAGCAGGGACGTGATTGTCTTTGTTAAATATTTATTAGATTAATGCAATTTACATGATTGTGTGTTTAATTGTTGATTATTGATTATGAATTTGTTGAGTATGACTACCCTCTCAAGAAATGAGTTGAGAAGGGAATGACCAGTGATAAAAGCAACAAGTAGCTTAACACATGAATTTTTTCGAGTTTCATCCAATTTTACTCATTGAAAAATGGAGCATTTTTAGAGGATTGTGGTTACTTAGTTGACGTTTCATGGAAGAAGGGAGTCAAAAACTTCATTCCTGTGGGGCGGTCTGACTACAATGGCCTTATTAGGGATTAAAGTAAGGACTTTTCCACTTATCCATGAGCAATTTAGTTTTCATCTTGATCCTGAGTGAATTCCATCATATTTAACTTGTTTTTGGTGGGTTTTATACCCTTTTTGGTGTTTTTTTTGTGTTTTGGGATGTGAGGTCTAAGGACTCGCTTTATTGTAGCCTACAGTTAGTTTGAGGATTATGAGGTATATTTTTTCCCCATATATACAGATATATATGAGCTTTTATGTTTATCATCATGTGTTTCCTTACTACTTTATGAGATGTATGCAATGTATTAATTTGATTTTTATATGATGATGGATGTTTATCATGTATGCATATGTTGTAATGTGATTTTATTTGATGATATGTATATGAATGGATGCATAATGAGATGGATGGTGTATTTTATCTATATGATGATATGTGTATACTATATGACATACTATGTTAGCACCATAGACTGTATAGAATTTATCTATTCATGTCTAATGTTGTCATGAGACTATGTAATGGATTTGTGAATAATGGTATGAAATAGAAAGTGGTAAAAATAGAATGAATGAAATAAATGTTACAGGATGTTTATGAGGCTTTCATGAGACTCAAAATAGTCAACTCATCAAAATTTAGATACTAACCATGCAATACTTTTTAACAAGGTAAGAATCTTCTAGGATGACCTAGATAATAAATATCCTTGTGTGCAAGTGAGTTTATTTGTGTGATACACATAATATTACCCCACTACAAAACAGGATTGATGCAACCCATCTGTACTAAATATAACCATATGAGTATCACGATCCTAGATTTTGTACGTAGTTAGATTAGACTACTAGGTTGTATAGGCTACCAAAAGCTAGCTCATCCACATGCAAATATTGGTCTATACACACGCAAGATGCTAATGTGATAGACATGTCATGCAAACGGATACCGCCATTTCTAGGAAGGATTGATGCCACCTAACCTGTAATGAGGATCACCTAATAGTTTGTCAAATACTAAGAATTCCATTTATTCAAGTTTAGGACTCCCTTATTTTCTTTTATTTGATTTTAGGGATACTTGCTCATGCTTAGTGATGAAAATCACTATTTATTTTTGTATTTTGTTTTATTTGAGCAAGGGATTTATTTAGTGATGAAAATCACTATTTATTTTACTTTTGATTTTTGTTTTATGGAATTTTTCTTATTGGTAGTTGTGAAAACCATTGTTTATTTTAGGGAATTGGGTAAGGAGGAGCTTGTTATTTTGTCAATTCTCAACATTCTTGAACCATCCAGACAAGAGGATGAGCAGGATAAATTTTTCACTTATGGTAACCTAGACCACTTCGTAGGTTTCATATTTCCTTGTGCAAAACTTGGATTTATTAGTGTGAAAATGTGTTAGGATTTTGAAATATAAAAGGTACAATCTGAGCAAGACTCTACCTCTTAAAATTAGGATAGATTTCTACAAAGTTTAAAAAGAAAACTAAAGATGGTTGAGTGAACGAAAACCCTAATGACATTCTAGAAAAAATGGCTAGGTGAAGGGAATGGACACAAATATGAAAAGTGGGAAATGTAGGTGGAAATGATAAGTGAAATATGAAATGATGTGGATTATGACTTTGACGATATTGATTTTGAATGATGACTAATGTACAGTCTCAGTGTTAGACATATATGAGAAACTCTAAAATGCAAAGTGCCATGATGAGTATACCTAATGCAAGTGGTGATATAATGCAATGTGATGTGATACAATGTTTTTTATATTTTTGATGTTTTGATGAAGTTTTTGGATTTTTTATTGATATATATGTATATACAGGTTGACCAATGGGCTTATGGGGTGTCGTTGGGGCATTTTGGGGTGACCAAAGGGTTTATGGATACCTTTGGAATTTTTTGAGTGACCAAAGGGTTAATGGGTACCTTTGGGTATTTTTGGGTTGACCAAAGGGTTTATGGATACCTTTGTGCCTTTTTAGATTGACCAAAGGGTTTATTGATACCTTTGGGGCTTTTGGGGTGACCTAAGGGTTTATGGGTACCTTTGGGTCTCTTTGGGTGACCAAAGGGTTTATGGATACCTTTGGGGATTTTTGGATTGACCAAAGGGTTTATGGATACCTTTGGGGATTTTTGGGGTTGACCAAAGGGTTTATAGATACCTTTGGAATTTTTGAATTTGATTGCTTAACTATTTTACTATTTGATTAGGGGAGGTATAATACCAATAATTCCCCAGTGGATGTTTTAAAAGGGTCCGTGTGATTTGCAATTGTGTGATTTTGGACCACTATATGCATTGTGTTATAATTTATGGACGCACTGATGAATGTAATGCCTACTAATGATGCCAATATGCTACATGTATGTGATGTACTAATGACATGTACTAGCTAGATGATAAATTTATGATTAGATGTTGTGATCTAGATGTGTATATGCTCTACTATGTATGCATATATGGAGGCAATGGTGTATGTTAAATGCATGTTCAAATTTTTTCAATTATATATGCATTTAATCTATGTTGATATGATATGGTGAATGCAATGTATGTAATGCATTATTTATTTGATTATGATCTAATTTAAATGAACCTGTATGTTTTAGTAACTTAAAACATAAGGAATGCAATTAATATGTGTTTTGACAAATTGATAGATGACACCACCGAATGTATGAAAATCATGAATGAAAAGGATAACTCTTATCATAAGAATTAATAATTTAAGAATCCATATGTGAAATGATATGATTGGAAGATGTGAAAATGTGTATGATTGATGTAATTATTTTTTGCTATTAGGGAATTTTTGAGGTTTTCCATGAGACTCAAACACCCTAGTTGACTAATCAAAAGTTGTATAATGACTATACAGGACTCTTGAAAGACAAAATATTTTGTTATGAAGACCAATATATTCATTATACCACCATGATCACCATTAAATTAGGGCAAAAAGGTGCACCTAATGAAGCTTAAACAATATGAATCTATCTCTAATGTCTTATAAGCATCAAAATGGAAGCATGCAAGTAAACATGGAAATATGACCAAAACGCAAGAAATGAAATGAACAGAGTTTATTTATTATTAATTTTATGGATAAAAACCATGGTTACATAGATTTCCATTTGAGGGCTCTAGATTGATAAAATTGTTACAAATTGGTGCCCAATGATCGAATCCTCAAAGTAACTCGTGTGCACTTCCAATGTTCTTCCTCATACCCACAATCGAAGTGGGTGGGCCTACGATGCCGTCACTTTTTTCTATAAGCTTGTGCTCCTTCCTTGTACACTGTATGACTTGCACATATGCACAAAGAGACCATAATCATTAAATAACAAGTATGTATATTGAAAATATGCAAACCCCACAGGCACTAAAAGGTAAGAAAACATGAATATGTGAGATGCTTATCTAAAACAACTCCAAATGACTCAAAATTATAGAGATATATAAAATAGATTATTTTGGAAATATCTAATCACAAATAGAATAGAAATTGCATCTAATGGCATGGTGCATTCGTAGTTTACCTACAAAGTCTACAAAACCCAAAACAAGCAATTACTAGACCAAAACACATAATAATCAAATGAAACTTGGAAAGTAAGAACAAAAAATTATTTTAAGAGAACCCATATGGTCAAATTTGTAAAATCATGAACAATTTCATTTGCATCTTTATATGGTCCCTGAAATCCTACAAATACTTAAAAATGTAATATCCACTCAATACAACTCCAAATTACATGAAATTTAGAAAGGAGGTTCATATGCTACCCTATACTATTAATATAAAAAATAGTAAATAAATAATGCACATATATATCATTGTCCCTTCTAGGGACGGTGGTGACTGTCACAGATTGGGGACCATCCTGGGGTGGAACGACCACCAATTATACACTTATTTTACCACACATTCCTATGTGAATTGGTTAGGAAACTTCTAAATAGTGTTTTTGAAAAATTTGGTCATGAAATTCACTTATATGATTTGGTTTTGCAAACAAATTATGCCTCGTAGATCACTCACAAACCTCCTTCGCTAGGTAGATATTTCGAGGGAAAAGGGCACAAAAATGTGAAGGGAAATCTTGGCAGCACTTCATTGATATATCTAAAAACTCCTCTCTATTATTTGGTTGGAAAATGAATCCACTTTATAGCCAAAGGAGGCCTTTGGAAAAATGGGCATGCAAGGGCATGCATAGAAGGAGGTGCCACTTGTCTAAAACTGAGCATGCATTGGAGGGGGAAGATAATATCCCATTTTGACCTTCATTCTACAACATGGCATGAGGATTATACACCCTTAGGTCATGCATGCTATTATAGGTGGGATAAATGGTAGTTTATAGGTACCATTTGTCCAAATTTGACTTTTTTGGAGTCAAACCTTGTTGTCGTCCCACCCAGGGACAACCAATTTGCCACTGTCCCTGGGTGGGATGGCCATGAATTTTGACCATCCCAAGGTTGGATGATCATGTCTATGTGCCCCAAAACCTCCCAAAAGTGTGGTAGAGCCTTCAAATAGTGGTTAGGACAACTATTAAACCTCTGAGGGTTGCCCAAGGGGGCCATATGATGTCAATTAGTTAATGATTTCGATTACCTAATCATATTGACATGATTTTAGTGTCTACACATGCATCCATGTTATATATCCATCACAATATCATATAACACATATAATAATTACATATATCATAAAGCAGTAAAACATCACATGATGATAACATAAAACTCACATATATATATCTAAAATCAAAAGATACGTCATCATCCATAAATGGCCCATAGTCTATATAAATTAGGTCCTCAGACCTCATAAGTCTAAAAAATATCAAAAAGAGATATCAGAGTATCATAAACCATGGTCATGCAGGATCAGTGTTGTGACTCTCACCCATACCCTCAATCGAAGTCCACTGTGAACTCCCAGATCTACTACCACCTACCATGTCTAACCTTTGTGTAGATCTAGGAGGCCCCATACATGTAGAATACTATCATGTACCACTCCTATGACTCTGGTATGATCCATTGGTACATGCATGGTCTGGTATGTGCCCCCTAAGGCACACTATCTCATCCTATAACTCATCAGTATAAGTCTGCTCCTATCGACAATGAGCCTGATAGGTTACCACTAAGACCTGAAGCTGAGCCACTTCCTCCCATAGCCTAGCCATCTCACCATTTCTATATCCCTCATGGATAGGGATCCATGATCCACATTATTCTTGTAGTATAGCTATCAATGCTACTTGCCTCTCCATATCAGCCCAAAGCATATCTCTCTCTTGCTTACCTCTGATAAGCTCATCCTATAGCTCAGTAATCATAGCATCTCGAGCTGCTAGTTGTGTCTACATACCCTGATCATCAAATTTAGCTTCACCCAAGTCACCCTAAAGATCCCCTAAGTCAAGGATCTTTGTCCACTCTTCTTCTACATGACAACGTACATGCCACTCACCTGTACCTACCTCCTCATCATATGGAGAGTCATTATGACCTTCCTCTAGAGCATACCTAGGTGCCTCATCTACCATAATAGTTGTAGCCCCTCCTAGTGGCCCATCTCCTTGCCATTTTTGTGTTACCCACCAAGAGTCATACTCCTATGTCATCCTAGCATCATCTACCTCAGATATGTCTACTGTAGGATCTGACTCCTCTCCCAAGGCCTCCATTATAGGCCAATAAAGAGTCCTTTCAACCATGCAACGATGGTAGGTCATTAAATCATTAGGAAACCTTTGGCATAGCCTAAACTATCATAGGACTAAATCATAATGGAATTACTCTCACTCAGTCCCATGTTGCCCAACTAGCCATCTAGCTTGCCTCACTCAGTGCAATTGTGTCTTAACCTCAGCCCATATTGGACAATATCTATAAGGTCTCTAGGTAATATCCTCTACCCTGAGTTGTACAAAGGATTCTGCATAGTGCTCAAAATTATCTATAAATTTATGGCTCTAGCATGTATCCTAAGATCTATACCATAGTATCCCATAGCCTATGTTCCTATTAGTCAATTGTGCTCTAGTCATCCAAGGTAATCCCCACGATCGATCCACTACAATATGATACCATCCCCAAACCTACAATAGAAAACTACAACCCAATCCCTTCTACCCATGATATTGAATCTCATATATCTCATAATATAGATATGCCAATAATGTAGGACCCCAAGACATCACCATAGGCTCCTCCTCAATGCACTCCACAAGTGTAAAAACCAACTCTATAAGGTTCGAGGGGAACTTGACTTCTAATGAGTCTAGCAGCAACATGTTGGAGATAAAAGTTATTAGTAATGAATTTATAACACCCAATACATCCTCCCTAAAATAAAAATCTACTAATATCCTCCACTGAGTAGGTCGTTCACTGCCTCACCCAACATCCCCTAAAGTACCTCCATAGCATTGCATCTCATCAATCTTTGTGAGTGGATATGATAGGGCATACCTCTATGGGAATGTGCAATATATGATAGACATCCTATAAATTCACTATCATCTCCCCAGTAGGTAAATGAAAGGTATTGGTGTGAGGATCCCAAAGATATATCAAAGTAGTCAAGTAGGTGCGGTCGCCCACCACACGCTCTAACTGTGTCACATGCTTAAGGCCAATGACATCAAGCCATTTCCAATACTCCTCTATAAAATATCCCTAGTGACCTTAAAGAGAGTTAGAACTTGATATTGACTCTTCACCACCTGACAGAACTAACCTAGTGTTAAAAATGCCTTAAAAGTGCATTAAAAAAGTCAAAAAATGACCAAAAAAAGTCCTTTTTGGCCCAGTTCTGTGACCGTACCACCCAGGTACAGCCCCCAATTCGGTAGCCATCCCACACATGGGTGTCCACCCATGGCCATCCCATCCAGGTATGACCCCAAAAAATGGCTAAAATTGGATCAATTTGACCCCTAAAACAACCCTAAGAATGAAATTAAATAGCATAAAAATCAACAATAAATGCATCTAAGCTACAATAAAATATGGTATTCCTACATTGTACTATTATTATGGTTCCTTAACCATGATTTAGTGTATTTCATGGAAAAAAATCAGAAATTATGATTTCACATTAAATAAAGAGAAGGAGAAAATGCAGCCCGTACCTGTCATGCACTGGCTCCGCCACTTGGAAAAAATTGTGGTTGGCTCATGGTGATGGTTTTATGTTTCAGAAACACTCTGCTTCAAAAAATAACACTCCTACTCCTCACCTCTCAAATTCCTAAGCCAATCATGCACAAATGAGCTCATTTCTAGGGCTATAGATGCCTAACTGGAAGTAGGGCTTTGTCTATAAAAGCTTTATTCTATGAGCCATGCTTCATTCACCTTTTTCACACACTGAGCAAAGGTAGATGGATTAATTATATATTCGAAGCTGTTTACCCCCACCTTCTCAAGATATCACTAAATAATGTTTATTTCACTGATCTTGTGTGTTCTCATTTCAGGTTGTTTCTCCACCCGAAATGCTCAGGAGTATTTCCCACCAGAGTCACCATTTGTTGTAACTATCGCACAACTCACCCCAAAATTGGGGACCCACCTTTTATTTTGGTATTTGGGTGTTCGCATTTTGTTTCAAGTGTCTAAAGCTTTGGTTTGTTTTGGGTTTGCAATTTTTTCTATTTTGTTGTCGATGATTTTTTATTGTCAATTTGTTGTCGATGATATTATTATCATCAATTTCTTGTCGACGGTATTTTATCATCAATTTCTTGTCGACGATTTTTTTATCATCAATTTCTTGTCGACGACATTTTTATCATCAGTTTCTTGTCGATGATATTTTAAATTTGTTGTCGATGATATTTTATAGTCAATTTCTTGTTGACGATTTTTATCATCATTTTTCTATCGATGATTTTTATCATCAGTTTTTTGTCGATAATTTTTATTGTCACTTTTTCTTATCGATGATTTTTTATTGTCATTTTTATGTTGATGATTTTTATCATCATTTTTGTATCTCGGTTTTTACTATTAGCTATTTTATTGTTAATGTTTGTGTTTTTTTACATTTTTATGTGTCAAATAAATAATAAAATAATTATATATATACATATATATATTTATATATTTATAAATATATATGCATATAAAAGGAGTTTTGAATATAATGGTTGGTTCCGGTAAATGAAATCAAATAAAATAAAAAGGAAAAAAATTTAAAAATAAATCTAAATAAAGTATTAAATATTTATATATATTTAATAATAATAAAATGAAATAAAGTATTTATATACTTATATGTATAAGTACATACTTTATATATAGGTTTATATGAGTAAACTAATTCAACCTTCATTTTTTTTTATGTGGTTTGAATATTAAAATTTAATAAAAATCCATTTCTTAATGTGCGTAGGCTTCGACAAGACATCGTGGTGGACGGTTATGTAGTGGTTTCTAGGACTATGACAATGTGTACCCCGGGGTTTCGGAGACGAGCGACATGGTAGCCATGGACTACCCATCCCATGACTAGGTGTGGGCTCTTGGATAGTAGGAAAAGACATCGACGTGGATGTGCAGAACGAACTTCACACCTTCCTCAATGGCATTGGAAGAAGGTATATCAGATGGAGTGTATAGAGGGCCATTGACTAAATGCCACATTGGATGCAGTGAAATCGACAAGGTGACACGGCCAACCGATTCAACGGAGGATGTGGTGCATGTTTGCACAGTGAGCAGCATAAACATCGGCCAATATATTTATACTGAGAAAACAAAGATCATCATGAAAGTATGCCGAATAATTGAAAAACTAAGTGAAGCTTCCATGTATGGATTCATCTGGTAAACGCATAGTAGAGTAGGCAGTGTAACAACACAAGCTACGATGGAATCGATGAAAAGGAGACATAAGTGATGGAGCCAAGGTGAATTGGTGAGTCCGATGATGACTATGGTGGCAACATGACTGGTAGCAATGTGATGTAGTAATTTTTTGATGATTGTGTAATGTAGAAGATGTATTTTATTGGAGTTCATGCAGGTACATGGTGACGATGCAATAATCTAGAAAACTTATACACAGAGGGAAGGCATTTCATAATTTTTGATGAGGCAAAAATGAATCTATACTCATTCGGTGATATGGCCAACCACATGAAGAGCCTCGACCAAATCAAAAATAGAGGGTTGTAAAATTCTAGATAAGGGGTATTTTAATCAAAGGTTTTAAATTAATTTCATGATCACACGGGTGATTGGTGGTCAAACTACATTTACATGATATACCTAGTCATGGTATACATTGCATAGTCTAGCAGACCCCATGATATGAATAGAGCAACATACAAAATATAGATTCTCTATGACAAAAACATCGAAGAGCTACGTAGGTGACGAAGGACCATGGTGAAATCCAAGCGAAGAGCTCGAGCGGATGGTAATGGTGGTTTCATTACTATGGAGGAATATATTTATGGACACTAGTTAGTATACGATAGACCGGGATGCCCCAAATGGATGCTGCAACTCATAGTGAACAACAAACCATGGTAGCAATAGTTAATAAACATGCTATGACCGCAGTGAGGGTTTCAACTGGTAGTAGCCTTTAGTGATGGGTCGTTAGCATTCGGTGAAATTGACGAAATGAAACGGACCAACACGGTTGGACTGTGTCTAAAAGTGGTCTGATATTAGCATAAGTTTTGGAGACAAAGTGAAGCTACGAACAAAATTTAATGATGATGTCATTTCATGAAAATTCGATTGCTCGATATCGAGGTTTAAACGTAGGTTATGTGGTCGACGTAAAATTTCAGCTCACATCAATTAAGCCATCTAACAATGACATGGATTATCAGATTTGATATGGACATGGATGGCAGTGAAACAACAATGTTGGTAGAGGCATGTATTTAAGACAAGGTGATGGATGTAGCGGTAAGTTTTTGTTGATGCTGCTCTGGTGGCATGAGATGAACCAGATATATAGGAAGCAAGCACATTTGGATCGAAGGCGGCCATGGTGAGCACCGAACAACATGGAAAATTCAGCAGCCAAGAAGTAAATAGTGAAGGCATGGGGATCGCTGAAAATACCAAACTCAGCAGATCCTGGGGTATATGAGGAAAATATAACAAATGTAGAATGGTCATATTACTACAAGCGGAGGCTATTAGTGAAGCCTATGATGTCAAGGGTCATCGTCATCAATATTATCATATGGAGGAATATTGTTGATAGGGGTAGCGTAAGATATTATTATATTATAATAATTACTATCACCATTCTCACAACTTGGGAGCTGGTGAGAAGATGTAAAATAAAGATGAAGCGTTACCATGTTGTGAATAGACAAATGTATGCGGGTGGTTAAATATAAAAGGCACAAGTGCAATGATAACTTTATTTAAAGATGTTAATGTAAGGGTGAGAACGTTACCCAAGGGTGGAAACCATCAAACGTTGAATTTATGAATATAAGACAAGAACAGGAGTTGTGGAAAATGAAACAGTTCATGGAGTGAAAATGGAAAGCAAAAAACTTCTTCAGGAAGTTTTACATACATCACAGAAAGAGGATGTAGGGGCTGGTTTTTTCTTTGCAATAACCAGAAATGCTGTTGGAAAATAGTTGTAAAAGCAGATAACTTATTTTTTAATGCAAATATTTTTTGGAAACTTACACCTTGTTAGAAAGAAAGAAGGAGATATTTTGTGCATGTTTGGATTTAATGTTTATTTTTTTCATTTTCTATTTTTTAGGTTTAAAAGCAATGTTTAATGCATTTCATGGTTGCATTGTTGAATACTTTAAAATAGATTTTTTTTTTATCCTTAGAAGCTTGCACCTAGCTTATTCCGAGTTGTGCAAATGCAAGTTCTGATAAACTAGGTTGCATGTAGATATTTCTCATGTCTTCAATTTTGTAGGGTAGGGGAGCATGATGTCATATTGTGTTTGCATTTCCATTTCCAGATTTTTATTTTTATTTTATTTCTTCATTTTGCAGATTTGTTTTAAAACTTTGAGGATTAAAATAAAAATAAAAAATAAAATAAAATGATAAAAATAACTACATACAATCTATCATATAAAAAAAATTTGAACTCATTCCGAAGTCAGTTTGATTTTATAAAAATTGTTGAAAATGACTGTTTTATGCAGATTTTTTTAATTTCAAAATTTGATTTTTTCACATTTTGGAGGTAAATCAAAATTTTAAACTTTGCATTTCCATTTATAAGCATAATATTTTTAAACTTTGCATTTCCATTCATAAGCATAAGATGAACTTTTCTTTATGAAAAATTTAGTTTCATCAAAGGGAGGTAATCTAAATGACATTTCATTGGCCATCATTTAAGAGCAATAATTACCCTTCTCTTTATGAAAATTATGATTTCATAAAATATGGATAATTTAATACATTACATCAAATTTTATCATTTTAAAACATTAAATTATTTCTTCTTTAGGAAAATTGATTTCATTAAAGAGAGATAATTCATAATGACATTATGAGGCCATTATTTTAAAGCAATAAATTGTTGTGTTTTTATAAAAATTAATTTCAATTAAAGAGGGATGGTTTATTAATTATATCAAAGGTTTTCTTCATATTCATGATAGAATCTACATTTAATGAATTCTTTTATAATATGAAATTCATAGTTAGATATAGGTTTTAATATTCTATTTCATGCTTAACATATGATTTAATGCAAGGTAAAAACTTGTTTAAAACCTACTTAATACAAAGAAGATAAAATCTACATAAAATCCTCCAAGATAAAAGGAATTAAGACACTACATCATGGTCATATGAGGTCAATTAGTATTTGCATTTAAGTTTCATGAAGAATCATTAATATGGCATAATAAAATAAACCAACACATGCCCCTTGTTAACAGTCGCTTGCAATCACTAAGGTGTTCCTAGCATTCATTTGATATATCTTTATTAAGATTACTAATACACATGTGCAATGCTAATATAGCAGAACCTTGGAGAAGTTGTTTTGATTTCTAACTTCTTTACAAGAGAGGGTTTTGTGATCAAAATCCTAGGGGAGAGTGTGATTTTACAATTAGGCAAAATTACCACTCAACATGTCTATAAATCCTCACACTTAAAAGTATTTTTCCATTGGTTTTACTATTCAAAAATTCTATCATTCATCACCATGCATTTACCAAAGTTATTAAGAATCCATTTCCATAGTTTTTTAGAGTATTGAGTAGTGTCCCAAGAGATGGCATATACTCTCCTCCTTTTTACATAGAACAAATTGTGAGGGGTATGAAAACCCTTTTCAAAATATTATCTAGAATAAAATTCTTGTATGACCTATTAAAAATATGAGCAAGTTTTATCATCATTGATGTTAAGAGGTTGATCATCATTTAATGTCGTCAAGTGGTTTTTTCCAAAAGGCAAGAAGAAGCAGGTTTAAAATAAAAATAATAATATTATAATATTTGGATAAAAGAGAAAGGTTTGGTTATTTAATTTAAAGTTTTAATTATTTAATATTTAAATTATTTATGTTTAAATAATTTAAAATTGAATAATTTAAAATTAAATATTTTAAATTATTATGGACCATACTAAAATGGTGGAACTAAAGGTTTTTAACGAAGGAAAATAAAGCGCTCAATGTAATACTTACTCGTCGACGTCCTCAACTTTATCAAAGATCCCATGCGTCGATGATGTGGTTTAAGGACAAAGGTTTGAAAAATATAAAAGGCTTGAGTCTAAAGTATTCACTAACATATTTATTAAAGGGGCCAAACATATATAAATAAACAAATCAAAGGTTTAAGGGTGTGATCAAAATATATGATTGAAAAACAAAAAGCAAACAAATAAAATTGATGAGCGTAACCAGTGATAAAAAAAATTATGAGTGCATAGCGAAGTCTTGTGCAGTAGAAAAATATTGATGATGTAATAAGGAGTACAGTGAATAGCATAAGGTATTTGGTATAGTTTTGGGAGCACAACAACAAACCTTGTATCAGTGAAGTGTCATTTACTGAGTGTGTGAAGGTGAGCGACTATGCATCAAAATAGAGAGAGCAATATTGATGAGTCATAGAATTTTTGATTGGACGAAAGTGAACTTCATATAATGTGTTTCAAAGAAATGTGCATACCCATTTGTGTATAAAAATAAAGTATTCAAAGATGAATCTGATGCATGTCTTCACATTGTTTTGAAGAGGTCAGAGTAAGCAATAAAAAAGCTTCCATGACAAAATTTCAAAGCAGGACAACCATTGATTAAGAGGAATAGTCATGAGTAGGTGGCATCAAATAAGGAGAGTAGAGAAGTTTTGATGGTAGAATTCAAATCAGATTTATGTAATTCATATTTCAACCACCTACATAGACCAGATGGTTACATAGCTAATAGGGAGCACTACCAAGTAGAGGGTTGAGGGTTTGAAACCCTTTGATGAGTTTTTGAGGAACATTGAGCTATGAATGATATAAAATTTATTTTGCACCATGACGTTTCATGCGTCATAGCATTGTAGTTGGTTGAAATAAAGTTCTAGGTTGTGGCAGGTCGTTGAATAGAATCGTAGTAGCAGTAAGTGGTTAGTTAATTTTTTTTTTGGGATCATCGATATATTAAAAAGAAGATGTTGTATGTTGAATATTATTTTTAGAACAAGGAGTAATAAGGTGTTAATGAGGATTGAATCTTTGTTGTAATTTTTGAAAAGGAAGGTTGAGATCTTTATGATTATACATGCTTTATCTTTGAAATTAAAAAAGGAGAGCCTTGAAAGCATCATTATAGGATTTCCATGAGCATATCATTTGAAAATAAAACTTCTTGTGAATATTATGTGAAATTTTTTTGACCATCTAATATTTGAAGTTGCACAAAAGGATTGGCTATTTGTAAGATAGGTTTTGAGGAAATACCATTATCAAAGGTAAATTAAGAGGTAAGATCATTATTCCTTCTCTAGAAGGTTGTGATGTGAAGGTGGGGATAAAAGGGTTTATGGATATGCTTTTTGGAAATATTGAAATAGAGTTTATGATTCATTGTTTGATGTGACATTTGAACTATCTTGAACTAGGGTTCATGAAAGAAAATGAGTGTTATTTTTACGTGAATTTGGAATCATCTTGAGTCAAGTTTGAGTTTCATAATGGGAGCTGTTGGAAGCATTGTGAAAAAATTATTTAGGGTTTGTAAGCAAGTGGTATTTCATTTATTATTTGGTTGGTTGAAGTTGATGAGCATTATTTATTGAGAGCGTTGGAGTGATAGTTCAAGTTCTGTGAAACAAATTGTTCTTTATTTCTATATTGAGTTGAAGAAGAGTTTGAAAGTGATTGAGTATTTTATAAGTGTGAAACATATTGAGTCTGTAATAATTATCTATATGTTTCTGCGAGTTAAACAAGATTTGGTGTGAAACTTGGTAGTGTGATTGAAGAGGTTTTATGTGTGAGATTTAATTGAGTTTTATATGCAAGTTTTGTAATTAATTTGAGTAAGATTTTGTAGAGCTAGTGGATAGATTTGAGTAAGTCCTAGAGAGGACTTGAGGACAAAGTGAAGCAAGATTTTGTGAAATCTTGTGAGCATATTTTTGTAATTCCTAGAGTGGACATAAGGAAAAAGTTGAGTAAGATTTTATGAAATCTTAAGGATATATTTGTGTGAGCTTTTGTGGAAGCTTACCATCATATTGGACAAGTTCTAGAGAGAACTTGTTGAGCAGAGTTGAGGTAAGTATTAGTGAAGAATTTTTGAGTAGATTTGAGATAAGTCTTGGTAAAGACTTGTTGAGAAGATTGAGCAAGTTCTTGAGAGGACTTGTAGACAGATTTGAGATAAGTCTTTGAGAAGACTTGAGAGCATACATGATTGATTTATTCAAGCCTTGAGTTAAGTTTTGGGGTAGATCTAGCAGAGTTGATTAGTGATTGGATCAAGCTTTGTGTTAAGGCTTGAGGATAGATTTGAGGATAGATTTTACTACAAATTTGAGGACAGGTTTATGCTAGACCAGAGATAGATATTCATTAAATTTGTGCTAGATCGAAGGACTATTTTTATTGTAGATCAAAGACATATATTTAGAAGATTTGTGCTAGATCAAAGGACTATGTTTAGTGCAGATTAGAGATAGATATTGAGAAGATTTGTTCTAGACTGAAGAAATGTGTTTAGTGTAGATTAGAGATAGATATTGAGAATATTTATGCTAGAACAAGGATTGTATTTAGTGCAAATTTAAGATAGAGCTAAGAGCAAGCTTTGGAGGTGATAGAGTAGAGGACATTAATCTCCAATGGATAGAGATACATTATCTAGGGCAGTGAGGACATAGATATTCTAAGTGAGGATAGAGTCTTCTATGGATAGATATCCACAAGCCAATATAGAGGAAGCAGTAGTATTCTAGAGGATCACTAGATAGAACAAAGAAGGAGTTCTCTTGTGGATAGAGATCCATGAACCATTTGAGGGGATTGGTGCCTCTTGTGGATAGAAATATATAAACCATATTAGAGGATTGGTGTCTCCTTTGGATAAAGTTCCATAAACATTGTAACAGGGAAAGGATTTCGAAGATATTTTTTGAGAAAATTTTAGTGAAATATTTTCTTCGTGGAGTAGCCCACATTGGGTGAACCACATTAAATTGGTGTCTCTATTGTGTGTGATGATTTGTGAATTGCTTTGGTTACTACTAATTATATTGCAATTAATTATATTGGATAATATTTTTTGGGAAATAAAAGTGAAAAGTGGTCTTATACCGTTCACCCCCCCTCTCAATGTAAGCTTGTGTTATTAAATTACTATCAGAGCGGGTTCCTTCGAAAAGGGTCTAACAACTTGAAGGAAGATATTACAAGAACACACATGGAAAAGAAAGGAAAAAGTAGAACCATGAGACCTAAAAGGAAAAGAACACACATGGTCATGAAAGAAAAGGAAGATGAATTTGATTTTGTTGTTCTAAGAGGAGAAGTGGAAATAGATTCAAGAGATGAATCAAGTAGTGGAGAAGAGGCCAGATTGACAAAATTTTGTACCAAATGTAGGAAGATAGGTCACCATTCAACTTATTGTCTACAATATAGTGAAGAATGTTTTGTTTGTGGTCAAATAGGTCATGATGCAAGTTATTGCAATGGGTTTAGTAGCAATGAAGATGAAATGGAACTAAAATATAACAAGGATAGTCAAAATATGTATGAAGAAAAAATTCTACTTTCTACAATAGAATAAAAAGGAGATGCTCCTATTGAAGACCAAAGAAAAGAGAAAAATTTAGAAAATCAAGAAGAGGAAGATTCAGAAAAAGAAAAGGAGGAAGCCACACTTAAGGAACTTGTTGAGTTGAAAAGGGAGAACTTAGAATTAAAGGTTCAAATACAAGAGGATGAGAAATGTAATACAAATATTCTACAAGATCTCTCTGAATTGGAAGATAAAGTTGAAATGGAAAAGGAGAGTCAAAAAATATATGATTGAACAATCAAAGATAAAAGATCGAGAATGTGAGACTTATTGTTGATCTTGAAGAACTAAAAGGAAAAACTCAGGATTAAAGGTTCAAGCTCAAGAAGATGAGAAAGCAAAATCAAATTTTCTGCAAGATCTCACTAACTTAAAAATTAAGGTTGAATAAGCAAGGAAAATTGAAGAAGGTATGGCTAAAAAATTAAAGACAAAAGATCTAGAGTGTGAAAGATTAGAACATGAGATAGTTTCACTAAGGATGGAAGTGAAATACTCTAAGGATAAGCTACACAAGTTTGAGAAAAACTTAAAGACCTTGGACAGGATTATCAATGCACAAAGATCATCAATCACCAAAATAGGACTTAGTTTTGAAGAAGAACAAGGGAAATAGGAAGCAGAAAAAGGAGATTCAAGCTCAAGAACCAAAGAAGAAGAATATTAAAAAGAAGAAAGTGAAAGAGAGAGTGAGACTTTTGAGGATAATTTGGACAATAGAAAGTTAAAAAAGGAAAGGAACAGTGCACAAATGAGAAACAGATTGAACATGGAACAACACAGGGAATAAGAGAGTAAGAGACCAATGGGGTCAATGCAAGGTTTCATCAATGGATGATGTTTCTCATGTCATAGATTTAGGAAAAATGCTACACAGTGCTAGACACAGGAAAGATAGGGATATGTTTTCACCAATAGAAATTTTATAAATGGACATCTCTTTCAAGGGTGCTTCTACTCTTGTAATCAGTTTGGTTATAAGGTAGTTAATTGCAGGGTACATGTTAAGAATGAATATGGCTTCACCAGGAGAAACTTCAAGACATTTACACCTTCAAGGAATCACAACATTAAGTGTTATAAGTGCAATAATGTTGGGCATATCACCAAGTGGTGTAGAGTAGAATTTACAGTACCTTCAAGGATAGGAAAGAGAGAGGATTATCAAAAGGTTCAAAAATGTATGACTTCAAAGGTATGGAAAAATAAGATGGACAAATGTAAAGAGTAGTGTATGCTGGGAGTAGAGATACTCCCACCCTAGAATTAACCACCTCAAGAGAGGAGGTGGGGGAGGGGTTAAGCTAAGATTCTCATTCTTAGCCTTGAGCCCCAAAGGTAACCATTTGCCATTGATGTCAAAGGGGGAGATATTTGAGTTAGGAGGAGAGCATTTAGTCAGGAGGAGCAGCTTCTCAAGGGGGGCAGATTTGAAATCAAGTGTTTTGGAAAGTTACCATCAATGACAAAGGGAGATATTGTTGGAAATATGAGCAAGTTTTTTTGTCATTGATGTCAAGAGGTTGATCGTCATTTAATGTCATCAAGTAGTTTTTCCAAAATGCAAGGAGAAGCAGGTTTAAAATAAAAATAAAAATATTATAATATTTAATATTATAATATTTGGGTAAGAGAGAAAGGTTTGGCTATTTAATTTAAAGTTTTAATTATTTAATATTTAAATTATTTATGTTTAAATAATTTAAAATTAAATATTTTAAAATATTATGGACCTTACTAAAATGGTGGAACCAAAGGTTTTTAACGGAGGCAAATAAAGTGCTCTACGTAATACTTACCCGTCGACGTCCTCAAATTTATCAAAGATCCCATGCACCGATGATGTGGTTGAAGGATAAAGGTTTGAAAAATATAAAATGCCTGAGTCTAAAGCATTCATCGATGTATTTATTAAAGGGGTCAAACATATATAAATAAAAAAATCAAAGGTTTAAGGGTGTGATCGAAATATATGATTAAAAAATGAAAAGCGATCGAATAAAATTGATGAGCGTAGCTAGTGATTGAATAAAATTATGAGTGCATAGCGAAGTCCTATATAGTAGAAAAATATTGATGATGTGATAAGGAATACAGTGAATAGCATAAGGTATTCAACATAGTTTTGGGAGCGCAGCAGTGAACCTTGTATAAGTGAAACATCATTTGCTATGTGTGTGAAGGTGAGTGACTGTGCATAGAAACAGAGAGAGCAAGATCGACAATTCACAAACTTTTTGATTGGACGACAGTCACCTTCATATTGTGTTTCAAAGAAATGTGTATACCCGTTTGTGTATAAAAATAAAGTATTCAAATATGAATTCCATGCATGTCTTCATGCTGTTTTGAAAAAGGGCAGAGTAAGAAATAACAAAGATTCCACAAAAAAAATTCAAATAAGGACAACCATTGATTAAGGGGAATAGTCATGAGTAGGCATAAGCAAAGAAAGAGAGTAGAGAAGTTTCAATGGTAGACTTCAAATTAGATTTTTTGTAATTCATATTCCAACCATCAACGTAGACTAGCTGGTTATGTAGCTAACAAGGAGCACTACTGAGTAGAGGATTGAGGGTTTGAAACCCTCTAACAAGTTTTTGAGGAACACAAAACTGTGAATGATATAAAATTTGTTTTGCACCATTATGTTTCATGCATCATAGCAGTGCAACTGGTTGAAAGAAAGTTCTAGGTTGCGACAGGTCACTAGATAGAATCACAGTGGCAGTAAGTGGTGTGTTAAATTTTTTTGGGGATCATTGAGATATTAAAAATAAGATATTGTATGTTGAATATCATTTTTAGAACAAGGAGTAATAAGGTGTTAATGAGGATGGAAGCTTTGTTGTAATTTTTGAAAAGGAAGGTTGATATATTTATGATTATACATGCTTTATCTTTGAAATTAAAGAAGACAGTCTTGAAATAATCATTATAGGATTTCCATGAGCATATTATTTGAAAATAAAACTTCTTGTGAATATTGTGTGAAATTGCTTTGACCATATAATGTTTGAAGTGACGCAAAAGGATTTTCTATTTGTAACATAGGTTTTGAGGACATACCATTATCAAAGCTAAATTTAGAGGTATGAAATAATTATTCCTTCTATATATGGTTGTGATTTGAATGTGGAGATAAAAGGGTTTATGGATATGCATTGTTGGAAATATTGAAATAGAGTTTATGATTCATTGTTTGATGTGAAATTTGAACTATCTTGAACTAGGGTTCATGAAAGAACATGAGTGTCATTGTTATGTGAATTTGGAATCATCTTGGGTCAAGTTTGAGTTCCATAGTGAGATTTTTTGGAAGCATTGTGAAACACATTTTTAGGGTTTGTAAGAAAGTGGTGTTTCATTGATTGACTGGTTGGTTGAATTTGATGAGCATTATTGATTGAGAGTGTTGGAATGATAGTTCAAGTTTTGTGAAACAAATTGTTCTTTATTTATGGATTGAGTTGAAGAAAAGTTTGAATGTGATTGAGTGTTTTGTAATTGTGAAACATATTGAGTCTCTAACAATTATCTATATGTTTCTATGAGTTAAACAAGATTCGATGTGAAACTTGTTAGTGTGATTGAAGAGGTTTTCTGTATGAGATTGAAGAACACAATCTTATACTGAGAGGGGATTAAAAAGTATAAGACCACTTTTTAATTTTCTTTCCCAATCAATATTATGCAATATAAAGATAGAAATATCAATAAAAGTAATCAAATAAATGCATAAATCACCACACATAATGGAGACACCAAATGTACATGGTTCACCCAATGTGGGATGCTCCACGGAAAAAATATTTTACTAAAAACTTTCTCAATCAATATCTTGGGAATACTTTACCTATTACAATGTTTATGGACCTTTTTCCAAAGGAGACACAAATCCCCTTAATCAAGTTCATGGATCTCTATCCATAGGAGACACCAATCTCCTAAATCTACTTTGGTTTGTGATCCTCTAGAAGACCTCTGCCTCCACTGCCCTTAGTAAATGGAACTCTATCCACAAAAGACACTTGTCCTCCTTACTCTAGTTGGAGACCTCTATCCTCAACTTTGTCACCTCCAAAGATCTATATCAAATTTGCACTAAACACATTCCTTCAATCTAGCACAAATTTATCCTCAATCTCTGTCTCTTTTTTGGAACAAACCTATCCTCAAATCTGCACCAAAATTTATCCTTGAATATGTACTAAACATAGTCATTCATTCTAGTACAAATCTATCCTCAATATTTGTCCTCAAGACTTAAATCAAAGCTTGCCTTAATATCAAATCAACTTTGTTTGATCTACCCCAAACCTTAACTCAAGGTTTGTACAAATCATCAATCAAATCTGCTCACAAGTCTACTCAAAGACTTGTCTCAAATATGCCTTGTAATATTCCACAAAATCTCACATTAATATGTCCACAATTCCTCTCTAGAACTTGTCCAAATATGCTCAATAAGTTCTCACTAGAACTTATCCAAATATACTCTCAATCTGTATTGTAATCTTCCACAAAAGCTCATACAAATCTGTCCACAAGTCTTCTCAAAGACTTGCCTCAAATATGCTCAAAAATTCCACACTAGAACTTGTCCAATATCATAGAAACATAAAGATAATTGTTAGAGACTCAATATTCTCTACACACATCACAATGCTTAATCACTTTCAATCACTCTCTTAGAAACATATAGAGAATTGTTGAAGACTCAATATGCTTCACATTCACTTCAATGCTCAAAAACTTTCAATAACTCTCTTAGAAACATATAGAGAATTTTTAGAGACTAAATATGTTTCACACTCATCAACTCTCAATATTTTTCTTAAATCAATTCAGAATAAAGAATAATGTGTTTTATAGAATTTGAAAAATCACTTCACACATTCACTTGACTAGGCTCAACCAACTCTACTCAACCAATCACTTAATGAAACAATCCTTGCTTACATACCCTAGTCCAAGTATATGAAAACTCACTCAAAATGTTTTCAACAATTTTTATCTACCAATATCACATAAAATGCTACTCATAATATTTACAAACCCTAGTTCAAGTTCTTCACTCAATAAATTACTTCAACAACAATGCTTATAAACCAATATCACATATATCTAAACAACTCAATAAGGAAACCTAATTAAATCCTTTTCAATCCAAATTTATTTTCCAAAAAACAATCAATCAACTAAACTATGGAAGAATGTGCCCATACCTTTTTCTTGATGAAGAATAGTCTTTAAAACCTGTCTCAAGTATAACCACTTTCTTTACCAAACACCAAGGTTACATAACAAAATTATCATTCTAACTCTTCTTCAAAACCTATATTCAATGCATAAGTTAGCATTTAATTACTCCTTATAATCTTCAACTTGAAATAAATAACATTCTTCAATTTCAAAATATAAAAATTAGCCTTCCTTATAACTCCTTAGCCTCTAAAATTCCAATTCAAAAATTAAAGCTTTGCACTTCCTTTTAACTCCCCTAAACAATTTACACTCCAAATAACATGCAAAGAACTTTAATTAAAAATTACTTTAGAAAAATAAAAATATTATTTTCCCTTTAACTTTTCACAATCCAAGACAACCAACTCAAATCACATACCTCAATGCACTCAAAAATATTTGGTGGGATTTGAACCCATGTTGGTTCTCCCCCAAGCGTCTTCATAGTGCTAACACCCACTGTTTAGGTTGTGTGTCTCCACAAGAGCCAAAAGGCACTCAGGTGTCTTTACTTTTCCCCCTCGATCAACGCATAAACAAAAATGTGGACCTTCTTCCAAAAATCGGCATGCATGAGTTTTGAATCTGCCTCAACTTCCACAACGTCTTACGCAACCTTTGGCTGCCAACCAAGCTACAAGTCTTTCGTGTTGATTTCGGAGGATGCCAAACTTTATCTCTTTCCCTTGCTCAATTTGCACATGTGAATTTTCTTTCTCTTTTCACGAGCCAACACAAGTCACATGGATAATTTCAAATGCCAATATTTTGGCATATTTATACATAGGGTTTTACTTTCTTCAACGTCGACACATTTCGAATTTCCAATTCGAATTTGCTTTGGAAAGTTAGAATTAAATATTAAATAAATATTTAACTTAACTTTAGCACCCAACATGAAAGTTAAAATTAAATATTAAATAAATATTTAACTTAACTTTAGCACCCAACATTAATAAATTAAAGTTTTAATCAATAATTAAAATACTTTAATTTAAATTAGATTTGTATTAAAGTTAATTTTAAATATTAAATAAATATTTAAATTAACCTTAGCAGTTATCAATATTTAAATTAAAATTTTAATCAGGGATTAAAATATTTTGATTTAAATCAACATGTGGGTCTTTTCAAATTTGTCCTTGATCTCCTTTAACTTTATCTTGGTGCCAAAAATAATAATAAAATATTATTATTTAATTTGACTTCTACTTCTTGGATCTTCATTATCTGAGCTTTCCTAATGTCCTCTAAGATGACAAATATTTCTCAACAATGCTTTTGACATCAATGACAATAACATTCCTCAAAATGTCCAATGTAATTTTGGTGAACCGAGGTACTTCCAGTAGGTAACTGGATTGCAACCCTCATAGTTCTTCCTCTGTAGGAGTCTGTTATTCTTCCTCCTCCATATGGTGGCCATAGCTTTCCCCAAGCTCTTAAAGTTCTCTCTGTATCGATCTTCTCCCAAGGTGGAGACTACTTTACAATTTGTCCTCCTCACTATCTTTAATATTTATAATATCCTCCTAAGATTGTTGCTTCTCAACTTGTTCTTGAGCCTTCTATGATTCATTCGAGCCCACCTGTTGCTCTTCAATATTCTCCTAGGCTACTTCTTGCTCAATTTTTCCCACTTGTTTTTCCTCTGTCACTTCTTCTTCTTGAACTTGCTGCGTGTTCATTGTTGTGACCTGTTCAACAACAAGTTCTTTATTCTGTGATGCCTCTGTATTCTCTGGTGCATCTTTATTACTTGAGATTCCTATTACAAAATGGTAGTGAGGCTTCTTCTTGGGATATTCCTCTATGGTATTTATTATTACTTCCACTTATTTATGGGTTGTGGCAATTCCATCTTGCCCTACCTCAATTCCCTTGAAAAATTCAAAAGCATTCATCTTCTCAAAATGTTAGAAGATTTGTAGAGATTGCACTATTCTCTTCGCCTCTGTCCAATACAACTCATCCAGTTACGTCTCTTATTAGTCTGAATGTTCTTTTTCCTATAGTTATGGAACTGGTTTTCTTATCATTATTTCCCACTGCCTTCTCATAATTATTTTTATGAGGCTTCCATGCCTCTTCTCCCTTTCTTGAATGGATGGCTTCTCTTGCTATCATTGCCTAGATGCTTGTTGTTCTAGCTCTGGTTCCAATCGTCTAGATATTTTTTTCCTATGGTGCACATCAACATCCTCTTTCGGAGTAGTATCTTCTTGAGCTTCACTAACATATCACTCACTCCTCGTTCGAGGTATCTTCGAGGTTACTTTTTGTATTGGCACTGACTTCACCCACCTCAATATCATCGACTATCCTGGCATGATTTATCAAGGTGGTGTCAATCCTGGAAATTGGATTCCTACTTCTATAACCGTATTTAATAACAATCCAATAGCATGGAAATTCATTCAAAAATTCTTTGGCCTTTTCATCAGTGCCTTGTGTATTCTTATTTCTAGAAAGCTACCCCAATGATATTGAATCCCCTTGGTAATACCTTCTACATATTGTGCCATACACATTGGCATTTTTATGTCCCTTATATCTCATGAAAATCGAGCCATAAATGTATTCATTACACATAGCCAATGTTCCCCTTTCAACTGGATTTGTTTGATGCCTTGTGTTCCTGCACTTGAGATCTTCGTCTTAGTTAGTGATTTGATAGTGGTAAGGGTAGTGATGAGGTGATATGCCTCTATTGGATATACCAATATTTTTACTACCTCCATGTCATATTTTGGTAAGCCAAATGTCTTTCAAAACATCTCTACCGAAATATACACCTTCACTGACCTCTTGCCCATATTGACATAGGAAGTTTGGGTCACAGGGTTATATGCCTAAACTATCTGCAATAGATAGTTATAGAAGAAGGTTTTATGGAATGGTGGAACTTGTGCAATTACTGCCATACCAGCATCCTTGAATGTCTTCCTCCAATGATGATTCCTATTCTTCTTGTTGTTCCACCACTTACTACATGCATTCGCTCCATGCTGTACAAATGCAATACTTGTGATTTC
Organism: Wollemia nobilis; assembly: GCA_028583015.1. NCBI lineage: Eukaryota > Viridiplantae > Streptophyta > Pinopsida > Araucariales > Araucariaceae > Wollemia > Wollemia nobilis. Next base: position 151,737 of record JAQPPZ010003187.1, on the reverse strand, counting down.
AATATGGCCTTATTTCCGTCCACTACTCAGATGCTCCTCATGATCTGGGAGGTGAATTTAAATTCTTAATTCCATTTGTGAGGTTCTTTCTTGTGCCATTCTCTCCTCTAAGTTTTTGAGTGGCATCCTTCTCAATTAGCTTGCCAATGTCTCAGTCCCCTCCACGACCTATATCCTCCTCTCCTCCAAGGATGATTACCATGCCAATCACAAGAATGATATTTTCACCCTTGGTGATGTTGTGGGTATACCTCTCTCTCATGAAGTGGACCTGGTGATCTCTCCACCCTATTGGTTGCAATCCACCTTAACTGATGTCCAAACTCTTTCGTTGAGATCATTCCTCTAACATCTCGTCGATTAAATTAACATCCACATCACCTATTTTTGCAATCAAAAGTGTACCAAAAATCATACGACTTACTATAAAATCATACAATGTATGGTTCTTTGTACCCTTGTATGGTTTTACCCTGAACAACCACTTTTGGATCATACACTCAAGGTTTTTTCTGCAATTTGATTTCCAGCTGTTAGTCTTCAAACCGTATTATCTTCACCAAATTGTACACGTGCAACCTAAAACCATACAATACGATAGTACTATGTATGATGTTGCTTTTTGACTACTTTCTCCTTTGGAATCCATACATTTCCGTATGATTTCATATGATTTGTTTAACACTACCTGAAATGGCCTAAAAATCACCCAAAATTGTGCTAATTTTCTTGGAAATCATACATGCTACCCCAAAAATCATACATCACAACTTATAAAATCCTAGGTTGTAAAAAATTCAAAATCATGACCTCTTTAATCGAATCTTTCACCAACCCATTTATCAAATTTCCTCGATATACCATTTTTGTGTTTTTAGGGAGTAATTTTCCACTTTTTTACCTCTGGCACTATTTATTTCAAACTAACAAATTTTTGGTGGTAGTTTTATGGTTGTACAAACTTCTCCTACCTCCTCACATGTTTCTTAGCTTGCTTTTTGCTAGATTTTACTGATTCTTAGGGTTTAAATCTTCAATAACTTACAATTTCCCCCATCCTTCTTCAATTTTCACTTTCTCAGACTCCCAAAAACAATTTATCACTTCTGCATCTATACTTAATGTATTCTACTGCACTTCAAATTTTGAACTTCCCATTTTGTGGAGTAAACCCTAGTTTTCTTCTTCCGATTTCTCTCTCGGGTTGAATCTTTGAAAATGAAAAGAACTCCCTGGTGCTAATTAAATATGGGTCCTTAAAAATTTAGAGTTTTAATGAAATTGGCTGTCCATATGGTCTTCTTCCTCCAATTGTATGCTTTCCACCTTCGTCCTCCTAAAAAATTCAAATTCTCACTTGTACGATTTGATAAAAATTGCAATTCTACCTTCCTATTTAAAGTACTTGGAAACCCTAACTAAACCCTAATTCGATCAACTTTAAATTGCACCACTTTGCACATTTTCCCTCCATCTTGTGCGGATGATTGACAACTCAGTAGGTTTTTTAAATTTCATCTTTTTCCCTCACTTTTTCCTACAACCATTGCTTTCTCCCATGCATGTCCAATTAAATGGGTAGTTGGAAATCATACACCATGCTTGAAATCATACAGTGTATGATCCAAATCATAAAACATGTCATTTTGTACGCTTTCCCATATATTTATGTCAATTTTACTTTGTACGGTACCCTAAATTATATGATCTCATCCTCAATTTTGCTTTGTACAATCTTTATACTTAGAGAATTTTTTCAATTTTCTCTTTCTGAAAAGGCCTTCATTTTCTATTTTCAACCACTTCCTTCTTAATTGCGTCCCAAGGGATTTTCAAAATTAAGGCACACACATTTTTTTTCAATTATATTTTTCTTTTGTTATTTTATTTTATTTTTCAATCCTAATCTATTTATACTTACCTTCTTGGCAATCATACAGTGACATTCACTTGTACGATCCCATCAAATTCTTCTCTTGGGGATTCAACTACAATGTTTGGAGTGGTTGTGTCACCTATCGATATTTGTTCCCTAGGCCGATTCCTCTCCACTTGTGATGTTACTGAATCCTTTGGCCTTCTTCTTCCATGTGTACAATTTGGAATTGTACAATTGCAAGGTGTATTATATTCACCTGGTGTCATTTACCCTTGCTGCATAGGTGATTGATCCCTTGGTAGCAGTGTCCTTACAACTCTACCATCATTTGTGTGAATTCTTCACCTATCTCCTTAGATCAGTTTCGGATGCAAACTTGGTTATCGGGTTCTTAGTTGTCCCTAGTGTCTTCCATCTACAAATTGTACTCTTCCCCTACCAGTAGGGTCTCTTGCACATGAGTGTCTCCCCTGTCCTATTCCTCTTGGTATTGGGTTTATCTGCATGAATGGTGATTCCTCCCTTCTCTAGAGTAATCCTCTACCACCCCTCCCTCATTGAGGTGGTTTTCCCCATGGATGTTGCCTTGTGGTATTTGGTGGGATTCCCCTCAATCCTGGTAATCCTCACAGATTCCTTATCCAGTTTAGACAAGCTAAGGGTGTATCTCCTGGCCATCTAGGAGTAGGGGATCAGAATCTTCCTTGCCCTCTTCCTCCTCTAATTGTAACATCACATCGTCTTTGTCCATTTTTTAGTTGAATACCTTACCCACTTCCTAGTTTAAGTATTAGGGGTCTTTCTCTATTTCTTCCTCCCATTTTTCGTGTATCAGGAGTTATCTCTACCAACTCAATTTTGGCTAGTAGACTTCTACTTCTTCTTGCACTTGGTGATAGTTGTCGTAGTGCTCTGATTCTTCTATCAACATGTACCAAGTGATGTCTCCATATTCTTTCCTCAAAGGATATCTAGGGGGATGAATATGCCAATACTTCTCTATATGCATCAGAGAAGTTTGTTTTAGAGCTAGAGTCATTATGACCCACTTCCTCTGTTCTACCCAATCATTTGGTAAATTCATCACTCTCTAGTCTTCATACTTCCCTTCATTGTCTTTTCAACTGTCGATAGGCTATTGTATAATATTGAGGTCCAAGGTTGGTTTGAAGGCCCTGTGTTCTCCCCACTTGTCAATGTGTCCTTATAACTGCTAGATAATCATGATTACCTTGAGGGTTTTGAGGGTTCTCTAGGCTAATATCTTCATCACTACTATTTTTTATGGGTCACTTTTGACATTCTTTGTGGAAAATTTTGGGAGTTTCCCTTAACTTTTCCATCGCCTATCATCCGCAGTCAAATGGGCAAACTGAAGTGGTAAACCGTACCCTTGTGCAAAGTTTACGAATCTATCATCACACTTCACCAGAAAAGTGGTACTTGAGTCTCACTCATATTGAACATGCCTACAATAGGGCCCTACATTCTTCTACAGGTCATTCACCCTTTGAGGTTTGTATGGGATTTCAGCCCTTGGCACCTTATGAGTTACCTTTGTCTTTGCCTTCTCCTGTCACTTCACATCTTCATAAGGAGCAAGACAAAGCACACTCATTTATTCAGCATTTGTACAATCTGCAATCAAAGGTGGTTGATATTTTACAAAAGACACAACGAAGTAGCAAAAAAAGGCCATGGATCGACATCGAATTCCTCATCCATTTCAGGTTGGTGAAAAAGTTTGGTTGCATCTTGACAAGCGATGTTTTTTTGATAAGACTCATAGTAAAATCAAACCGATTCGCTATGGGCCTTATACTATTCTTCAATAGGTGTCCGAGAATGCTTTCTGCATTGATATTCCTGCACACTTGGGAATTCATGATGTCGTCAATGTAGATCTTTTGAAGTTGTATTTTGACTCTACATTGGAGACAACACTAGCTATTAGTCATCCTATGGACGTGGTTCCTAATTCTCAGTTACCATTGGATTCTGATCAGATCTATGACACAAAGATTTGACAGACTCGCCAGGGGTATACCACCTCATATCTTGTGGCTCGATGAGGACAAATGCCACATCAGGCTCATTGGATTTCTTTTCATCAGATGTCTCGTGACTTTCCTACTCTTCTGAAAGCATTGGATCCAATGCTTCTATTGTGGGGAGGCATGATGAGGATTGATGTTTGATCACTCATATGACCCCTCTAGTAATTTCTAGTTAGTTTTGCATAGTTTATTTCTTGCAAATTAATATTGTAAGTGAGTCTCTTTCTCACATGCACTTGTGGGCACTAGTTATCTTCTAGTTGTCATTTAGGAGTGTTAGTTAGGAAGTGTGAACTCAAAGTAGGAAGTGTGTACTTCAAGATAGCTAAAAAGGATCTTATAGTTAGCATTATTCCTTTCTCCTAGCTTAGAAATTTACGTGCATTCTCCTTTACACTTTTGTAGCTTATGGTTAAGCATATTGGATCAAATACATGATTTGATGTGTTTGGTTATGTATTTTGGGCCATTATATCCTATAAATTGAATTGTAAATAATAGAAAACTTAGTTGGATTTTTAATCCTTTTCATTGGTATCAGAGCCTAGTTCATGTTTGCACTAGGGCTTGTGAGGTGATAGGATAGGAGATAATTTTTTTTATGAGAAATATTTTCTCATTGAGGACTTGGTTCAAGCTCAAGGGGAGCTTGAAAACCATATGCAGAAGGAAGTTCCTTAGGCGTCAAAATCCTTGTTCCAACTTTATCCGTATGCTCAAGGAGTATAGGATAAGTTTACCCATTTCCTTTCTTACAAAAATCCCTTGGCAGGTTTGGACTACTCCTACAAAGAGATGCGTATTAGGGAGCCATTTGTTCCTGCCATCGAGAAGTCTTGAAGCTGGAGGAGTTCTATACCAGGTCGTGTGTCGACTTGGGTCTGGTTGCCTTTCAAACGCTGGTCGTGTGTCGACCAGATCTTGAAAGGAGAGCTACTGAAGGAATCTAGTTGCTCATATTTTTAATAGTTTAAGTTTTCATTATTTTTAATAATTAGCCTCCCTGGTTAATTTTAAAAATTTCATTGTTTTAGAAAAACTTAAATTTTAAATTAATATATATTTTCTTAAATATATTAATTTAGATTTTTTTATTGTAAAAAAAAAAAAAGATTTTTTTTTTTAGAGCCTAAGGTTTCTTGGTCTTTTCATATACCGTGCCAGCACCAAGGGTGCATGGTCGGCAGCCGTGGCTAGTCAAAGTGCATCAGACAATCCTGACGCACCCGACCTCACTGCCCATGGCTTGACAGCCTGACAGTCTATCAGGCGTCAGTCCTACGACAAATGCTATCAGGCGACAGCAGCTGCAGCACAGGCCATGGCAACACCACCTAGTGTAGAGCCGACAATAGGCTCTACTACTTATCGGCCTGACATCCTGACGTCTTGTTAGGCGTCGACATTGGTGTGGTAGATCTGTCGCCATAGCGCCTGACAGGACTATTAGGTGACTACAGGGCTTGCTGCGTCGCAGAGCCACCATAGCAGTGCTTGATAATGCTGTCAGGAATCTGTAGGGCCTATAGCAGACTGTGCCAGGACCTGGGACAGACTGTGCCATGGGCATGGACATCCCGCCACCGCGACAACCCTGTATGGCTTGGAATCTGCCAGGCCAAGTCGACAGATGAAGTGGGCACAAAAACTTTTGCTTCACTGAAAATTATTATCCATCGTTGGTTCATTTGACATTTGCATCGGTAAGTGTGCAACAGAAGTTATGTGCACAAATTGAGCAATAAATCTACCTCGAGAAAAGTGCAACAGCAGTGACAGCCAGTGACTACAGTTAATAGGCATATTTTCTTCAGCCACAAGGGTAATTTATTGTAAAAAATTTTAAAGTTTTACTATTCTAAGGTTGCATGTAATTTTTATGTTTTTATTAATTTAATTTTTAATAACTTAATTAAATTAATTAATCTATGATTAATTAAAATTTAATTTTTAATTAAGTTATTTTTAAATTAATAAATTATAAATTGTAACCTTAGGTTAGTTAAAATTTTGCAAATTTGAGCCTTAGGGGTATTTTTCAAATTTAGGAGCACAATATTGTAACAAGGAAAATTTCAATTTTTACCTTGATTTAGTGCTTTCTCATTTTTTTACTTCTGGCTTATACTCGGTTGAACATGGCTTCTGACTTGGCTGCCCAAGTGGCAGAACTTGCCCATGTTGTAAATGCTTTAGCAGATAAGGCTAATGATACTACCATGGCAGAAGTTCTTGGTAACCTTGCAATGAAGGTAAATGACATTTTTGTACATAATGCTTCAACTTCTGCTCATGATTCTCGCCTGAGAGTTCGTTGTGAAGTTCCATTTTATGATGGATCCAAGAACCCTGATGTCTTGAATAGTTGGATTCTTGACATGAGTTCTTGGTTTTCTTACTCTCAGCTTTCAGATGAAGATGTGGTTCCTTATGCTAAGCTAAAACTTTCTGGTTTAGCTAAAGTCCTTGTAGAAAGAAAAAGAGGTCATGATGAACTCACTACTTGGGATGAACTTGTAGACTGTCTAAAAACCAATTTTTATCCTTCCAATTATTCTAAGGATTTGGTAATTAGGTGGTTTCGATTTAGGCAAGGAACTAATATGATTGTACAGGAATATATTTTTCAGTTCAACAGGTACATGATACTTGTGAATGTGGAGGATGATGTTCTAGCTTTGATTCTCAAATTTCAAAGTGGCTTGTTAGAGCACTTGTACAGAGAAATTATGTTTGTTTCTATGGAAACATTGGATTTAGTTTTCAACCAAGCACAACTTGCAGAAGACAAGTTTAAGGCGCATTCATAGGCATTCCGCGCACTTGTTACTCAAGTGGTTGCAAACTCATAAAAAGGGAATAATTCTTTCTCACAAAAGAAGAATGTTTCTTCTCCATCTCCTTCTTCTCCTCCCCCTTCCGCTTCTACTCCTTCTTCTTCTTCTTCTAAACCTTCTTCTTCTTCTTCTTCTAAAATTTTTTGTAACTATTGTAATAAGAAAGGTCATGAAAAACCTGATTGTTTTAAGCTTAAAAAGAAGATTTTAGTCATTACTACTCAAGAGGAGGATGCTCCCAAAGGTCCCCTTGAGTCAGTAGGAGAGAGTAGAGTATACATGAAATTACAAGGTAAGCTCAATGAAGTTACCTTGGTAAATGTAAGTTCATCAGAGGGCACTCATGATGCTTTATTCATCACTCGAGCTCATTTGCTCCATAATTTTGCAACAGATTGTATAGTGGATAATGGCTCGCAAAAAAATCTAATTGCGATGTCCATTGTCGAGCATTTGAAGTTACCTATGGAGCCTCATACTCAACCTTATTATTTGGGTTGGAAGGATAGTGGAAGAGGCTCATAAATCACTCACACTTGCATGTTATAATTTGCACTTGGCCCACATTTCATAGATCAAGTCACTTGTGATGTGACTCCTATAGATTGTTGTGGGATTTTTATTGGACAACCTTTTCAGTATGATAGGAGAGTTGTTTACGATGCTTTCAAAAGAACCCACACACTTCAAAAATATGGTAAGGTATTTCTCATTAAAAGCACCAACACTCCTAACATCATTCTAAGTTCCAAGAAAATAAAAAGAGTAATTAAAAAAGGTGGTGATGTTGCTCTAATTTTCATTCACTCTCAAAACACTTCTACATCCACATCCATTCCAAAGCAACACTCTTCAATGGATAAAATATTGCAAATTTATTCACACATATTTCAGGAGCCAAAGTCTCTTCCTCCAATTCACACAATTAATCACAACATTGAAATCATTCCTGGTTCCTCACTACCTAATGCACCCATGTATAGACAATCTATTTTGCAAAATGAAGAAATAAAAAGGCAAATAGGAGATTTGTTGTCTAAAGGTTTCATTAAGGAAATTTCTTATGCTTGTGCCTCACCTATTTTGTTAGTTCTTAAAAAATATGGCACTTGGAGATTGTGCATTGATTTTCGTGCTTTGAACAGAATTTCTGTAAAGAATAGATATCCATTACCACGCATTGATGATTTATTAGATCAACTTCAAGGAGCTAAGTTATTTTCAAAAATAGATCTCAAAAGTGGATATCATCAAGTGCGTATCCAAGCTGAGGATACATGGAAGACAACTTTTAATATGAAGATGGGCCTCTTTGAATGGTTGGTCATACCTTTTGGTCTTACTAATGCTCCTGCAACCTTCCTGAGGTTGATGAATGATGTATTTCGTGATGTACTTGACAAATTTGTAATAATATATCTTGATGATATATTTATTTTCTCAAAAACTTGGGAGGAACACCTTAGGCATATCTAGCAAACACTTGATCTTCTTGCGAAGAATCAATTATATGCCAATTCTTCCAAGTGTTCTTTTGGCAATACTTCAGTTTCTTACCTTGGCTATGTGATTAGTGAAAGTGGAATTTAGGTAGATCCCATAAAAGTTGATATTTTACTTAAGTGGTCCCCTCCTACAACTCTCACTAAGTTAAGGAGTTTCCTAGGACTTGCGAATTTTTATCGCAAGTTCATTCCTCAATATTCCACCCTTGCAGCTCCATTGCATTATCTCACTAAGTCTAAAATTCCATTTCATTGGGAGAAAATCCAAGAAGTTGCCTTTGAGAAACTCAAAAAGAAACTTTGTACAGCACCTGTGTTAACTTTACCTAACCTCTCTCAACCTTTTGAGATTGAAATGGATGCCTCTAAAGTTGCCTTAGGAGTTGTGCTAAAACATAATGGTCATCTAGTTGCTTATCATTCAAAAACTTTTTCTGCTACTAAGTTGAACTATTCTACATTTGACAAGGAGTTGTATGCATTATTTCAAGATATCAAGTATAGGAGACATTATCTTTTGGGAAAAGATATAGTAGTACACACTAATCATATGCCTCTCAAGTTTTTACAATATCAAAGTAAAATTGAAGAATCAAGACATATGAAGTGGGCCTCTTACCTCCAACAATTTCACTTGGTGATCAAGTACAAAAAGGGGAAGAGTAATACTATTGCTGATTGTTTGAGTAGGCCTCCTGTCGCTCTTGCCTTAATAGTTATGTCCACTTCATACTTGGGATTTCAGACTTGGCCTAATCAGTATTCACCGGATCCTAATTTTGGGAAAATATTTGAGCAAGTGAGTAAGCCTTCTTCTTCCAATTTGCGTCCTTTCCAATATTTCTACATCAAAGGACTTCTTTACAAATTGTACAAGGTTTGTGTTCCTTGTGAGCCTAGAGTGTCACTTCTTAAGGAAGCTCATTCTACACTTTATGGTGGTCACTTTGGGAAGCACAAAACACTTCATCACTTGCAAAGATTTTTCTATTGGCCTAAAATGCCGAGGGATGTGTTGAGATTTCTCAAACAGTGTGCGTTTGTTGTCGCTCAAAACTAGCTAACAGGAAGTTTGGCTTAGGCATGCCTTTGCCCATTCCTTCCCATCCTTGGGAAAGCATTTCCATGGATTTGGTTAGTGGTTTTCCTATGACAGTGCGACAACATGATTGTGTGTTTGTGGTGGTTGACAGATTCAGTAAAATGGCTAAGTTTATTCCATACCGCAAGACAAGTTTTGCAGCAGACTTAGCCCAATTTTTCTTTGACATCATTTGGCGTTCCTTTGGTCTACCTACCAAAATTATATCTGATTGTGATTCACGCTTTATGGGTCACTTTTGGCATTCTTTGTGGAAAATTTTGGGAGTTTCCCTTAACTTTTCCATCGCCTATCATCCGCAGTCAAATGGGCAAACTGAAGTGGTAAACCGTACCCTTGTGCAAAGTTTACGAATCTATCATCACACTTCACCAGAAAAGTGGTACTTGAGTCTCACTCATATTGAACATGCCTACAATAGGGCCCTACATTCTTCTACAGGTCATTCACCCTTTGAGGTTTGTATGGGATTTCAGCCCTTGGCACCTTATGAGTTACCTTTGTCTTTGCCTTCTCCTGTCACTTCACATCTTCAGAAGGAGCAAGACAAAGCACACTCATTTATTCAGCATTTGTACAATCTGCAATCAAAGGTGGTTGATATTTTACAAAAGACACAGCAGTAGCAAAAAAAGGCCATGGATCGACATCGAATTCCTCATCCATTTCAGGTTGGTGACAAAGTTTGGTTGCATCTTGACAAGCGATGTTTTTTTGATAAGACTCATAGTAAAATCAAACCGATTCGCTATGGGCCTTATACTATTCTTCAATAGGTGTCCGAGAATGCTTTCCGCCTTGATATTCCCGCACACTTGGGAATTCATGATGTCATCAATGTAGATCTTTTGAAGTTGTATTTTGACTCTACATTGGAGACAACACTAGCTATTAGTCATCCTATGGACGTGGTTCCTAATTCTCAGTTACCATTGGATTCTGATCAGATCTATGACACAAAGATTTGACAGACTCGCCAGGGGTCTACCACCTCATATCTTGTGGCTCGATGAGGACAAATGCCACATCAGGCTCATTGGATTTCTTTTCATCAGATGTCTCGTGACTTTCCTACTCTTCTGAAAGCATTGGATCCAATGCTTCTATTGTGGGGAGGCATGATGAGGATTGATGTTTGATCACTCATATGACCCCTCTAGTAATTTCTAGTTAGTTTTGCATAGTTTATTTCTTGAAAATTAATATTTTAAGTGAGTCTCTTTCTCACATGCACTTGTGGGCACTAGTTATCTTCTAGTTGTCATTTAGGAGTGTTAGTTAGGAAGTGTGAACTCAAATTAGGAAGTGTGTACTTCAAGATAGCTAAAAAGAATCTTATAGTTAGCATTATTCATTTCTCCTAGCTTAGAAAGTTATGTGCATTCTCCTTTGCACTTTTGTAGCTTATGGTTAAGCATATTGGATCAAATCCATGATTTGATGGGTTTGGTTATGTATTTTGGGCCATTAGATCCTATAAATTGAATTGTAAATAATAGAACACTTAGTTGGATTTTCAATCCTTTTCATCATAGGTGGATCACTTGGTGGTACTTGTTAGCTTGTGCTAGCACCCTCATTTCCTCCACCACTTCTCAAAGTTAATCTATCCACCTCTTGTAGTTCCCTTCCATCATCTTGTAGCATAGATATCCTTTGTTCTTCCAACCTTCACATCGTGCCATCCAACTCCTGGATGATTTTCTCTCTCAACATTGCATTATGACCTCTCAACATTTGATATTATTATTGCAATTTTTGAGTTTGGACCCACATTATTTGTTGTAACAACCCTATCTGAGCCAATGGAGTAAGTCCTACAAATTCCTGATCAATAGTCTCATTCTCTTCCTATTTTGGAACTTCCATTTCAAATGTGTCCACTCCATATTCATATTGTACTGTCAGTCATATCCTTCTCTAACCGTCCATTTGTTGTGGTAGTTCTCTCCATTCTACTTGAGAATACATTCTATTTCTATTTATTGGGATTTCTTCGTTTAGCCTTCCCCTATTTCTAGGTAACAATACTATCTCTTGATGTTCTCTTTAATTTGGAGGAATTTGTTCCTATTCAAATCTTTCAGTTCCATTAGCAAATTTGACATGTACTCATACTCTTCTTCTTTCTCCAGGTTTGGGTACTAAAACTTTTTGTTCTATGGTTGTTCATGGTTCCTCCCCTTCTACAAATAAGTGTGTGATACCTATACCAGGCTCTTCCTATGATGTACCTAGATTACTGTGAGTGTTGTCTTGATATTCCACTCATCTTCATCATTCATCCTTCTGAAGCAATGAATAAGCACTGTACCTTATAAGTCTTCAACTTCAAGACATTTATAGTATTGGGTATCTCTATCCCATTCAAGTTCTACAACTTGATTTCTCCATTATCCATTACTTCCACTACTTTATAAGGATCAAGCCATAAAATCTTCAGCTTACCTAGCTTGATTTCCCTCTTTCCATTAAAATTTAGAAGTAAGTCACCTAGAATAAGTTCCAACTTCCTCAAATGCTTGTCATGCCATTCTTTTCATCTTTTCTGAGCTATCTCAATCACCCATTGTGCCATGACTCTTTATTCATCTAACTTAATCAGTCTTGTTAGTCGTTCTTCCAAACTCTCTTGATCCCCCAAGTGATGCTCTACTACAACTCTCAAACTTGGTATCAATAATTTGACTGGAACCACTGCTTCATGTCCATACATTAGTTGGAAAGGTGTATGTTCTATTGTAGGTTTAAAAGTTGTTTTGTATACCCACAAAATGAATGGTATCCTTTCCTCCTAGTCTACTCCCTCGATTCCACAGGTTTTATATAGAGTAGATAATAAGACTTTATTTGTTGCTTCTGCCTGCCCATTCACTATGGGGTAATACAGACTAGACAATGAGGGTAAAATATTGAACCCTGTTGTTAGTGTGTTGATAATATCATTAACAAATTGTCCCCCTTGATCATTTGTTAGTTGTAGTGGAATACCAAACCTTGTGATTATCTATTCGTACAAAAATATTACTATACTTTTAGTCGAATTATTAGGTAATTCTCTTGCTTCCACCCATTTCATTAGGTATTTCATTGCTACTATAATATATACACTTTTGTCTCCGAGATGTCTTCAATGGTCCTACAAAGTCTAATCCCCACCGTTCAAACAACTCTTGTGGTTGTTATGGGTGTAAGGGCATAAAGTACCTCTTGATTGGCTTTCCCACTCTTTGGTAAGTGTCGCATGCTTTCATATGCTCCTTTGCATCATTATATAGTGTGGGCCACCATAGCCCAGCTAGCAATACTTTTATAGTAATTGCATCTGGTCCTATATGTCCTCTTTCTAAGCCTGTGTGGGATTCTTTCAATGCCACCTTGACTTCTTCATCCATTACACATCTCCATAAGATACCATCACTTCCTATTTTATATAGTAATCCTGCTATTATCTAGAAAGTTGCTGACTTTATTATTACTTTATTATTTTTGGTTGCCATAATCTCTTGTGGTAACTCACCTATGGATAGATATTGGTCAACTAACTCGTACCATAACAGAACAACATTGATGGTGAATAATTGTGCATCTATAAATTCATCAAGAACCCCTATTCCTAAAGGCTTCCCTAATCATATCCCATACAATTGGTCTGTAATCACATTCTTCTTACCAGGTCTCACTACTACTCAGAATATGAACTCCTAGAGGGTGATGAGCCACTTGCTGACTCGTCCTTGAATCATAGGTTTTTTTATCAAGTACAATAGGGCTTGGTGATGAACATAGAAAGCAAAGGGATTCACCAATAGGTAATACCTAAACTTTTGAACTGCATATACTATTCCAAAAGCTTCCCTTTTTATTGTGCTATAGTTTCTCTCTGGTCTTGAAAAAAGTTGACTAGTAAAGAAAATATACTGATCTTAGCCTAAACTGTCCTTCTTGTGCTAAAGCACAACCAATTGCAAAATTCGAAGCATCAACATAGACATGGAATTTCTTCTCCCAATTAGGGAACACCAAAATTGAACTACTCACCAGCTTAGCATTTAGCTCCTCGAAGGCTCCTTGGTGCTCCTATGTCCATCTAAAAGGAATATTCTTTATTGTTAAAGAATCTAATGGGTAGGATACATGTGCATAATTCCTGATAAATCTTCGGTAGTATCCTATCGAACCAAGGAAGGTTTTGAGTGAACTCACATCAAATGGTTCTTCCATGTGTAATATCACATAGATATTATCAGGGTTTGTCTTCAATCCTTTGCTACACATAATGTGTCCTAACAATTTTCCATATGGCACCATCAAAAAAAATTTCCCTAGATTTAATGATATTTATGCATTTCTAAACCTCCTCATACATTCACTGAGGGTAGGAAGATGCTCCTTGATCTTCCCATAGATGGACCAATCATATAAAAATGCTTTAAAGTTACTCGTTGCTAGCTGATCAAATATAGACAGTATGATGCACTAAAATGTATTTGGGGCATTATAGAGTTCGAATGACATTTGGTTGTATGCATAGATGCTATTATCCACAATAAATGTGGTCTCCAGCTTATCCTCCTAGGATATATTTATTTGATTATAACCTGAGAACCCATCCAAAAATGAATAGATCTCATGTCCTATGACTTCTTCCAAGATAGAATTTGTGAAGAGAATGGGGAAGGGATCCTTAATAGTTACAGGATTTAGACTCCTAAAGTCTATGCATATTCTGATCTTTTCCACTTCCTTCTTCAAGGTGATCACTATAGGTGAAACCCATTCACTATTTGTCACCCTAAAGATGATTCCTACTTCTAGCATATTTTCTATCTCTGCATTCACTAACGTAGCATACTTTTGATTTATTTTATATGGTCTCCTCCTTATTAGTTGAGCACTAGGTATTAGTGTAATCTTATGTACACATAGTTCTGGCGAGACTCCTTTTAGGTCCTTATATTTCCATGTGAAGACATCCTTATATTCCAAGAATATCTTAAAAGTTGTCACCTTTAATATATGATTCCAATCATCGTCATAGTGAATCAAAATTGGTTATTCTTCTATTCCTAGATTGATGTCCACTATATGAGGTCCTTAATATTTGATATTTTATGGTTCACTCGTAGCTTTCTCTACATTCTCAAGGTGTTCTGGCCTTGTATCAATCTTTGCATCTCCTACTATATAATATGCAAATCTTTTCAAAAATTTCCATTTCTCTTTTACTTTAGGTTACTGGCTAACCTTTGATTTGTCTTGTTTTTCCTTGATCTCCTCTAACTAAATATAGAGGTAGTTGGGCTGAAACATTTTGTACTCATCCATTTGCCAATGGAGGAGTCCACTATTAGATCTAGCTTCATCTTCGCTACATTCATCTATGTACAACATTCCTTCTCCATCAGGTTCATGCCCTTCATATCTTGATGAATATTTTGATTCATATGTTATAGCTACATCCTCGTTAACTCTTTGATTATCTAGATTAATCATATATTTATGTTGTTACTTCTTAAAAGTGATCTGGTTATTTCCCCAATTGTGATTGACTTTAGCTACTCGTAGCCAGCCTCTCCCCAAGAGAGCATCATATACAGGTTTCTACATTGTAATCACAATGAAATCCAAGACAAATTATTGTTAAACTATCATTACTTGTTGTGTCGTTAAGACTCCCTTTATCTCGATGCCATTCTAGTCAACACCATATAATCGAAAGCTCGGTGCCCATAGATGTGGATCACCTAGTTCTATCCAATTTCTTTTGGGTAGCACATTGACGTTGGATCCTCCATCCATGATAACTTGTGTCAATTTGTGCCCTAATATCTCCATATGAACTAATGCAGGTTTCTTTTCCATATCAATCATTAATATGGTTGGATCCATAAATTGATATTTTTGCTCCTCCTCTTGAATTGGTTGGCTCTGCACTTCCATAACATTTTGTGGTTGTATTTATTCCACCATTACCTTCTGTAATGATGGTATAGCTTCCAAAAAGTTTGATACTTTAACTTCTACTATGGTATCCAAAGATTGTGCTACCATATTTTGCATAACTATCTCTTGGTCTGATGGTTTTCTAAGTTCCTTATCAGCTATTGACTCTTATTGTTTAGTCTTCTCAACTTCCTCTTGCAATATTTTCTTTGTTGCTTGCTAGCATTGCTTTTCCTTTGTTGGCTCTGGATACTTATCCTTATTATCCTAATTCCTCATCATGGCTAAAACTTCTTTGGTTGCCTCCATAACTTGAGGAACCTCTATTTCCAAATAACTAACATATTTTGGGTTACTCTAACTCGCCTAATTTGGATAATTCTCTTCTTTGTGATTCCATGGACTACACCATATACACATGTGTAGTGCTTATTTGTGGTGTTTATTGCCTCTGAGGTGCAGGATATTTTTTTGCAAAATGCCCCCATTCCTGGTAATTGTGACATTGTATTATCGGTCTTCCTTCCGAGTCATACTGCAAATGGATTTGTCCTCCTTGCTTATTACCTTGATGTGGACTTCCATCTTCTCTACTATTTCTATAACCGCCACTCATTGCTTGTTGCATGCTTCCTTGGGTCTTTGGTTTCTCTTCCTACTCTTGGATTGATAATACTTGTGGTCGTACTCTTGCATTATACAAATATAGAATTACCTCATGCCCCATCACATTATAAATGTGGTAATAGTTGTTCCTCGGATACTTCATATTTGTATGTCCTCCATTTTGAATTTTGTGCACCATATGTTATTTCTATCCAGTTTGATTTTTTTCTCTTTTATCAACTTATCAAAATCCTTGCAAAATGATGCTACTATCCTCTGTATAGTATCATATTCTTCACTATCTAAATCCTTCAACTTGGATTGAAATAAATCTTGTATATGTTTGTTTTGATTCACTCTTAAAATTATTTGCATGCTTTAGTTCTTCTTCGTATGTTTCTGATGGTACTACATTCATCTTTTTCTTATACTTTAGGAGTAATCCATCTACAAACCATCGCTTTACTAGAACATTTGCCAACAACATTTTCATATTATCAACTAATTGCTTTAGTATACGATTGTAGATTTCACATCCTCATCATATTTTTGCTTTGTCACGTAAATTTCTGTAACAATATCTCTATCATCCTTTAAAGGTCAAAATTATTCAATGAACTTCTCCTTTATCTGATTCCAAGTCTAAAAATCTATGGTAGTTTCTCTCTTAAAATACCAATCAATTGCCAATCCTATCAAAGTAGCAAGAAATATAATTACCCAATCCTCGGGTCTATCTACACCATTTTCTCTCCAAATGGTTATGCAAGTCCCTATATTCCATGTGGGTTATTCTTTACCCTCACCTAAAAATGGTGGACATCTCTGTTTGGCTGCCCTATTAGCCATCTTAGGAGAGTCGTCACTCTCACTTGAGGTATCTTGTGGAATATCTGATTGATTCCTACTTGGGGGTGTCTTACTCTCGTTGTCATCAAAAGTTTCAATTTGAGGTATCTTATTCTATCTTGCCACTCGATGACCAAAATATCGTGCATATTCACTTGGCGATATCCTTCACTGATGTGAGGGAGATGGTCTTGGTATTTCCTCCTGAGACCTCGCATCCTGTTGCTCTGGTTCCTGACTCCCATCATCTGCACTCCCTTGCAACCCTTCTAGCACTTTCTCAGGTGTCATCATCAAATATCTATCATCTTGTACTTTTATTGTGTCAACCCTTGCCTCTACGCTTGGTGGTTCTACTTCCTCATCTTCTGTCTCTATCAACGCCTCAAAGTCTCCTTCTTCAGATGTCCAAACTTATTTTTTTTTGTTCATGAGTACTCTGGTCTGAGTTACTTGTATTTTCTCTTTGAGAAATCCTTGTGCTCCTTCTTACTATAATATTCTCGCGTACTTCACATCTCCTACAGTTTCATGCACCGATGTCCATCATTCACCTCTAGTCTTAGTATTCAACTTCATCAATTTTGACCCATTTTAACAAAAATGCCAAATTCACTAAGGCAACGATGCCAAATGTAGCATAGGGATGGAGTATTCATAGTGGGGAGATATATTACAAGGCTAATAATTATCAATATGATAATCCCAACTCAATTACCAAATCCTATAGTCTTAAGACATTTCAAACTACCCTTGTACGAACCATGGTCACCTTGTACAAACATCAAATGCCTACACTGTATGATCTCAAATCGTATAGTGTCATAGATGGTACAATTTTATACTAAAAAAAACTAACAGATCTAGTTTTGGAGGCTTTTGTACACAATTTTGTAATCACTCAAGTCGATTCCCCAAAACTGCCAAATTGGGTAAGTTTCTCTCAATCGCATGTTTTACCAAATCGAGTAAAAGCACTTTGTACAATTTGTACAGATGACGATGTGTTGTGGCTGCTCCACAACGTACCCCAAGATTGGGGACCCACCTTTTTTGCATGTTTTCCAAGAAGACCGAAGTGGCCCATATGCTAAAGATCAAAGAAAAAGCAAAACACCACAAGGAGAAAAAGTGTCGCGATATCGCGACATGTTGCAGTTTCACGGCCAAAAGAGAAAAAGTGTCACGATATCGCGACATGTTGCAGTTTCATGGCCAAAGGAGAAAAAGTGTCGCGATATCGCGACATGTTGCAGCTTCGCGGCCAAAGGAGAAAAAGTGTCGCGATATCGCGACATGTTGCACGATCGCGGCCAAAAGAGAAAAAGTGTCGCGATATCGCGACATGTTGCATGGTCGCGGCCAAAAGAGAAAAAGTGTCACGATATCGCGACATGTTGCATTGTCGCGGCCAAAAGAGAAAAAGTGTCACGATATCGCGACATGTTGCATCGTCGCGGCCAAAAGGAGAAAAAGTGTCGCGATATCGCGACATGTTGCACCGTCGCGGCCAAAAGAGAAAAAGTGTCACGATATCGCGACATGTTGCACCATCGCGACCAAAAGAGAAAAAGTGTCGCGATATCGCGACATGTTGCATTGTCACGGCCAAAAGAGAAAAAGTGTCGCGATATCGCGACATGTTGCATTGTCACGGCCAAAAGAGAAAAAGTGTCGCGATATCGCGACATGTTGCACTTTCGCGGCCAAAGGAGAAAAAGTGTCGCGATATCGCGACATGTTGCATGTCGCGGCCAAAGAGAGAAAAAGTGTCGCGATATCACGACATGTTGCATTTTCGCGACCAAAAGAGAAAAAGTGTCGCGATATCGCGACATGTTGCATTGTCGCGGCCAAAAGAGAAAAAGTGTCGCGATATCGCGACATGTTGCATTTTCACGGCCAAAAGAGAGAAAAGGTGTCGCGATATCGCGACATGTTGCATTTGCGGCCAAAAGAGAAAAAGTGTCGCGATATCGCGACATGTTGCATTTTGCGGCCAAACGAGAAAAAGTGTCGCGATATCGCGACATGTTGCATTTTCGTAGCCAAAAGAGAAAAGGTGTCGCGATATCGCGACATGTTGCATTTTCGCGACCAAAAAAGAAAAAGTGTCACGATATCGCGACATGTTGCATGGTCGCGGTCAAAAGAGAAAAAGTGTCGCGATATCGCGACATGTTGCATGGTTGCGGCCAAACAAGAAAAAGTGTCGCGATATCGCGACATGTTGCATTTTCGCGATTCAAAGCAAAGAGAGAGAAAAGAAAGAAAAGTGTCGCGATATCGCGACATGTTACATTTTCGCGATGAAGGGCCATAAAATGGAAACCAAAGCACATGCATGCACAAGGGAAGGTGAAACGAACAGTCAGGGAAGGTGAAACGAACAACCATTGGAAAATGAAACGAACCGTCATGGAAGGAGAAACAATTTTTTCAGAAGTTTAAATACGCCATTCAAAGAGGCCAGAAGGGGTTGGAAACTGCCACGAGCAGAGTTACAGATTTGAAGGCAAGAGGGCCATTCTGGACCTGTTCGAGTTGTTTTCTTCCATTGACTGGTTTGGGAAAACCAGAAACTTCTGTTATTGTAAAATGACAAATTTTTAATACAAAAATTTTTAGAAAGTTGCATCTTATGGACAAGAAAGAAGGAGTCATTTTCTGCATGCAAGATTAAATGTCTATTTTTCCCCTTTTCAGATTTTAGGCTTGTAAATGGAGTTTATGCAAGTTTTCTTGGTTGCTTCATGCGAATGTCTAAATCTGAAAACCTCATTTAAAACCCTAGGAGCCAACACTTAGCTTATCCGGATTGTGCTTGTTTTGCAGGTCCAATAGGTTAGGTTGCATGCATGAAAACCTCATATCTTCGGTTTTGTCGAAATAGGATAGCATCAAACTGAATGTTCTTGTGTTCCATTTTTTCTTGCTTTCATTTTTTTTCTGCATTTTATTTTCCAGAAATTTTAACTTTATTTTAATTTTTAGGCATTAAAATAAACATTTAAAAAACTTCAAAATCCAAAAATAATTTAACCATTGCGTAGGTTATACTTCATACTTCTAATACGCAATTTGAAATTTCATTTTCGGAGTTGTTTAATATTTTTAAAAAATTCATCGAAGTTGCTGTTTTACTGCAGATTTTAAAAAAATCCGAAAAATGAAAATTTCCATTTTAAGGTCAAATTTCATTTTTTCAGTTTTGTTTTGCACTCATGAGCCTATGATGACATTCCCTTCATGAAAATTCCAATTTCATTGAAGGAGTTATGTTTTATGGCATTTTCACAAATTTCCATTTCTTGAGCACTACATCGTGGTCATATGAGGACCAACTCACATTTGCTCTATTTTGGTTCAATGAACAATCACTAAAGTTTCATGGTAAAATAAACCAACATTGCCCCTTGTTTACGGTTACTTGCAATCACTAAGGTGTTCCAAGCATTTAAATTGAATATCTTTATTTGAGATTACTAATACACATATGCAAATGCTAATATAGCGGAGACCTTGGAGAAGTTGTTTGTTTAACTTCTTTGCAAGAGGGGATTTGGAACCCAAATCCTAAAGGAGAGTGTACTTTCACAACTGTGTGAAAATACCACTCAACATTTTGGCGCTAGAAGGAGGGCCTGAATTGGTTTATTTCAGTGTGATTTAAATGCTATAGGGATTTAAATTTTGAATATTTCATGCCCTATTGATTATTATCTTTAGCCCTCTTTTAACAATACAACCTTGTAGTGTTAAAAGGAGGACATGAATTGCTATGCATTGTTCTAACGCTTTTGATTGTTCATACAGGAATAATGTGTTTTGATTTGATTTTGAAAAATTTTGGTCTTGACTAACGAGGTTGTCTCCATGCAATTACTTTCATTTGATTTTAATGGATACATTTCTTGGTTGATGCTAACATGATTATTCATACGTTACATGTTTGATATTTGCTAGTCATTTCATGCTTATTTGTAAGGAATTACTTTGTCTAAAAATGTATTTGTTGTCGGTATTATGCTCTTCACTTGCGTGTAATGCGATCTTGTGAATCAGAAAGCCTACAACACTAGGAGTATGCTCTTCACTTGCGCATATGTGATCTGGTGAATCAGAAACTAATTTACATTTTTAGAATATTGCTTTGTCATGGTTCCTTCTTTTATTCATGACTAACAAATTGGTTTTGAAGTTATTCTTTGAGTTTCATTAATGGCTACAATTATAGGAACGTGGTATGGGATACATGTTAGTCCTTTGAACATTAGTGGAGATTCTCATGATTTACCCAAGAACGTAGAAAAACGTTTGCCCAAATTTAAGCACAATGGTCCAACATCAGCCGAGGAACATATTCAAGCCTATGTGGATATCCTAGTTAGATGGAATGTCGAACATGAGGATGTGGCATGTAGAATGTTTCCTGGAACCCTAGATGAGGTGGCATATGATTGGTACATCAATTTACCCGCTGGTTCTATTACATCTTGGACGCAATTGAAAGATGAGTTTATCAATCAATTTAGGTTGTTCATTGATCCTCTCATGATATATCAACAATTTGTTTCTTGCAAAAGAGAACCTAATGAGCCAGTGAGAAATTTCAACTTGAGGTTTCGAAAGCTTTATGCGAGATTAATTTCTCCCTATACTATTGAGGAAAGTGGTGCTCTTCAAATATACTTTCGAGCATTGGATCCATTATTTGCCATATTTGTTAGGATGAATCCCTTGGTTATTGATCTTGCATCGGCCTACACAGAAGCTATGATTGTAGATCAACAATTGAGGCCACAAGGTTATGGAATGGAGCAATCAACTATGGTAGGACAACTAGGGGCTTGCAATCAAACCTCGATGGTAAATCAAGCGTGGGCACAACAAAATTTGATATTAAATATTTTTCCCTACAATCAACTTTATCCTACCATACCAACTTATGCTCCCACTTGTGCTTATACAAGTACTTCCATCCATCCAACTATGCCTCAATTAGAGAATCATGTGGTCACTCATGGAACCATCGCAACAAATGTTCAAGCTCAGTCCGTGGATATCAATCCAACTAATCCTACTACTTCTACCACTCAACCCAAAGAGTTCGTATCGAAAGTAAAAGAGCAAAAGAAAGTGGTTAAGAAGGTATGTAGGCATGTTCCACCACAAAAACGAGCACATCAATGTATGCATCCAAATCATCCTAGGAAGAAAATTCATAATGCCGATCTTAATGGTGTTTCATGTTATGCTTCTTCGAGCGTTACAAGAGATTTTGAGGTGACTCATGTTGAAGTAAATACCTATTCGAAAAGTCTTGAAGAGCATGAAGATTTTGGAGAAGAAATTCTATGGATGGGTAACAAGAAGTTGGAATCAAATGATCACCATCTTGTTTTGGAAAAGAAATATCCAGAATCATTACCCAAAAAGGATGATTTGGATGAACAAACTTATGTGGACATGATTTGGTCAGATGTACTTACAAAGGATTGGAGCAACTATATGACACGGAATTCAAAAATTGATCCCATTATAGAAGCTCCTAAGCCATCACAAGTGGTTGAAAATGAATTGGAAGGAAAATCAACAAATGAAGTTGAAGACATAATCGAATTTCACCACTTGTTCTCGAACGACACTTTGGATGATGTTCTCGAAAGTGATGACCAAGAGGATCCACACCTTCCAAATTGTGATAAAATTGAATCATGGGTTACAAATTTGGATTATGATAGCTTTACCAATTTGAATTCAAGAGATAACCCACTTTTGGAAATAATTGAACCATCTAAGGAAGGTGAAGATGAATGGGAGGAGACGCAAGTGATTGATCATGAAGATGAGTTACTTGACATACACTTTGACCAAAAATATTTGAGGGTTGAAAAGGATGGACGTGTGTTCAATTGGGTACCTAAGTTTGGTGCCTTTGATAAACGAATCATGGAGAAAGAACAAGTGCTATATGATGAAATGCCATTGAAGGTGAATGAAGAACAAGGATTAATTTCTAACCACACCTTTGATAACATTACTTTAATGAATGAAAAGGAAGTTGATGCATTTAAATTGCTAAATCAAATTCATCAACAATTAATTCTTGAACCTAGGATAAAAACTCCTAATGATCCCAATTTAGTAAATATCCTAGAGGCTTGCAAATTGTTGCACAATTTTAATTGGCCTAAGAACATGGAAAATGAATTAGCTTTGAAATTTTTAGAAATAGGCTCTTGCTTACAAAATTTCATTTTGAATAAAGAAAGCCTAGTTCTAAATCATGAATGGAATTATGAAATTTACACCTTAAAGAATAGACGAGATGAAATTGAAGATCAATCATTGTCTAATCAATTTGATGATTTGAATCTCACCTATGTGATTACTAATGACACTAAATCAAATTGGTGGGGTGAGCGAGGCAAGTTGAATTTTTTTGCATTGCTTGGTTTGATCTTATTGTTGTTGGATTCCTACAACATTTGGCATACCTATTGTGTCATATGTCTTTTGAAATGTTCTAATCATGTTTGGGATCCGGGAAAGTGATAGTCCAAGCTTTGCATCATCTTGTACCATATTGTACATTTGTATATATATTTTTTGGTTTGTGATGTTGGGTTTGCATTTCAGTTTTGGTTTTAAGTTTTGTGTGTTGGTCCTTTGGACATTTTTGGTTTGTTTTGAAAAAAAAAAAAAAAGAGATGTCAACTTATGTCCTTATGAATGTTGACTAAGACTAGGAGAATATGAAACATCGGAATTGTATTGCAGAAAGCTCCACGAGTATCGCAAACACATTAAAGAATATCGTTTGGAACTTGTGATGCATGAAGTTGTCAGTTTTACAAATTATGGCAAAGTAGGTGATATACTCCATCCACATTTCAAAAAAGAGCAATGCATTCATCCATATCTCATGTTACATTCCACATTGCATATACATTTCATCTCAGTTGCATCTACATTTCAAATACAATCATTGAAAAGGTGTCGAATCCTCTTAGGGTTATTATATAACATATATTAAAAGGATCCTAAGGTTGGGAAATGATGCCCGAACTATCTTGAACCAAGCACGTTCTACACATATTAAAGAGAATCTTGAGTAAAATGGTCAAAACCATACTTGGAAGAAAAGGTGAGGCGAAAGAAGTATTTCGTGTCTGTCCTATCATGCAACATAATCCTTAAAACAATGGTTTTTACCACTCCCATAGTACTTAAAGTCTAAAATCAGAGTAGTAAGGATAGGGTTAAATCCTCATCGAACTTAGGTTGAGGATCCAATTCCCCAAAGCTCTGATTTGACCTTCATGGAGTAGTAAGGATAGGGTCTAATTCTCATCTCGCTTAGGTTGAGAATCCGATTCCCCAAAGCTTCTATTTTGCCCAATCAAGAACTTGAAATTCCAAAGAAAATATTTTTCATTCTACTTTCATTGCATCATTGATATTGGATTGGAAGGATCGTACTACATGTCCCTTGCAAGGATGGGTAGTCATCCCCAAGGTTCAAGAAATCAAAAGTAAAGTCAAATCCTGGATTATGGGGTTGATCTCCACCGGGGCTATAGACGCCTGACTGGCAGTGGAGTATGCTCATGCGTGGCAACATGTCTTGTCTAAAAGCAAGACCACTGACTGCTCAAACGGACAGGCTAGCTTGACAATTTCATCCATAACAGGTTAAATCATTTTGTTCAAGATGAGGTAATGAACTCCAGATCAAAGTAGCAAGGATAGGGTTAAATTCCCATCTCGCTTAGGTTGGGAATCCGATTCCCCAAAGCTCTGATTTCACTTACACTTGCACATGGGTTCAAGATGGTAGTGACACATAACCAACTTTGGGATCTAGTAAATTAATTCAGTATGCACATATTTGGTCCTAAGAGGGTTTGACAGTTTTAATATGTTTGTTTATGATACTAGAAAGTTTGAGCTTTTGCAAAGCAGGTTGTTATATCTCTAGCATAGTTGTCATACATCAAATCCTGCACAAATCATTCATAGCCTTGCATACGAATCATAAGTGAAACTGACAATGGAAAGTTGAACGAGTTTCAAATGATAGGGAATGAAGCACATTGCACACACCGAGCTGATGCTTAATAATTCTAATGCTTCATGTATTTCTCGTCTAGTTTCATTCTTTGGATATTTGCTAACGCTTGTATTTGAGTCTATGTGTTTTCAGGTTGAGTTCTCACCAAAATGCTCAGGAGCATTTCCTAGTAGAGTCACCATTTGTTGTGGCTGCTCCACAACGTACCCCAAAATTGGGGACCCACCTTTTTTGCATGTTTTCCAAGAAGACCGAAGTGGCCCATATGCTAAAGATCAAAGAAAAAAGCAAAACACCGTAAGGAGAAAAAGTGTCGCGATATCGCGACATGTTGCATTTTCATGGTCAAAGAGAAAAGAAAGAGAGCCAAAAGAGAAAAAGTGTCGCGATATCGCGACATGTTGCATTTTCATGGCCAAAAGAGAAAAAGTGTCGCGATATCGCGACATGTTGCATGGTCACGGCCAAAGGAGAAAAAGTGTCGCGATATCGCGACATGTTGCATTGTCGCGGCCAAAAGAGAAAAAGTGTCGCGATATCGCGACATGTTGCATTGTCACGGCCAAAAGAGAAAAAGTGTCGCGATATCGCGACATGTTGCATCGTCACGGCCAAAAGAGAAAAAGTGTCGCGATATCGCGACATGTTGCATTGTCGCGGCCAAAAGAGAAAAAGTGTCGCGATATCGCGACATGTTGCATTCGTGGCCAAAAGGAGAAAAGTGTCAGATATCGACATGTTGAAAAAAAAAAAGTAATAATAAAGAGAAAAGAAGCCAAAAGAGAAAAAGTGTCACGATATCGCGACATGTTGCATTTTCGCGGTCAAAAGAAGAAAAAGTGTCGCGATATCGCGACATGTTGCATTTTCGCGGCCAAAGGAGAAAAAGTGTCGCGATATCGCGACATGTTGCATTTTCACGGCCAAACGAGAAAAGGTGTCGCGATATCGCGACATGTTGCATTTCGCGGCCAAAAGAGAAAAAGTGTCGCGATATCGCGACATGTTGCATTTTCGCGGCAAAAAGAGAAAAAGTGTCGCGATATCGCGACATGTTGCATGTCGCGGTCAAAAGAGAAAAAGTGTTTTATCGTGCATGTTTTTGCCAAAAGAGAAAAGTGTCGCGATATCGTGACATGTTGTTTGTAAAGAAAAAAAAAGTTTTCGCTGTTGCTTGGTCAAAAGAAAAATGTTGCGACATGTTGCTTTCGCGATTCAAAAAAAGAGAGAGAAAAGAAAGAAAAGTGTCGCGATATCGTGACATGTTACATTTTCGCGGTGAAGGGCCATAAAATGGAAACCAAAGCACATGCATGCACAAGGGAAGGTGAAACGAATAGTCAGGGAAGGTGAAACGAACAACCATTGGAAAATGAAACGAACCGTCATGGAAGGAGAAACAATTTGTTCAGAAGTTTAAATACGCCATTCAAAGAGGCCAAAAAGGGTTGGAAACTGCCACGAGCAGAGTTACAGATTTGAAGGCAAGAGGGCCATTCTGGACCTGTTCGAGTTGTTTTCTTCCATTGACTGGTTTGGGAAAACCAGAAACTTCTGTTATTGTAAAATGACAAATTTTTAATACAAAAATTTCAGAAAGTTGCATCTTATGGACAAGAAAGAAGGAGTCATTTTCTGCATGCAAGATTAAATGTCTATTTTTCCCCTTTTCAGATTTTAGGCTTGTAAATGGAGTTTATGCAAGTTTTCTTGGTTGCTTCATGCGAATGTTTAAATCTGAAAACCTCATTTAAAACCCTAGGAGCCAACACTTAGCTTATCCGGATTGTGCTTGTTTTGCAGGTCCAATAGGTTAGGTTGCATGCATGAAAACCTCATATCTTCGGTTTTGTCGAAATAGGATAGCATCAAACTGAATGTATCTTGTGTTCCATTTTCTGCATTTTATTTTCCAGAAATTTTAACTTTATTTTAATTTTCAAGCATTAAAATAAACATTAAAAAAACTTCAAAATCCAAAAATAATTTAACCATTGCGTAGGTTATACTTCATACTTCTAATACGCAATTTGAAATTTCATTTTCGGAGTTGTTTAATATTTTAAAAAAATTCATCGAAGTTGCTGTTTTATTGCAGATTTTTAAAAAATCCGAAAAATGAAAATTTCCATTTTAAGGTCAAATTTCATTTTTTCAGTTTTGTTTTGCACTCATGAGCCTATGATGACATTCCCTTCATGAAAATTCCAATTTCATTGAAGGAGTTATGTTTTATGGCATTTTCACAAATTTCCATTTCTTGAGCACTACATCGTGGTCATATGAGGACCAACTCACATTTGCTCTATTTTGGTTCAATGAACAATCACTAAAGTTTCATGTATATGTTGTATTGTGATTTGATTTGATGATATGTATATGCATGGATGCATAATGAGATGGATGGTGTATTTTATCTATATGATGATATGTGTATACTATATGACATACTATGTTAGCTCCATAGATTGTATAGAATTTATCAATTCATGTGTAATGTTGTCATGAGACTATGTAATGGATTTGTGAATAATGGTATGAAATGGAATGTGGTAAAAATGGAATGAATGAAATAAATATTACAGGATGTCTATGAGGTTTTCATGAGACTCAAAAACTCTAGTCAACTCATCAAAATTTATATACTAACCATGCAATACTTTTTAACAAGGTAAGAATCTACTAGGATGACCCAGATAATCAATATCCCTGTGTGCAAGTGAGTTCATTTTTGTGATACGAATAATATTACCCCACTACCAAACATGATTGATGCAATCCATTTGTACTAAAGATAACCCTATGAGTATCACGATCCTAGATTTTTTACGTAGTTAGATTATACTACTAGGTGGTATAGGCTACCAAAAGCTAGCTCATCCACATGCAAATATTGGTTTGTACACACACAAGATGCTAATGTGATAGACATGTCATGCATAAGGATACCACCATTTCCAGGAAGGATTGATGCCACCTAACCTGTAATGAGGATCACCTAATGGTTTGTCAAATACTAAGAATTCCAAGGATTCAATTTTAGGACTCCCTTCTTTTCTTTTATTTGATTTCAGGGATACTTGCTCATGCTTAGTGATGAAAATCACTGTTTATTTTTGTATTTTGTTTTCTTTGAGCAAGGGATTTATTTAGTGATGAAAATCACTATTTATTTTACTTTTGATTTTTATTTTGTGAAATTTTTCTTATTGGTAGTTGTGAAAACCACTGTTTATTTTAGGGAATTGGGTAAGGAGGAGCTTTTTCTTTTGTCAATTCTTAGCAATATTGATCCATCCACACAGGGGGATGAGCAGGATAAAATTTTCACTTATGGTAACCTAGACGACTTCGTAGGTTTCATATTTCCTTGTGCAAAACTTAGATTTATTAGTGTGAAATGTGTTGGGATTTTGAAATATAAAAGGTACAATATGAGCAAGACTCTACCTCCTAAAATTAGGATAGCTTTCTACAAAGTTTAAAAATAAAACTAAAGATGTTTGAGTGACTGAAAACCCTAATTACATTCTAGAAAAAATGGCTAGGTGAAGGGAATGGACACAAATATGAAAAGTGGGAAATGTAGGTGGAAATGATAAGTTAAATATGAAATGATGTGGATTATGACTTTGACGACATTGATTTGAATTATGACTAATGTATAGTCTCAGTGTTAGACATCTATGAGCAACTCTAAAATGCAAAGTGCCATGATGAGTATACCTAATGCAAGTGGTGATATAATGCAATGTGATGTGATACAATTTTTTTTATATTTTTGATGTTTTAATGAAGTTTTTGGATTTATTATTGATATATATGTATATACAGGTTGACCAATGGGCTTAGGGGGTGTCTTTGGGGAATTTTGGGTGACCAAAGGGTTTATGGATACCTTTGGGGTTTTTTGAGTGACCAAAGGGTTAATGGGTACCTTTGGGTATTTTTGGGTTGACCAAAGATTTTATGGATACCTTTGGGGATTTTTAGATTGACCAAAGGGTTTATGGATACCTTTGGGGCTTTTTGGGTGACCAAAGGGTTTATGGGTACCTTTGGGTCTCTTTGGGTGACCAAAGGGTTTATGGATACCTTTGGGTATTTTTGGATTGACCAAAGAGTTTATGGATATCTTTGCGGATTTTTGGGGTTGACCAAAGGGTTTATAGATACCTTTGGGACTTTTTGAAGTTGATTGCTTAACTATTTTATTGTTTATTAGGGGAGGTATAATACCAATAATGCCCTAGTTGATGTTTTAAAAGGGTCTGTGTGATTTGCAATTGTGCAATTTTGGACCATTATATGCATTATGTGTTATAATTTATGGATGCACTGATGAATGCAATGCCTATTGATGATGCCAATATGCTACATGTATGTGATGTACTAATGGCATGTACTATATAGATGATAAATGTATGATTAGATGTTGTGATCTAGATGTGTAGATGCTCTACTATGTATGCATATATGGAGGCAATGGTTTATGTTAAATGCATGTTCAAAATTTTTCAATTATTTATGCATTTAATCTATGTTGATATGATATGGTGAATGCAATTTATGTAATGCATTATTTACTTGATTATGATATAATGTAAATGAGCATGTAGGCTTTAGTAACTTAAAACATAAGGAATGCAATTAATATGTGTTTTGACAAACTGATAGATGACACCACCGAATGTATGAAAATCATGAATGAAAAGGATAACTCTTATCATAAGAATTAATAATTTAAGAATACATATGTGAAATGAGATAACTAGAATATGTGAAAATGTGTATGATTGATGTAATTATTTGTTGTTAGTAGGGAATTTTTGAGGTTTTCCATGAGACTCAAACACCCTAGTTGACTAATCAAAAGTTGTATAATGATTATACAGAACTCCTGAAGGACAAAAGCTTTTGTTATGAAGACAAATATATTCATTATCCCACCATGATAACCATTGAATTAGGGGAAAAAAGGTGCACCTAATGAAGCTTAACCAATATGCATTTATCTCTAATGTCTTATAAGCATCAAAATGGAAGCATGCAAGTAAACATGGAAATATGACCAAAACACAAGAATTGAAATGAACGGAGCTTATTTATTATTAGTTTTATGGATAAAAACCATGGTTACATAGATGTACCTTTGAGGGTTATATATTGATAAAATTGTTGCAAATTGGTGCCCAAGGATCGAATCCTCAAAGTAACTCGCATGCACTTCCAATGTTCTTCCTCATACCCACAGTCGAAGTGGGTGGGCCTACGATGCCATCACTTTATTCTATAATCTGGTGCTCCTTCCTTGTACATTGTATGACCTATACCTACACATAAAGAGACCATAATCATTAAATAATAAGTATGTATATTGAAAACATGCAAACCCCACAGGCACTAAAAGGTTAGAAAACATGAATATATGATATGCTTATCTAAAAAAACTCCAAATGACTCAAAATTGTAGAGATATGTAAAATATATGATTTTGGAAATATCTAATCACAAATATAATAGAAATTGCATCCAATGGCATGGTGCATTCGTAGTTTACCTATAAAGTCTACAAAACCCAAAACAAGCAATTACTAGACCAAAACACATCATAATAAAATAAAACTTGGAAAGTAAGAATAAAAAATTATTTTAAGAGAACCCATATGGTCAAATTTGCAAAATTATTAACAATTTCAGTTGCATCTTCATATGGTCCCTGAAATCCTACAAATACTTAAAAATGTAATATCCACTCAATACAACTCCAAATTGCATTAATTTTAGAAATGAGGTTCATATGCTACCCTAGAATATTACTATAAAAAATAGTAAAGAAAAAATGCACATATCTATCACTGTCCCTTCTAGGGACGGTGGTGACTGTAACAGATTGGAAACCATCCTGGGGTGGAACAACCACCAATTATACACTTATTTTACCACCAATTCCTATGTGATTTGGTTAGGAAACTTCTAAATAGTGTCTTTGTAAAATTTGGTCATGAAATTTACTCATATGATTTGGTTTTCCAAAAAAATTGCTCCTCATAGATCACTCACAAACCTCCTTTACTAGGTAGATATTTCGAGGGAAAAGGGCACAAAAAGGTGAGGGGAAATCTTGGCAGCACTTCATTGATATGTCTCAAAACTCCTCTATATTATTTGGTTGGAAAATGAATCCACTTTATAGCCAAAGGAGGCCTTTGGACAAATGGGCATGCAAGGGCATGCATAGCAGGAGGTGCCACTTGTCTAAAACTGAGCATGCATTGGATGGGGAAGAGAATATTCCATTTTGACCTTCATTCTATAGCATGGCACGAGGATTATAAACCCTTAGGTCATGCATGCTCTTATAGGTGGGATAAATGGTAGTTTCTAGGTACCATTTATCAAAATTTGACTTTTTTGGAGTCAAACCTTGTGGTTGTCCCACCCAAGGAAAACTGCTTTGCCACTATCCCTGGGTGGGATGGCCATGAATTGTGACCATCCCATGGTTGGATTATCATGTCTATGTGCCCCAAAACCTCCTAAAAGTGTGGTAGTGCCTTCCAATAATGGTTAGGACAACTATTAAACCTTTGAGGGTTGCCCAAGGGGGCCATATGATACCAATTAGTTAATTATTTTGATTACCTGATCACATTGACATGATTTTAGTGTCTATACATGCATCCATATTAGAGATCCATCACAATATCATATAACACATATAATAATTACATATATCATAAAGCAGTAAAACATCACATGATGATAATATAAAACTCACATATATATCTAAAATCAAAAGATACATCATCATCCATAAATGGCCCATAGGTTATAATAAAGTAGGTCCTCAAACCTCATAAGTCTAAAAAATATGAAAAAGAGACATCATAGTATCACAAACCATGGTCACACAGGATTAGTGTTGTGACTCTCACCCGTACCATCAATCGAAGTCCATTGTGAACTCCTAGATCTGCTACCACCTACCCTGTCTAACCATTGTGCAGAGCTAGGAAGCCCCATCCATGTAGAATACTATCTTGTACCACTCTTGTGACTCTGGTATGATCCATTGGTAGATACATGGTCTGGTATGCACCCCCTAAGGCACACTATCTCATCCTCTAACTCATTAGTATAAGTCTGCTCCTATCGGTAATGAGTCTGATAGGTTCCCACTAAGACATGAAGCTGAGCCACCTCCTCCCATAGCCTGGCCATCTCACCATTGCTATATCCCTCATGGATAGGGCTACATGCTCCACCTTATTCTTGTAGTATAGCTATCAATGCTACTTGCCTCTCCATCTCAGCCCAAAGAATATCTCTCTCTTGCTTACCTTTGATAAGCTCATCCTATAGCTTAGTAATCATAGCATCTCGAGCTACTAGTTGTGTCTACATACCCTGATCATCAAATTTAGCCTCACCCAAGTAACCTTGTAGATCCCCTAATTCAAGGAGCTTTGTCCACTCTTCTACTACATGACAACGTACATGCCACTCGCCTGTACCTACCTCCTCATCATATGGAGATTCATTCTAACATTCCTCTAGAGCATACATGGGTGCCTCCTCTACCATAATAGTTGTAGCTCCTCCTAGTGGCCCCTTTCCTTGCCATTTTTATGTCACCCACCAAGATTCATACTCATATGTCATCCTATCATCATCTACCTCAGAGATGTCTACTGTAGGATTTGAATCCTCTCCCAAGGCCTCCATTGTAGGCCAACTAAGAGTCCTCTCAGCCCTACAATGATGGTAGGTCATCAAATAATTAGGAAAACCTTGGCATAGCCTAAACTATCATAGGACTCAATTATAATGGAAGCACTCTCACTCAATCCCATGTTTCCCAACTAGCCATCTAGCTCACCTGACTCAGTGCAACTATGTCTCAACCTCAGCCCATACTGGACAATCTCTATAAGGTCTCTAGGTAATATCCTCTACCCTGAGTCATATAAAGGACTCTACATAGTGCTCAAAATTATCTATAAATTTATGGCTCTAGCATGTCTCCTAAGCCCTATATCATAGTATCCCATAGCCTATTTCCCTATTAGTCAGTTGTGCTCCAGTTGTCCAAGGTAATCCCCACGATCGATCCACTACAATATGCTACCATCCCCAAACCTACAGTAGAAAAATACAACCCAATCCCTTCTACCCATGATATTTAATCTCATATAGCTCATAATATAGCTATGCCAACAATATAGAATCCCAAGCCATCACCATAGGCTCCTCCTCAATGTACTCCACAAGTGTAAAAACCAACTCTACAAGGTTCAAGGGGAACCTAGATTCTAATGAGTTTGGTAGCAACATATTGGAGATAAAAGTTATTATTAAGGAATTTATAACATCCAATACATCCTCCCTAAAATAGGACTCTACTAATTTCCCTCCACTGAGTAGGTCGCTCACTGCCTCACCCAACATCCCCTAAAGTACCTCTATAACATTGCATCTCATCAATATTTATGAGTGGATATGATAGGGCATCCCTCTATGGGAATGTGCAATTTCTTATAGACATCCTCTAAATTCACTATCATCTGCCCAGTAGGTAAATGGAAGGTATTGGTGTGAGGATCCCAAAGATATATCAAAGTAGTCAACTAGGTGTGGTCGCCCGCCACACACTCTAACCGTGTCACATGCTTAAGGCCAATGGCATAAAGCCATTTCCAATAATCCTCTATAAAAATATCCCTAGTGACCTTAAAGAGATTTAGAACTTGATATCGACTCTTCACCACCTGATAGAACTAACCTAGTGTTAAAAATGACTTAAAAGTGCATTAAAAAAGTCAAAAAATGCCAAAAAAGGGTCCTTTTTGGCCTAGTTTTGTGACCGTACCACCTAGGTACAGCCCCCAATTTGGTAGCCATCCCACCTAGGGATGGCCACCCATGGCCATCCCACCCAGGGATGACCCCCAAAAATGGCTAAAATTGGATCAATTTGACCCCTAAAACAACCCTAAAAATGCAAGAAAATAGCATAAAAATAAAAAATAAATGCATCTAAGGTACAAATAAAATATGGTATTCCTACATTGTACTATTATTATGGTTCCTTAACTATGATTTAGTGTGTTTCATGGAAAAACAATCAAAAATTATGATTTCACATTAAATAAAGAGAAGGAGAAAATGCAACCCGTACTCGTCTCGTACTGGTTTTGCCACTTGGAAAACCTTGTGGTTGGATCATGGTGATGGTTAGATATTTCAGCAACACTCTACTTCAAAAAATCACTCCTACTCATCACCTCTCAAATTCCTAAGCCAATCATGCACAAATTAGCTCATTTACGTCCTTTTGGGCTTATATAAATGTGTATCGCTCCAAATTTTCCACACCCTTACCTTCAGGCTAAAGGATCCACGCCCGAAAGGGGGATGCGAGAAGGATGGGACAATACCTCGGACTGAGAGGCCTTGCGAAGGTCCCGCCTCTCGGGGGAGGTGTATTAAGGTGATTTTTTGATGGATGGTGGGGTTCACCAGGAAACGTTTGAATGGCAGTTTCCACGCCTAGGTTGGGAATGTGTTTTATGTGTTCAATTTTATCTTTAAACATTCAAATCCTAGGTTTGGCCAAATGAATCTAAGTTGTTCTATATGAAATGCAGATTTAAATGAATACAGAAAATAGAATTAAACAGAAAACACAGAGAATAAATTAAGTGAAGAAATCCATACCTGGTTTCGGATGTCTGATGGAGGTTCTGATTTTTGAAGCAGTCAAGATCGTCTAGAATTTGACAGGATCGTCTCCTATCTGACAAGATCGTCTGAGATCTGACGAATTCATCAGACGAATTCATCAGAGACCTACAAATAGAGAAATAGATACAAAATACCAAAAATGCAACTATTCTGATAAAGGAAAATGATGTGAAATAATAATAAGGATGTTAATAAGATAATCCTAAATGGAAATGCAAGTAAATTACGATGCTTTAATAGCTAATCATGATTTTATTATGCAATTAAACTACATGGGTGAACTCCAAGATGCAGAATAACAAGAAATAATAATAAAACTGACTAAATGCAGAATAAAATAGCAGCAAAGTATAGAGAAAAATGCAAACTCTGGGCACTGATTGCCCCCAATGCAGATTGTAGTCGAAATCATCTCGGATTGGTACGAAATCGTCTCGAATTGGACAGGATCGTCTGCGACGATCTGAGCTTGCTCCGGATGAAGAATGACAAGGTTCCTGCAAGAAAATTTGGAAAGCACAAATGCAGATGGTAATCCAGGGTATTCTAATGCGTGTAAAGGTCAAGTTACAGGAAAATTCAGCCAGGGGAATGTCAAGGGGGGTCCTAAGGTTTAAATAGGCTTAGGAGGGAAGTTGGGAGGTTGGAGATCATCCTAATTTGGAAGATCTCCAATGGGGGAGGTCTCTAACGGCGTAGACACGCTTCTGCCCAACTTAGAGACGCCGTTGAAACAGAAGCTAATTATGAAAAATCAGTTTTGGGACAAGATCGTCTGGACGTCCTAGTCCAGACGAAATCGTCCGATCTGAGGCGATATCATCTGATCGGCGATGATATCGTCAAACGGTCAAAACAAACTCTAAAAATGGCATGAGAAATGAGGAAACGGGTTAAACGGCGGTTTGGGAGCGATTTTGGGGGTTGAATTTGAATTTGAATTATTACTAAGGTAATTTTAATTATTGCTAAGTTTTACTGCGCCAATTTTAGGGTGCTACATTTTGCCCCCTCTTTAGCGAATTTTTCGAAGAAAATGCGTTAAAGATGAGTTCTTCTCGATCTACGAGAAAGCAAAAAATTATTCCCATTTTTAGGCGACGATTCTAGGTCGAATCGTACGACAACTTACTATGGTGCCCCCTCCGTGTTTTTACCCAAATCGAACGTTTGAGGTAAAAACGTGGAAAAGCAAAATTTAAAAAAAGTTGTTAATTGTTTTTGAATAAAATTAAGAAAAATAGGGAAAAACCCTAATTCATTGTTACTGTTCATTTTCATTGGTTTTTAGAGCTCTGCAGACAAGATGGTCGAGACAGCACACAGATCGACAGAGGTCCAACGCGGGCTACGGGTAAGGGTCTAAACTTAGTTTAGAGTGCTTTAATTTAGAATTTCATGCTTTTTAGATCAAATTTGACTGATTTTTGAGCATCGCGGCCATTTTTGGGCCGTCGACGTCGTCGAGACGAAATCGTCTCGATTTCGCCGAAATCGTCTCGATATCGTCGATTTCGTCCAAGGGCGAAATCGACGATATGGGGACGATTTCGTCCAATAAGGGACGATTCCCTCATGCAAAATCGGAGACGAATTTGCTCAAATTTGGGATGATATCATCCAATAGTGGGCGATATCATCATTTGTGTGAAAGTGAACTTATTTTACTTGCATTTTTAATGATTAATGATTTTTATTAATGATTTTTATTGTTTTGTTGTTTATGTTGCAGAGAGGATTACTAAAGAGCCGAGAATGGAAATACGGTGGACTAAGGGATGACTTGGCCGCCCTATCTCAGGCAGAGCGAGATCAGCTGGCTCAGGTCGGCTTGCAGCATGTGGCAGATATGCCACAAGTGTCTACAGACATGGGGCTATTGACAGCCCTAGCAGAGAGGTGGTATCCGGGTTCTTCCTATTTTTGGTTATCGATAGGGGAGATGACTCCCACACTGGAGGATGTATGGAGGATTTTGAGGATCCCCATACAAGGATGGCTAATCACTCCTACGGCCAATCAGGGCCACGCGATGATGCGACTATGCGGAGATCCGAGCTTCACCCTGGAGAAGGGCGGAGTGAACATCGAGTCTCTACGCCAGATGCCTGGGGCATCTAGGCTGACACAGGTTTTGGTTGGGGTGGTAGGTGGTCTGCTGCTATGCCATCAGAGTGGATGCAAGCTACCATGGCTACTGATAGATGTGGTCTACGACATGAGAGACCATGGATACAGGTTTGCTTGGGGGAGCTTTGTACTATGCCGGTTGTATAGGATCCTGCATGGGGTCGTATACAAGGGCGGCCGATGTCTGGTCATGACATCACTACTACAGGTTTGGTGCTGGGAGCACATCATGGTGCGGAGGCCGATAGGGCTCCCACTGATAGGGATTGATGGGGAGAGGCCCCGAGTTTTCTACTGGTGGCTCCAAAGAGGGTCACAACGGTGGGTAGATCTGCCAGTGTCCCGGAGACTACTTGACGACCTTGTCTTCGACCAGATCACCTAGAGGCCTTGGAGAGATCATCCAGGGTGGGCCGAGGATGGACAGGAGCTGGCTCACGTCAGGCGAGTCTGCTGGCTGAGGATGGAGAGGGGAGAGGTGGAGCTCCATCGGTATGACCGAGTTTTGAGGCAGTTTGGTCTACAACAGGGGATCCCATCTCTCAGAGACTACGAGTTTTCTCGGACCATCCGGGATAACACTACAGTTAGCGGGGCTCTAGATATGCAATGATTCTAGAGTCAGGACGTGGATGATGCCCCCATCCAGCCAGTGGATGGGGATGACGTAGGGGTAGCCGATGGCTATGATGCCTGGTACACAGGCATCCGCCCTCCTCGGATGACGAGGGCTCAGGGTCCGATTCATGCAGTTGTGCATCGAATGGGGAGGCGGTGCCAGGCGGCCATTGAGGCGGCACAGGGTCATGGTGGGAGAGAGCAGAGGAGGCCACAGGCTCAGCAGAGGCCGTGACAATGGGAGAGGAGGGAGGAGAGACCCCCTTCTCCATAGAGAGAGAGGCCACCATCGCCCGATAAGGGCAAGGGTGTGGACACAGGAGAGAGTAGTGAGATGGCTACTCTCTAGGCGGAGACTGTCTGTCTCCAGGCTCAGGTGCAGTCTTTACAGGATGAGGCTACACGCCATCGAGAGGAGGCTACATAGCTCAGATATGAGGTTGCATGCCTCAGAGCATGAAGCAGAGGAGCGAGCACTCAGGAGCTAACACAGTCGATTGCCTAGATCACATTCTATCAAATGCTATACGACCATATGGTACTAGAGGGGCGAGAGGGTACCATTGTCGACCCATATTATAGAGCCTATCGTGATGGGGTCATCGAGGACATCATCACGCTCGACGTCTAGGACTCATAGCACCACACGGACTACGATGGGGCCACCTCGTCCACCTCGGGGTGGGGGAGGAGATGAGGCCGAGAGCTCGAGGGCTTCTCGAGGCTAGCTGCTACAGATTGCTTATTATTATTTTTGATAGAGGATTGAGTATGCCGAGATGTAGATTGTGGCATACCAATCTAGTTTTGATATGATGTACATATATTGTTGATATATATATATATGAGATATTTTTGATCATATGACTTGTCTTATGTGTTTGTTATGATGCTTTAATGTTTTTGATGTGATTGATTTGATGATTCATGTAATTATGTCGTTTGGAAATATTATGGTTTGAATGTCATGCTTTTAAAATTTAAATGAAATAATCTGATGTAAACAAATTGGTTGTTTGTGATGAGATTTGATAAAAAATAAAAGGGACTTCTAACAATAATTTCAAAGGACATTGTCGCTATTATAGACCATTTCATGGAGTCGCCGCTCACTCGGTCGTCAAGCTAATCCCAGTATAGAAATATTGTTAAAAGTAAAAAAAGTGCTTAAGAGACTGTCTTAAGACTTTGTTGTGATGATGCAAATGATGATGATGATTTGATGATTTGTTTTCAGATTTTCATAAAAATATTATGCATGAAATATTTTAAAGAGGATTTTTGCTAGGCATAAATTCCTAAGTGTGATAAAATTTTGAATAATTCCTTAGAAATTATACCATGGTTGCAATATTGAATTTGAACATAATGACATGAAATAGAATAAGTTGCATTCTTTGAAAGCATAATTGTGTAACATAATGATTTAAGTCATATGGTTTTTATGATTTGGAATAAATGGGAAAATAAAATTAAAACAATGGTTTGCGCTAGGCATAGAATATTTAGGTATAGACTTATACCATCATCACGAAATCCAAAAGAAGAAAATAAATAGTTTTATTGCATGGTTGATTTTTAATTTTTGAAAATAAACAGAAAATATGAAGATGAGGACTTGTGCTAGGCATAAAATTCCACTTTTGGTTTTGGAACTATACCATCGTCGCAAAAGTCAAAAGTTATATGTAACTTTATTGCATGTTTTTGAAAATGATTTTGATTTTTTGTGTTAATGCATGTGGTTGTCTTTATACTAAACAACTGTTCTCAGAGAAGAAAATGAAATTATTCCAGACAATTTGCAAAAATATTTCAAAGTATCTTAAAGACAAAAGTTAGATTTATAAGGAATCCCATGTGCGTATGTGAGTTCATTTCCAATCTTGATTTATCATAATGATACACAAAATCTCTCAAATACAAATGTGTGTGCGATTGTATTGTTCATTTACCAGGTTTGAGCAAGATACTATGATACAAGTGATTTGAATTAACCAAATAAGTGTTCATTAACCATGATTTAGATGCATATAACCATACCAGACTACTATGTAAGTCGGGTTATCAAGAGCTAGCTAATCCATAAGCAGACATAGGTCTGTACAAAAGAAGGTCGCTAATGTGACGGACATATCACCACGCTAGGAGTTACCCAAGGCCAAGCGGGTTGGGCACAAACCACCTGTTATGGGGCTTACCTCACAGTTTTCGAATAATTGAGAATTCCAGGGATTCAAGCTCATCAACCCTTCTTTTCTTTTCAAGGGGTAGGGAAAGGGATTTTATTGCTTTTGCTTTTGCTTTCTTTGCTTTCTTTTGCTTTTTCTTTTTTTTTGTATCTTTTGCTTTGATATTTGAGATAATGCTGAAATAGTGGTAAATGATTTTGCTTGTTTCTCTCTTTTCTTTTTTCTTTTGCTTCCTATTCTAGGGATACTTGCTCGGATTAGCTGTAGAGCAAGGGATTTTTATTCCGGGTAGGGGTGAGCTTGTCCTTTTGCCAATTCTCAAAGATTCTAGACCATGTGCATGATAGGATAGCAGGGGAAAATTTTCGCTCAAGAAACCACTTCTACTATGTAGCATAGCATGGACATTACAAATATAATCATTTTATTGTGAAAGGATATGCTTGGTTTAAGTAAATAACAAGATCAATTCTCTATGCTCAAACTTTATTTAATTGAATTTTGTGGACTTTGATATAAGAGAGATTAGTAATCATGCCAAATAAATCAAGATATTTATTCATGTGAATGTGAAAGTGCGGGATTCCAAATAAATGCTAATTTATCCAAAATAATTTGAAAATATAACTGCAATATGTCACAATTTGAGAAGTACAAAAATAAAAGATGTTTTTGAAGATTTTGATGATTTTGAATGTTTTTAGATGTTTTTATAAATTGAAAGAAATACAAGATAGTGGTTTTTTTGAAATATTTTAAACAAATATATACAATGATGAAATGACCAATTTTGTTACGCATAGTAACGTTTAAGATGCAAAATGTTCATGGGTTCTTTAAGTTCTTTACCATCTAAGGTAGATAATTTGTATGCTCCCGATTCAAATTTAGCAGTGATAATATATGGTCCAAGCCAGTTGGGCTCAAATTTACCTTTAAGGTCTTTAGTTGCATTAGTATTCTTTTGATTTTCTTTTAAAACAAGGTCGCCGACCTCAAAGGATCGATGACGAACTTTCTTAGCATATGATCTTTTAAGCTTGTTTTGGTAGGCACGAAGATGCTCCAAAGCATTGATGCGCTTTTCATCTAGGAGTTCTAGATGACTAAGTTCTTGTATAAAAATAACCTTCAACAGTTTTTCTAGTTCTCCTTTGACTAGTAAGGCCATTTTGGGATGCATTTTTCTAAGTTTCTGTTTAACTAGGTTTAGCATCCGGATGGACTACTAGGTGATGCATGACTACAGAAGGGTCTAAACCTGGCATATCTTCATATGTCCAAGCGAAGACATCTTCATATTCTTTAAGGAATGCAATGTATTGCTCTTGTTTTTCTTGACTTAATTCTGATCCAATATTGATTATGTGAGGATTATCCTCAGTTCCAATGTTAACTTTAATGACGTTTTCTACTTCCATGTGTAGATCTCTTTCAAAATTAGGTGGGGCGGGTGAGACGCCCAATTCTTGTAATTCTTTTAAGGTTAACTTAGATAAGTCATCTTGAGGAGTAGTGGCCTCAAGCTGGGCTATAGTAGGTATAGAACCATCAAAATAAAAACCATTGTGTAACATCTCTTCAACGGAGACATCATGGAAAATATCTCCTTCCAACTCATCATCGGATTCAGCAATCATTTCGGGATAAGCTATGGATAGCATATTGCATGTAAATGGCTGATTTTTTAGAGGCAAATCATCACGCCCATCCAAATAATCTTGATAACATATGAGTTGATCATCATCTTCAAAAGGGAAGGGTTGACCCTTACTAGGAAATAGGCCCACACCACATCGGGCGGGCCATGGTTCTACCTCGAAAGGTTCTTTCATACCATTTTGGAAAGGTCCCAAGCCTTTCCCTTTATATCCCATTTTAAGCATTATAGGTTTAGCTTTAATATACTCATTAGTAAAATAACATCGAGCATATCCATCATGATGAGTTTTGATGTTCCTGGGTATTCTTCCCCAGTCATATCCCTTATAAATGAAGGCACAACTCCCGACTTGGTAAGTACTTCCCATAGGTTGTGGGAGGCCCAAAGTATGAGGAGATGGCGGCAAATTACTTAAGATAATGGAATTTTGCATAGAAGCATTTGTTTTTTTTGATATAAGAATTTTAGATAAATCAGGTAAGAGTTCATCAGAAAGAGCATAAGATGTAGAAGGATCATTCCCTATATCTTTAGATGTGGAAGGTATGATAGATGTAGATAATG
Organism: Wollemia nobilis; assembly: GCA_028583015.1. NCBI lineage: Eukaryota > Viridiplantae > Streptophyta > Pinopsida > Araucariales > Araucariaceae > Wollemia > Wollemia nobilis. Next base: position 109,965 of record JAQPPZ010003187.1, on the reverse strand, counting down.
TGGAGGTGTTAATAGATGGGTCTATAGGTTTTGAAATTATAGGGATGGAACATGAAGGATTGGTTGTGGATTGAAGATCTTTTTGAGGTTCTAGAGTGGTTTGTTTAGAAGATTGTTGATCTATATATGAGGGTGAAATTAATGGAGGAGAAATAGATGAAGTTATGGGTGTGTGTTTCATAGTTTTAGATGAAAAATAAGAATTAGGATGTGTGGATGACAGAGCAGGGCAAAATTGAACTCCAACAGGTTTTGCTAAAGCACACATATCAAAGGGTCTAGGATCACCATGGATAGTGACCAACTGATTTTTAAATTCGAATTTAACACATTGGTGTAAAGTTGATGGGACAGCCCGCATTGCATTGATCCAAGGACGACCCAAGAGTATATTGTATGATGCGGGGCAATGTACAATAAACACGGTCGTATCTAAGGTTCTAGGACCAACTTGCAATGGGATGGTAATAACTCCACACGTTTCTTGTGTTTCGTCATTGAAAGCTTTTATGATCATGTCAGTTTTCTTCATTTCATCACTTCTAAACCCAAATCTTTGGTAGAAGTCAAAAGTGCAAATATTTAGAGATGAACCATTATCAATCAAGACCCTTTTAATGGCTACATCTCCTATTAGGGCAGTAATATATAAGGGGTTATCCTTATGTAAACTATGTTGTGGTATATCTTTATCTCGAAATTCAATACAATCAACTTCTCTAGTGATGATAGTATTGGCCATGGCTTCAGGTTGAATGTTTTGTGGTACCATCATTTGGCTTAATGTAAGCATCAATTCATCTCTATGTGTAGGAGAAGATCTTAATAAATCCAAAAGGGAAATTCTGGTTGTAGTATTGGATAATTGCTCATTAATATTGTAAGGGGGTTTAGGTTGAACATTAGGAGCATGATTCCCTTTATTGGGATTTTTCAAAACAAATGGAGTTGATCCATCATTCTGATTTGGTTCTTGTTGAGAATTTTGAGCTTGTTGTCTGGTAACGACTCCGATGGTACCTACAATGTTATATTGAGGATGTTGAATAGGTCTTGGTCTAGCATTTATAGCTTGTTCATTAGAAAGGAACTGATTAGAAGAGGGTCGAGTAGTAACTCTTCTAGGAAATGGTTCTTCTGGAACCATAGCATCTGTGATAGGTTGAATAGGATCTGATTCATTTTCAGAACTATTCGATTGGTTTGAGGTGATGTCTATTTCACTTTCAATATCTGATTCTACATCACTGAGATCCGGAGTTTGAATATTATGTAGGGGCCTAGTCGTGACCATGGATAAAGTTGTGTCAAATTTTTGTAAATCATGATTAGGTAAATGTCCGCTAATAGTTCCTACATATCGGGTAGGAGGAGGGACATTATGATGCTCAATTTGATTGGCCACCTCTTTACCATGTCTTGGTAAAGGATGTTGAAATATATCTAATGATTGATTAGCATTTTGATTTTGATTTTGGGGAATGTTCTTTTGAGCATTATTAGGAGCATTTTGTTTAGGTTGGAAGGCTTGCACCTCCATCTCATTATTATCAATCAGATCTTGTATTTTATGTTTCAACCTTTTACAAGAGTTGGTAGAGTGTCCAGGTCCTCTATGGAAATCACAGTGTAAATCGGCTCTGTATCCGAGTATGGTTGTATCTGGTTCTCGGATAGTTGGTAATTGAATCAAACCTCTTTCGAGTAATTGGGGTAAAATAGTTGATAATGGTTGATTCAATCTAGTAAACTCTCGAGGAGGTTTATCAGGAGGTTTCAATATAAATTTTTTTGTTGTCTTCGTTGTATTGATATTAGCAACATTTTTGCTATCAGTGACTCCGTCACCCACAACTTGTTTGTTTTTATATTGATTTTTGGATGTTTTCTCATCATCTTTCTTCCTAAGCTGGCCTCTCCTAATGAGAGCATCTTCTACTCTTCGAGCTAAGTCTATAGCCTGATCGAAGGTAGTTAAGGTAGCGATTGATAACTCATAAGATATTTGTTCTTGCAAATTATTAATAAAAATGTCCAACATTTCCCTATAAGGTAGCACAAAGTGCAGTTTTCCTATCAACTGCCTCCATCTAGCTAAGAAATCAGCAAAACATTCATCTTTGTCTTGTTTTAAGTTGTACAAATCTTTAATGGTTACATGCCTCTCGATGTAGGCACTAAATTGATGCACAAAAGATTCAGCTGTCTCTTCAAAATTTCTCAAAGAATGAGTGGGCAATTGATAGTACCACTCTAATGCCATTCCTCCTAAACTTTTTGGGAACATTTTTAGTAATAGCAAGTCATCATGTGATATATCATGACATGCTATCCTAAACATGCGAAGATGCTCTATGGGATCTTCGGTTCCTTTATATATAGGCAGAACGGGCATGGGAAAGTGTTTAGGGTATGGTTGTGCTACAACCATAGGATCTAGAGGTTGACTACACATCTCTCGATAATTGTACGAGGGACGGTAGGGATCTATCTGGTCCATGCGGGAAGCTAATTGTTTCACCATGGCTTCCAGATTTCTGGTTTGCCCACCATATTGGTTCGGTAGGGCATTAATATGAGATTTGTGAGCATATGATGGAGGGACATGAAGATTAGATGCTATATTACTATTGTGTAAATTGTTGGTAGGAAGGGTGTTATGAAGAAGTTTTGAAGTTGTATTATGTTGTATCCCAGATTGTTGAAAATTGGTGTTTGGCTTCATTTTAGGTTTTTGTCGATTTGAAGCATATTGATCAATAGTTTGGCGAAATAAAGCAGTGAATGAAGGTCTCTTTTGTGTGGGCATGATTTTAGGCTCAATAACAGGTTCCTTAGGAGGTTGGGTAACCTGTTGTTTTTGCATATTCTGAATTATAGTGGCCATATCCATATTGGATGGTCCAGCTTTATCACTTTCTTGATCAATGAAAGACAAGGGATTAGTGTGTATGTCAAACATATGTTCCATGGCTGCTTGAGTGTCACTAATTTGTCCCCTATCAATACGAACTGCCATATTAAGAGCACCAATGTTATTATTGAAGAATTTCCAGAAATGATCTAAGTTATCAAAAGCAATAGTTCCATCTGGAGCCATTCTAGGGGATGAGGATCCTTCCTCTCTAACATTTTCTTGTTGTTCATTTTCTTCAACCAGGTCATCTTCTGGTTGTTCTAGAGTTTCTTCTTTTGGAATTGAATCCTCAGGAAGGGCATTTAATTTTTTGTTTTGTCTTGCCTAACCAATCTTCTTCTTCTTCTTCCAGTTTGTTTACCATTCCTAAGTCTAGTCATTGTGCTTAAACTTAGATTTCAGCAAATATATATATATATATATATATATATATATATATATATATATATATATATATATATATATATATGCAACAAGCTTAAGAGGTATATATTTTAATTATATACCTACTATAATATTTAAAATAAAATGTTTTGGTTTTTGTTATGTTTTTGGTTTTTTCTTGTTTTTTTATAACAATATTATAAAGATAACAAACAACACACAAAACGCAAGAAATAATAATAATGAAAGCAATGATCTAGTTTTCTATAAACAATTTATAAATATCATTAATGGGCTCAAGTTCTTCAGGAGTCATGAAATGTTCTTCTTCAAATTGAAAATTTTCTTTCAAGAATTTGATAAAAAGTGCTATAGTGATATTATCTGTTTCAGACTCTGGTTGGTAGAAATAAAGCTCGTGGCAATACTCTCGATATAACACAGCTCTAGGAACTCTATTCCATATTTCCCTATCCATAAGAATGACCTCTTGGTCTTCTACACGACCTAGGAATTGGTGTATAATGGCTACGTTCTCGAGGTATTCCTCGAAGGTGAACAATTCTGAAGACACAAGAGCTCTCCTATAAGCTAACCACCTATGGCAAGCTCTCTGAAGTTCATGATAAAAGATGAGTTGATGAGGATCCAGGATTCTATCTAGGACAAGCCTCTTGATTTGTTTAAGTTCTATTGACCTAGATGAAATGACACCTAGTCTCCTATCAAGTTCGTCCCACAAAAGTTGGTTTCTATCTTGTTTCGGGCACACTAAGCACATAATTGATTTCTATGGCTGCTAATTGGTTTTCAACATTTATAGTAATAGCTAGTCTTTTCTTAGGAGCTACCATCTAAACATGATATGCAACTTAGTAGTTTTCTAATGATTTTAAATGCATCTATGTTTTTGTTTTTGTTTTCAAAAGGTTTTAGTTTCACGTCGGGTTCACCAAAATGTATCGTTCCAAATTTTTCGCACCCTTACCTTTAGGCTAAAGGATCCATGCTCGAAAGGGGGATGCGAGAAGGATGGGACAATACCTCGGACTGAGAGGCCTTGCGAAGGTCCCGCCTCTCGGGGGAGGTGTATTAAGGTGATTTTTTGATGGATGGTGGGTTCACCAGGAAACTTTTGAATGGCAGTTTCCACGCCTAGGTTGGGAATGTGTTTTATGTGTTCAATTTTATCTTTAAACATTCAAATCCTAGGTTTGGCCAAATGAATCTAAGTTGTTCTATATGGAATGCAGATTTAAATGAATACAAAAAATAGAATTAATAGAAAACATAGAGAATAAATTAAGTGAAGAAATCCATACCTGGTTTCGGATGTCTGATGGAGGTTCTGATTTTTGAAGCAGTCCAGATCGTCTGGAATTTGACAGGATCGTCTCCTATCTGACAGGATCGTCTGAGATCTGACGAATTCATCAGAGACCTACAAACAGAGAAATAGATACAAAATACCAAAAATGCAACTATTATGATAGAGGAAAATGATATGAAATAATAATAAGGATGTTAATAAGATAATCCTGAATGGAAATGCAAGTAAATTACGACAATTTAATAGCTAATCATGATTTTATTATGCAATTAAACTACATGGGTGAACTCCAAGATGCAGGATAATAGAAAATAATAATAAAACTGACTAAATGCGAGAATAAAAACAACAGATAAGAAGAGAAAAATGCAAACTCTGGGCACTGATTGCCCCCAATGCAGACTGTAGTCGAAATCATCTCGGATTGGTACGAAATCATCTCGAATTGAACAGGATCATCTACGACGATCTGAGCTTGCTTCGGCTGAAGAATGACAAGGTTCCTACAAGAAAATTTGGAAAGCACAAATGCAGATGGTAATCCAGGGTATTCTAATGCGTGTAAAGGTCAAGTTACAGGAAAATTCAGCTAGGGGAAAGTCAAGGGGGTCCTAAGGTTTAAATAGGCTTAGGAGGGAAGTTGGGAGGTTGGAGATCATCCTAATTTGGAAGATCTCCAATGGGGGAGGTCTCTAACGGTGTAGACACGCTTCTGCCCAACTTAGAGACGTCGTTGAAATAGAAGCTAATTATGAAAAATCAGTTTTGGGACAAGATCGTCTGGACGTCCTAGTCCAGACGAAATCGTCCGATCTGAGGCGATATCGTCTGATCGACGACGATATCGTCAAACGGTCAAAACAAACTCTAAAAATGGCATGAGAAATGAGGAAATGGGTTAAACGGCGGTTTGGGAGCGGTTTTGGGGGTTGAATTTGAATTTGAATTATTACTAAGGTAATTTTAATTATTGCTAAGTTTTACTGCGCCAATTTTAGGGTGCTACAAAATGCAAAAAGACCATGGTTGCTCCTAGGTGGTATGGTCTGCTATTTGGCTGACCATACCACCTAGGGATGGTCATGAATAGTGCAGTCATCCCACCCAGGGACGACCACCAAAAAACCCTATAAAAATAGCTTAAAAAGTTAAAAAATAGGGCTAAAAACCCACCAAAATAGGTCAAAAATGGTTCAAATTAAAAAATGATCAATATTACATCCAAATTGTTCATGGATGCTATAAAAATTCTTTATTTCACTCCTAAATAAGTCTATTATGGCTGGACCACTCCACAAGAATATAATATTTAGGCTTTCACTTCCATAAATCATCATTAAAATGATTGAAATCCTATCCACATTTTAAAATTTTTATTAGGCGGGAAGTAATTTATTTCATGTATCAAATAATTAAAAAGGGGGGGTTTGTTAGCCTACTATTATATTTTAACATTATTTTTATTCATATTAAACTTGTTCAAATGTTATTAAAGATGGTTCTTATGGTTGTAGAAGAAACAAAATTACCTAATTCCTTCATAATGGAATATATGGGATTTTATTGTAATAAATATGTTATACATTAGTGAATGTGAATGGGAAGAATGATAATATTATATTGATATTTTTTTGGTCATACATCTCACCAACAAAAATTAGCACTTGTGATGAGCATTTCATGAAGAGTTCTAGCTAACATCTACCAAATTATCTCTAGTTTAATAGGTATTTAGCATTTTTGCATGGAACTATTATGGTAAAATATTACCACAATCTTATTAAACCTATATTTCAAAGCATGTAATATTTTGTTCATTGGAAGCTTTCTCCAAGCACTATTGTAAGCATCCAAGAAAGTTTTAAATCAATCCTCCAAGAAATTCATCAATCAAGTCTACAAGCAATCATCCATTATCAAGCATTAAGCCTCCAAGCTCAAGCATTTAATGGCTATAAAAATAAAGCTATCAAGATTACAACAAGATTTAAACAATGAGGAGACAACATTGTGTTTTGGATTGTAAACTTTCCCCTTTGTTTTCTTTTGAACTCATATTTTTTTTGTAGATTTAAGCTTTATATTATTACAATTAGAACTAATCTATCACATGCATTTGCATGTAGCTACTATTTGTTTTTAGTCATTTAATGTTTATCTTAAGCAAGTAAATTTTTAGATTTTTGACATTTAATAGGGTCTTTGTACACCCAATTCATAGTTCTTCATTATAGTAATCATAATTTTAGCTCATCTTGCATTTAATATTACTTGTTTGCTCTCATAAGTGATAATGCCACCAAATTATACGCTAGTGGAAAATTACTCTTTGGTTTACATAGAACAAAAGTGTTGTCACTCAGTGATAACACTAGTGGTGCTATCACAACCCAATTTTTATTTTGCCACAAGATATTTATTTTATGTATCTTGTCATTTTATCGTTTCTATTTATCTAAGCAAGGGTTTGATTACTACTCAAGGAATCCTAGCATCTTCTTCTAGCTTAGATAGGTCACTGTATCACTAAGTAAATGATTTTTCGTGTACTTTATAGGTTTTATAATAGCACCATCCACAAGTGATAGTGTCACCAATGCTTCTTGTAGTATGTAGCATTTTCAACATAGTGCCTGAAATATGTTTTTTACCCCTAATATTTCTCAATTAAGCATTTAAAATTAAGATTTTGTTTTTTATTTTCTTAAACTAGGTTCTATTTTCTATTTATGTTAAAATAGGCAAAAATAAAAATAAGGAACTATTATTATCTTAATTATATAAGGGATTAACTTAATATTTGAATGTTAGTATTTAATCAAAATTCCCTATAGCTATATCTTAGGTATTGTTTGATGTATCTTCTTGCATTATTTTATCTTTAAATAAATTTTTTTATTTCCTTTCTCATTAAAATCTAAATAACATTTTAGTTGTAGGCCTTGATTGTTTTATTTTGTATGTGAATTAGGTATAGATTAAGGTTAATATTAGAAAAATAGGCATATTAAGAGAAAAATAGGTTTTTTTCAATCAACCCAACAAACTAGAATTTAGGATTACAATATCCGTTATTCTTGAGGTGAAAAGTGGGATAGTGAATTCACTAAGAGGTCCTTCATGATCGCTTTCCCTATATCTCACATAAGGTGATGTATTTGTAAGAGGAAATATTATACCCCCAAGTCATACCTTATGTGACCATAGAATATTGAAGTAACTTATCATTAAATAAGGTGGTGATCTGGACATCACTTCTTCATTTGAATTCTTAGGAAAAATATCCTTTGGATGTGTACACAAGTGTCTAATATTGGTATTGATGACTATGGTCCAATCTAAGGAGACTCTCATGTGAAAGGAATTTTTGTAGTAGTAGATTTTAGGTGATGAGGAGGATTCAAATGTGTCTACCTCAAAACATGGAGGCAAATTAGAGAATCTATTTTTGGGGGAGAGAGAGTATTATTACTAATATCTTCTCTCATTGGATCCTCAATTAATATTATTAAAAGGTTGAAATTATACTTCAATTCATGGCCAAGGATGATATTGCATTATGTAATATTGGAGAGGCCTAAGGACATTCATTGTCTATATGTAATTTATTATAATATTTTATTTTGTAAGCCCTATAGGCCATGGTTAACCTTGTTATTTTTTAACCCACTTTGAAATTTGTAATTATTATTAAATCCCTCTTGTTATGTTTACTTATGTTTAAAATATTGTATGAAATTAGGGTTTTGGTATTGGTATAAATACCCCCACAAATATATTTTTTATTATCAAAGTACTGTGGTTGTTATCTATCAGTAACACAATGATTATTTATGGTACCTACAAGTGCCCTTGAATCCCAATATCTTTCTTTCATACTTTCATGATTTCTACGTAAAATTTTAGTGGATGGATTGCTTTTGTTCATTTTTAGAAAATATTACAATTTATAACATTGTAAGCCTTAGGAAGTATCAGTACATCATAGACTATGCGAGTGTATGGATATTTGTAGAAATGTTCCCTATCTATTCTCATCTATTCATGTAGCACTCATAAATTTATTGATCCCGAAGTAGTAAAACATGCAAGTACCCATGTAATAAATTTGAAGTTATGATATCCAATGGAGCTATGATTGCCTATAAAAACAATTATTACAATATCAAGCTTATTGTGAGATACTTTAAAGTAAAAATTCAATATGTTTATACTTCCATTATGAGAGTGTGACATAATTTTAGATGCTAAATGGTTGCATACAATGGGTTCTACCTTATGGGTATTTTAAGATATGTGAATGTATTTAACAATAAATGATAAATAATATAGTAAAAAAGGGATTTATAGATAGAATAACATGAGTCAATGTTCTCACCACATGGAAAAATTACATAAAAGGGGAATTCAAGGAGCCATTGCTCAACATTTTATTGTGTATTTATAGAATTGAATCAAATCAACACATCCAAAACATTGTAAAAATTTCTTAATAAGTTCACTAAGGTGTTTGAGGACTATCATAGAATTTATCATACCATAATAATCATTATATGGAATCCCCATCCAACATCCATTCTTATTAATATTTTTTCCACAAAAATTAAAAATATTTAAGTTGATCCAAGAAATGTTGAATGTAGAAGTGATTAAATGGGTTATTTTAACAATGTGATATTTTCAAGCATCACAAAGGGAAGACACTTTCAAATCCAAGAACACTCCCCCCATTATTGTTTTTAGCAAATCAATTATTTGGGTTGTTATGGATCATATATCAAGGTATACCTACTTTTGTCCTCTTACAAATACCTACCCAAATTTTACCATTTTACAAATACTCATTGACCATATTTTTTAACTTTCTCAAATGTCATCCTAAAGAATTATATTATAAAGGATTGTTTCTCATAAAGGAGATTACTCATTAAAAGCATATTAATATGAAAGATATTTCCCCATTGAAGTGTATTATGATACTTTGTACTCTTCAATGTAATCAATAAAATAATTGCTATTCGATAATCATGTTATAACATCGTCTTTCCATGCAAATTTAATTCTATTTCTAGTTAATTTTTGCAAGCATAATCCTTGCATCATATTATATAAGGGATAGAAATATTTGTATAAAATGACACTCAATATTATTTTCATGCACCATGACTACGTAAGTTATGAGCCAATTCTAAGGAGGATTTAATAATTTAAAGAATGTTGGCCAATAATATATCTTCATTCATGTCTTTAAGGACCAATGATTGATTAATTATTAAGATAGAAATGACCAATTTTTCATTATTCTCTTCTACATCCACCCACATTGTCTCTTATATCTCTAAATTTTAGGAGGATGGTTAAAGTATTAGCTTCTTTGTATTATTCTCATTTGAGATAGCTATATATCTAGATCTATAGCACTATGGTCTTGCAAAAATTTATAGGTATCCTTTGAAGTATATTTTTTGATGAAGGACCATGAAATATTTAGGGTAATCCCATGATGATACTAAAATTAAAATAAATTCCAGCACTCTTTTAGGTTTGTGGTAGATGTAACAACCATGTAGAACATGGTTGGGTAAGCTTAAATTCCTTGTAATTGAATTTGGATCATTATATTTTTTGTCATAATATTTATAGTTGATTCATGGTCTATAAAGATATTTTTAAAAAGAGCATTTTCTACGAAGATTTTAATTATTGGAATGTTTAGATCTAGGAACATTTACAGTAAATTCCATCCAAGAATTGGATCATATGTTGTTCCTATGACACTATTTTTTATCTTTCCTTTTTATTCTAGGTTTTCTAAGGCATCATCATCATTTAAAAATTCCAAGCATGCATACATTTTGACCACTCATACATGTTAGCAATTCATATATTTAGAGATAATCTACTTTACTTAATCTTAGAGGTTGGCACTTCTAAGGACTTATGTTGATGTCATCATACAAAACTTCTATCCAGTGCTCACTCCGGACTCTTGATTCCTCCATTGTATGTTTGTGGACCTAGTTATATTATAAAATATTCCTAATAGTATTACTACCTAGGATTTCAACTGAATAGGACTTTTGAAGTCTTAGGTTGAAATCATCTTTGAAAATTATAGACTACTATTATTTTTTAGATTTTAGAACGGTTAAGAGTTTTGGGTTCATTGTTTTCTTTTTTGATAAATACTTCTTATACAAATATACAATGAGGGTTAAACCTAGGTCTCATCACCAATAATAAAAGTGGCATCCTTGTGAATAGACCACACACATATGGATTTTTAGGCTCATTTTCCTTGTATAATCTTTAAAAATCCTTGGCTGGTCCTTGCATTGATCTCTTGATTGGATACAAATTAGGGACGATTTGGATGATGTAATAATTTTAAATATCCAACAACTGCTTGTGTTAGGCTCTAAATTTGTTGTAATTATTTACCTTATCCAAATTGTGATCCTAGTAAGATGCATTTGGAATTCCATCCAGACATATCTAAAAGGCATCAATTCCAACAATGTTTCCTTACATTTTAGAAATACAAATTTACAAAATTTTTAGCCAAACATGATTTATTAGGACTTATCTATGTGTGCTATTTAAACTAACCCACACTATTAGAACTTCCATGGATTTTTTGCTTATAAAATCAAGAATCTACATAGCTTTATTCATTAGGCAACGAAGTCAAGAAAAATATGAGCAACAAATTGATATGCAAAGAGGAAAGCATTTGGGACCTTGATAAAAACATGACATTATACAACAAAATAAGAGGATCAAAACAGAAATTGAACACCCAAATCGAGAAGTATGAAGATTCTTGAGTTTCAAAGGTTTCACATTGTGATTTTTACCTTTACTCCCCCACACTTGAGAATTTTTATTGATCAGTTTTGCTCATACCTTGATCAATTATAGAGTGTTTACCACATCTTAATACTTGAAAAGGTATAATATTTTTGAGCTTAGCTAATTTCATCACTTAGAAATTTTTAGCATGCTTGCTTCTGGAATGAATACTATCTACTTCAAAATATTTTGCACTGGATTCATAATAGTTTGCTAGAAATTTTGGAATATGATACTAACTTCACTGTGAAAAATATTTTTCCACTATATTTATAAGCCTAACTTTAAATAATACCAAGCTAGTCTAGATAAATATTTTTCACTTCAAGGTATAGGTAAACCTTAAATACTTTTATGTCTAGAATTGCTTCCTTCTACTTCAGGAGAATGAATTTTACAAGAGTGATGGTCCATGAAAAGAATCATGAGTCTTGAGAAACTATTCAAGCTTGGAAAATTAAAGAATTTATAAGTCTAGATGTTGACAAAGAATTTGGTGACACTCTGACTACTAGATTAGATATTCTCTACACTATCACACTAGATATTCTCTAGACTATCAAACTGAATATTATTTGTATTATCATACTAGATATTATTTTCATTATCAAACTAGATATTATTTATACTATTAGATTGGACAATCACTATTTAGCATTTAAGTATTCATACTACCTTTGTTCAATCCACCTAGTGAATTTCAATATGCTTCTATGGAAAATCTTGACTGTGATCGTAGTAGTGTATTCTACAATATTCTTATATCTAGTTTTACTTTTAAAAAAATAAAAGAATTAAAATAATGTTATAGTATGGACAACCTAAGCCAAGGTGTGTCCAATTTTGTGGGCTCTCCGATATATTATCTCATGTGTGATAATTGTTGAGATCAATATTTTAGAGCTCTAACTATGAAGTATTCCACCATACATATAGCCACATTATATTTTTTCAAAGATATAATGAAAGTAACTTCCCATGGCTAACTGCTTATCAATGCACCATATTTTAAATGGTCAAAGGATTTCTAGGGTTATTTTATTTTCTTTTAACCTAAAATATCTTTTGATATACCACATAGTACATGGAAATCTAAATTTTTGGTTCATTCTATCTATGTCTTCGATTTTAGTACCTTTTTATTATACCTCCTTCATAAACTACTTTTTAGATAAACACGTTTAAACATAAACAATAGATCATATAAAAAATAGAAAAAAATAATTGGTATTCTTGAAAAGATACTTTAATGGAAAATGAACAAAATGATAAATTGTAGAATATAAAATAGAAAAAAAAAAACAAAAACTATTATCATTGATATGCAACATGCCCTTGTAAAGAGATTTAATAGCATTTGTGAGGATATAATTTCTTGATCTAAATCTTATAAAAAATCTCCTTATGTATTTCCCTTTTGTAAACTTTAGAAATATATTTTTTGAAGGGATTATTGGGATTTTTTCATTATGTTTGGGCTTTAGTCATTCAAAAATTTAACAATACCTTATTTTGTATGTGTCTAATTAAAAAATAATAATTTACCTTATGCATTTTTCTTCTAGACTGATGATGCAAAATATATTGAAGTACCTCATAAATAGATGGTGTAATAATATATAGAAAATACACATGAAGCATATCAAAAACCACAACTATCTCATATGTTTTTGACACATTGTTGAAGAAAATATTAACCAAATATATATTTCTTTATTTATCCAATTCTTCATATCCTTTCATTATCTCCTTAGGTAGTCCTCTTGAAATTTAAATGTACTCTTGTAGTTTCTTGCTAACTAATATACTCATCAACTATGTCAATAAAGTCCATGAACAAGGTTGCAATATTTGAATCTAGTCTATTTATTTAAATAGAATTAATTCAATCACATAACCCTTAAAACTTCTCAAGTAGTAGCTTGGGATTCATAGTGTTTTTGATATGATTGTCTTATACATTTTCCACATAGAGGACATTGACACTATGAGATTCATTCTTTTTATCCCTATATAACTACTTTCCCTCTTTAAAAATTAGTATCTTGACGTTGCATTTACATACATGAGTAGCATCTTGATTTGGAGTAAAGCTTCAATCTTGATAATCAATGTGCCATAGTTAGGGCTACTAAATAATGGGATATCATGATCCATAACTATTATACTAAAAAATAAAAAAATATGCAAGTATGTGACTCTAGAACCAATGCTCCTAATCTAAAGAACCTGAAAAATATTGTGATTTGAAAAACTAGTCTTGAAATACTTATGTATGCAAAAGTTATGGTCCATAGAAATTTAACCCTAAAATTAAAAAAAAATCCTCCAAAAACTCTAAAACAATATATATTTTTTATATTAATAACGAATGAGAGTCTTCCATGTTTTACAATGTGTGTATAGATAAGAGGTTGCTCAATACTTATTGACTGTGTAGTGTACTAGTGAATCATGCGATGCCACCTATCTTAATATAGTTTGCTAACTTATCTATTAACCCTATTGTGTCAGGTATTGGTATTTAATCTACTCTAAAATCTATATATCATAAATTTTACTACCGACTATGTGAAATATTATAAATTTGATGCGTTAAAAATATATGATTGACTAAAACCATATTTATAGATTCCAAGTAGCATACTATTTAAGATGTGTTTGATTATATAACATACCCTATTGACCCAGCTAGAGCATACCACATTGGCACTTGTGTTAACTTATTCCATGTGTCACGTTAGGATTTATGGCATGTCAATACCCTCATTAACTATCATATATCATGCATTATCACTCATCTAGATTACCGTATCAATTATCATGTGTCATATTGAGATTCATGCACTTGTTTTATATCATTTGAATGGACTGCCATGTTACCCATATAGATTTCCATGTGTTAACTTAGGATTCATGTGCTTGGTTCTACCTTATATATGTACTACCATATGGTTTCCATACAAACCTTCCACACCATCATGTTTGTGTAAGAGAGATTTCATACCATCATCAACAACCATGTCACTATAAGGTGTCATATCATCTCATAGTGCCACATCATCAAAGGTGTTGATATCATCATTGGTCTAGGCTATTTGTATACTAACATGATCATAAAAAATGTAGGGATGGGGTTTGAATCTAAGGCCTCCCATGAAAAAGTATCCTATGCACCTCTAGCTAACCGTTATCCTATGTTTCAAGCTTGAGATATGAAGGAGAACACTTATTTTTAAAATAAACTAAATCGCATTCCACATCCCCTTGTATGATATTAATGTAGTCCTATGTGAGGATGATATAGTCATATCCATGTGCATCCTTTTACCCTCTATTGTAGAATATTCTAAAGCATGTTAAAAAAAAATTAAATTTTGGAAAGAAAGACAAGAAATATTCAAATGTAATGAGTGTATATGGGGGAAAATTATAAAAAAATTAAACTATGACCTCTTTACAAAGAATCTAAAATGTTGAATATTTTTTTGTGTCTACTATAATTTTATCTAATGCAACCAATGAGACCCTCCTCTTATACCTATGAATAAATAAGGTTTTCATAATTTTTTGCAACTTTGTCAAGTGTCTCGAAGGTCTTTTATAAACACAAAAGCCTATCCATCACTTGTCTAGCACAAGATTATATCTAAAAACATGTAGGCATTTTTATCTTCTGTGGTACCTGTTCAGGGTATTAAGTCTCAGTTTTTTCTTAACACATCCTTTCTTCAACATTCTTCCATGATGTGTCATATTTAGAGAGTCTGGAATTTGGGGGATAGACCTGTTGGTGAAGAAGGATGGATTGAGTGGTGGAATGATGCTATATCCCGAACCACAACCCTTATTCGCAGTTTGGGCAAGAAAGTTGCTCAGTTTAGAAAATATTCTTTGCTTGCTTTACACACTGAACTGACAAAAGCCTCTTGTAGGCTTGAAGCCAACCCTCTCTATCCTGTTTTGCAGAGGCATGTTGCTGAGGTTCGTCATGAGCTCAAGGTGGCAGAGCTCTATGAAGCTAAAGGTGCTCAGATCAAGGCCCGCTTACATTGGCTTAAAATTGGGGACAAAGTTTCTAAGGAATTCTTCCAAAAGTTACGTCCTCCTCGCAATGCCACTAAATTCAAAGCTATTGTGGACAATGGTATTTGCCATACCTCTCTACCCAGTATTGCTGACATTTTTGTTAAGCATTACACTCAAGTTTTTGCTGCTCAGTCTTCTTCTCCAGAGAGGGATGAAGCTCTCAAGCTTTGCATGGATGCTATCCCTAACAAAATATCTGTAGCTCAAATACATGAGTGTGAAAAGTATTTTTCTGTTGATGACCTTGCCTCAGCATTAACTCAAATGGCCAATGAGAAGGCCCCAGGCTTGGATGGATTTCCTTGTGAATTCTACAAGGCATGTTGGGACTTTGTTGGTTCTGATTTACACAAAGTCTACCTTGAATCCATGCACAGTGGATTTCTTGGAGCAATTTTGAATCGAGGTAATATCAAGTTCATTCCAAAACAAGGGGATCCTGAATGTATAACAAATTGGAGGCCAATTACCTTGCTCAATGTTAGCTATAATATTATTTCCAAAGACCTGGCTCTAAAACTCTGACCCCTGTTGCCTCTTATTGTTAGGCTAGAGCAAACAAGATTTATTAAATGCAGATATATATTGGATAATGTCATTGCAGTTTGGAAAGGTATGGAATGGGCTAGGCAGTCTGGTCAGCAAGCCCTCTTCTTGAAAATTGATTTTGAAAAGGCCTATGATATAATTGAATGGAACTTCATTCTTTCCATGTTACAGTCTTTGGGGTTTGGGCCTGTGTTTGTTCAATCTGTCAATATTCTTTTTCAGGATGCTTCGACTGTTTTATCTTTGAATAATCATCAAACTAGGCCAATCGATTTGTTTAGATCTATTCGGTAAGGTTGTCCCTTGGCTCCTTCTTTATATATCCTTGCTGCTGAAGCCTTTGGATATTTGCTTGCTAGGCATGCTTCTTTGGGCCAAATTAAGGGTATTTCTCTCCCTGATAACCAAGGTTGACTCATTAATGGTCACTTTGTTGATGACTCTTTTCTCACTCTTTTAGAGGAGGAAAACTCAGTGAAGGAAGCACTCAGATGTTTGGAAGTTTTTTGTCAGGCCTTTGGTTCTAGTATTCAGTGGAGAAAAACTTCTTGTTATCGGCAGTCCCCTACCCCGCTCCCTCCTTGGCTAGAACAGTTTCAATGGCATTGGATTTTGCCAGGAGAAGTGTTCAAATTTCTAGGGATCCCTTTTGCCTTTTATGGTTCCCCTGTTCAGTTATGGAACTATGTTCTGCAAAAAGTTGAGAAAAAGCTTGAGTATTGGATTACTAAGAAGATGTCTCTGGAAGGAAAATTCTAGATTTGTTCTAAGGTCCTTGCCTCTACTCATGTGTATTACTCTTCTTGTTGGGTCCCTTCACAAGCATGCTACCTTAATCTTGAAAGACTATTGAGGAATTTTTTGTGGGCAAACTCAGTCGAGAAGAAAGGTTTTCATCGGGTTGCTTGGGATATGTGTTGTTTACCTAAATCTTCAGGAGGAATGGGCATGGTTGACTGTAAAAGACAAGGCATGACTCTTTGTGCCAAATGGATCATACGAGCCCTTAAAGGCTTAGAGGCCTGGAAAATCCTCATCAAACATTGTATTTCTTCAGGGCTGCCTTTGAACAAACAAGCCTGGAGAGGAATTGACCTCCCTTCCCTAATTGTAATGCCAGTATTTGTGAAAATCTTTGGTTCTTTTGTGATTAAAAGTATTTGGAAATCATGGCAGCAATTCACTCCTTGGCTTAAGTGGAAAGGGAATAGAGGCCATAAAGGACTGTCCATCAATTCTTTAAACATCTGGTGGTCTTCGATGATTAACATTCAGGGAACTCCTCTTGCTCAGGTCCCGTGGATTCATGCCCAAAAGTGTTTAAAAAAAGGTATATCTACAGTTTTTGATTTTTATTCTCAAACCTTGAGGGATTGGATCCCTTGGCCGCTTTTTAAACAAAAATTTTAGTTGAGCACTGGTGACAAGCTCACTTATGACTAAGAAATTGACATTATCCCATTTTCCATGTGGCACAAGTGTGGGCAGTACTCTCAGAGGCCATGATGGAAAGATTGGTCCTGGTTTTTGGATATACCATTGTTGAATTACTCAGCTAAATTGGGTTACAAGTGGCTCTCCCCAATGTTGCCAATGGTCCCTAGACTTAATGATAAATTGGGAGATCCAGTGGCGATTTCTGGTTGGAAGGCTCGATTTCAGATAGTTTGGTCTTCTTTTCTTGAGCCAAAACAATATTTTTTTGCTTGAAGCCTTCTCTTTCAAAGTTTACCCTTAGGAGACAGACTCAGGCACTTGGGAGTTGCAAACCCTAAATGTGCATTCTGTAATGAGGATGAATCTTCTCCTCATATTTTTTGGTTTTGCACAAGAGCAAGGAGTGCCTGGGAATGGGGATGGTCTTTTTTTTCCCAATTCTAGGATGAATCCCTTACATGGCAGCAAGCTCTGTTAGGGGATAAGATTAAATTTGTTCTTCCCTTGTCCAAAGTGTGGCACATATTTCGAATTAGTCTTCTTTTTCACATGTGGAAATCTAGAAACAAGATAGTTTTTTAGCATCAAAATCCTTCTGATGAATTTTCTCTAGCTAAAAAAATAGAGGTGTTTCAAGATACATGGTTCCAGATTTGCAATCAGAAGGCTAAACTTGACATTGAGCAGGCACACATGAAGGCACTTTTGGATGACTAGAAAAATGCACCTTGCTCAGTTAGCAGGGTTTTTCCAAACAATGCACAACAGACATCATGTTCCCACTTGAGGTCTCATCAACTGCCACGTCTGGTGCATGCACATGGAGGTTGGGGACATGACATTTTTACCTACAATGATTGATGGAATGCATAGCCAATTCAATCACCATCATGTTCTCCACCTAGAGGTGCCTGGGATGAGCTGGTGGAAGTTAATGGTAGCACACAGGATCGTGCCTGGAATGCAAGGGATATAAGTGCACATAATTTCCAGCTTGATAGATCTTGAGGACAGGGCTGGGGAGATTCAAATGTTCATGAGGATCAGGGTCACACAGATGGATTACCGCATACCTTGGCCATTCCATGGGACTCCAATGTAGACGTGCAGCCACAAACTTTCTGATTGCATGCAAGTTTCACTACCTATTTGATTGATGTTGCCTAGTTTGTAGTGAGCTCTGGTTTGTGGTTTCCCAACCCGTGGTTAGGGTTGGCTTGTTTCTTCCAGGGGTGTGATCATTGCCACCCGCCACTTTTTTCATGTTAAACTTTATTATTAATATAATTTAGCTTTTCATAAAAAAAAAAACATGTAGCATCTTATTTTTTTTTTTCATGTAGCCAAAAATCTACCCTCTCAAAAAATCGAGAAGAGAAAAGGAATTGATTTTTTTTGAAAAATATATAAAAGATAAATAAGGTTCTTAAAAATCCCCATCCTATAACTAGGGTATCTATTTGGTTAAAAATATTAAAGATAAAATAATATTGAGATCTAATGAAAGTAAAAGTGAACATATTACTAAATACTTTCCATGGATCCAATTTGCTAGTTCTAGTTAGATCCTCACATTCCAATTCAACTTAGGGTTTTATCAAAAACCCTTATTTAGATCACATTTTTAACCTTCAAAAGAAATTCTTTGCTAGGTCCAATAAAATTATCCTCATGAGAAGCTATTAGAAGAAAATATTACCAATAAAAGCAATCAAATAATGAATATTTACACCCACTCTAACACTGTATTAATTTTCATAGTAGGTTTTGGAAACAAATGGAATCAAACATTATCCAATATTGCTTACCAAAAGGAACACATAATATAAAAAGAACACAAAATATAATGGGGTTTCTATAGACACTAAATAATATTAAATAATAGAAATGAAATTATATTTGAGTCAATAATGATATGATCGGTAAGAAAATGTGTTTATACCCAAGTACGGTCAAGGTTGTGAGAATAATCCTCAAGAATACAATATTATAAGAAATTATAAAATACCTTTTACAAGGTTTACATATGATCAAAAGGAAAAAATAACAAATAAAAGTGTAAATTGTTGGTCGTGATCTTAAGATAAGGTTAACCACTATATTCAAGCACAAAGCTCATCAATCTCATTGTGCCCAAATTTTCTATTACCTAAGGGAAAATACAAAGTTATGCTATTTTTTAGGTAGGTTGTCAATTAGAAAATCCATAATATTTTTATCTTTATATGTTATGTCAATAGTGTAAAGTTGATTTATTATTATTTTTAATTTGGTGATGTGGTTATTTATGCTTTCTCTATTGTTAGCATGAGATGTGTCACTTGTCTCATTAGATCCATTATTTTGCAATTACTAGTCTTCTTATACATTGTAGAGAGAGTATATCATACATGTTTTGATGTTTGAAAATCTTAAACATGTGATCTAATTGATGGATATGTCTTCCACAAGATGAATGCTTGTGCATTCATATCCTTTTTATTTCATTTAATATGTTCATCTATATCTATTGACCTATCTTTTTTATTTTAAATCCCACAAATCTCTTATTTTAAATAATAGTATCATTTTTATCTTCCATATTTCATAATTTATGTCATTTAATTTTTTTAATAGAATAGATTTATCTTTTAAAACCATGGTTAAAGTAGTAACTTAAAAAAAAACCATCACAAATACAAAGGAATTTGAAAAAAAACACTTTCATAATAACACAATACCAAAAGTAACTTTATTATTAACTACTTTAGAATTGACCTTCTTATACACTAATCACACAAAATATTAAAATTTGTAAGATACAACTTATAAAAAAAAATTTACGATCCTTACAAATACCTCCACAAAGCTATCTTACACCCTAAATGTATGATATACATGAAGATGCACATATTGCTTTATAGCTCTCCACCTAATACTTTTAGCCTCTGTTGTTTTTTTCTTTTTAAACAATACGAAAATACACCTAACATTAAGGGACAAGTATATTGACCTTTTTGAGCAATATTTTTTATGTAGATGCACCACACCAACAGATTCTCCCAATACCAAAAATCGAGTCATGGGACGATATCTGATTTGATTCTTTGACAATGCGGTAAAATAAATTAAATAGATTTTTCCAGAATTTTAGCTTCCCTATGGTTGAAGCAATATGTCAAGGGCCCTACAACCTGTTTGGCTAAATATTCTATCATAGGCCCTACTCAGTAATATAATGTTATGATATATTAATTAATTGAAATAAAATTTAACACTGGAAAATTTGAATGTGAATTTTAGCAGAATCATTTTCAATCTCTCGTGAAATTTCGTATAAAAGTAAATAGTTTTCAAACATGTGTGATTGGAAGACTTTTAAAAACCAGAATAAGAGACTTTTGAATGCCACATAAGGTACCGGTTCTGCATCATTCTTGGTAAATGGCTGTTTCATATTTACATGGCGAACCTCAAGAGAACCATAATGATTGAGAGCGAGAATCCCACTCCCACAAACTCATCGTAAAGAAAATATAATCTGCATTAACTTTAAAATCCATTATAAAAGATTTTGAAAGGATCCAAAACTTTGTTTCGAAGAAGATTCCAACTAAATCAAAAACCCTAAAACATTACAAACAAAAACTGACCATGGTAACCTCCCTCGAAACAGAGAAAACAAACACAACAAAAAAAATTAAAAAAACCCACAAAACTGTTATAAAAAAGTGCGAGACAACCAGCAAACTAAAGGGACACCCCACAAGCCACAGGGATCGACCGCAGAAAAGTCCAAGTCCACCTAACATGAATGAGATATATCTTGTGACATTTGTGGAGGAAATTCCATTCATTCAGTCCCACAGAAGATGCAACCTTCGAAGACTTGAGAGTTTACAAATATTTGCCTAAACGTGGCCAGTGTTGAGTTACGCGTCAATGTTTTTATTTTATTATGGCTGTTGTCATTTCCTTTTCGTTTCAAACAATCTATGCAAATGGCATCTCAAATGTTGACAAAACTGTGAAGTTGAAACGTGGCCAGTGGGAGTTTGGCCTCAGTGTGTTGATTCCATAATGGATGTTGTCATTTCCTTTTCGTGTGAAACCAACTATGGAAATGGCATCTTCGATCCTGCCAATTGTACATTTTTCCCACCCTTTCATTGCTACTGAGAAAACTAAAGAAAACGAAATATATGGAAATGACATTTTAAACGTCACCACTACTAATTTCCCCATCCTTTCCTTGCTACGGAGAAAACTAAAGAAAAAGATACTGCCTGCCATAATGTGGACCACCTTTAACATAATCTTTAAGCAAATGCAAAGCCGTACTAGAGATTGTGGCTATGTTATTATTTTTTTCTGCTCCCTAAACCAAAGCTCAAATAGCATTTCCAGTTATGGTGCTATCCACAATCGATAGAAGTAATGTTTGAATCAGAAGAGGATTAAATTACTGCATTTTTTTCTGTTGTAGAATTAAATTTGTTTTAAATTCAATTTATTAGTTTAAATTTATTTTTTTAAGAAAGACAAATTAATATTATTATAGTGATATTTTAGTATTAAAAGTTTTGATAATGTTACAATGATATTAAATAGGTTGCATTACTATGTAGTATATAATTTTACATTATCTGTATTTCATCACAATCTGTTAATTTATTGTACATACATTTTTGGTACTAGTCTTGCTTTATGCATTTCAATGGATCCATCACTATTGTACTTTGTGTTGAACACCTCCTTCACACTAATTATCTCCTTATTCTTTGGAATTTCACACAACTTCCATGTATCATTCTATTCAATTGCATTTAATCTTTCTTTTATGGATTTGGTTCAAAAATTGTTTTGTGTCGCTTCTTCAAAGTATGAGTGATCCACTTCAATATTAGGCAATAATGCATATTATCTTCTTATTTCTCTTGTGTTTGCTCTCGTGTTTGTTGTAGGCTTTTCATGAGGCCCATATCAAAATTTTGATATTATGATGTTATCTTTGCTTTTGTGCTTATGAATGGAGAAATATTCATGTCCAATTAAAGCATATAATACACCACCATCCTCAATTATATTTGTCTTCTCAATTTTTGTCCATGTATTCACAAAAGTCACATCTCTAGACACAACGAATTGTCTAGATTTTGGGTAATAATATTTAATTGACTTGCTTAATTTAGAATTACCATTTAAAAATGCATGCTTGAATCTTTAGATCAAATTTTTTTATTTTCATGTCTTTAGCATGAACATAATCCAAACAACAAAACACTATCAAGTGATTTACATAAGGTTTCTTTTGATACCATGCCTCATGAGGTGTTATATTCTTTGCTACAATTATGGTATTTCTATTAAAGGTGTGCATTATTATTGCTTTAACCCATAAATGATTGTCCAAACCTTTTTCCAGTACTATGCTTTTTGCCATGTCCATATTTATCCTATTAATCCTTTCTATTGCTTTACTTTGATGAGCTATATAGATTGTTTTCAATTGTCTATGTATCCCATGCTCGTCAAAAATTGATTGATTTTCTTCAAAATCTACTTACTACCATGATTGGTCTTTAATATTTTCATTTTATATCTATTTTTATTCTCTACTATGGATTTTAAGTTCTCGAATATGTCAAAATATTTACTCTGATTCTTAAAATATATACCCATGTTAAGGTGCAAGTCTTGATGGATGAGGTGAGAGGAGTTCCATTTCCTCACACTATCGATAAAAAATTCAATAGACTTAAACATTGATTACTTTAATATCCCTTAGGTGATTTTAAAATGCTAGGTGGAAAATGCACAAAGGGACATCAATTTTATCTATAGTAAGGTACTGCATGATTGGGATTATCACATGATCCCAGGGGTGGAAGGGAAGATCTGACAATACCATCATTTTCATGGGTGATATTTTTACCTTTGTCAACAAAGTTGTCTATATCCACCAACATGGAGTGTCTATCCTGTCTAATAACATGCCCATCATTCAGAAGACCAGTCACCTCAGCTAGCATCCAATTGTTGATTTTGAATTCTAGACCTTGAACAACGATACATCCATGGTTCCATGTCTAGACAATTTCATCGAACAACTTTGCATCACTCTTGTTGAATTTCTTCAAGAAGGATAAGAAACCATTATTTTTTAGGATTTCTTCAACTACTGGGTTGATCTATAGAGACTAGGTCTTGAACAGGGCCATGGATAAGTAGCGGAAAAGCTTTGAATATATTGAGATAGGGTAAGGTGAGTTATGAGGATAATGAATTTACTTCAGCTTGTCCCTGTAATTTGATTTATAAGCTTACATAAACCACATGCTAAATGTTCAGGATATAAATTTATCCAAGGGTCATTGTTACCTTCGATAATTATAGGTTTTTGAATCGTGTACCGTATTTTGAAAGTTGCTCCTCACATGGGAAAGGTACCATCCCAGTAGATTTGAATCACTAATGGCATCGGTCGAACTAGAGGAAAAAGGTTTTTGACCTTGGCTTAGACCATATATTTTTGAAACTCTATGAGAAAAATTATAAAATATGGGTAGGTTATGAGGAGGATGAGGTTGACCCCCATATAAAAATACCAAGGAATATGACTTAAAGGAAAAGAAAGCAAGATCAAAGAAAGGAAAATAGATCCCATATTAGAAATATTCAAAAGAGAAACTAACACACAATAGGTTGGGAGTCTAAAAAGAAACAAGTTTGGATGAATAGTTGCAATTGGAGGAACTCCTAGTTTATAGTAATCAAAAATTTGATCACCCTCACTACAATAGCGCTAAAAAAATATTCAATAGGAGTAGAGATCATTCAAAATATGGGTTATATAGGAGGAGGTCTAGAAAAAACTTCATTAAGTATCATTGAACCTATTTGAAGAACACAAGCTTATACTAAGAGGGGGAGGGTGAATAGTATAATACCAAATTTTAATTTTATTTTCTAAATAATATTAGCCAATATTATCAATGGCAATATCAATATCAGTAATAAAATTAATGCATAAATCATCACACACAATAGACACACCATTTTAACATGGTTCATCTAATGTGGGCTACTCGACGAAGAATATATTTCTACTAAAATTTATCAACAAATCTCTTGGGAATCACTTCCCTATTATAATTTTTATGGACCTCTATCCAAAGGAGACACCAATTCCCTAATGCTATGATTTGTGGATCTCTCTCCATAGGATAAATCTTTCTCCTTTTCTCTAGTTCATGGAACTTTACCCAGGAGAACTCTTTCTCCTCAATTGGTTCGTGGATCTCTCTCCATAGAAGAACTCTATCTTCCCAGCTACTTCACAAATCACACTCTATAAGATAACTATTTTCCCTTGCTCTGGTTCGTGGATATCTATTTATAGGAGAATTCTTTCTCCTCTACTCTAGTTAGTGATCTTCTAGAAGACTACTTCTCCCACTACACTAGCTTATGGATCTCTCTCCATAGAATATCTTTATCCTCACTCATAAGACCTTTATCCTCACTACCCTGGCTAATGGATCTCTATACACTAGATACTACTATCCTCTACTTTGTCACCTCCAAATCTTGCTCTCAACTCTGTCTTAGATCTAAACCAAACACTATCCTTCATCTAGTACAAATATACTCTAACTCTGTATCAAGTCTAGAACAAATATGATATCAAATATACACCAAAATATATTCTCAAATCTATCCTCAAGACTTAACACAAAGCTTGATCCAATCACAAATCAACTCTACTTAGATCTACCCCAAGCCTTAACATAAATCTTGAGAGAATCAGTTAATCAACTCTACTCAGATCTATCCCAAATATTAATATAAAACTTGAACAAATTAATAAATCAACTCTACTCATATTTTCCCCAAGCCTTAACACAAATCTTGAATAAATCAATCAACTATACTCTCAAGTATTCACAAAGACTTGTCTCAAATCTTCCCTCAAGTCCTCTCAAGAACTTACGAGATCTGCTCTCAAGTCTTCAACAAGACTTACCTTAAATCTGCCCTCAAGTCCTCTTAATAACTTGCTCAATATGCTCTAAAGTCTTCACCAAGACTTGTCTCAAATATGCTCAAACACATGCTCAATACATCTCACAAGATATGCTCAATCAATCTCAAATCTTGCACATAATGCTATCAGTTGCTTTGTCTAATCTTAAAAGTAATTCCTTTAACTTGAAGTATTTTAGACATATTCTATTCATAATTATTTTAACCTTTGGAACATATAGAGAATGGTTTACTCTATCGAAGACTCAATTGTAGACACCAAAATAGTACCAATCCGATTATGTGACAACAAGCGCTGATCGCATTGACACACACAGCCCCTAGGGCAGCCCCCAGAGGTTAAACAGTGGTCCTAACCACTTCCAAAAGTAGTTTTAGAGGTCAGATGTCAATTTGGCACCTGTTTCACACCTTGATCTCTGATCGTCCCACCTAGGGATGAATACAAATTGGCATTCGTCCCACCCAAGGACGAATAGCAGCATTCGCCCCAGGGTGAGGCGAATAAAAAGTTTGATTGGCAAAAAGTCAAACCTTGGTAACTTCGCCAGTTAATTGAGGCTTCAAGCCATGCAATTACGAGGAATAGATTTTATTCAAGAAGAAGAGACTTCAGTTATGAGTGTATTTATTTTAGAAACCTCATGCAAGGAGATTCTAAATCAAGGAATTAGCTTTTCTTTGAAAATAGGAAAACAACTCAAGTAGCGCCCTCGCATGTGCAATTCAAACAGAGAGACCCTAAGGTCTATAAATTGGTGAGTTTTCTCACCCAAAATATATATAGAGAAGGAGAATTTGAGCAATGAAGTGCTGCCAATTTACATACCTACTTGCGATTTGTGCTTTTACATCCTTAATCTCTCATTCGAAAGGGAGGTTATTGGGTGACTATTGGAAGCACAAATCCGGACCCAAAACCCAATTTTTGGCCACAACGATCCACAAAATTTGTCGAAAAACACCCCATAACCAGTTTTGGACCCATGTCAAGTGGATTGGTGCTGAAACAGTGCCTCAAATGGTGGGCGTCCTGCCCTCGGGTGCTCCCCAAACTATCATAGTCCTATTCACCCCCCCGGGACAATTAGAAATCTGTGATATATTTCTCTGGTTTTTCTTTTGTATTTTATTCTAGATATGTTAAATAGGTTACAGTTTAAATTTCATTTCATTCTGAGCAATATTGACCATGTTTTTGTCATTTCCCACCTTCACTAATTTGTAGATGCCATCATCAAAATCTAGGTGGTAGAGGCAAAATTGGAGAAATATGACCATCTGGGTCTTCCCAAAACACTCCCAATTATCTAACACCAACTTTGTAGGTCATTTGGAGCTTCCTAAGAAGGACATTGAAGAGGGTGCTTTCTGACAAGTTCTTGTAGGCCTATTCGTCCCACCCTGGAGCGAATACAAATCTGTGAGGAATTTCCAGACTGTTCTTTTTGTAGTGGTTTTTTGTTAACATATTTATGCTATTGTTAAATTTTTAGGTCGATCCAAAGTCATTTCATTATCGTTTTAATATTTTTATGCATTTACTGACAGTAGGCCTTGGGAAATACATGTTTCATTCTGTCTGCAGGTGCTACTAATATTTTTTGTTTCTTTGAACACAGGTTTCTGATAGCAAAGGAGCAGGAAAGAGCAAATAATCACATACAAATGTGGCGGTGATGTTTTGGTCTTCCCATCTTACATGTGGGCACACGGAAGAAGGATTGTTATCCATGGATGTTGTGACAAGAAACATATTTGACGCTCCTATCCCCTAAAAAGGAATGAGATGTATTGTAACACACTTTAAAAAGCATATCAATAAAGAGATTACCATATTTCATATTGCTTTTATCTTGTGTCAATTTGTATATGTTATTTCTTGTCCTTTCTTGTGGCATATTCCTTTTTGTTTCCGTATCCTTGTGCTTTTAGTGGCAATCACGGTGGGAGTCATAAGAGCCATCATTTTGCATTTAAACGTTCTTTCAAAAAGCTTTCAAAACAACATCACAACACACTAAACCAGATTTTAGGGCACACTTTTAAAATATTTAAACGAGATAACCATTGCATTGATTGTGTGTTTTCTTTCTGTTTAAGTGTAGCGTAAAAAAAATCCTAAAAAAAGATAAAAATCTACGCGTCTTTAGGAGCACATCACCATGGTGTTCACTCGTAGCCGAGCCCAATCATGGGAAAGCACTATAGAAAGTGCACCAAGGGGGACAAGTCACCTCCGATATAGTCCTGAGGACTTGGTCATCCCACCTTGGCGGCTTGACACACAAGAGAGTCCACATCATGCCATAATAGAATAGGACTATAGAGGCACCCCTTTGAGGGGCACCCCCACTCAGCATAGGTCCTTTCAAGAGGAGAACCTACACGTAGCACTCAACATAGATAGGAGACCTCCCTTAGAAGCCCGTTATGGGTGGCCTAGTGATGAAGTGCTAGAGCAACAAAGGGTCCAAATGGAGGGGCCACAGGATTTCGTCATCCCTCCTCTACCTCGCATTACTGTTAGAAACACTAGACAGT
Source organism: Wollemia nobilis (assembly GCA_028583015.1). Classification (NCBI taxonomy): domain Eukaryota; kingdom Viridiplantae; phylum Streptophyta; class Pinopsida; order Araucariales; family Araucariaceae; genus Wollemia; species Wollemia nobilis. Next base: position 81,838 of record JAQPPZ010003187.1, on the reverse strand, counting down.
ATCCAGAGTATCAAGCTTTCTAGACAGGGCAAGACAATTCTGCCTGCACCTTTTATGCATATGAAAGAGAGGATGAGGAAGAGTACCACATTCCTCAAGAGCAGGACACACAACGGGAGCGATGTACCTCCGTGCCTGCCATGTATCAGGATCACCCATTGAGGCTACAGCCTCGGGTTAATGCAGCTAACCTCGACAGAGGAAAGCAACCCATAGAGGTCTCGGATCACCATGACCGAGATAGATATGTAGGAGAGGCATCTAGGCTTCCTAAACAAGAGACGGCAGAACAAATCGACTTGGCGATTGCCAAACATGCCGCCCGCCAAGCGCAAATCATGCAGCTTAGGCAAGATCAAGAACAGTTAGAGCATCTTTTTCGGCTTAACAAAGAGCGCATTCAGCGTCAGACAACCGAATTGCTTCATAACAATGTGCTTGCAAAGGTTCCAATCCCTTGCATGCATAAAGTAGAAGTATATGAGAGGCCTAACCCCTTGGTATGAGACAGGTCCACGCGACCTTATCAAGTATTGCCTCCGAGACCTCCTAGACCTGAGCGGGAGGCCACTCCCCGAAACAATGATGGGCACCCTCCGTGGGCACCCACCCATGTGTATAGGTCTCGGCCAACCACTCCTCAGGAAGCCTATGAGGAATATGAACAAGAAGAAGAGCGTGATGAAATGCTCTATCAAGGCAGAGGGGGTGCTATCTAGCTACCTCTCAATAGGCCTCAAGCTCCCCGCAACCCACAATGGGAGCAAACTAAGGAGGAGGAAATTAAATCCTCTGATGCATACAAAGCGCTGCTAGAGCGCTTAGAGTCTATGGAGATCAAGACTTCTGGGCCCCAAAAGCCCACTTTACGCCAACTCCGTAGTCATCCTGTGCATCCGTTAGTGTCGGCACCTCCATACCCGGAACACTTTAAATTGCCCCAGTTGGCACTCTTTAGAGGGGAGGAGGATGCCCAAGAGCATGTGACTAGGTTCCTGAGCCAGTGCTTTGGCATTCAGGACAATGATGCTTTGTTATTAAGAACATTTATAACCACATTCGTAGGCCTTGCCTCGGATTGGTTCACCCAATTACCGAAACATAGCATCAGTAACTTGGATCAGCTAGTGGATGCGTTCCTCGAATGCTTCACCTTCAACACTAAGAAGAAGGCATCATTAAGTGACCTAGCTAGCCTCAAGTAGTATGAGGAAGAGACCATGGTGGCATACGAGAACCGATGGAGGACGTTGCTTTCGAAGCTATCTTACCTCCCTCCCATGTCAGATCTGACCCAAATGTTCTCAAGAAGTTGTTTGAGATCAATCTCCATGCTATTGCAGCTGCAGCAATATGCCAGTTTAGAGGAAGCTCTGGCGCAAGCCAGAGTCATTGAGGAGATTAAGATACAGGATGGCGAGATTGCCAAACCTAAGAAGAAAGAATGGACAAAGAACACTAAACCAGGGACCATGCAACCAAAACTTGCTATGGTTAATCAGGTTGCCATCAACGTCCCTAAGCCTGCACAAGCAACACAACCTCAAAAGGCTAACTATCAAGCGGTGCCTCCTAACAACTATGAGAGAGAAAACCAAAGGTAGGAGCAAAATAAGCAGCGTCGCCCTAGGCGACAATTTACTCCTTACACAGAGTCCAGGGATTCTCTGTTTGACCGCTTGTCGACGACGAACTTGATCAACCTTCCAGAGATTCAAACTATAGACCCCAATGCACCGAAGCCTAAGGGGTACCAAGAGGATTTGTACTGTAGGTTCCACAGGCGTAAGGGACATGATCTTAACGCATGTTGGAAGTTCAAAGGTTTGGTACAAGATCTCATTGACAACAAGACATTGGTGGTGGACAACCCCGTAGCGCCAAACAACCAACATATGGGAGTATTCAGAGACCCCTTGCCTACCCATGAGGCACCGACAAAACCCCTTCAAGTCAATGAAGTACAACAGAATTGCCCCATGCAGGGGTATGTAGGGATGATAAGCATAGTGACTAGGAACAAGAGGTACCCAAGAGCTGCCCCTACGGTAGCCACAAGAGAGGTTCCATCGACGTCACAACCTCAAAAATCCCCTACGCAACTTCCCCCGCCTAGACCAGTGGCCACGATTCGGACTAGACTTACCCAAAGTCTAAGGACCACGTCGGCTAGGCTCTCCATATACGAGCTTATTCAACAATCAACACCCCATCGGGAAGCTCTAATGGAGATTTTAAAAGCTATCGAGCTACAGCCCCACGAAGTGAACTCTTTCAACAATTTTGTGGGGCATGTAAAACAATGTACAGAGCCAGTCATCACCTTTAGAGAAGATGAATTGAAAATAGTGACTGGTGATGTGGCGGATCCACCCCTACACGTTATTGCATGGGTCAACGAGATTCCGTATAAGAGAGTGTTGGTGGACACTGGCTCATCCAGTAATATCATCACTACAGTAGCACTGAAACATTTGAAGTTGCCAACATCTCACATTGTGGCCTCCACTTACACACTGCGAGCATTCAACGATGCAATCTGCTCGACAGTTGGCACAATTGTCCTACCTATCCAAGTGGGACAAAAGACTATTCATACATTGTGCCACATCTTGGAAGGCGAGATGGCTTATAATATCCTATTGGGCCGGCCTTGGATTCGGGACATGAAGTGTGTCCCTTCAATAGCTCATCAGTGCCTAAAGTATACATTTGAAGGACAGGTGCATGTAGTCCCGACGGACTTGGAGCCCTTCAAATACTACAATACAGTGCAATTCATGCCGCAATCGACTCTTCCATCAACACATTTGGATTTTTAGTTGAATCCATCTCAACAGGGTCCGATTCCATAGGCATCTCCAGTGATTAATCCATCGAGTCCTCAATCGGGTCCATCTTCTTCCGCTAGTCCTTCAACAATGATGCCACCTACGGTGGCCACATCCAAGGACAAGGGAAAGAAACCCATAGAAGAGGAACCACCTCTAGTCTCAACCATCTCGATAGAAGAGATGCCTAGCAGAATGGAAGTCGAGATGCCTAGTTCACCCCACATGGAGTGGACTCAGGAAGGACTCCCATTCGCTTCCCCTCAACCACCAACGGTCACCGTTGAAATGGCCAACATGGGCCTAGGGGAGTATCTAGTGAGGAACATTATAGCAACACCCACGCTTGAGTCCATGCAGGATATGGGGTGACCTCGACTCCCCATCGGCTCTGTGGTTCCTTTAGGCTACCCACCCAATCAGACAAACTTTGTTTATGGGGGCCTGGATAATGGCATTGAGATTTGTATGCAAGAAGACGAAGACGAAGAACCCTTTGCTGAGGATGTCAACTATCTATCCAACCCAAATTTTGCTTTGAGATATCTTGGCCAATGCAATTGGCACGGATATGGGTTGGGCAGGTATGAGCAAGGAGTGCGTGTTCTTTGCCAACCAAGATATCAAATGCCTTATGACAAGTCAGGAGTAGGGTTCAACCACCCCTTGCCCCTAGACATCTTGGTGGAGAACATGCAAGGCCTAGGGATAGGCAACAAGGATGGGTTGGCATCAGATCCATATGCCAATCCTAACACAAACTATACATTGGGAGATTATCTCCCATTGCTAACAACCAACCTTGTTGACCATAACAACCCCTTCCCTTCGGCCGAACAGGGAGAAAATTCAAGGACTCACCCACAAGTGGGATATGGACAAGACCAAGAAGGGTCTTCAGAGGATGAGTCGGAGTATGAGGTAGCACCTTGGGATCCTTTCGAGTCTGATAGCAATCATTCGCAAGTATATCCCATGAATGATGATCAGGAAAGCTTCCTAACAATGTTCCCATTGGATGCTCCAATTGAGCATATGCCACCTCAAGAGAATCAGGTCCCCCCACAGAGAGCGGAACAACCTCGATGGGACCACATTAATTTGCTCGAGCAAGATGAGCCTCATATGTCGCAAACCATTGTTGGAGCCAACGAAGGCCTTTGGATCTCTGATAGTGACTACGAAGATGAAATTGAGATGGCTTATCTCAATCATATGCGACAGATGCAACAACGATACCCTCTGGACATAGATGACATGTTTGAACATTTACACATAGGTCCAAGACATAGGTGGCACCTCAACCCGACGCAGTTATAGCAATTACTACACCCGCCACTCTAGGTACATAGAGAGCATCTTTCGCCTGGAGACCCTATCAAACCATCAGTGCCTAGGGCAGACCTTGTCTTCATCTCTGTGCATAGGGCTGATCCATTTGTGCCAGTGCCCACAGAGCCAGATCCAAAGCACAAAGATCATCTAGGATGTCCGAGTAACCACACCCACGGTAATGGAGACCACAATCATTTCATTAACATGATCTCCATTGATTTAACCACCCCCATCCATGATCCAGCCGACCCGACACGGTCATTGTATCTAGACCTAGATGCTATCGACTGGGATCGCGCTGACACACCACCATCCCCATCAGAGTACTGGCCTTGCGATGGGATGTTCCATTTCACCCCAGGACAGACTCAGGATGTCTTCCATGCTGAAGAGGAACCTGATGTTCCAAACGATGATCTAAATTCAGCAAACGATATCCATTTGATCCCAACTCCACACCAGTTGGAGGACGGGTCCCACATGTCGGTCGAGGAGACGACTGACGTAGACATCGGCTCAGATCCAGTGAATTTGCAAATCATCAAGCTGGGGGTAAGTCTATCCCCCGAAGAGCAAGCCGACTACATTGCCCTTCTCAAAGAGAAGAAGGAGGTTTTTGCATGGTCATACAAAGACATGCCGGGACTAGACCCGTAGCTAGTCATGCATAATTTAACGCTTGATCCAACAGTCAAGCCAGTAAAGCAAAAACTACGTAAGATGCACCCAACAGTGGCCTTAATGGTCAAAGACGAGCTACAAAAGCTATTGGATGCATAGTTTGTCATCTGCGTGGATTACCCGCCATGGTTGTCTAACATGGTTCCCATCAAGAAGCCCGATGGGAGGATTCGCATATGCACCGATTTTTGAGATCTAAACAAAGCGAGTCCTAAGGATGATTTTCCCTTGCCTAGCATCGACGCATTGGTAGATGCTACAATGGGCCACGAAATGCTTTCCCTCATGGATGGTTTCTCAAGATACAATCAAATTCGTATCAATCCCGAGGACCAACTAAAAATGGCGTTCACAATGCCTTGGGGGACATTTTGTTATAAGGTCATGCCTTTTGGCCTTAAAAATGTTGGCGCCACCTACCAACGTGCCATGACGTACATCTTCCATGATTACATGCACAAAACTTTGGAGGATTACATGGATGATTTGTTGGCCAAATCTCTTTTGCGCCCAGATCATCTCGATGACTTAAGCAAGATCCTCGATCGCCTCATGGAGCATAAAGTCAGACTAAACCCCAAGAAGTGCATCTTTGGCGTCACATCTGGAAAGCTCTTGGGTTACATAGTCTCTAAACGAGGAATCGAGGTAGACCCACACAAAGTCAAGGCAATCCTTGAAATGCTTCCCCCAACTACCATCAAGCAGCTCAAGAGTCTACAGGGAAAGGTCACGTCGATCAAGCGCTTCATAGCGCAGCTATCTGACAAGTGCCGACCCATGAATAAATTATTGCACAAGGGGGTAACATTTCACTGGGATGACGAGTGCCAATCAGCCTTTGATGACATTAAACAATACTTGGCTTCGCCACTAGTATTGGCACCACCTAGACCAGGAGTGTCATTCTATTTATACATCTCAGCTACTGAGGTGGCACTGGGTGCCATGCTATCCCAAAAAAATGAACTACACAAAGAACAGGCTACATACTATCTTAGCCGCACCCTGGTCAGTTATGAACTTAACTATGCATACGTTGAGAAGCTCTGCTTGGCAGTGGTGTTTGCTACCAAAAAGCTATGCCACTACATGCTCAAAAATACGACGTATGTTGTGTCTAAGGAGAATCCATTGCGATACATGATGAGTCGTACTTATCATAGTAGCCGCACGGCAAAATGGATCATGTTGTTGATGGAGTTTGACATAGTATTCATTGGACAAAAATCCATAAAAGTTCAAGTCATCGCCGATCAACTGGCAGAGGCTCCTCTTGAAGACGATCAGCCTCTGACCGTAGAATTACCGGATGATGGGGTTTTTCATGTTTCAGAATCGCCAGATTCTGATGAGCCTGAGTCACAGGCTGACATGACCCTATTCTTCGATGGTTCTAAATGTGAGCAAGGAGGTGGCATGGGAATTGTATTCTTCACTCCACAAGGGGCTCCAATGCCTCTGTCATTTAAATTAAACTTCTCGTGCACCAACAACAATGCAGAATACGAAGCCTTGCTCATAGGTCTTCAGACAACAATCACCATGAACATTAAACATTTAAACATCTTTGGTGATTCGTTGTTAATTGTCAATCAAGTAAAGGGGATATTCCAATGTAGATGTCCAGTTCTGCAGGCCTACAAAGCCCTTGTGGACAAATTCTTGGCACAACTTGAATGGTATGACATCGAGGCACTCCCTCGATCATCGAATCATTTTGTGGATACTATGGCCTCCTTGGGGTCACTAATCCCGCAAGACCCTTCTGGTGAAATGACAACCATTCAGGTTAAAACATTATCGCAATCCATGATGGAGCGTGCAAGCTCTGATCTAACGCCAGGAATCCACTTGATCCAGATTGAACCATCTCAGGATAGGTTCTCTCGAATCCATGATTGTCTGACTCGAGCCAACTAGGGGTCCTTGTTCTCCCCGACCCCTCTTAATAGCAACACAACGCTATTTTTACAAGTTCTTTCCCACTCAGCTTTTGCTAGGGATGAACTTCAAGAGGGATTGGCCATTCATACCATCGAGGTTTCTGATCAGCAGGATTGGTACACACCCATTAGGGATTACCTCAAGCTAGGTAACCTCCCACTTGGATTGACACAAGCCATGAAAAGATCATTTAAACAGAAAGCGGCAAAACATGTCTTGTTAGGAGACATTTTGTATCGTCGGAGCTATGAAGGAATCCTCCTCCGTTGCTTGGACCAGCAAGAGTCCGCTTGGGCGATCACCCAAGCACACGATGGTACATGTGGTGGCCACTTCAGCGGTATGGCCATCGCAAAGCGCATTCTTTGCATGGGCTATTATTGGCCATCTTTAGAGCGAGATTGTTGCGCATATGTAAAGAAGTGCGTGAAGTGTCAACACCATGCTAATTTGACACATGTACCTTCTCAGGCCTTGCAACCGATCCAATCGGCTTGGCCTTTTTCATAGTGGGGCTTCGATCTAATCGGAAAGATCTCCCCTGCGTCATCGGGTCATCACACATTCATCATAACGGCCACATAGTACTTCACCAAGTGGGTGGAAGCAATTCCGCTAACCTCTACGACTGGATCCCGCATTGCGGAGTTTATTTTGCATAACATCATATGTCATTTTGGTATTCCATCCAAGATCTTTTCGGATAATGGGACACCATTCAAGAATAAAGATGTGCGTGCTTTGACCACAAAGTACAAAATTCAGCACAGTTTTTCAACACCCTATTATCCACAGGCAAATGGGCAAGCAGAGGCATCAAACAAAATGCTAGTCGCCATCCTCAAAAAGACTATCGTAGACAGTCATAAGGATTGGCACATTCAGATCCCGCTTGCCCTATGGGCTTATCGCACTAGCATTCGGATGCCCACTAGGGCAACTCCATTTTCGTTGGTGTATGGCTCCAAGGTAGTCATGCCTCTTGAGTTGGAAATCCCTTCCCTGCGCATTTCAATGCAAGAGTTCATCGATGATGACACTGCATGGCAGGCTTGGTTAGACCAACTGACGTTGCTCGATGAATGACATGTCAATGCTCTCGAGCATTTGCGTATCTATCAAGAGCGACTTAAGAAAGCATACAACATGAAGGTCCACTTAAGGGAATTTTAGGTTGGTGACTTGGTCTTAAAAGAGAACCAACAGAATTCTAATTTGCCATCCCATCTACGGGACAAGTTCATGGCAAACTGGTTGGGTCCTTATGTCATTGATAGTAGAATAGGACCTGGAACATACCGGCTTGCCTCTCTTGAAGGAATCAAGGAAACAGAACCCTTGAACATCAGTCATTTGAGGCCATTCCACATCTAGAGAGCCATAGTCCAACCAAAAGCTCCAAGGATTCTCATAATCGCTTGGTCAACCCAAAATGCCCCAAAGGTATCTATAAACCCTTTGGTCAACCCAAAAGCTCCAAGGATTCTCACAATCGCTTGGTCAACCCCAAAAATGCCCCAAAGGTATCCATAAACCCTTTGGTCAAAACCAAAAGCTCCAAGGGTTACCATAACCGCTTGGTCAAAATAAATATTCAAAACAAACAAAAACAATAAAATCATCAAAAATAACAAAAAAAAATTGCATTTCAATTTCATGCATACTCGTAAAAATCAAAATACAAAAATATAGGTTGCATTAGGCATCGCATCCATACATTGCATATTTGTTAGGTCATACAAGTCAACAGCACCATAGACTGTCATTACTTGGCAAATCCATCATTTTCCACATCAAATCCATTTCATAAACGCATACATCTAGAATAACACCATCGCCATTTTTAGCATAAGTCAGTTGTCTCCTAATGTATATAGGGTTTTCGTCATTCAGCTGTCTTTAAATTGCTAGCCAAAAATTGTACATAGTTAAATAGATTTTACATGGGAAAGTTTTACTTGGATCACGCCTTGTTACGTAGCATCCCAACACAAATTAAAACACATAAAATAATTCCTAAGTTGTGTGAACGCAAGAGAAACCTACAAAGCAGTCTAGGGTACCATAGGTGAAAGATTAGCCTGTTCATCCCCCTATGCGAATGGTTCTAGAATGCTGAGAATTGACAAAAGGATGAGCTCTTCCCCATCAATTCCCCTTAATAAATAGTGGTTTTCACCACTACCAAAAATCCCAATCATCGTTGGTCCCCAAAGTTGTAAGGATTCGTACTACACGTCCTTGCCAAGGATGGGTAGTCATCCCCAAGACCTAAAAGGATCAACGCCATTCAAAAACAAAATTCCAAAAAACCATCATCACAACCATCTCCACTCACCTTTGGTCTCAAAGTTGTAAGGATTCGTACTACATGTCCCTGAACAGGATGGGTAGTCATCCCCAAGGCCTAAAAGATCAATGCCCTTACTTCATAATCTCCATCATCCCCTTGGTTCCCAAAGTCGTAAGGATTCGTACTACACGTCCCTGAACAGGATGGGTAGTCATCCCCAAGGCCAACAGGATCAAGGCCATTCACAAGCTCAAACTTACAAAGCTCAAAATACAAAATCAAATAACAGTGGTTATCACCACTATTCAAAATCCTTGCTCAAAAAGAAAAACAAAGAGAAAAATAAATAGTGATTTTCATCACTATATAGACGAGCAAGTATCCTATACCATTGAGCCAACACACAACCTGAACTTGAATCTCTGGAATTCTCAGCATTCGAAAACCATCTAGGTGATCCTCATTACGGGTTTGGTGGACAGCCTACCTGGCAATGGCGGTATCCTAACCGCATGACGATATGTCTATCACATTAGCTTTGCGTGTGCATAGACCAATGTTTGCATGTGGATGAGCTAGCTTATGGTACCTTAGATTGTCCCATGGATTAATCTTGCTAAGTACAACAATGGAGTTAGTGGAGCTAATTAGGTGATCCTCAGTATAGGTTTGGTTGATAGCCTATCTGGCACTGGCGGTATCCTGACAAATACCACATAAACGAACTCAATTGCACACACAGGGATGTGAAATAACTTGGTTAAATTCAAGTCAGATTTATACCTTGTTCAAAAGTCTTGCGAGATAAATGTACAAGTCTTGGCTAGTTAGTTAAAATATCTGAATCTCAGAAAAGCTTAACTACATTTTAAAACAACTGGTACATTTCATTCCGTACATCACCATCAGAAAATATGCAAAATACAAAAATAAAGTTTTCACATGCCAAGTCATCCCATTAGTATAACAAGTCAGTCAAATCTTGCACAGTCTATGGTGCATCGACAAGTTATCAACAACTCATTTCATTCATTCCATCTGCATACATCATACAAATTAGAAACATCGCATTCATAAAAGCATTTGCATACATCAATGTAAATACATGTACATAAAAACAAACCATGAAAAGTGCATAAACACCAAAAAAGAGTCATCTATATATATATCATCAAAAATGCCTATAGGCTACAATGAACCGGTCCTCTAACCCCACAACAAAAAGCCAAAAACTCAAAAACCCCCAAGCCTAGGGCATCGGCCACCATGATCATGTAGGATCGATGTGACGGGAACTACCCCCATGGTGTGGGTCCTATGGGACCTCTCAGGGTGACTGTTGCTCGCCCCTGCATCATGCCCACTAGTGCCCCCTCATCTAGCCGCCTACGATGGGACGATGCTGACTGCTCAGTATCATTGTCTCTCATCCACGATGAAGAGCCACCTCCATGGGGCTCAGGTATCCACCCACCAAGGTGGATAATCTCTCCCTCCATATCCATCCGATGCCATCCCCACTCTGCCTCTCGTCGAACCCACTCTACCTCCCACCGATGATAGTAGGCTACTACATCATCACGCTATGCTAGCTACATCCGTAGGAGATCCCTCTCCCGAGCAGCATCGGTATCCCCCTCCTACCGATGGGACACAGCCCATGCATTCTCCCGCTCTGCCAGTTGAGTTCGTAGGAGATCTCTCTCCTGCAAAGCCTCTCCTAGCTCCCCATATCGTCTCCATAGTAGGTCCTCCAATCGTGCTATCTCAGCGCTATGTCTTGCCTCCACATCCTTCGAACCTGCCTGAGGCATAGGCGAATCCGGGACAACAGCCTACTCTGGCTCCCACTGCTCTAGGACGTCCTGCATCTCTAGCTGATCTAGAACCCCAAACTCCCCTCCAACATCCTCAACCTCCACCATGTCTGCATCATCACGTGGAGCACCCCAACCCTCATCTGGTGCCTCTGTACCCTCATCCCCTGCTGCTACCACCTCTACACCGCCTAGAGGCCCCTCGCCTCGCCATCACCGTAGAGTCCACCACTGCTCATACTCGATAGTAACCCCGATGTCATCCACATCTGGGACGTCAATAGCCGTATCTGAATCCTCACCAAGTGGCACAATGACTGGCCGATCCAGAGTCCTCTCATCCCCCGATGTCGATAGACCACGGGCTCACTAGGAAACCCTTGGTGCACCCCAAACTGTCGGGTCACCCGACCATATGGGAAGAACTCCTGCTCAGTCCCATGCCTCCCAATCAGCCACCACCCCCTCCATACCCATCGGAGCCACTCTCCAGCCTCAGGCCAGGCTAGACAGTCCCGGTAGGGGCGCCAGAACACCTCCCCTAGAGTAAGCCGAGCGAAGGCATCGGCATAGTGCCCTACGACACCTGCCCATCGTCGACTCTGACCCTGCTCCTCCGACCTCCACCATAGTACCCCGTATCCGATCTCTCGGTCTGCCATCTCCGCCCATGTCATCTAGGGCAGCCCCACTGGCCTCTCTACTGCTATGTGCTGCCAAGCCCAGCACTGCAACAAGAAGCTGCAACTAATCCCCTTCCGCTTCCGACAGCGGACCTCGTACAACTCATCATAGAGCTATGCTAGCAGAGTCTGTCCCCATCTCATAATCATCGGAGCATCTGTCGGACACTCCACCAACCGAAACACCACCTCTAGCAGGTTCCACGGGAACCTCGCACCCGACGAGTCGGGAAGCAACATGTTGGAAATGAGGCCCATGAGTAATGCGTGCCTCACTCCCAACACACCCTTCTCTAACCACCATCGAACCAGTATGCCACCAATCCGATAGTCACTCTCCGCCCTCTCCATGGGGCTCTCCACACCCAACTCCTCCCCATGCCCAAAATAGCGTATCAGTACTGTTGTCCTTCGATCCCGCGGTGTCATCCGGATCGGCAGTCCGTCTATTGGAATCCAAAGAATCCGATAGACATCCTCCAAGGTCACCGTCATCTCCCTTGTTGGGAGATGGAAGGTATTGGTCCAGGGATCCCACAGGTTGATCAGGGCCATCAGATAGGCCTGATCCCCAACCACCGGCTCCAGTCGAGTCACCTGCTTGAGCCCAAGGGCGTCAAGCCAGTCCCGATCAACCAAAGTCAGGCCGCACGTGCTTCGATAAAAATAGTGGGCACTCGATACTGGCTCTTCACAACCTGCAAAAGAAAACAACATAAACACATTAAAACAATGAAAAAACTGTACAACACTAACACTGAATATACAACAATGCAGCTAAATGTACAACACAAAAACAAAATAGTAATAACAAAATTCAAAATTAATTTGTCAGATCTAGGGTTTTTAACTCTAACTGATTAATTAACAACAAAAACAATTACAAAACAAAAAATAATTTGTTAGTTTTAGGGTTTTAAATTTAACTGATAAATTAAAAAAAAAAATTAAAAAAATAATTTTTAGATCTAGGGTTTTTAATTCTAATTGATAAATTAAAAAAAAAAAAAAATCATTGGTCAGTTCTAGGGTTTTTAACTCTAACTGATCAATTAAAAACAAAAAAAAAAGTCACAAAATAATTTTCAGACCTAGGGTTTTTAACTTTAAACTGGAAAATTAAAAACACAAAAACAACAACTAGGGTTGAGCTACGTTTTTACGTTCAGTTTTACCCTACGTTTCTCACCTAAGTTTTGTACTTTGGTCAATTCGGGTTAAGTGAGGTTTTAAGTTAGGTTCTAAACTAAGTTTTTTAGCTCAGTTTTCAATTAAATTTTGATCTTTGTTTGACTAGGGTTATACTAAGTTTCAAACCAAGTGATTAATTTTGATAGACTAGGGTTTCATTTTTAACCGTAAACAACAAAATAAACAAAAACACAAGTAATAAACAAATTGCAGTTTTCCAATTGCAACACAAAACAATAAAGAGGAAGGGCACTCACTGGTATCGCTTCGGCTCCACCGCTCGATCCGGTGTGTGCACTCATGGTCACAAGAAAAATTCAGCAGTGCTTCGCTTCACCGAATTGACCTCCTCCTCCTCAGAGCTCCAAATCGCCAAGAACAACAAATGCAAATGAGCCCAAAACTCAGTTTTGGCCTTTAAAAAGGATTTTTGAGCTTGTACTCGTTCCCCCTGGGATGAGCACTCTGGTTAGTGCTCGTCCCACCCTGGGATGAATACTAAATAGGAATTCGTCCCACCCAGGGATGAATACAGAGCAAAAATTTCAAAAACAACAAAAAAATGCACAAAAATGCACCAAAAACAAGCCCTAAAAGTGTCCGATGAGAGTGCTTTTGCACTTGACATTCCGGGCATGCAAAATAGATGTCGGGGTCACAAATCCTCACTATCCTACTCCCTAAGAAGGCTACCATAGCCGGACCACTCCACGGGAAGACGGATTTTCAAGAATTTCATCCCCAAACGACGTCACCAAAATGGGTCAAAACCCATCCAAAAATAGCAATAACATTGTCGAACGAAGGCGCTTTTGCGCCTGACATTCTTGGCATCCAAAATAGATGTTGGGGTTACAAATTTTCACTATCCTACTCCCTAAGAAGGCTACCATAGCCGGACCGCTCCACGGGAGGACAAATTTTTGACAATTTCAGCTCCAAAATGCGTCACAAAAAGGGTTCACACCCACCAAAAATAGGTCAGAATGTTCGGAAACTGCTTTCGCATTCAATGGTAAACAACTGAAGGCACCCTTACCTAAGTCATCTTGGGTCAAGCGACTCGTCGCTTTTCTCATGTCGGTCATTCCCTCATCGATTCGTCGCTTGAGGGGGTAGTCACACTTAGTCGCCAATCAACAACGACATACCCAATCAAGGAAATGACACGCATTCAAAGGATCATTGACAAAGACAATCATGCCCCTGCTTGGGGCAGCAAACAAGCAATAATCACAAGCTGATCAAACACTTGGCATTCATGAATCATGAACTCAAGGTTCCCACAGACAAAAGGTTGCGCCCTTTGCCTATTCATGACTGATCAATGTCCAAGTTCAAGTAACACCTCACCGAACAAGGTTAACACTTGAATTAAGTTCCTTAGCTCGTCGAAGCAAGGATTCAAGAATGCGTGCCCTTTCCATACTTGGGGCATCAAGAGTTGGTTAGGTTACTGAGAAACCCTAATCATTAGTGCTTTGGTTATCTATTTTTGCTCGATGTTGTGCCTTGCACAGCGCTTCCCAAAAAGGGGCATCTATAGACACCAAAACAGCACCAATCCGATTATGTGACAACAAGCGCTGATCGCATTGACACACACAACCCCTAGGGCAGCCCCCAGAGGTTAAACAGTGGTCCTAACCACTTCCAAAAGCAGTTTTAGAGGTCAAAGGTCAATTTGGCACCTTTTTGGCACCTTGCTCTCTACTCGTCCCACCCAGGGATGAATACAAACTGGCATTCGTCCCACCCAGGGACGAATAGCAACATTCGCCCCAGGGTGAGGCGAATAGCAAGTTTGATTGGAAAAAAGTCAAACCTCGGTAACTCCGCCAGTTAACTGAGGCTTCAGGCCATGCAATTGCGAGGAATAGCTTTTATTCAAGAAGAGAGACTTCAGTTATGAGTGTCTTTATTTTAGAAACCTCATGCAAGGAGATTCTAAATCAAGGAATTAGCTTTTCTCTGAAAATAGGAAAACAACTCAAGTAGCGCCCTCGCATGCGCAATTCAAACAGAGAGACCCTAAGGTCTATAAATTGGTGAGTTTTCTCACCCAAAAGATATACAGAGAAGGAGCATTTGAGCAATGAAGTGCTGCCAATTTACATACCTACTTGCGATTTGTGCTTTTACATCCTTAATCTCTCATTCGAAAGGGAGGTTATTGGGTGACTATTGGAAGCACGAATCCGGACCCAAAACCCAATTTTTGGCCACAACGATCCACAAAATTTGTCGACAACACCCCATAATCAGTTTTGGACCCATCCCAAGTGGATTGGTGCCAAAACAGTGCCTCAAACGGTGGGCATCCCCCCCGGGCGCTCCCCAAACTATCACAGTCCTATTCGCCCCCCGGGATGATTAGAAATCTGTGATATATTTCTCTGGTTTTTCTTTTGCATTTTATTCTAGATATGTTAAATAGGTTACAGTTTAAATTTCATTTCATTCTGAGCAATTTTGACCAGGTTTTTGTCATTTCTCGCCTTCACTAACTTGCAGATGCCACCATCAAAATCTGGGTCCTAGAGGCAAAATTGGAGAAATATGACCATCTGGGTCTTCCCAAAACACCCCCAATTAGCTAACCCCAACTTTGCAGGTCATTTGGAGCTTCCTAAGCAGGACATTGAAGAGGGTGCTTTCTGACAAGTTCTTGTAGGCCTATTCGTCCCACCCTGGAGCGAATACAAATCTGTGAGGAATTTCTAGACTGTTCTTTTTGCAGTGGTCTTCTGTTAACATATTTATGCTACTGTTAAATTTTTAGGTCGATCCGAAGTCATTTCATTATCGTTTTAATATTTTCATGCATTTACTGACAGTAGGCCTTGGGAAATACATGCTTTATTCTGTCTGCAGGTGCTACTAATATTTTCTATTTCTTTGAACGCAGGTTTCTGACAGTAGAGGAGCAGGAAAGAGCAAAGAATCACATACACAAGCGGTGACGATGTTTTGGTCCGCCCATCTTACATGTGGGCACGCGGAAGAAGGATTGTTATCCATGGATGTTGTGACAAGAAACATATTTGACGCTCCTATCCCCTAAAAAGGAAGGAGACGTATTGTAACACACTTTAAAAAGCGTATCAATAAAGAGATTACCATATTTCATATTGCTTTTATCTTGTGTCAATTTGTATATGTTCTTTCTTGTCCTTTCTTGTGGCATATTCCTTTTTGTTTCCGTATCCTCGTGCTTTCATCAATATGTTCTAATCAATCATTAAGACTGTCACTTTTATAAATCTGATTTAATGTATGCACATTCAATTTCAAAATCACTCAAAACCATGCTCAAGGATTTCACTCAATCATTCAATCAATGAAGCACAACTTGCTTACAAACCCCAAGCAAGTGTTTCACACTACTTCCAACAACACACAATATGGATCTCAAATCCTAACACAAATAATCCTCAATTTCTATCCCAAATATTATCTAAATATTTATCAAACATGCATATAAAAACCACTCAAATATTTCCAACAATGCTTACCAAACAATCCTTTTCACTCCACCTTATATTTCACAACATTCAATTCAAAAACACTCTAATCAAAGGATGATATGCCCATACCTTTTATTTTTATGGAGATGTCTTCAAAAATCACTCACAATGACTTTTGCTACTATAAAGGTTAGCACAACACTTCTTTATGTGTTAGCAAACCTTCAATATGTGTGCTTAATTAAATTCTAAATCACTCTCTTGGTTTCTCAAAATATTGCATCAATTCCAATAATCAAACCCTTTAAAATGTTTTAGGAAAACATACACACATTCAAAATTCATCATACACCTTTTAACTCCCTCTTAACACACTCAAAACATAATCAATAATTCTCTTTCACAATAATTCACTAGAACTTCCTTCAAAAATTGAATGCATAGAATAATCAAAATTACTTCCTTATATCTCCCTACTTATCAAAAATACATTTTCAAACTAATTATAACCACCATTCAAAAATATTCCAATGCACTTATTAAATCACAATTTAAATCATTCAACACCCTCAAATATGGAAAAAATAAAATTTATTTTAACCACCTTATATCTCCACAAAGCGCATACCATACAACTTAGACAAAGGTGCAAATTATGAATTCAAAAATTAAATACCTTTTGCACCCTATCTTGTTCAGATTTGATCCCTTGCCATGCTATCACAAGTACCTTAGACATGGCTTAACTGTCGCATGAGCTAGGCGATCACTTGAGACCACTAATGTGCCTCCTACGCTATGTACCTTCCACTTGGTACCAAAAATATTAAAACAAAAATTTCTCCCTTCTACTACCGTCAGGAATTGAATGTGAGACCTCTGTTCGCCCAACGGCTCACACTGCCAAGCCTTGCCACTATCCCAACCAGGTGGTTTGTGATAAGGGTACAAATGTTTGTTGCTTTATCCATCCATGATTTCCTATACCTTTTTAAAAATTAAAACATGTGTCCTATTGAGCTCATGAATTTGCATCAACCACTTTATCCAATTCATGCATATGCATTCAGAGTCTTGCATTAATGCCACAAACCTTATGGTATAAATATCATACTCCTTTTTGCTTTAAATTCAGCGGGGGAAATTAAACTTTAATGTTTTTGCACCCAACCCTTACCAAGGGTTTTAATTTATTTATTTTATAAATTAATTATAATATAAATAATTTATAAGTAACCTTAGACATTATTTATAACACTTAATATTATAATAATAAAATTCAATAATTTTATTTCCTTTGGGCCTAGGTATCTCCTTCCTTCAGGGTGATTAGCCAACCTTTTGACCAATTATGTGAAGCTTTAAACCAAATCTCTTGGGCTTAAAATATAAATATTTTAAGTCTCCTTTTTTCAATCCCTTGTACATACTAACTTTTGACATCACTAACACTGACTCTTGACATCAATGACAATACAACTACTAAAAATTTCTAGCAATCTCCTCATTTTTCATTGATGGTAACCTTTTTTCGTTAACCATTCCTTTTTCCTTTCTCCAAATCTGCTTCCCTTGAGAAACTACTCCCCTTGACTGAATGATCTACCCCTAACTAAAATCTCTCCCCCTTTGACATCAATGGCAAAGGGCATCCTTTGGGGATAAATATAAGACTCTTAGCTTAGCCCCCACCCCACCTTCTCTCCTTGAGGTGATTAATTTTGGGGTGGGAGTATAACTACTTCTAGCATACAATGCTCTTTTTATTTGTCCACCTTCTTCCTCAATTGATCCTTTTGATTCTTTGAGTAACCCTGTTCCTACTTGATTCTGGAATTTATATTCTACACCACTTAGTCATATGACCAACATTATTGCACTTAAAATACTTAATGTTGTGGTTCCTAGAAGGTGTAAATATCTTGAAGTTCCTCCTGGTGAAGACATATCCATTCCTGTCATGAACCGTGCAATGAATTGGTTTATGACCAAATTAATTACAAGAGTGACAATACCCTTTTCTAAAATTTATCTTCGTGAAACCATATTCCTTCTTTTCATGTGTCTTGCACTATATAGCCTTGTGACCAAACCTATTACATGAGAATCAACATCCTTTGAAAAAATATTACCTTGAATCCACTGGTTTCTTAGTCCTTTCTTCCCTATGATGTTTCCTATTCCATATGTTCCTTATTTGTTTATTATTCTTTTCATTGTTGAACCTTCTATTTCAAACATATCCTTATACGTATAACTTTATTTTTTAGTCTCTTCTTCTGAAGCTTCATCTTATTTAGAACTAGATATTGAATCCTCTCCTTGTTCTCTTTTTTCCTCTTCAAAACCAAGTCTTATTTTGTTTTATGAAGATATTTGTAACTTGATAATCTTATCCAAGGTCTTTGAGCTTCTCCCAAACCTGTGTAGCTTTTCTTTAGAATATTTCACTTCCTTCCTTAGTGAAGCTACCTCATTCTCTAATATTTCACATTCTAAAACTTTTACCTCTAATTTATCTTTAAATATCCTTGTCTTAGCTATTGAGTTTGTCAGATCTTGTATAAACTTTTGTTTCTGTTCATCACATTCTTGAAATTTAAGCTTTGTTTTTGAGTTATGCTTTCTTACATTTCTTAATTCCTGAAGAGTTGAAATAAGATCACCTTCTAGATCAACTTCTCCTTTATCTTCATTTTTTGATTCTTTCTCTACTTCTTTGTCTTCAAGAGAATCCTCATACATTTTAGATTTATCTCCAATAGAAGCACTTCCTTCTTATTCTATTATCAAGAAGAAAATTTCTTCTTCTAGATCTTCAAGAGCATCTTCATATTCTTCTTCACTATCACTAAATTAATTCCTTGTACAGTGATCTTCAAGATGACCAAAGTTATCACACCTAAAAAATTTGAGAATTATCGGTTCCCTTTTTTTTTTGGTAAATAAAAGTCTTCATTAATTACCAAGTTTTGCAGGTTAACCCAAAACCTATTACAATATCCAACCTTCTACTGAGATTGTAGATCCTAGTCATCCTTGAAACTTTCTTACCAGAAATTGTGTTGAATCCCCTACAACACCTTACTAACAAAGCACACCCATACCTAAACATAATTGTAAACATTACTTACATTGACAGGAATTGAAGTTTGGAACTTTGCACTTGTGAAACCTGTTGCTTGCCCATTTCCTATTCTTTGTCGAAATCTTCTAAGGATTACACCATGTTACCTTCATTTCCAATTTGGTGTAATTTAGAGGGAAATCCCCTAGTTATTACCAGCTCCATGGGGAAATAACACCCATTCATATTTCTCCTTAACAGGTAGGTTTATGTTCATGACTAATAATGTTTTCCACTTCACGTGGCACACCTTGTGTCCATGTCACAAAACTACCAATATCAACACCTATGTTGGATAATTTTTTAGCTGACCTATTGGCCTCACGGTACATGTGACGAGCCCTCCTATTCTGTCTTGCCACAAAAATAATCCTCACTTCATGGATGACTCCCTCGATTCTCCATGGAGGTTTTTTGTCATTGGTTAACAAGTTTATGATGTTCATAGAATCACCTTCAATCATCAAGTTACCTTGAGTTGTTTGGGCTACTCACAACCCTATCCAAAGGGCTCTAGCTTCTGCTTCGTTATTATTTTTGATCCCAAATGGTTCATCGAAGGCCTTGACTAGATTTCCTTGATGATCCCTGATTATTCCTCCAACTCCAGCTCTTCCCGGGTTCTCCTTGGCTGCACTATCAAATTTTAGTTTAAACCAACCCTGGGGGGGTGTCTCCCAAGAAATCCCATTTCTGGGATTGGGCAAAGGAATGGAAGGTTTATCCTCAATACCTAAGGCTTGAGGTAATTGTTTTTCTTGGGGAAGAATTGAGTGGTTCTCATCCACTAAGGTGCTAAGGTTTTCTTTTGTAAAGACAATAACCTATTGAGGATGGTTTTTGGGTTGTGAATGGTATCCTTAAAGGCTCTATGGTTCATTTCTAGCCAAATCTTCTAGAGAAAATGATGCCAACAAATTTTACATAGGTACTTAATTTTTAGGCTAACAAAGGGTTGAGGCCATTGATGGAACACTTCGGATATAAGAGCAGGCTTAACCCACAAGATCCTAAAGGCTTGGAAAAGTTCATCCAGGATGGACTCCGCTATCGGACACTCAAAAACAAGTGTTGGGTAGTCTCCCATCCTACCCTACACATGTAGCAATGGTTAGTAATAACCATACCTTTGGATAACATATTTTCCATGGTGAGGATTTTTCCTTGAATCACTAGCCATGAAAAAAAAGATATTTTAGGAATTAAGCCTTTGATCCAAACCAAACTTGGTTGAAATTGTTGACCTTCCACATTGAGAAGCAAATTATAGGTAGACTTAACTATGAAGTCACCACTTTCAGTATCATCCCAAACAATGTGATCTTCATCCTCTCCAGATGGAATAATTTTCTAAGTTAAAATGTTATAAAGCTCTTCAAACTCCGCTTCAAAATCCTGAACTCTGATGTGTTTCCACCTATTGATATTTATATCCCGCCACATATAATTTGCAACATTCTTCCCAATATGTTGCTCCATATGCTCTTGAATCCTACCAAACGAGGATTCTGGGATAAATCCTCAGCTCTCACCCATCGATCCTTCCAAAATTCTATTGTTTTCCCATTTCCTAGAATCCATATAAGACCTTTCTTGACAAGATCCCTGCTTGTGAGGATTGCATTCCAAAAAGTAGACCCCCTGCTTGCTAAGTTGTCATTAAGGAAGTTCACACCTTGGAGGTATTTCCTCCTAACTATGGTAGTCCTTTCATTATTGACCTTAGTCAATAACCATCACGCTTGTTTGGTTAACAGAGATGTATTAAGATGAGCAACTCTCCTCAATCCTAACCCCCCATCAGCTTTAGGTTTGCAAACCTTGTTCCAACATACTAAATGGATCCTTTTATTATCCTCAGTCCTTGACCAGAGAAATTTTTTTGAAGCTGCTCAATTTTGTGATACACCTTGCTGGGAGCTCTGAATACTGATAGGAAGTAAACGGGTATACTTTGAAGTGAAGCCATAATTAAAACTACTTTGCCTGCTTGAGATAACAGATGTCCTTTCCAACTTTGCTAGATTTTTTGGATCCTCTCCGAACTATGTTCCACATTGATCCTTCAGGTTTCCCCGTAAATAGGGGAAGACCTAAATAGGATGTGGGAAGGGATGCAATCTGCAATTCCATGATCCTTGCTATGTTGTTTTGCCTAGGAATGTGGGTATTGATGAAATAAAGTTTGCTCTTATCAAAAATTCACTTTCTTTCCAACTGCTTCTTCATACATTATGAGAATATTTTTAATCCTTCTTGCCACAACCACAGAATCAAAAGTTAGTAGCAATGTATCATCAAAAAATTGTTGATGTGTCACCGAGGTAGTTAGCAATGTGGCTTTGATACTTGATATGAGTCTAGCTACCGCTGCTGCCTTAATGGTTATTCCCAAGGCATCAACTACAATGATGAAAAGCATAGGACTTATGGGATATCCTTGTATTAGACCAAATTTGTTTTGAAAAAAACCTGTAGTAGACCCATTAACCAAAACTGAAAAACAAGGCTTAGAAATACACTCTCTTATTAACTTGACCCATTTCATGTTGAAGCCAAATTTTAATAAAACTGCCTCTAGGAATTCCCAATTTATCCTGTCATAAGTTTTGTTCATGTCTAACTTTAAAGCCATGACTACTTTTTTGGTCTGAGTGGCTGTATGAAGAGCCTCATGAACAATAATAACTCCATCTAAGATTGATCTTCCTTGTATAGAACTTCCTTGACTTGGATCAATGATAACCGGTAGAACTTTCTTCAAACGGTTGGCTAAAACTTTGGATAGAATTTTATAGGATATATTACATAGGCTAACTGGCCTAAATTCAGCCATAGTCTTAGGGTTGGGGCCTTTAGGGATCAAAGCAATGAAATTTTAATTGAAACCCCTTGGAATATGATTTAAAATTTGGAACTCCTTGATTGCAGCAATAACTTTTGCTCCAACAATATCCCAAAAAACTTGGAAAAATCACAATGAAAACCCATCCGGCCCAGGAGCTTTGTTAGGATCCATGTTAAACAAAGCCTCCTTGATCTCTTCGTCTGAAAAAGCTATTGTAAGAGACTCGTTAATAATTTCATCAATGAGTTGTGGAATGAATTGAATGAAAGAGTCCTTTGCTTGGGCATTACAGGCCCGTTCTTCACCTAATAATGAACTAAAAAAATTAATAGCCTCATCCCTGATCTCCTGAATGTTTTGAGTTGAGGATCCATCCACCTTAGTTAAATTTATAATATTATTGTTGCTTATATTGCTCAATGTGGTAACATGGAAATTTTTTGAATTAGAGTCCCCTTCCTTTAGCCATAATGCCATTGATTTCTACCTCTAATACATCTCTTCACAAGCTAAAATATTATAAAACTCACAAAGGGTTTCCTTCTCTTCAGTCCTTGTCGCCTCATCATAGGTTCCATTTTGGATTTTGCTTTCTATTATTCTCAATTTTCCCCCCACTACTCTCTTATTCTCAAAAATATTTCCAAAGACTTCTTTATTCCATATTCTAAGGTTGTTTTTCACCATCTTAAGTTTTTGAGATAGTTTGAAGGAAGCACTTCCCTGGATAGGCTACTGCCACCATTCCTTTATTCATTTCTTGAAGTCTAGATGTTTAACCCACATTGATAGAAATATGAATGGATTTTTAAAAGAGTTAGCCTAAAATGCCTCCCATAGAATAAGATTATGGTCTGAAGCACATTTAGGAAGGGCTTGTAACACTGAATCACCAAACATTGTTGTAGCTTCCTTGGATAAAAAAACCTGTCCAACCTTTCTTGAATCAGTTGACTTCCTATCCTCTTGTTACTCCATGTAAATTTGGCTCATTTTAGTCTTACATCCATCAATCCATTTGTGTTAATGAATTAATTGAAGTCCTCCATGCTCCTTGAGGGTAACCTAGATCCTCCCTTCTTATCATATGGGTAAAGGGAGGTATTGAAATCTCCCCCAATCACCCAAGGAATGTCTTTAAAAGCTTGGCTCAAATGCCCCAAAAACTCGCACAGTTTAGATCGCCCTTGGACAGAGGTGGGGGCATAAACATTTGATATAATCCAATTCTTATTAGTATCAAAATCGTGAAATAATACACTTAATACTCTTTCATTCGCCTGAATAATACTTCATTCTATTTTAATAGGATCCCATAAGATCATGAGGCCCCCAGATGCTCCTCTCGCCTATTGAAAGGCCACTTCCCCTGGATTCCAAATCCTTCTAGCTATAAGTGTTGATTGTGTCGCATCTGTTTTGGTTTCTTGAAGAAAAATGATAGTAGGATTTCAATCCTTCCTTATAGACTTCACCATCCTTTGTTTTTGTGGGCCATTTAGGCCTCTCACATTCCATGAGAGAACCTTCATTTAGAATGTTTGATATTTTTTTCTTACCCCCTTCCCTGATCCAAAGGGGGTTTGTCAATTTTGCTATTATCCTGGCCAGGAATAGCTTGCTGTAACAATGTTCTTTGCTTTCCATTTGCAATTTCTTCATTGATTCTCATTATGTAGTGCTCTATTGTAGATATTCTCCCTTTATTTCTTTCACTTCCATAACCTATCAGAGGCTTGGTAGTGTTTCTAGTCTATTTTGGACTTAAATGAGGGGGCATATACTGTGATAGTCTAGGGCTTGAACCTTCTTCCTTATTATGGGTGTTTTCAATTCCCTCTTCATCCTTAGCTTTGTTTTGGTTCACCTCTCCTAGATGGTTCCTAAACAGGGGGCTTTCATTCAAGGAACATTTTACCGTTGGGCTCATCTGATAAGGGATAATTTTCTCCACTATCATATTAGGAGCTACATTCCTGGCTCTTGTTTCCACAACTTCAACTCTTAACTCTATTTTTTTCATGTTTAAACTGAAATGACCTGGCAATTTTTCTTCATTTTGAGCATAGCATTAGGGGCTTTTTCTCATCACTGTGGATGGTCCCGATTTGGATGGGGAGTCTAGGATTTCAGGAAACTTGACACTGATGGTATCATCCTTACTATTTTATTTTTCAACTTCTATATTTTCTAGGATATCAAACATGTTCAAGCTAGGATCTTTATTACATACCTTATTATTTTTGCCTCCCTCATTATGTTGCTTTTCTTTCTCCTAGATTTTTGCATGTTCTATGTTGGCTTGGTCAGCCTAGTTATTCTTAACTTGTCTGTATCCTTCCAAGTTAAGACACAGTCCTTAAAAATTTGGGATCCCTCTCCCATTAGATTTCCCCAAAAACCTTCGCTCGTGGCTTCCTTATTTGCAGTTATTGTCAAACAATGGCATTGAAGGTGGCCCTGGGTTTTGCACACGCTAAAAAATACCAACTTGTTCTCATACTCCACAAGCTAAATCCTTAGAAACTCTCCATATGCTAATTCCACCTGAGAAGGTAAATCAGAATCCAAGTTTGCATTTACATAGATCCTGACATGCGTCAGTCTAGTTCTTGCCTAGGTTGAATGGTCTATTGCGATGAGCTCTCCTATCATCTTCGCTATACCACTAAGCCAGTACTTATTAACAAACTGGGCTGGGAGGGTTTGGTAAGCGGACCCAAATGGGTGCTATATTAATGTTCTGCTTCTTAGGGTTGAAATCCTCCCCCCACTTCCTCAGAAAGAGGCTACGCCTTCCTAGAAACTAGGGTCCTCCTGTCAAGATGCGCTCTGCATCATCTTTATTGTTGAGTCTTATCATAAAAATACCTCTTGACATGGCTATGATTTTTAAGCTTCCTGAAGTTTTCCACTTTGTCATGGCCCATGAGCGAATAGTCTCAATGTTCGGTCTTCCTCCCAAAAACTTTCCAACTAAGGATTATGCCTCCATATCCAAGAATCTTTCCATAATATCCACTGGCATAATAAACCTATTATTATTTTGTATTAGGGGTGGTAGTTAACTGACTGGCTCCTTATTTTTCCCTTTCAACATTTCCAAAAATGTTGGGCCTTTGTTGCCAGCTCCTGAACCCCAGTGGGATCCTTTGTCTGAGGGTTTATCTGGAGGATCTATACCTTTAGCCTTTTTGAACTGAGCTGACAGGGAATCCTTTTCCTTTCTAGCTACAACATTTTGCCCTACCTCTGGATCTTCTCCTTTCGTTGGTTCAAAATTCTTGCCTACCATTTTTGCTCCTCCTCCGCTTCCTCTTTCCATTGGTTCCCTTTTTGGTTCTTTTCTAACAACTTATTTTTCTACTATCAAAAATAGAATATTTTATTCTTCATTATCTGAAGATATTTCATCACCATAACTTGAAATATTGCCTATATTATTTGTATAAAAACTCTTCTTATACCTCTGAAAAAAACTTTTTTCATGCTTGTTGTGTCCATACTTGTTTTTATTTCGATACCTAGATTTTCCTACTTCTCTTGTCTTATGATCATGTTTCTCTTCACCACTACTACTTAAAATTTTTGGATAGTTAGATGCATAGTTATCATATCTACCACAATTGAAACATTTAACTGATTTTGTACCTTTGTGATTTCTTGATTCCTTGTTCCTTTTGCCATAGTTTGCTTCTTCATTACTAGATGACTCATCACTTGAATCTATCTTCTTGTCTTTTATTTTCCTTGCTACTTTGAAGGTTGCTTCTTCCTTTGGAATAGGATCCTTTCCTATTATCATCTCAAAAGCTATGAGAGTTCCATGTAACTCATCCCTAGTCAAAGTTTCAATATCTTTTGTTTCTTCTATGGCTGAAATATTTTCACTATACCTCATAGGGAGTGACCTTAAAACCTTTTGAAAAACATATGATTCTTCAACTTTAAACCCAAGTCCTTGCATGGAGTTAAAAACCTCATCCACACAAAGTAAGTATGTAGCAATATCTTCCTCATCCTTCATATTAAAGTCTTCAATTTTTTTTTTGTGATTATGCAATTTTTCTATCTTGACCTTTTTGTCTCCCTCGTATTTTTTCTTCAACCTTTTCCAAATATGTTTTCCTGATGTGCAATGCATAACTTTTACAAACTTTGCTTCATGTAAACCACTTAATATTGCATTCATTACCTTTAAATTATTCATATGTATGAGCTTACAATATTTATCTATAGGAGGAGTATTTGGTAGTGTGTGCTCATCCTCAACTGCTTGCCATATCTCATTTCCTTGTGCCATTAGGTAAATATTCATTCTTACACTCCAAAATATATAATTATTCCCATTGAAAAATGGTGCCTTATTTTCTAAATATCCACTATGAGATGCCATCTATGTTCCTGTATATTTTTTCTTCAAGTTGTTAAACTCTTTCGAAGGAACCCACTCTAATACCAATTGAAGAACACAAGCTTATACTAAGAGGGGGGGTGAACAATATAAGATCAAATTTTTCTTTTCTTTCCCAAATAATATTATCCAATATTATCAATGGGAATATCAATATCATTAATCAAAGCAATGCACAAATCATCACATACAATAAAGAAACCAATTTAACGTGATTCATCCAATGTGGGCTACTCCATGGAGAAAATATTTCTACTAAATTTTCTCAACAAATATATTGGGAATAACTTCCCTATTATAATATTTATGGACCTCTATCCAAAGGAGATACCAATACCCTAATGCTCTTATTTATGTATCTCTCTCATAGGAGAACTCTTTCCCCTTTTCTCTGGTTCATGGAACTTGACCTAGGAGAACTCTTTCTCCTCAAATGGTTTATGGAGATCTCTCCATAGAAGAACTATATCTTCCTATTTTCTTAATCAATCACACTTCATAGAATAACTATTTCTCCTTTATCTTATTCATGGATATCTATCCATAGGAGAACTCTTTCTCCTCTACTCTGGCTGGTGATCTTCTAGAATACTACTACCCCATTACACTGGCTTATGGATCTCTCTCCATAGAAGACATTTATCCTCAATTAGAAGACCTATGTTCTCACTGCCATTGCTAATGGATATCTATCAAATAGAGACTATTGTCCTCTACTCTATCACCTCCAAATATTTCTCTCAACTCTATCTAAAATTTTAACCAAACACTATCCTCAGTCTAGTACAAATTTGCTCTAACTTTGTCTCAGGTCTAACACAAATCTGCTCTTAAATATGCATAAAAATTTGTCCTTGAATCTATCCTCAAGCCTTAACACAAATATTTATCTAAAAATAAATCAAATCTACTCGGATCTGCCCCAACCCTTAACATAAAGCTTGAAAAAATTAGATAATCAACTCTGCTTAGATTTGCCCTAAGCCTTAACACAAATCTTGAACAAATCAATCAATCAAATCTGCTCAGATATAACCCAAACCTTAACACAAAGCATGTAAAAATCAATTAAATCTACTCTCAAGTCTTCACAAAGATGTGTCTCAAATCTACCCTTAAGCCCTCTCAAGAACTTGCTCAATATACTCTCAAGTCTTCACCAAGCATTATCTCAAATATACCCTCAAGTCCTCTCAAGAAATTGCTCAATATTCTCTCAAGTTGTCACTAAGACTTACCTCAAATATTCTCAAAAGTATACTCAATACATCTCACAATATATGCTCAATCAATCTCAAATATTGCACTCAATGCTATCAATTACTTTGTCTAATATTCAAAGTAATTCCTTAAACTTTAAGTAGTTTAGACATATTCTATTCACAATTCTTTTAACCTTTGGAACATATAAATAATGTTGTACTCTATAAAAGATTCAATATGTTCTACTCAATAATTAAGTTTGTTGCTTTCACAAATCTAATGTCTAATGTATGCACATTCACTTTCAATATCACTCAAAACCAATGCTCAAGGATTTCACTCAATCATTCAACCAATCAAGCACAACTTGCTTACAAAATCTAACTAAGTTTTTTACACTACTTCTAAAAATACATAATATGGGTCTCAAACCCTAACTCAAATAATCCTCAATATCTATTCCAAATTTTCTCTAAATATTCGTCAATCATTCATATAAAAACCACTCAAATATTTCCAACAATGCTTATAAAACAATATTTTTTTTTGAGTAAATAAAAGTCTCATTAATTATCGGGTTTTACAGGTTAACCCAAAACCTAATACAAAATCTAGCCTTATGCTGAGATTGTGAATCCTAGTCATCCTTAGAACATTCTTTTCAAAAATTATGTTGGTTATCCTACAACACCTTACACTTGCTACATAAAGATAATTCAACATGACAATTAACATTACTTACATCAATAGCCATTTGAGTTGACTTAGAGAAAAAATTCTATGCTTATCACAAAAAAATTGGGGAAAAAACACCCTTCCACCTTTCTCCTTAATAATTAGTGTGTTTTTCATGTCTAAGAATATCTTCCACTTCACGCGGTACCCCTTGTGTCCACATCATCAAACTTCCCGCATCAATACCCACATTGGCTAATTTTTCAATCATTTTGTTGGCCTCACAAAACACATTGTGAATCCTCTTGTCCTGTCTTACCGCAAAAAGGATCCTTGCCTTACAGATGATGACCTCAATACTCCATGGAGGTTTTATGCCATTGTTTAACAGGTTTATGATATTCATGGAATCGCCTTCAATCATCAAATTTCTATTGGTCTCCTAGGAAAATTTTAACCCTCTCAAAATGGATCTAGCTTTCACCTCATTATTATTTCTAATTACCAATGGTTCAGTGAAGGCCTTAACAAAGTTTCATTGATGATATTTGATTAATCCCGATATTCTCACAATGACACTGAGAGGGGGGGTGAATCAGTGTAGCTAAAAATCTGATCTTCAATCCTTAAAACTGAAGCAAAGAGAACTAGAAAATAGATAAAGCAATAAACACAAGAGAGCACACCACAACACACAATGTAACGAGGTTCACCAATTTGGCTACTCCTCAAGAATGACTGCTTGGACTACGGTCCAAATCCAGCCTTTGCAAAACACCAATTTTACAACTGTTTACCGACACCCACTGGAAGGAGCACCAACCCCTGATTTATCTGCACCTATAGAAAGGAGCACCAACCCCTTATCCAAGCACCAACTTGGAACACAGTTTTGAAAGTTCAAACAATGACATACAAATGCCTTCACTTTTACAAGACCCTGACTGGTCTCCAATTTATCAAAACATAGTAAATACTCACTGCTCAGCTTGTTGCTCTCTTACAGCACTCTTCTCACCCTCTTTCGGTAGCACTTTCACACATTCAACAAGCAACATTATTCTTCACGCAGACCTATTTTTATAACATATTATTCTCTATTTTTAACTTCCATTTTTACGCATGCAACCCGTAACTGTTTCTTAATGTAACTCCTTTTGCGTATTTAGAGTGGGCATTTCATTAAATACGTTACATGCAACATATACCTCTTCCATGACTGTTCATCCTCTCGGTCATGACTGTTCGTGTTCTTTTCTGTTCATGCATGCATATTCGATTCTATTTATACGACTGTTAGATTTCTCCTTTTTCGACTTTACTAAAAAGCTGCATGATTTCTATCTGTAACTGCCGCACTAACTTGGTTAACTCTACTTATTTTCACCGCATGATTTTCTCTCAATCGCCCTTTAACTATCGTTCTGCTTTTAGTTGACTGTCAGTAAGCGTGTTGTTGCGACCTGTCGCGAAATCGTGACACTTCTGTCTCTTTCTGCCCTTCTCGCCTTTTACCTGCAAAATACAGCATGTCACAAAATCATGACATTCTCGGCCTCCTTGTTCACTTCTTCGCTTGCAACCGTGAAAACCAGACATGTCACGAAATCATGACATTCTCGGCCTCCTTGTTCACTTCTTCGCTTGCAACCACGAAAACGAAACATGTCACGAAATCGTGACATCTTTCTCTGCCTTGTGCCTTTTCTTTCGCCCGTGAAACCGGAACATGTCACGAAATCGTGACATCTTCTGCCTTGTCTCTTTTCTGTATTTGGCCCACGAAAACTAAACATGTCGCGAAATCGTGACATCTTTCTTTGCCTTGTGCCTTTTCTTTTGCCCGCGAAAATGAAACATGTCACGAAATCGCGACATCTTTCTTTGCCTTGTGCCTTTTCTGCCTTTCGCCCGTGAAAACGAAACATGTCACGAAATCGTGACACTTTCACTGCCTTGTGCCTTTTCTATCTTTGGCCAATGAAAACACAACATGTCACGAAATCGTGACACCTTTCTCTATGCTCTCTCTCATTATGTCACGAAATCGTGACACTTTTTCTCCTTGGCGCTTTTCTTCCTGTCGAGTCGCAAAAACCCGACATGTCACGATATCGCGACACTTTTTCTCCTTGGCGCTTCTTCTTGCAACTTGTCATGAAATCACAACACTTTTTCTCCTTGGCGCTTCTTGCAACTTGTCACAAAATCGTGACACTTTTTCTCCTTAGCGCTTCTTGCAACTTGTCACGAAATCATGACACTTTTCATCCTTGGCGCTTTCTCTTCGAACTTGTCGCGAAATCGTGACACTTTTCATCCTTAGCGCTTTCTCTTCGAACTTGTCAGAAATCATGACACTTTTCATCCTTGGCGCTTTCTCTTCGAACCTGTCACGAAATCGTGACACTTTTCATCCTTAGCGCTTTCTCTTCGAACCTGTCATGAAATCATGACACTTTTCATCCTTAGCGCTTTCTCTTCGAACATGTCACGAAATCGTGATAGTTTTCCTTGCAAGCACTTCTTCTCCGAACATGTCATGAAATCATGATAGTTTTCCTTGCAAGCGCTTCTTCTTCGAACATGTCATGAAATCGTGATAGTTTTTCCACTTGGCTTCTTTGCCTGCAACATGTCGCGAAATCATGACAGTTTTGTTTGTGCCTTCTCTCTCCTCGTCCATGTCACGAAATCATGACAATTTTGCTTGTGCCTTCTCTCTCCTCCGATATGTCACGAAATCATGACGTTTTTCTTTCTGCCTTCTTTCTTCTCAACCTGTCATGATATCGCGACAGAAAACATGTCGCGATATCGCGATAGTTTTCTTACTTGTCTTTTTCTTTGATTTTTTGAATCTGGGTCACTTTTGTTTTCTTGGAATTTCACTGAACATGATCTGACTGACCTCTGAACTCCTGTCCACTGCATCAACTGATCTATATTTCTGTGTTGACAACAATGACAATACTTTTGCTGCACCTTGCTCAACAATCTCCCCCTTTGGAATTGTTGGCAACACTCATGCACTCTCCTGTAATTCTTCTCCCCCTTTGACAATAATACCAAAGGGCTGCTGCAGACTCCCCCTGAGTCTATACACAACATTCTCAGATACACATTGTTATAGTTAGCAAAAATCATGAATATGAGCAAAACTATAAACATAGGTATAAATACTCCCCCTGAGAATGTGATCCCAGTTGATAGTCAGTTCTTGTGAAATGTGACTACTCCCAACTTACTCCGAAGGTACTCAAAAACTTCCTTTGGCAATGGTTTTGTGAATATATCTGCTACTTGCTCTGTAGTTGGAACAAAATCCAATTTGACCTCACCTTCTGCAACTTTATCCTTCAAGAAGTGATACCGGATTGCAATATGTTTGGTTCGAGAATGCATAACCGGATTCTTTGATATGTTTATTGCACTGGTGTTATCACATTTAATTGAAATTGGCTCTTTGAAGTGAATACCAAGATCTTTGAGTGTTTGTCTCATCCATAATATCCGTGTACAGCATGTTGTTGCTCGCAATATATTCTCGCCTCTGTTGTGGATAGAGAGACTGATTCTTGTTTCTTGTTGTGCCATGCTACCAGTCTGTCTCCAAGATAAAATGCTCCTCCACTGGTACTCTTTCTGTCATCAATACATCCTGCCCAATCTGCATCAGAATATGCAATAAGAGTGAAGTCCTTACCTTTTGGGTACCACAACCCATACTCCATAGTACCCTTGAGGTACCTAAAAATCCTCTTTACAGCTATCACATGAGTCTCTTTTGGACTAGCCTGAAATCTTGCTACCATGCATACTGCCTATAATATATCTGGTCTAGTAGCTGTCAAATACAGTAGGCTTCCAATCATAGACCTGTACATGGTTTGATCTACATCTGGAGATTTGTCATCCTTGCTCAACTTGCAACCTATTGTCATGGGAGTGCTGACAGGTTTACTATCCTCCATTGTGAACTTTTTCAGCATTTCTTTCACATATTTTACTTGGGAGATAAAAATGCCCTTTTCACTTTGATTGACTTGCAGTCCGAGGAAATAAGAAAGTTCACCAATCATTGACATCTCAAATTCTGTCTTCATTTTATTTGCTATGTCTTTACAAGACTTATCATGACTCATTGCAAAAAATGATATCATCTACATAAACAACAAGGACAATAAGATTGCCATTTTCTGTTTTAACATACAGATTGTTGTCCACCAAACCTTTCTTGAACCCTTGTTTAATAAGATAGTTATCCAGCCTTGCATACCATGCTCTGGGTGCTTGTTTCAGACCATACAACGCTTTCTTTAACCTGCAAACAAAATCGGGATTGTCACCGAGTTGGAAGCCATCTGGCTGTTCAATGTAAACCTCTTCTTCCAGTTTTCCATTCAAAAATGCTGATTTTACGTCCATTTGATATACTTTGAAATTTTTATGGATTGCTAAAGCCAAAAACATTCTAATTGCTTCTAGTCTGGCTACTGGTGCAAAAGTTTCCTCAAAATCAATGCCTTCAACCTGAGCATAGCCTTTACAGACCAATCTTGCCTTATTTCTGACAACCTGTCCGTCTTCATTTAATTTATTTCAAAAAATCCATTTAGTATCGATTATGTTTTTATTTGCTGGTCGTGGTACTAATTCCCAGGTTTTGTTTTTCTCAATCTGATCTAGTTCTTCATTAATTGCCTTCATCCAACTTTCATCTGTGTTGGCTTCAACAATATTTTTGGGTTCAATGCTGGATAATAAAGAGTAGTTCCTTATTGTTGCTCTTCTTGTCTGAATACCAACTGTTGGGTCCCCAATAATCTGTTCTCTGGGATGATTTTTCTGCCAGCTGCCTGTTTTGAATTTCTTGTTCTCTTCTTCTTCTAAGTCAATTCTTAAATCAGTTGGGTCAATTTTTTGATTTTCTTCTGTTCTTATTTCTTCATCTCCTTCAATGACTTCTTCATAAATGGGGTAGTTTTCTTGATACGTAGCTTCTCTTTCTCTACCTTCATCAACTTTAACATCAGCACTCTCAATAATTTTCTTTAGCCGCTTGTTGTAACATGTGTATGCTTTGCTTTTTGTTGAGTATCCAAGAAAAATACCTTCGTCAGCTCTATCTTCAAATTTATCGAGATTATCTTTAGTTCGTTTGATGTAGCACTTGCTGCCGAACACTTTGAAATATCTTGTTGTTGCCTTTTTGTCGAACCACAGTTCATACGGTGTTTTGCTTTCATGTGTTCTTAGCATGCACCTATTTTGAATGTAAACTACAGTATGTACTACCTCTTTCCAGAATATGTCGGCTATTTTGTTCTCAGCCAACATTGTCCATGCCATTTCTTGCATAGTCCTGTTCTTCCTTTCAACAACACCATTCTGTTGAGGTGTCCTTGCTGCTGAAAACTGTCTTCTAATCCCATATTTTTGATAGTATTCTGCAAACTCCTCTGAGATAAACTCTCCTCCTCTGTCTGATCTTAGGCATTTAATTCTTTTTCCAATATGATTCTCAACCTGCTTTTTAAAAATCTTGAACATCTCAAAGGCATCTGATTTAAGCTTTAAAAATAATACCCATGTCATTCTGGAGTAGTCATCTATGAACAGCATAAAATATTTTTCACCATTTATGCTTTGTGTTCTCATGGGTCCACATAAATCAGTATGTATCAGCTCTAACGGTTTGCTGGTGAAATATTCCTTTGCTTTAAATGTGGATCTGGTTTGCTTCCCTTTTTGGCATGAAGCACAGATGCTATTTATTGGTTTGCCAATGGTAGGTATATCTCTTACTACTCTTTTTGAACTTATTTTTACCAGATTGTCAAAGCTAATATGACCGAGCCTCTTGTGCCACAGCCAATTTTCATCTTCCTGTCCAATCAAGCATGATCCTTCTGAAGTTTCTGAGAGAGTATATAGATTTCCAGAAGTCCTCGATCCAGTGGCTATTAGCTTTCCACTGTGTGCTTTTCTCGACTTCACAGCCCTGCTTCTTAAAAGTGACTTCATGACCTCTGTCAAGATTTGACTTACACTCAGTAAGTTGTGTTTCAAACCAATCACAAACAGAACTTCTTTGGAACTGATCTTTCCATCATTTATCTTGATTGATCCTTTGCCAACTATCTTGGCTCCATCATTATTTCCAAACTTTACTGAGCCCCCTTCATATTTCTGAAGCTTTTCAAATTTTTGTTTATCTCCTGTCATGTGACTGGAGCATCCACTATCCAATATCCATGGTGCAGATTTGTTCTGTGCTTTGAATGTTGTCTGTACAATCAATGATTCCTTTTCTTCTTTGAGTTGCTCTTTTTCTTTCCATTCTGATTTGATTGTAGTTTTGGTTACTTGTTTAGACTTTTCTTTTTCAGTGGCCTGTGCATGTTTATCTAGGAATTTTTTGTTTTGCCTTAAACTGTTTGGTTGAGTTCTTCTTCCCTGGTATTTATTTGCTGCATATGTGCTTCTACAGTTTCTTGCAATGTGACCAAAGTTATGACAGTTATAACATTCTACTGCATAATCCATCAAAGGTGCAAAGACATTTCTACTGGTAAAATTTCTTTGTCCTATATTATAAATGCAGTCTGAAATCTTATGACTCGTAAGTATTGCATTTAAAACAATAACCAGAAAAGGAATGATTGAACCTGGGAGTTGGTCTTTGCCAATTTGTAGTAGGAGCCACAAATTTTCTTCTCCTTTGATGTATGACTTTTGTGAATCCCTCATTGTCAACAGTCTTCTCGTGCCCGACATTGTTGCTTTCTTTTGCAAGATTCATTTTTCTTTGGTCAACCTTGATCTTATCCTCTTTCTTTATCGGTTCTATATTTATGGCCTTTGATCCACTTGATGATTCTCCTTCGACAAACCCCAAGCCAAACTTGATGTCTGTAGACCTCTGACTATTTATAATCTTTTCAAGCTTTGCAGAACTTCCTTCAAGTTTGTGATAGCAACTCAATTTTTGATTCTTTTCTTCTAGCCGCATTCTTAAAACAACAATCTCTTCTTCTAGTTTGCTGCACTCATCTATTCTCATAGTTAACTGAACTTCAAGTTCTTCAGACATTTTCTTAAATTCTTCTGTCTATACTTTCAAACTGTTTATTATGTCATTCACATCCTCAAGCTTTCTTGAGACCTTATTATTCTTTTTCCTTTCTGACTTCAACTCTTTAAGTGCAGCAACCAACTCACCTTCCAGATAAACTTCAACCTCATCCTTACTTTTTGTATCACCTTCCTATTTTTCTTCTATTTTTGCTTCTTCAAATGCCATGAACAGAGCTTCACCTATTTCTTCTTCAGAATCTTCACCTGAGCTATCTTCAGAAGAGCTGACATTCTTGGATATGAAACTTTTCTTTTTGAAATTGCTTTTTCTAAAATTTGGTTTCTTCTTCCAATCACTTCTTTCTTGGTGTGACCCTTCATCACTTTTGGTTTTCTCATTCATTGGACACTTAGCTGCAAAGTGACCGACCCCTCCACAATTGAAACACTTAAAAGGCAACTTTCCTCTATATTTTCCTTTTCCCTTTGTAAGTTTTCGAACAAAGTTGGCTTCCGTTTCATCCGATGTCTCTTCATCCTCAGATTCTTGTTCAGCTTTTGTATTCTTGTGTGCTTTAAAAGTAGCTTCTCTGTCTATGGGCTTAGTTTGTCCTATTCTCATTTCGTATGCAGTCAAGGAACCATGCATCTCGTCCATGCTAAAATTGTTTAGATCTTTAGCCTCTTCTATTGCAGAAACTTTAGAATTAAATCTTTTGTGAAGAGTTCTAAGTACCTTTTTCATGACAACCGCATCTTCGATCTCTTCGCCGAGTCCTCTGATTGCATTAATGACTCCATTGACTCTCAACATATAGGTCTCTATGTTCTCTTCGTCATTCATTTGTAATGCCTCGAACTGAGCTCGATGAGTTTGCAGTTTGGCTTCCTTGATCTTGTTGTCTCCTTCATGGATGCTTTTCAGTTTGTCCCATATGTCTTTTGCCGATTTATAGCTCATGACCCTTATCAGTTCACTGTCTACTAGCCCACACATTATGGCATTCTTTGCTTTGGAGTTATTTTTAGACAGTTTCTTACCGACAGTATCTGTTGGAGGAGTAGTGGGTGTTGTGTATCCACTTTCTACTGACTCCCAAATGTCGTATCCTAACGCACTCAGATATGTCTGCATCCTGAGTCTCCAGAATGAGTAATTAGTTCCATTGAACAAAGGAGCTTTGTTTGATGAAAATCCTTCACTACCCGCCATTGTGTTCCTTCCAAGATCACCTTAGCTGATTAAGCTTGTTCAGGAACCTTGCTCTGATACCAATTGATATTCTCACAATGACACTAAGAGGGGGGGTGAATCAGTGTAGCTAAAAATCTGATCTTCAATCCTTAAAACTGAAGCAAAGAGAACTAGAAAATAGATAAAGCAATAAACACAAGAGAGCACACCACAACACACAATGTAACGAGGTTCACCAATTTGGCTACTCCTCAAGAATGACTGCTTGGACTACGGTCCAAATCCAGCCTTTGCAAAACACCAATTTTATAATCTATTTACCAAAACCCACTGGAAGGAGCACCAACCCCTGATTTATCTGCACCTACAAAAAGGAGCACCAACCCCTTATCCAAGCACCAACTTGGAACACAGTTTTGAAAGTTCAAACAATGACATACAAATGCCTTCACTTTTACAAGACCCTGACTGGTCTCCAATTTATCAAAGCACAGTAAATACTCACTGCTCAGCTTGTTGCTCTCTTACAACACTCTTCTCACCCTCTTTCGGCAGCACTTTCACACATTCAGCAGCAACATTATTCTTCACGCAGACCTATTTTTATAACATATTATTCTCTATTTTTAACTTCCATTTTTATGCATGCAACCCGTAACTATTTCTTAATGTAACTCCTTTTGCGTATTTAGAGTGGGCATTTCATTAAATACGTTACATGCAACATATACCTCTTCCATGACTGTTCGTCCTCTCGGTCATGACTGTTCGTGTTCTTTTCTGTTCATGCATGCATATTCGATTCTATTTATACGACTGTTAGATTTCTCCTTTTTCGACTTTACTAAAAAGCTGCATGATTTCTATCTGTAAACGTCGCACTAACTTCAGTTAACTCTACTTATTTTCACTGCATGATTTTTCTCTACAACTCGCCTCTTAACTGTCGTTCTGCTTTCAGTTGACTGTCAGTAAGCGTGCTGTTGCGACCTGTCATGAAATCATGACACTTCTGTCTCTTTCTGCCCTTCTCACCTTTTACCCATGAAAATACAGCATGTCATGAAATCATGACATTCTCGGCCTCCTTGTTCACTTCTTCGCTTGCAACCATGAAAACCAGACATGTCATGAAATCATGACATTCTCGACCTCCTTGTTCACTTCTTCGCTTGCAACCGCGAAAACGAAACATGTCACGAAATCATGACATCTTTCTCTGCCTTGTGCCTTTCTACCATTCACCCATGAAATCAGAACATGTCACGAAATCATGACATCTTCGCTGCCTTGTCTCTTTTCTGTCTTTGGCCCATGAAAACTGAACATGTCATGAAATCGTGACATCTTTCTTTGCCTTGTGCCTTTTCTGCCTTTCGCCCACGAAAACGGAACATGTCATGAAATCGTGACATCTTTCTTTGCCTTGTGCCTTTTCTGCCTTTCGCCCGTGAAAATGGAACATGTCATGAAATCGTGACATCTTTCTTTGCCTTATGCCTTTTCTATCTTTGGCCAGCGAAAACACATGTCGTGAAATCGTGACACCTTTCTCTATCAGACTCTCTCTCCTGCATTATGTCATGAAATCGTGACACTTTTTCTCCTTGGCACTTTTCTTCCCGTCGAGTCACGAAAACCCGACATGTCGCGATATCGTGACACTTTTTCTCCTTGGCGCTTCTTCTTGCAACTTGTCATGAAATCGTGACACTTTTTCTCCTTGGTGCTTCTTCTTGCAACTTGTCATGAAATCATGACACTTTTTCTCCTTGGCGCTTCTTCTTGCAACTTGTCATGAAATCATGACACTTTTCATCCTTGGCGCTTTCTCTTCGAACCTATCGCAAAATCGTGACACTTTTCATCCTTAGCGCTTTCTCTTTGAACCTGTCATGAAATCGTGACACTTTTCATCCTTGGCGCTTTCTCTTCGAACCTGTCATGAAATCATGACACTTTTCATCCTTAGCGCTTTCTCTTCGAACCTGTCATGAAATCGTGACACTTTTCATCCTTAGCGCTTTCTCTTCGAACCTGTCATGAAATCGTGACAGTTTTCCTTGCAAGCACTTCTTCTCCAAACATGTCGTGAAATCGTGACAGTTTTCCTTACAAGTGCTTCTTCTCCGAACATGTCACGAAATCATGATAGTTTTTCCACTTGGCTTCTTTGCTTCCAACATGTCATGAAATCATGACAATTTTGTTTGTGCCTTCTCTCTCCTCGTCCATGTCATGAAATCATGACAATTTTGCTTGTGCCTTCTCTCTCCTCCGATATGTCATGAAATCGTGACGTTTTTCTTTCTGCCTTCTTTGTTCTCAACCTGTCGCGATATCACGACAGAAAACATGTCGCGATATCGCGACAGTTTTCTTACTTGTCTTTTTCTTTGATTTTTTGAATCTGGGTCACTTCTGTTTTCCTGGAATTTCATTGAACATGATCTGACTGACCTCTGAACTCCTGTCCACTGCATCAACTAATCTATCTGTCTGTGATCTGACTAACCTCTGAACTCCTATCCACTGCATCAACTGATATGTCTGTCTGTGTTGACAAAAATGACAATACTTTTGTTGCACCTTGCTCAACAAATCCTCTAGCTCCTGCTCTTCCTAGGTTCTCCTTAGATGCACCATCAAATTTCAATTTGAACCAACCCCTAGGGGGTGGCTCTCAAGAGACCCCATTTCTGGGATTGGATAGAGGGATGAAAGGCTTTTCCTCAATGCCTAAGGCTAAAGTAATTTGTATGTATTTGGGAGGGATTATATGGTTCTCCTCAACAATAATACTAATGTTTTCTTTCACAAAGGCAAGAATTCTATTGAGGATTGTTTTAAGGCTATAATTGGTGTCCTTAAAAGCTTTGTGATTCATTTCTAACCATATCTGCCACAGGAAATGGTTCCAATAGATTTTCCAAAGGTACTTAAGTTTCTTACTAATAAAGGGTTGAGGACATTGTGGGAACACTTCAAAAAATGAAGTCGGCTTGACCCACGAGATCCTAAAAGCCTAGAATTTTTTTTCAAGGATGGATGCTGCCACCGGACACTCTAGGAACAAATGTTGGGTTGACTCCCACCCAACCCTGCACATATGACAATGGTTAGCAATAACCATACCTTTGGTCAACATATTATCCATGGTAAGAATTTTTCCTTGGATCACCAACCATGAGAAAAAATATATTTTAGGGATTAAACCCTTGATCCAGACCAAATTCGATTGAAATTGTTGGTCTTTATTGTTGAGGAGCAAGTTATAGGTGGATTTGACCATAAAATATCCACTTTCAGTCTTGGCCCAAGTAATGTGATCCTCATATTATCTAGAGGGAATAATTTTTTGTGTTAAAATATTATGAAGTTCTTTAGACTCAGCTTCAAAACCTGTACTCTGATGTATTTCCACCTAGGGGTGTTCATATTCTGCCATATGTAATTAGCCACCCTTTTTCCAATCTGCTTCTCTATGTGTTCTTGGATCCTAGACAATTAGGGATTTTGGGATAATTCCTCAGCTCTCACCCACTGATCCTTCCAAAATTTTATCATTTACCCATTCCCAAGGATCCATCTAATCCCTCTCTTGACTAGATCTTTGCTTGTTATGATTACCTTCTAGAAAGCTGACCCCCTACTCACCAAATTATCATTGAGGAAATTTGATCCTTGGAGGTATTTCCTCCTGACTATGGTCGTCCATTCATTTTTGACCTTGGTTAGTAGCCACCATGCTTGTTTGGCTAGCAGAGTTATGTTGAGATTAACAACTCTCCTTAGCCCTAGCCCCCCTGTAACTTAGGTTTGCAAACCTTATTCCATCCTACCAAATGGATCCTTTTTTTTATCCTCGGTCCCTGACCAGAGAAATTTTTTTTGAAATTGTTCGATTTTATGATACACCTTGCTTAGAGCTTTAAAAATCGATAAGAAATATATAGGAATAATTTTTAAGGAGGCCATTGTTAAGACTGCTTTGCCCTCTTGAAATAATAAATGTCCTTTCCAACCTGCTAGCTTTATTTGGATCCTCTCTGGTACAATATTCCACATTGACCCTTTCGATTTCCCATAGAAAATGGGAAGGCCTAAGTAGGAGGTAGGAAGGGACGCAATCTGGCATTCCAGAATTCTAGCAATGTTGTTTTGCCTGAGAATGAGGGTATTTATAAAATACATCTTGCTCTTATTAAAATTCACTTTCTGTCTAGCCGCCTCCTCATACATCTTAAGAATGTGTCTCATCCTTCATACCTCAACCACTGAAGCCAACATAAGCAACATCGTGTCATAAACAAATTGCTAATGGATCACTGGGGCTGTTAACGAAGTTATATTTATGCATGATATAAGTCCAACTGTTGTCGATAAAATAATATTTTTCACTCCACCTTATATTTCACAATATTCAATTCAACAACACTCTAATCAAAGGATGATGTGCTCATACATTTTGTTTTATGGAGATATATCTTCAAAACTTGTTTCACTCACAATGAATTTTTCTACTATAAAGGTTAGCACAACACTTCTTTATGAGTTAGCAAACCTTCAATATGTGTGCCCAATTAAATTCCAAATCACTCTCTTGGTTTCTCAAAATATTGCATCAATTCCAATAATCAAACCCTTCAAAATATTTTAGCAAAACATACACACATTCAAAATTCCTCATACATATTTTATCTCCTTAACACACTCAAAATATAATCAACAAAGATTTCAATAATTCACTAGAACTTCCTTCAAAAAATGAATTCATAGAATAATTAAAATTACTTCCTTATATCTCCCTACTAATCAAAAATGCATTTTGAAAATAATTATCACCACCATTCAGAAATATTCCAATGCACTTCTTAAATCACAATTTAAATCATTCAACACCCTCAAATATGGAAAAAATAAAATTTATTTTAACCACCTTATATCTCCACAAAGCACATACCATATGACTTAGACAAAGGCACAAATTATTAATTCAAAAATTAAATATATTTTGCACACTACCTCGACGGGATTCGATCCCCTATCGTGCTAGGCACTCACTTGAGATCACTAAAGCACCTCCTACGCTATGTACCTTCCTCTTGGTGCCAAAAATATTAAAATAAAACTTTATCCCTTCTGCTTCTGTTAGGAATCGAACACGAGACCTCCATTCGCCCAATGACTCATGCTTCCAAGCCTTCCCACTAGCCCAACCTGGTGGTTGGTGATAAGGGTATGAACCTTTGTTGCTTTATACATCCACGATTTCCTGTACCTTTTTAAAAATTAAATACTTTGTCCTCTTCTGCTCACGAATTTGCATCAACCACTTTATCCAATTCGTGCATATGCATTCGGAGCCTTGCATTAATTCCACAAACCTTATGGTATAAATACCATACTCCTTTTTGCTTGAATGTCGACGGGGAAAAATTAAACTTTAATGTTTTTGTGCCCAACCCTTACCAAGGGTTTTAATTAATTTATTTTATAAATTAATTATAATATAAATATTATAAATAATTTATAAGTAACCTTAGGCATTATTTTTAACACTTAATATTATAATAATAAATATTATAATATTATTTCCTTTGGACCTAGGTATATTTCGTTTTAACCTTAGACCTTATCTTAACACCTTTAATATTATAATAATAAATATTATACTATTATTTCCTTTGGGCCTATGCATATCCTTCCTTCAAGGTGATTAGCCAACATTTTGACCAATTATGTGAAGCTTTAAACCAAATCTCTTGGGCTTAAAATATAAATGTTTTAACCCTACTTTTATCAATACCTTACATTGAATTTTGACATCACTGACATTGACTCTTAATATCAATGACAACACAACTACTCAAAATTTTCAATACTATCCAACTAGAGCAAAGGAAGAAGTGCACCAGACTTGGAGCTAGTAGCACTTGTACCCAAATCAATGTAGAAGAAGCTAGCAACACCCCACTACTCATAGAATAGGTGTTTGTGCTTGAGATACCTGTTGAGTGGTGATTTTTACCAAGTAAAAAACCACACTCACAGTTAGGATTTCAGTAGAAAACCCTCTCTTGTAAAGAAGTATAAACTTCTTCAACGTTCCTTCTACTTTATTGTGTGCATGTATGCTTGTCAAATGAGTGCATGAAATACATTAGTGTTCTGTAAAACAATTGTTAACAAGGAACCTATGATGGGGTTATTTTATTATGATATGCTATCACCGTTCATAAAACTTGCAAGGAAAAATAAATGTGATCCTAAGAATGGTGAGTTGATTCCTTTTATTGTGCTTCAAACGTGGAAATGAAATAGTTCTGAATGATTAGCTTTGTAGCTCATATAGCCTTTGATATGCCTTATTAACAACTATCTTTAATGAAATGGATTTTCATAAAGAGAGTTAATGGAGGGCTCAAAATGTCTTGTAAATCCCCCTCTTCCATGAAGTTATGATTTTCATGAAGAGAAATCAATCTATTATGTTTGTCGTAATGGCCTATGAAATGCTAGATGAATTGCCCCCTTTCATGAAATTGTAATTTTTATGAGGAAGTCAATTCATTGCTTGCAAAACCCTGCTACAAATCTGGAAATTTAAATCTCTTTCAAAATGTGGAATCTAGTAAAGCTGGAAATTGCAAATTCCTCCTAGAGTGCAGAATTTCAAATAATTTTAGAATTTTACAACTTCTTGGAAACCAATTCGAAATTGCTTTAAATTGAATTTTAAAGCTTATTCGTTAAATATGAGCTTCTATTTTTGGATTTTTTATATTTTTCAATTTTTTATTTTATGAAACAACATTAAAATATATATGAAAAGGTTAGGTTAGGAAAATAAAATAAAAGATGAAGCTAAAATGAAATGAAACACTGCAACTCAAAACCTCCATAAAACCTGTGATTGTTAGTACCCTGCAAGGGAAACCAGCATCAAGATGATCCAAAATTTATGCAATCTAATCTATAATGTGGTGCAATCTCCTACGAAACAAAAAAAACACAATACATTTAAAATAGAAGACAAGTTAATTTATGCATAAAACTTACTGAATCTTCAATGTATTGACTGATAAAATATTTTTGAATAAGCTCATTACAATACATAATAACAACGACCAATAACATCATATGAGAACACTCCGATCCAGTAAAATG
The DNA here is from genome assembly GCA_028583015.1 of Wollemia nobilis. NCBI lineage: Eukaryota > Viridiplantae > Streptophyta > Pinopsida > Araucariales > Araucariaceae > Wollemia > Wollemia nobilis. The sequence goes on along the minus strand of JAQPPZ010003187.1, from coordinate 37,881 downwards.
AAAGGAAAAATAAAAAAAAAAACAACCCAGATTTCATTTTGCAGTCTCCTTTCCACGGTTTCCCCCTCTGTTCTTCATTCCTCCAACTATTTGAAACTCTCTATTTTTTTCTGTTTCCCCAAAAAACCGTCCTCTTTGAAAATACCCTTTTTCCCTTCATCATTTTTTCTTGCTCTATCTTTGTAACCACCATGTTGCTTTCCATTTTCATCCTTTTGTCTTTATTCACAACTCGACTTGGCAGCTACTTTATAGGGTAATGCTTTATAATATACTAGCCCTAATGAGCATTTAATAATAAATGAAAAAAATCATAGATGCTTGTCACGATGCTCATGTTGCGATTCATTGACACCACAACCAAATATCCAAACTAAACCATTGGCCCATGCCTATTGGAGCTATCTTATTCACTGATTCGTTGAAGTACGATTGGTCCTCTATCAAAAGATGTCACGACACATACATTTCTTGGAGCCCTTCTATCGATGTCGATGGTTGGAATCTCTCGAAACTTAGTCTCTACCCAGTTTGTGCACATTTAGTAACCGATGCTCCTCAATATGGCTTCAAGTAAGCCACCTAGAATCCTCCATTAACAGCCCTTTTCAGATTCGTATCTTGCCCATGTACATCATCGTCTACTAACACTCATATTTTATACTTTCTTATTGTGGACATAAAAGCCACCTAACAACATGCTTTGAGAGCGGGGGAACCTACGTTGTTTGGACAACATTACTCTTTCACACAGGTGTGTGTAACCATTTCTGCTGATCAAAAAACTACTGCTGCACCTCAAAACCATTCACATCCAGGTCTATTGTTTGATGTTATCTTATCATTGTAAAACTGAAACGAACAAACACTGCCCTACTGTGTTACCATGAACCTTGTTGTGTCAGTCTCGTATGGATTCCTGTCAGTGCGATGCCAAACCTTCGATGCCTCTTTCACTTGCCATTCCATCGTCTAGGTTTTAGATTTGTAATGGATAATGGCAAACACTGGACTGATCCTAGAACAATCCGCTATCCTACAATAGTTATCCCATGCGAAATTAGCAACTTGCTTTAATGTTTTATGTGTAAATCCCATGGCATTCTTGATATCCCATTTGATCCATACATGCTTGCTCTCGTAATTGCTCTGTTGCCACACTGTGAACGTTAATCTCGACTACCTACCAATGCAATGATCCCTTTGCTGTATTCACAATATTTTCCCATAGCTTCTGTTCTAAACTATCTACGTTGATGCCCCTTAGCTCTGTCCATACGTCAATAGGAGAGCGTCGATGTCATTGGTTTCTATCCCTCTAAGTATCCCTATCCACTTTCGAGCTTAAAAATTCTGTCACATTGGTTCCCAGAGTCCACACGAACGTCCTCATTTGGTAATTGTTGTTGGAATTATTAAACACTTCACCGCGAAGTAATGAAAGCGTGCCTCTTGAAGGTACTTCGCTGCGAAGCAGAAATTTCCTGCCCTGTGAGGATGCTTCGCCGCGAAGCAGTAATCTTATGACTCCCGAAAACGCTTCGCCGTGAATCAACATAAACCCGACAGTTCGCATTTCAAATCAGTGAAGCAAAATTTAGGTGCGAGAAACGAGGCATTAATTTCAAGCGTGCGAGTAGTTGGGGTTGCTCGGTGATTGGTTGAAAACCCTCTTCGGCATTTATTTTTGTCAGTCGGTTGGTGAATTTCTCCCGCCTCTTTTTCCTCATCTCTCGTCTATAAATACTGGACCTTTCGTCATTTTGCATGTGTTGCAACAGAGAGGAATCACGAGCACAAAGCAGCCGCAGTGTTAGGGTTTCAATCGAAAAACAGCAGAGGAAAGCAGCAGCAGAGCAGCCGTCAGCCGGAGAAGGGAGCAGCAGTCTCCGAGAAAACCTTTTGTGTTTATCCTGCAAATATATTTGCAGATGTCTGTAACCGCTTCAGAAAGGAAGCTTTGTAACCCGGTGTTATTTCTATAAATAAATATTTATGTTTTGCTATTTTGCTTCGATTCGCCTTTGTTCAGCTTGGAAGTATTATATAATTGTGGACAAACTTCTTGGAGGTCTTGGCCCAAAGCGGGAGTTTGGATCCACTTCACCCAACGAAGCATTCTCGGGTTTTATCTGGCCGAAGCAACGCTTCGGCATTATCTTCCCCGAAATAGTGACTTCGGGAGTTAACCCAGCAAAGCCCTATTCCTCTTCGAAACATGGTTAAGTTTCCAGTCATCACTTTGGAAATATTCCTGCGGAGCAGCTAGTTCACTGTCCATTCTTCCGAAGTGTTTTTAGGCGACTAAAATTTGCGAAGCTTCCTATTGCCAGCCACTTCGCTAGTTGATATTGCGAAGCATCCACTTCGCTTATAAATTTCCCGAAGCTCCCTCCTCGCAGCTAAAATCTGCAAAGCTCCTCCCTTGCTGCTAAATCCTGCGAAGCATCTTCTATTGACACGATTTAATTTTGTTTCACTCCTTCAAATTGGTATCAGAGCCCATTGTGTTGTGATGTGGATATTGAAGCATGGCTTCTAGAAAAAATTCCTTGCAATTGTAGATCCTGCGATTTAACGACAAGAACTATGATTACTAGAGTATACAAATGAAGATTTTGTTCAGGTCTCAAGAGTTGTGGGACTTGGTGGAGAATAGGTACTTGAAACCGGCAAATGCAACAGCACTGGCCGCTCTCTCCCAAGCTGACAAAGGCTTTCTGAAGGAGAACCGGAAGAAAGATCAAAAAGCCCTATTCTGTATCATGCAAGCGGTTGAGGAAACTATCTTCCCACGGATTGCATCAGCCACAAAGGCCAAGCAGGCCTAGGAAATTTTGGCCAGCTCGTACCAGGGCACCAAGAAAGTGAAGTTGGTAAAACCGCAGATGCTCAGGAGGGAGTTCGAGAACCTATGAGTGAGTCAGAAATCATGAGCGATTTTTTCACCCGAATTACAGATGTCATCAACGAGATGCGGTTAAATGGTGAAATTGTGTAGGATCAAAGGATTGTGGAGAAAATTCTACGAAGTCTGTAAGCAAATTTTGACTCTGTCATAATTGCAATAGAGGAGTCGAGGGACTTGACAACCCTCTTGGTGGACGAGCTCATTGGTTCTCTGCAGACACATGAGTAGAGGTTGATCCACTCAACTTAGTCCTCTCTTGAGCAAGCTTTCAAAGCGCAATTCTCATTTCGAGATGACAGACAAGACTCCCACCATGGTGCCTCTACTTCTCAAGGTGGAAGAGGTAGAGGCAGGTGTGGGAGAGGTAACAAGCAAGGAGGGATATCAAACCCTAGCGAGGGAGAGACCAATTGCAACTTTCACCAGCAAGGAGGAAGAGGCACTGGTAAAAATCAACAAAGTGGATCTTATCAGAAGAAAGACAAATCTAAGGTCCAATGCTATTACTACAAAAAATTTAGCCATTATATCTCACAATGTAGAAAAAGGATGGCGAGCGAGAATCAGCAGCAAGCCCATTATATGGATGAAGTCGAAAATGCGATAGGAGGAAATATGCTGCTGACTTGCAGTATTGAGGAGGAGAGCAGGAAAAATACTTGGTATCTTGATAGTGGGTGCAACAACTACATGACTGGGAACAGAGAGATGTTCTCACAACTGGATGAAACAGTCCAGTCTGAAGTCAATATGGGGAACAACAGCAAGGTTCCTGTGATGGGGAAAGGTAAGATCCTCATCCGTACCCATAACGGTGAAAGAAAACAAATCTGTGATGTTTATTCTGTGCCTGGGTTGAAACACAACCTGCTAAGTGTTGGACAGCTTGTGCAGAAGGGGCACACTATTCAGTTCAAAGATGGCATTTGTATCATCAGAGACAAAGTGCATGGGCAAATCACAATCATGTCCATGACAAAAAACAAAAAATTTTCACTATAGTTTTAGAATGAATCATTAATGTCTCTGAGTACAGTTGTGAAGGATGCTACTCGGATGTGGCATCTTAGATTCGATCAATTGAGTTTTAGTGGCCTAAATTTGCTGCACAAGAAGCATATGGTGAAGGGTTTACCCCTTATTGAGCAATCGAACCAAGTTTGTGAAGGTTGCCTGGTCGGTAAGCAGCATAGGGATGCATTCCCTGTAGGATAGTCTTGGAGAGCATCACAACCATTGGAGCTGGTGCACTCAGATATTTGCGGTCCCATGCAGACCAGCTCATATGTCGACAACAAATATTTCTTGACTTTCATTGACGACTTTAGCTGGAAGACATGGGTTTATCCCATCTGAAGTCAGAGGCATTTGTGAAGTTTAAGGAGTTCAAGGCTTTGGTTGAGAAACAAAGCGGGCATTACGTGAAAACTCTCAGGACAGACGGTGGAGGAGAATACATCTCCAACAAATTCCACAACTTCTGCAAGTAGCATGGAATTCGCAAGAATTTGACTACCAAATACACACCGCAACAGAATGGTGTAGTTGAGAGGAAGAACAAAACTATCATGGAGATGGCACGAAGCATGCTAAAGTTAAAAAGTCTGCCACATGAGTTCTGGGCAGAAGTTGTAAGTTGTGCAGTTTATCTTCTGAACCGAAGTCCCACAAAGAGTGTGAAGGACAAAATTCTAGAGGAAGCATGGAGCAATCTGAAGCCAAGTGTGGCTCATTTGCGAGTTTTCGGGTGCATTGCATATGCACATGTTCCAGATGTGAAAAGGCAAAAGATGGATGACAAAGCTGAAAAGTGCATCTTCACAGGGTATAGAAAATAAGCAAAGGCATACAAGCTGTACAATCCGGTGACAAAGAAACTTATCATCAGCCGAGATGTGAAGTTCTTAGAGGATGAATCCTGGAACTGGAAGTCAAAGACTGATCATCCTGAACCAAAAATTTTTGAACTTGTAAACTTGGAGGAAGATAGTGTGCATCCACCTGTACCTTCAAGCAGCAACAGTGGTGCCAACAGCAGCACAGTCTCATCATCCCGGTCACCTCCACTTGTAAGAAGAATTTCAAACTTGAGGACACCAGCAAAGACTCGAAGCTTACAATATATTTATGAGGTAACCCGTAATCAGACAGATAAAAAATATTTTGACTTTGCTTTATTTATTGAGTGTGATCTAGTGGATTTTGAAGAAGCAAGTTATAATCACACATGGGTAAATGTGATGGATGAGGAGATAGCAACCATTGAAAAGAATGAGACATGGCAGCTGACAGATCTTCCAGCAAGAAAGAAGACCATTGAGGTCAAGTGGGTGTATAAAATGAAATTCAATGCCCAAGGAGAATTTGATAGGAATAAAGCCAGAGTAGTGGTGAAAGGCTACGAGTAGAAATCAGGAGTTGACTGTCATGAGGTGTACGCACCTATAGCCTGAATTCACACAGTCAAAATGATTCTGGCACTAGCAGCTCAAAAGGGATGGAGTGTTTATCATATGGATGTCAAGTCTGCCTTCCTGAACGGAGTGTTGGAAGAAGAGGTCTACATAGACCATCCACCTAGTTATGAAATACAAGGGCAAGAAGACAAGGTCCTAAAGCTGAAGAAGGCCCTGTATGGGTTGAAGCAAGCACCTTGGGCATGGTACAGCCGAATTGATAGCTACTTTCAGGATAATGGGTTCATTAAATACCCATATGAGCACACCCTGTACCTGAAAACAAATGAAGCATGGAAGATGATAATAGTCTGCTTGTACATGGACGATCTGATATATACTAGAAATAGTAATAGCCTATTTGAGGAGTTCAAAACAACCATGAAGACCGATTTTGAAATAATAGACATGGGGTTGATGAAATTTTTTCTTGGTATTGAAGTTGACCAATCAGGATACGGCCTCTTCATCTCATAGGGAAAATATGCAAATGATGTCCTAAAGTGCTTTAATATGGAGGACATCAAACATGCCATCACCTCGGTTGCCACTGGCTTGAAATTGAGCAAGACTAACAACATCAGAAGCATTGATTCAACTCTTTATAAAAGGTTAGTTGGAAGCCTGATGTACTTGACTACAACCAGGCCAGATTTGATGTTTACCATAAGTTTAATCAGTAGGTTTATGGAGTCACCCAAAGACACTCATTGACAAGCAGGAAAGAGAATTCTACAGTATGTCAATGGCACGAGGAACCACGAACTTCACTATGCCAGACAAGACTAGCTTGAGTTGATTGGTTACATTGATAGCGATTGCGCTAGTAGCATAGATGACCAAAAGAGCACTTCTGGATATGCCTTCCATTTTGGATCTGGAGCTATTACTTGGTATTCGAAGAAGCAGCCAATTATTGCTTTATCTACGATAGAGGCAGAGTATGTTGCTGCCACCTCAGCCACCTACCAGGTTGTTTGGCTGAGAAGAGTTTTGAGTGAACTACATCATCCGTTGGAAGCAGCAACAACAACATTTTTTGACAATAACTGCCATCGCCCTCTCGAAGGACCAGTCTTCCATAGTCGGATGAAGCACATAGATATCCGGTATCATTTCATCAGGGAGTTGGTGAAATTTGGTAAAGTACAGTTTCAGTTTTGCAGGTCCAAGGAGCAGCTAGCTGACATCTTCACAAAACCTTTGAAGGAGGAGGACTTCTCTAGACTGCAAGAAATTTTGGGCATCAAAGAATCTATGAAATATGGTTTAAAGGAGGGTGTTGGAATTATTAAACCTAGCTTCACACCATCCACAAACACTTCACCGCAAAGCAATGAAAACGTGCCTCTTGAAGGTACTTCACTATGAAGCGAAAATTTCCTACCCTCTGACGATGCTTCGCCATGAAGTAGTAATCTTATGACCCCAAAAAATGCTTCACCATGAAGCAACATAAACCCGATAGTTCGCATTTCAAATTGGTGAAGCAAAAATTAGGCATGAGAAACAAGGCATTAATTTCAAGCATGCGAGTAGTTGGGGTTGCTCGACGATTGGTTGAAAACCCTCTTTGGCATTTATTTTTGTCAGTCGGTTGGTGAAGTTCTTTCGCACCTTTGTCCTCATCTCTCGTATATAAATATCGAACCCTTCGTCATTTTGCATGTGTTGCAGTAGAGAGGAATCACGAGCGCAAAGCAGCCGCAGTGTTAGGGTTTCAATAAAAAATAGCAGAGGAAAGCAACAGTCTTCGAGAAAACCTTTTGTGTTTATCCTGCAAACATATTTGCAGATGTCTGTAACCGCTTCAGAAAGGAAGCTTTGTAACCCAGCATTATTTAAATAAATAAATATTTACGTTTTGCTAGTTTGCTTCTATTCGCCTTTGTTCATCTTAGAAGTATTATATAATTGTGGATAAACTTCTTGGAGGTCTTGGCCTAAAGCGGGAGTTTGAATCCACTTCAACCAATGAAACATTCTCGGATTTTATCTGGCCAAAGCAATGCTTCAGCATTATCTTCCTATGAAGCAGCTGCTTCGCTGTCCATCCTTTCGAAGTTCTTTTAGGCGATTAAAAGTTGCAAAGCTTCCTATTGCCAGCTACTTCGCTAGTTGATATTGCAAAGTAGCATATGTAAATAACCTAACATCAAATACAAAAGAAACAGTAGGGAAATTTGTCATAGATTTCTAATCACTTTGGGGTGGGGCGATTAGGACTGCAGTAGTGCAGGGGGCTCCCGGGGGCAGGACGCCCACCATTTGGGGCTCGATTTCAACACCAATCCACTTGGGATGGGTCCAAAACCTCTTATGGGGTTGTGTCGGCAAATTGGGTGGGGTATTGTGGCCAAATGTTTGGGTTTTGGGTCCGGATTGCACTTCCAATAATCACCCAATAACCTCCCTTACAAAAGAGATATCAAGGATGTAAGAAGCACAAATTATGGGTGAGGATGTAATTTGGCAGCACTCCATTGCTCCAAATGCTCCTGCTATGTCCTTTTTTGGGGGTGATAAGACCCACCATTTTATAGACCTGAGGGTCTCTTGTGAATAAGCATGCAGAGGTGCCACTTGGCCATCATGCCTTGCCAAGGGGAAGAAGATTCCTCCCTGATTAAGGGCTCCATGACTACCCCTATGACTGCCTCTTTGAGCTCAAAAATGCTCACTCGCACTCCATGCATTGAAGGAGGAGTTAAGTGGCGGATCTGAGCTGCCATTTGTCAAGGTTTGACCTTTTGCTCATAAAAATTGCTATTCACCCCACCTTGGAGCGAATACTACTAATCGTCCCAGGGTGGGATGAATGCCAATTTGTAATTGTCCCAAGGTGGAATGAGTAGGGAGCAGAGTTCCTGAAAGGTGCCAAATTGACCTTTGACCTTCCAAAACTGTTGTGGGAGTGGTTAGGACCATTGTTTAACCTCTAGGGGCTTCCCTAGGGGCTATGTATGTCAATTCAATCAGTGCTTGTTGTCACATAATCAGATTGGTGTTGTTTTGGTGTCTACAGATGCCCCTTTTTGGGATGCACTATGCATGGCATAGTTCTGAGCAAAAATAGATAACCAAAAAACTAATGATTAGGGTTTCTCAGTAACCTAACCAAATTTTGATGCCCCAAGTATGGAAAAGGCATGCATTCTTGAATCCTTGCTTCTGATGAGCTAAGGAGCTTAATTCAAGTGTTAACCTTTTTTGGTGAGGTGTTACTTTATCGCTACTAGAAGCATGAAGATATGGAAGCAAAACAAAAGGCAAACGTAATGTTAAGTCCTACAAACGAGAATGTATGAAAAGAGGGAAAAAAAATGAACTGAAATGAGATTTAAAGCAAATGTAAAAGTGCAGCCCTTTATTTTATTAATTTTTTCGAGATCAGGTTACAATACGTCTCCTCCCTTTTCAGGGGCTAGGAGCATCGGACATAGTTTTGTTACACCACGAATGATACATTCCCCTTGGGATCTTTCACATGCCCACATTGAAAATGGGTGAACCAAACGTCATCGCAACTTGCGTGAATGTGTCTATAGTTCTTTGCTTCCCCTCTGGTGTCGAGGTCCTATGTTCAAAGAAACAGTAAACAATTAGTAGCACCTACGGATGGAGGGAAACATGCAATCCCCAAGGCCTACGATTAATGCATGCATAAAATAATTAAAATGATAACTAAAACATATCAAAATAAGCTAAAAATTTGACAGAAGCAAGAAAACATTACCAGGAACACATTGCAAAAGGAATAGTCGAGAAATCTGCAATAGATTTCTAATCGCTCCGGGGTGGGACGATTAGGACTGTCATAAAATATCAGAAGATGACCTCCTAAATGTCCCATCCAGGGGCCTCCAAAACACTTGCAAATTTACGGTTAGGCAAAATGAGGAATTTTGGAATGACCCAGAAGGTCGGATTTTGCAACTTCAGCCTCGATCACCTTGTATCCGATAATGCTGCTTGGATGTTAGTAAAAGTGAGAAATGATAAAATCATAGCCAAAACTCATCAAAATCACATGAAACTTGAATGGCAGCATATGTAAATAACCTAACATCAAATGCAAAAGAAATATTAGGGAAATCTACCACATATTTCTAATCACTCCGAGGTGGGGTGATTAGGACTGCAGTAGTATAGGGGGCGCCTGGGGGCAGGACACCCACCGTTTGGGGCTCAATTTTGGCACCAATCCACTTGGGATGGGTCCAAAACCTCTTATGGGGTTGTGTTGGCAAATTGGATGAGGTATTGTGGCCAAATTTTTTGGTTTTGGGTCCGGATTACACTTTCAATAATCACCCAATAACCTCCCTTCCAAAAGAGAGATCAAGGATGTAAGAAGCACAAACGATGGGTAAGGATGTAATTCGATAGCACTCCATTGATCCAAATGCTCCTGCTCTGTCCTTTTTTTGGGGTGAGAAGACCCACCATTTTACAGACCTAAGGGTATCTTGTGAATAAGCATGCAGAGGCGCCACTTGGCAATCATGCCTTGCCAGGGGGAAGAAGATTCCTTCCTGATTAAGGGCTCCATGACTGCCCCTATGACTGCCTCTTTGAGCTCAAAAATTCTCACTCGCACTCCATGCATTGAAGGAGGATTCAAGTGGTGGATCTGAGCTGCTATTTGTCAAGGTTTGACCTTTTTCCCGTCAAACCTGCTATTTACCCCTCCCTAGAGAAAATACTGCTAATCATCCCAAGGTGGGACGAATGCCATTTGTAATCATCCCAGGGTGGAACGAGTAGGAAGTAGAGTTCTTGAAAGATTCCAAATTAACCTCTAATCTTCCAAAACTATTGTGAGAGTGGTTAGGACCACTGTTTAACCTCTAGGGACTGCCCTAGGGGCTATGTATGTCAATTCGATCAGTGCTTGTCGTCACATAATCGGATTGGTGTTTTTTTGGTGTCTACACTTTGTAACCCAACGCTATTTATATAAATAAATATTTATGTTTTGCTATTTTGATTCTATTCACCTTTTTTCAGCTTGGAAGTATTATATAATTGTGGACAAACTTCCTGGAGGTCTTGGCCCAAAGCGGGAGTTTGGATCCACTTCGCCCATCGAATCATTCTTGGGTTTTATCTGGCCAAAGCAACGCTTCGGAATTATCTTTCTTGAAATAGTGACCTTGGGAGATGATGAGGATTGATGTATGATCTTTCATATGACCCCTCTAGTAGTTCCTAGCTTAGGTTTGCTTAGTTTATTTCTAGAAAATTGATATTGTAAGTGAGTCTCTTTCTCACATGCACTTGTGGGCACTAGTTGTCTTCTAGTTGTCTTTTAGAGTGTTAGTTAGCAAGTGTGAACTCAAAGTAGGAAGTGTGAGCTTCAAGTTAGCTAAAATGGATCTTCTAGTTAGCAATATTAACTTAGAAGTTTACGTGCATTCTTCTTTGCACCTTTGTAGCTTTTGGGTTAAGCGTGTGAATCAAATCCATGATTTCATGGGTTGGTTATGTATTTTGGGCCATTAGTGCCTATATAATGATTTGTAAATAATAGAACTCTTAGTTGGATTTTCAATCCTTTTCATTGGTATCAGAGCCTAGTTCATGTTTGCACTAGGGCTTGTGAGGTGAGAGGATAGGAGATAGGAATATTATGAGAAACGTATTCTCATTGAGGACTCGGTTTAAGCCCAAAGGGAGCTTGAAAACCATTCGGAGAAGGAAGTTCCTTCGCCGACAAACCCCTCGTTCCAACTTCTTGCTTATGCTTAAAAAGTATAGGAAGAGTTTTGCCCCAGAGTTCTTCGTATACCGATCCTTGGAAGGGATTGGATCGTAGCTACGGTCCAATTAGGATTAGGGAGCCTTTTGACCCTGCTACCCCCCCCATTTTTGAGTATTGAAGAGCTTCAGGAGGACTCCAAAGCTAGGTCGTGTGTCGACTTAGAGGTGGATGCCTTTCAAACGCTGGTCGTGTGTCGACCGGATCTTGAAAGGAGAGCTACTGGTGGGAGCTGGTTGCTCACATTTGCATAATTTAAAGTTTTGCAAATTTTAAGATTAACCCCCATGGTTAATTTTTAAATTTTTTTAAATTTGTGTTAGAAAGCTTTAAAATTTTGATCAATATATTATTTTTATAATATATTAGCTTGCTGTAATTTTGTAAAAAAAAAAAAAAAGCATTTTATTTTATTTTTTTGTGGCAGCTCGGCCCAGCCTCGGCTGCCTTCGACAGCCAGGCTTCGGCCGCGTTCGGCAGCGCCGGTGCTGTCCGGCAGCACTCGGCACGACCTTTTAGCCATTGGCACGGGCTTGCTGTCAGGCGCTACAGTGACAACATTGCTGCCATCGCTGTCCGCTGATAGCGTCCAGCCATGCCTGGGCTTCAGGTCGGCCGCCTGACGTGCTGTCAATTCTGACAATGTCAGGCGGGACAACCTCGATTGTCGCCATCGGTCGACTTCGCCAGCGGAGACGATCGGTCATCACGGCTGGTTGATCGCACCAAGCGAGTTTCGCTTAGCGTCGAGTCGCGCTCTGCTGATCGTCGATCTTGGCAGCGGTCGAGTCGACCAGTCGTCGACCGACAGTGCAGTGCGACGGTTGGCCGCTACGGCCGGGCCCGGTTCTGCCTGGCGTCGAGCCGCACGAGCGCTCGACGTCTTTGTCGAGCGTGACAGCATCGTAGCCAGGCAGGAGGCCTGGCTACGCTATCACTCGGCGGTTTGCCGACGACGGCGCGTAGAGGCAGCCGCACGGGTGCGCGGTTTGGAAACCCGCACCAGGGTTTTTCCCTCTGTCGGGTTTAACCACTGTGCAAGTTTGGAGAACTGCAACTGTACCTGGACCTCGGGAAGCGTGCCCAGGGAGATTTAAATGCATGCAAATTTTCATGCAAACTACAGTTTTTGTCCAGTTTAATAGCAGAGAGAGGGTAAATTATTGTAAAATTTTAATTTTTTTTACTATTTTAGAGTGCATGTTAAAATTTCATTTTATTAATTTAATTTTTAATGACTTAATTAAATTCTTTAATCTTTTGATTAATTGAAATTTAATTTTTGATTAAGTTATTTTTAAATTAATAAATGTTAAATTTGCATTTTATCTTAGTTAAAAATTTTCAAAATTGCTAGCCTTAGGAGTTAATTTTTCAGTTAAGCAGCACTCCATTGTAACAAGGAAATTTGCATTGTATTTCCTTGATTTAGTGCTTTCTTAAACTGTACTTCTGGCTTATACCCGAGAACACATGGCCTCTGACTTGGCTGCCCAAGTGGCAGAATTGGCCCATGTTGTAAACACTTTGGCCGATAAGGCAAATGACACTACAATGGCGGAAGTCCTTGGCAACCTTGCCATGAAGGTAAATGACATTTCTTTGCATAATACCTCCACTTCTGCTCATGATTCACGTTTGAGAGTTCGTTGTGAAGTTCCATTGTATGATGGATCCGGGAACCCTGATGTCTTGAATAGTTGGATTCTTGACATGAGTTCTTGGTTTGCTTTTTCTCAACTTTCGAGAAGATGATGTAGTGCCTTATGCTAAGCTTAAACTTTCTGGCTTAGCCAAAGTACTTGTGGAACAAAAACGAGGACAAGAACTCACCACATGGGATGAGCTTGTACAATGTCTTAAAACCAATTTCTATCCTTCAAATTATTCTAGAGAATTGGTTATTAAATGGTTTCGTTTTCGCCAAGGTACTAATATGTCTGTACAAGAATATATTTTCCAATTTAACAAGTTCAGAATACTTGTGAATGTGGAGGATGATGTTCCAGGTTTGATTCTCAAGTTTCAAAGTGGCTTGTTAGAACATTTGTACAGGGAACTAATGTTTTTTTCTATGGAAACGTTGGATCAAGTTTTCAATCGAGGCGCGGCTTGCGGAGGACAAGTTCAAGGCGCAATCGCGGGCATTCCGCACATTTGTTACTCAAGTGGTTGGAAACTCATCAAAAGGGAATAATTCTTTCTCTCAAAAGAAGAATTTTGCTCAAAAGAAGAATGTGTCTTCTCCATCTCCTTCTTCTCCTTCCCCTTCCGCTTCTACTCCTTCTTCCTCTTCTTCTAAATCTTCATCTTCTTCTTCTAAGAAATTCTGCAATTATTGTAAGAAGAAAGGGCATGAGAAAGCTGATTGCTTTAAGCTCAAAAAGAAGAGTTTAGTGATTACTACTCAAGAGGAGGATGCTTCCAAGGGTCCCCTTGAGTGCGTAGGAGAGAGTAGAGTATATACGGAATTACGAGGTAAGCTTAATGAAGTTACCTTAGTAAATGTAAGTTCTTCAGATGGAGCTCGTGATGCTTTGTTCATCACTCGAGCCCACTTACTTCACAACTTTGCAACTGATTGTATAGTGGACAATGGCTCGCAGAAAAATCTAATTGCGAGGTCCATTGTCGAGCGTTTGAAGTTACCTATGGAGCCTCATCCTCAACCTTATTCTTTGGGTTGGAAGGATAGTGGAAGAGGCTCCGAAATCACTCACACTTGCACTTTAAAATTTGCACTTGGCCCACATTTCATAGATCAAGTCACTTGTGATGTGACTCCTATGGATTGTTGTGGGATTTTGCTTGGACAACCTTTTCGAGTATGATAGGAGATCTGTTTATGATGCTTTTAAAAGAACCTACACACTTCAAAAATATGGTAAGGTCTTTCTCATTAAGAGCACCAACACTCCTAATATCATTCTAAGTTCCAAGCAAACGAAAAGAGTAATTAAGAAAGGTGGTGATGTTGCTCTAATTTTCATTCGCTCTCAAAACACTTCTACATCTACATCCATTACAAAGCAACACTCTTCAATGGATAAAATATTGCAAAGTTATTCACACATATTTCGGGAGCCAAAGTCTCTTCCTCCAATTCGCACAATTAATCACGAGCATTGAAATAGTTCCAGGTTCTTCTCTTCCTAATGCTCCCATGTATAGACAATCTATTTTGCAAAATGAAGAAATAAAAAAGCAAATAGAAGATTTGTTGTCTAAGGGTTTCATTAAGGAAAGTACTTATGCTTGTGCATCACCTATTTTGTTAGTTCTTAAGAAAGATGGCACTTGGAGATTATGCATTGATTTTCGTGCATTGAACAAAATTTCTGTGAAGAATAGATATCCCTTACCCCGCATTGATGATTTATTAGATCAGCTTCAAGGAGCTAAGTTCTTTTCAAAAATAGATCTCAAAAGTGGATATCATCAAGTGCGTATCCAAGCTGAGGATACATGGAAGGCTGCTTTCAAGACGAAGATGGGCCTCTTTGAATGGTTGGTCATGCCCTTCGGTCTTACTAATGCTCCTGCAACCTTCATGAGGTTGATGAATGATGTATTTCGTGAAGTCCTTGACAAATTTGTCATTATATATCTTGATGATATATTGATTTTCTCAAAAAATTGGGAGGAACACCTTAGGCATATCCAGAAAACCCTTGATCTTCTTGCGAAGAATCAATTATATGCCAACTCTTCCAAGTGTTCTTTTGGCAATACTTGAGTTTCTTACCTTGGCTATGTGATTAGTGAGAGTGGAATTCAGGTAGATCCCATTAAAGTTGATGTTTTGCTTAAGTGGTCCCCTCCTACAACTCTCATTGAGTTAAGGAGTTTCCTAGGACTTGCGAACTTTTATCGCAAGTTCATTCCTCAATATTCCACCCTTGCAGCTCCATTGCATTATCTCACTAAGTCCAAAACTCCATTTCATTGGGAGAAAAGCCAAGAAGTTGCCTTTGAGAAACTCAAAAAGAAATTGTGTACAGCACCGGTGTTAACTTTACCTGACCTTTCTCAACCTTTTGAGATTGAAACAGATGCCTCTAAAGTTGCCTTAGGAGCTGTGCTCAAACAGAATGGTCATCCAGTAGCTTATCATTCAAAAACTTTTTCTGCTGCTAAGTTGAACTATTCTACATATGACAAGGAGTTGTATGCTTTAGTTCAAGCCATTAAGTAATTGGAGACACTATCTTTTGGGAAAATATACGGTAGTACACACTGATCATATGCCTCTCAAGTTTTTACAATCTCAAAGTAAAATTGAAGAATCAAGACATATGAAGTGGGCCTCTTACCTCCAACAATTTCACTTGGTGATCAAGTACAAAAAGGGGAAGAGTAATACGATTGCTTGATTGTTTGAGTAGGCCTCCGGCCGCTCTTGCCTTAACGATCATGTCCACTTCACACTTGGGATTTCAGACTTGGCCTAATCGGTATTCTCGGGATCCCGATTTTGGAAAAATATTTGAGCAAGTGAGTAAGCCTTCTTCTTCCAATTTGCGTCCTTTCCAAGATTTCTACATCAAAGAAGGACTTCTCTACAAATTGGACAAGGTTTGTGTTCCTTGTGAACCTAGAGTGTCGCTTCTTAAGGAAGCTCATTCTACACTTTATGGTGGTCACTTTGGGAAACATAAAACACTTCATCATTTGCAACGATTTTTCTATTGGCCAAAAATGCAGAGGGATGTGTTGAGATTTCTCAAGCAGTGTGCAGTTTGTTGTCGCTCAAAACCAGCTAATAGAAAGTTTGGCTTAGGCATGCCTTTGCCCATTCCTTCCCATCCTTGGGAAAGCATTTCCATGGACTTGGTTAGTGGTTTTCCTATGACAGTGCGCCAACATGATTGTGTGTTCGTGGTGGTTGACAGATTCAACAAAATGGCTAAGTTCATTCCATGCCGCAAGACAAGTTACGCATCAGACTTAGCTCAATTTTTCTTTGATAGCATTTGGCGTTCCTTTGGTCTACCTACCAGCATTATCTCGGATCGTGATTCACGCTTTGTGGGTCACTTTTGGCGTTCTTTGTGGAAGATTTTGGGAGTTTCCCTTAACTTCTCTACCGCCTATCATCCACAGTCCGATGGGCAGACTGAAGTGGTAAACCGTACACTTGTGCAAAGTTTGCGAATCTATCATCACGCTTCACCAGCAAAGTGGGACTTGAGTCTCACGCATATTGAACATGCCTATAATAGGGCCCTACACTCTTCTACAGGTCATTCACCCTTTGAAGTTTGTATGGGATTTCAGCCCTTGGCACCTTATGAGTTACCTTTATCTTTGCCTTCTCCTGTCACTTCACATCTTCAGAAGGAGCAAGACAAGGCACACTCATTTGTTCAACACTTGCACAATCTTCAATCAAAGGTGGTTGAGATTTTGCAAAAGACACAGCAGCAACAGAAAAAGGCCATGGATCGACATCGAATTCCTCATCCTTTTCAGGTTGGTGATAAAGTTTGGTTGCATCTTGACAAGCGGCGTTTCACTGATAAGACTCATAGCAAAATCAAACCAATTCGCTATGGGCCTTACACTATTCTTCAGCAGGTGTCCGAGAATGCTTTTCGCCTTGATCTTCCCGCACACTTGGGAATTCATGACGTCGTCAATGTGGATCTCTTGAAGTTGTACTTTGACTCTACATTGGAGACTGCACCAACTATCAGCCATCCTGTGGACGTGGTTCCTGAAGCACAGTTACCCTTGGATGCAGATCAGATCTATGACACGAAGACTCGACAGACTCGTCAGGGGTCTACCACCTCATATCTTGTGGCTCGATGAGGACAGTTGCCGCATCAGGCTCGTTGGATTTCTTTTCATCAGATGTCCCGTGACTTTCCTATTCTTTTGAAAGCATTGGAGTCCAATGCTTCTATTGTGGGGAGGCATGATGAGGATTGATGTATGATCTTTCATATGACCCCTCTAGTAGTTCCTAGCTTAGGTTTGCTTAGTTTATTTCTAGCAAATTGATATTGTAAGTGAGTCTCTTTCTCACATGCACTTGTGGGCACTAGTTGTCTTCTAGTTGTCTTTTAGAGTGTTAGTTAGCAAGTGTGAACTCAAAGTAGGAAGTGTGAGCTTCAAGTTAGCTAAAATGGATCTTCTAGTTAGCAATCTTAACTTAGAAGTTTACGTGCATTCTTCTTTGCACCTTTGTAGCTTTTGGGTTAAGCGTGTGAATCAAATCCATGATTTCATGGGTTGGTTATGTATTTTGGGCCATTAGTGCCTATATAATGATTTGTAAATAATAGAACTCTTAGTTGGATTTTCAATCCTTTTCAGGAGATAACCTAGCAAAGCCCTATTCCTCTCAGAAACATGGTTAAATTTCTAGTCGTCACTTCAAAAATATTCCTGCGAAGCAGCTGCTTCGCTGTCCATTTTTTCGAAGTTCTTTTAGACAATTAAAAGTTGTGAAGCTTCCTATTGCCAGCTACTTCTCTAGTTGATATTGTGAAGCATCCACTTCATTTATAATTTTCCTAAAGCTCCCTCCTCATAGCTAAAATCTACGAAGCTCCTCCCTCGCTGTTAAATCCTGCGAAGCGTTTTCTATTGACGCGATTTAATTTTGTTTGACTCCTTCAATTGCTAATCATCTGCTTCCGACGTACAATATTTGACATCCACCATCAATTCCAAGTTAGAAATTGCCATACTCATTCATGACTACGTCTATCCCTAGTTTGCTGCCATGTTTAGCACATGGTCCATGTGGAAGTCCTCATAATCATTGATATAGTATCCTAGTCACAATCAGGTTCTCCGTGTTACAATTGACATATCAAACAAAATCTTATTCCTTTGAATCACCCACTCTGTCATAGAAGTTTGGTGTCCATATTGGCATCCATACTGCGTATGAAAATGTTAGAAAAAACTTTGAATTGATGCATTTTCCCGTATTTTCTCTAATTTTCCATCGTCGCTGCTTTTTCTTCATCGCGGTCGTGAATACTTTGATGACGTCCTTCTATTATAAGCTATACTATCACTGCTAATTCATGCACTCTTCAAGTAATTCCAAGAAATATTAATATGACATCATTGGTGGTCTACGATATCCACTCCATATCGGCACCAGCATCATCGACGTTGTCGAACTGAGACTACATTTTCTATGCATGTTATTGAGTTTGCTCTCCGGTGATCCCTTCTTTATCTATGGGTCTAGTAATTGTTCATCATGCCTTCGTCAGCCTTCTATAAATCTTCGTCGACTACCAATAGTGGGGTCCACTGTGGAGAGTTTTCTTCATTCTGTAAATACACAGACATCGTGTGAGCTCCAAACTAAATCAATATGTACAAAAAATAAATAAATAAATAAATAAATACGAACTAAAACTCAACACAAACAAAAGTTAAACTTCAAAAATAAAAGTCAAAATTAAATTAAAACTTTCATTTTATTTTATAAAAGGTATATAGGAGTATATATATCTTTATTTTTATTATTATTTTTTATTATATATATATATATTAATTTATATATAGGGTAAATGAATATATATATAAACACAAAGGATTTGATTTACTCCACAAAATTTGAAATATTCGTATTAAAATCCACAAATACAAAATAACTAATCAAAATTTAACCATCACACCAAACCACCTACAAGCAGCAAAAGGGATACTAAACCCAAACGACATGCACTACAATCCCATTGATAGAAACATATGAGGGATACTATTCAAAGCATAATCAAAATTCTCAAAACAAACAAAAAAGGTGGGTCTCCAAAAAGTTGGGGATAGTTGTGGTGAGGCCACAACAAATGGTGACTCTGCTGGGGAATGCTCCTGAGCATTCCAGATGAAAAACCAGAATCTTTGGTTCTGAAACCCAACGAACCAAATATGACAAATAAAACTATTCAACAATATCCAAAGATGATGGGAATAGACAACTTCAATCGAAAACACATGAACCATTGCTTTAGCTAAATGTGTGAAAGTGCTTTCATTTTAGCATTCTTGAAAACCATTCAGAATCCATCACTTGATTCACATTAGGCTATAAATATTACTCATGAAATAATATGCCTTTGCATTGCTCCATAACTAGTCAGATGTTCATAGCCCCGATGAAGATACGTCACTCACCTAAATTTTAGATCAAATATACCTTTTCCTATTTTGTAGACATTCCTCCACTACCAGCCAGACGTCTATAACCCCAGTGGAGATGTCGTAAGCCATTCGATTGATTAGGCTCTTTTTTTTTTAATCATTTCATTGCTTTGTAAACATCACCTACCACCTGGGTTAGAGATCAAATAAGGCTAAATATTGAGTATAAAATTTTTTACCTTATTTTGCAAACCAAATAACTTCAACTTTCAAGATTCCAAGAATACCCCCTTAATGTGATGTGTTTATCTATAGCATTAGCAAAATGATTCATGGTTTCTGAAATTCACTATATTAGTCCCCAAAATCTAAGAATGTTAACTAAACAATTTTATCCCCTTTTTCTTGATCCACATGATGGTCAATTCATCCTTCAAGAGGGCAAACATTAGAAACTACCATAGAACACAACCACCAATAGATGAACCACCTCAAAATACAAAACTTGTAAACCAAAACATGTAAACAACCCAAAACCTAATCTAACACAAACTTGCCAAGGAAAACATCACAAAAATCACCAAACCCAAAATTAGAGACAAAATCCAAAACTGAAAACTAAAGGAAAAACATGAAAACCAAAACTTATATACAATAATATACAAGATGATGCAAAAAATTTGGACCATCATTTCCCTGGATCCCAAACATGGTTAGCACAATTTGAAAGATATCTAACATGAAATGTATACCAAGATTTACAAAAATCCCAATAAAACAAGATTGGATCAAGCCATGCAACACCTCTCGTCTTGCCTTTCTCATACAACCACTTTGATTCAATTTTATTAGCAATTCCATGTTGGACATTTGATTCATTAAACTTGCAAGTGAATGCATGATTTTCAATTATATTTTGCTTATTCAATGAGATACCTATTTCAAGATTAGATTTATTTTCACAAGCATGTAAGCTTTCTTCCAAATAATATGCTTTTTCTAAAAAATTTAAAGCAACATCATCATACATGTATTTAGTCCAATCATACTCATGCAATAATTTACAATTATTTAGGATGTTTACAAAATGAGAGTCATTATAATATTGTATCCTAGATTTAGTTGTTACCTGTTGATGAACATGATTCAAAAATTTAAACATTTCTACTCCTCATTCATTTAACAAATCAATCTCATTAGTGATGTGAGGAGAGATCCACTCTAGTTCTTCATTCACTTCTAGTGGCATTTCATCATAAGTAGCATTTGAATCCAATAAATGACTATACATATTTTCACCTGAAGCTTGGATTTTTGGACACATAAGGTTAGATTCTACCTTTTTGTACATTTGCATTTACCAACTCTTGATGGGCCATTGTGATGTTTTATTCTTCTTCATGGGCTTCATCATCTTTACCTTGTAACACTTCTTGTGATATAGCGATTTTAGCCTCCTGCATATCAAATGATACAAAACCTTCATTAGTAGGAAAGTGAGAAACAATCAGGTCTTCATATCTTCCCCATCCATTATAATAATCATCTTCTAAACCCATGGGATAAAATTATATCCTATTTTCAAATGGCATATGATTCCCTAAAGGTTTAGAAATTATAGGTTCTTCATGCAAGATAACATCTTTAGAATCATGCATATGAGATGAAAAAACATTTTTATTAGAATGCACAAAAGGAACACATTCCTCATGTTTTCCCCAAACACCATCATAATTATCTAATTCTTTCAAGGCTTATGTATAATTTATAGATTAAACTATTGATTCACCCTCTTCAACATCAAATAATTCATCTTCCTCAGACTCATCCTTCTCTACTTCAAAAAATTCATCTTCCTCGGATTCATCTATTGGTGGGTCAAGGGTTTCTTCCGTGGAATCCATTGTTGTATTCAAACTTCTAAAGTTATCCCAATCCTCCTTTGTAAAATGTGACCCTAAGCCTACCTCTAGACTTTGATCTACTTGATCATCACCATCCTCATTGATGATATCCAATGTGGTCATAATATGTGGACATTTAACTTTATTCCCTTGATTACTCACATTAGGCATGGTTTGATTCAGGACTTTTAGGTTTAACAGTTGGTATTGGTTGGAATCTATAGCTCTTGAAAAACAATCCATCATAGGAGAAGGTGGTTCCTCAACTAGATTATTTGGTAGCATTTGATTAGAAGCTTTAGGGTTGAGAAATGATAATTGACCCACATACAAACCTTTTGAAATACACCATTGTTCTACCATTATTGCCTCACTGAAGGCTCTAGGCAAGGATGCCTCTTTAAGAATTCTTCCTAGAAATATAGAGTTATATGGGTCTAATACTTCTAGGTACACTTGGATAGCTTCTTCTTCCAAAATGATGTAATGACTCTCCATCTCGGTGTACAACCTATAGAACCTATCATTAAATTGGCTTGTGGGCTTATTAGGTTCTTTACAAACAAAAATAAAGTAATTTAATATCCTATTCGGATCAATCAATTTTCCAAACTATTTGATAAATACTACCTCTAATTGATCCTAAGAGGTGATATAACCTACAGGTAAACCGATATACCAATCATAAGCAAAATCATCTAGTGTGGATGGAAGCATCCTACAAATAATATCTTCATGTATGATTTGCAAATGAATTAAAATGCTCTTATATCCTTGAATATGCCCTTCAGCTAATTCTATTCCATCATGCCTAAATTGAGGTAATTTACACATAATATTTATGGCCATATGATGTGAAGGCCCAGGTACATTTAAAGGATAATCTACTCTTAAAGAAGAAATAAATGCTATTAGATGATTTCAAATAATATGACTTTAAAACCAATTTTGTTAGTCAAATAAATGTCTTTCAATAAGCAGGAAATGACTAACAATTATCAAAATATATGCATTAATTAAAATATGACATTAAACACCATTCTTCAACTTGTAAAAAGTTAGCATAAATGTATCATCAATTGGAGAACTTTCAAATCAATAGATATGATCACTAAAATCTCACTAGTCAAGATAAATGCATTCAAATCACTCTTTCAAATAACATGAACAAGTTATATTTTATAGCAAAAAAACAAATCAGACCCTCATTCTAGCGCCAATGTGTTGAGTGGTGATTTTGCCCAAGTGCAAAACCACACTCATAGTTAGGATTTCATTAGAAAACCTTCTCTTGCAAAGAAGTATAAACTTCTCCAAGGTTCCTTTTACTTTACTATATGCATGTATGCTTTTCAAATGAGTGCATAAAATACCCTAGTGTTCTGCAAAACAACTGTTAAAAAGGGGCCTATGTTGGGGTTATTTTATTATGATATGCTACCACTGTTCATGAAACTTGCAAGGAAAAATAAATGTGATCTTGATAATGGTGAGTTGATTCCTTTTATGTTGCTTCAAATGTGGAAATGAAATAGTTCTGAATGACTAGCTTTGTAGCTCATATAGCCTTTGATATGCCTTATTAACAATCATATTTAATGAAATGGATTTTCATAAAGAGAGTTAATGGAGGGCTTGAAATGTCCTGTAAATCCCCCTCTTCAGTGAAATTATGATTTTTATGAAGAGAAATCAATCTATTACATTTGTTGTAATGGCCTATGAAATTCCAGATGAATTACCCCTTTCATGAATACATGCTTGCTCCTATAATTATTTTGCTGTCACACTCTGAACGTTAATCTCCATGACCTACCAATGCGACGATCCCTTTGCTATATTTGCGATCTTTTCCCATAGCTTCTATTTCAAACTGTCTGTGTTGATTCCCCTTCGCTCTATCCACACATCAATAGGAGAACATCGATGTCATTGGTTTCTGTCCCTCTGAGCATCCCTGTCCACTTACCAGCTTAAAAATTTCATCACATTCGTTCTCGAAGTCCACACGAACGTCCTCATTTGGCAATTGCTAATTGTCTGCTATCGACGTGCAATATTTGACATCCACCATCAATGTCGAGTTAGGACTTACCATACTCGTTCACGACTATGTTTATTCGTATTTTGTTGCTATGTTTAGCACGTGGTCCACGTGGAAGTCCTCATTATCATTGATATAGTATCCTAGTCACAGTCAGGTTCTCCGTGTTACACTTGACACATCAAACGAAATCTCATTCCTTCGAATCACCCACTCTATCATAGACATTCGGTGTTCATATTGACATCCATACTATGATTGAAAACATTAGACAAAATTTTGATTTGATGCATTTCCCCGTGTTTTCTCTAATTTTCCACCGTCGCTGCCTATTCTTCGTCACAGTCGTGAATACTTCAGTGATGTCCTTATATGTTAAGCTATACTAGCGTTGCTACTTCATGCACTCTTCAAGTAAGTCTGGGAAATATTAATATGACATCGTTTGTGGTCTGTGATATCCACTCCACGTTGACACTAGCATCATCGGCGCTGTCGAACTGAGACTGCCTTTTCTATGCACGTTATCGAGTTCACTCTCCGGTAATCCTTGCTTTATCTGTGGGTCTAGTAGTTGTTCGTCATGCCTCCGTCAGCCTACTGCAAATCTCCGTCGACTGCCAATAGCAGGGTCCACTGTGGAGAGTTTGCTTCATTCTACAAATACACACGATATCGTGTGAGATCCAAACTAAATCAAAATGTACAACTTAAACAAAATAAAAAGAAAAAGACCAACTAAAACTCAACACAAACAAAAGTTAAACTTCAACAATAAATTTTAAAATTAAATTAAAACTTTCATTTTATTTTATAAAAAGTATATATAGGAGTATATATATCTTTATTTTTATTATTTTTTTATTTTTTATTTTATCTATATATATATATATCCTAAGATATATATAGGATACATAAATATATATAAACACAAAGGATTTGATTTACTCCACAAATTTTGAAATGTTCTTATTAAAATCCACAAATACAAAATAACTAATCAAGATTTAACCATCACACCAAACCACCTACAAGCAGTAAAAGAGATACTAAACCCAAACGAAATACACTACAATCCCATTGACAGAAACATATGAGGGCTACTATTCAAAGCAAAATCAAAGTTCTCAAAACAAACAAAAAAGGTGGGTCCCCAAAATTTGGGGATAGTTGTGGTGAGGCCACAACAATACCTAAATCATATGCAAAATCTTAAAATAAAGAAAAAATAAAGATCTCCATTCTATATTATCTAGATGAAGGGGTAAAAAAAAACAAGACCTAGCACACAATTCTAGTAGAAGGAAATACAATCTAGTGACTCAAGAGTATACAATATAAAAAGGTATAGGTATATCTTCTCATGATATCGATACTTCTTCTTCTATAGTGCCTTCCTCTCCTCTTGAGCAACCTTTACCTCCACTAGAAGAAGCACATCTCTAATCACCCACAAAGAGCATAACTTTCACCATAACATGAGCAAGCCTGATGTAAATTCAGTGCAAGAGATGAACAATGAAATCCAAGGGTAAATTGCAAGACAAGAAATTAGACAAAATACACCAGCAAAAATAAATCTGCAAATGCTTCTTTTCATTATCTGAATTCACCTCCCCCTTACAATAGAGTCCCCCACATCTTATACTCCAAAAAAAAACCCTACCCTACACTACCCCCTTACTATTTTTAGTAATCCAAAAAAAGAGCTCGGATGACATCCAAAATGGAATCATGCATTCATTATTCAATAATAACCACTATCCCAAAATAGCAATTCCACTCTAGTTCTACACTAATAGTTATGATAACTTTTTCAGTTGCAAAAATTGAAAATTACAATAAAAGCTAGTTTTGGGCCTCCTAAAGTTATTTTTTACCTGCAAAACAACTGGAGTAATTTTTTTAAGTTCTCCATGCAATTTTACATGTTTTGAAAAAAGAATAGGATAAAACAAACACTCGAAGCAAAATTTATGGTCTTGGTAGGGTGCATTAAAGCCTCTAGAATCCCATAGCCTCTTACTTATAAGGGTTCTATTGTTGTAATATAAAATACATCCCTTTATCCATTTTCCCTTATCCCATCATAGTTTGTTGTCGTTCCCCTTTTTATATAACTGGATCCATATATTTTGAGCTAGTTCCAATAGGCTTAAGTTGGTATACAAAAATAGATGAGTGAGATGATACCTATGAATGAGTCAAACAAGGCACCAATAAGAATGATAGGTATTGTGTACCTAGCCAAAGGAAAATATATGGTGATAAAAATTACACATATTGTTGATAAACCCACCTATGAATTAATAGTAATAAACTATAAGAGGATGATACAAGAGGTGGATGTTGCCCAGATTCCATTCATTAATATGGCACATACGACTCATATCATAATAATAATTTAGATGGAAGTAAAGTATCACAAGGAGAAGTAGAATGCTAAGCATCTAGAAAAATATTTGGATGGGGAGAATGCTAAAAAGAGGATCCTATAAATACAAGTCAACAAAACTATAGCAAAGTTTTAATAATGCTCTAACTAAATCACATGTATAGGAGAGAGATGAGAATATTCAAGCCCTAGAGGAAGAACAAAAAAGGTTGAAATAGAAGATCACTAAACAGTCAAGAGACATAAAAATCTTATCACTTCTCTAGAAACACTTTGGTGCAAATCAAGAAAGATAGTTGGAATTAAATATTCGAGGCCATAAAGTTGCTATGTTTGATCCTAAAAGTTTTTACTTTCAGCCTACAGATCATTAGGGAAACCCAAATTAATTTTACGCTTATACAAATCCAAATGGGTATAAATGTGAAATAGGTAGAAAATATTATTAAGATTTTGAATAAATATTCTACGCTACATCTAGTGTTATTTACAACTAAAGAAAAGGCTAAAGCAATGGAGCTGGATAATAAGCTCATTGAGTGGCATCAACTTATGTAGAAAGGATGGGAGTTGTCCAAATAATTAAGTTCCAAAGGAGATAGAATGAATGATCCATTTGAAGAAGTTGTTGGCCTTGGATTGTTGAGCAAGGTGCAGCAATAGTATTGTCATTGTTGTCAACACAGTCAGATAGATCTGTTGATGCAGTGGACAGGAAGTTCAAAAGATATTCAGATGCAGAAGACAGGAGTTCAAAGGGTACTCAGAGTTTGTACAGTGATTTTCCAAGAAGACCGAAGTGGCCCATATGCAAAAGATCAAAGAAAAAGACAAGTAAGAAAAGTGTCGTGATATCGCGACATATACAGCAGGCAAGAAAAACTATCGCGATATCACGACATGTTGAGCAAGAAAGAAAAATTGTCGTGATATCGTGACATGTTGAGAAAGAAAGAAAAATTGTCGCGATTTCGTGACATGTTGAGAAGAAAGAAAAACTGTCGCGATTTCGTGACATGTTCGAAGAGAAAGCGCAAGCAAGAAAAACTATCATGATTTCGCGACATGTTGGAAGAGAAAGCAAGCAAGAAAAACTATCATGATTTCACGACATGTTCGAAGAGAAAGAAGTAAGAAAAACTATCACGATTTCGTGACATGTTCGAAGAGAAAGCGAAGCAGGAAAAACTATCGCGATTTCATGACATGTTGGAAGAGAAAAAGGCAAGTAGAAAAACTGTCACGATTTCGCGACATGTTGGAAGAAAGAAAGGCAAGAAAAACTGTCGCGATTTCGCGACATGTTGGAAGAGAAAAAGGCAAGTGGAAAAACTGTCACGATTTCGTGACATGTTGGAAGAGAAAAAGGCAAGTGGAAAAAGTGTCACGATTTCGCGACATGTTGGAAGAGAAAAAGGCAAGTGGAAAAAGTGTCATGATTTCGTGACATGTTGGAAGAAAAAGAGAAAGCAAGAAGAAGTGTCACGATTTCGCGACAAGTTCAAAGAAAGAGAGTAAGTTGGAAAAGTGTCACGATTTTGTGACATGTCGCATTTTCGACTAAAATAGGAGAGAGAAAGTAAGTTTGAAAAGTGTCATGATTTCGTGACATGTCGCATTTTCGTGACTGAAAAGAGGAAGGAAGAGAAAGTAAAAAGTGTCACGATTTGTGACATGTCACATTTTTGCGACTCGAAAAGGCAGGAAGGAAGAGAAAGAAAAAGTGTCACGATTTCGTGACATGTCACATTTTCATGACAAAAGAAAGAGAGGAAGAGTAAGAAAAAGTGTCATGATTTCGTGACAAAAGAAAAAGAAGGAAGAGAAGTGTCACGATTTTGTGACAAAAGCAAGAAGAAGACTTCGAAGGTAGAAGTGTCACGATTTCATGACAAAAGCAAAGAAGAAGACTTCAAAGGCAGAAGTGTCATGATTTCATGACAAAAGCAAAGAAGCTAAGTATGGAAGAAGTGTCACGATTTCACGACAAAAGCTAAGTTGAAGACTATGGAGGCGAAGTGTCACGATTTCATGACAAAAGCTAAGATGAAGTATACGGAGGTAAAAGTGTCACGATTTCATGACATGTATTTTTGGGCCAAAGCAAAGAGAAAGAGGAGAGAGAAAATAGTGTCACGATTTCGTGACATGTATTTTCGTGGGCCAAAGCAAAGAGAAAGAGGAGAGAGAAAATAGTGTCGCGATTTCACGACATGTATTTTTGTGGGCCAAAGCAAAGAGAAAGAGGAGAGAGAAAATAGTGTCACGATTTCGTGACATGTTGTATTTTCATGGGCCAAAGCAAAGAGAAAGAGGAGAGAGAAAATAGTGTCATGATATCGCGACATGTATTTTTGTGGGCCAAAGCTAAGAGAAAGAGCAAGGAGAAAAAGTGTCGCGATATCGCGACATGTATTTTTGTCTGATGCAAAGAGAAAGAGCAAGGAGAAAAAGTGTCATGATATCGCGACATGTAGCTTTTTTTCGATGCAAAGAGAAAGAGAGAGAAAGGAAAGTGTCATGATATCGCGACATGTATTTTTACGGTTAAGTTGAAGTCGACGAAGACCGATGAACAATCGACTAATTTTAGGGTTTTCAGTTGTTATGCAAGCCGACTAAGATTAGGGTTTTCATCATGAAAATGTTGTTATAAAAGGAGGGTTATTTGGAGAATTGTGATGAAGTTGAATAAGTCGTTGAATGCGTGTCGAAGTGTGAAATGTGGTCGTAAGAGCGTAGAAAGCGCAGAAGCGGTGAGATGATGGTGAAGTGCACAAAGTGAGCGAAGAGTCATGTCAAATTGTTCTAAGTGCATCTGTGATTGCGTAGAGAAAGCAGAAGGAGCAGAGTGCATAAAAGGAGAAGATGATCATGAAGTTGGACTGTAGTAAAGTAGAGTGTGCAAAGTGATTACGTAGAGAGAGCAGAGTGCGTAGAGAGCGCAAAGGTGAAGAAGACCAGTCAGGGTCTTGCAAAAGCAAAGGTATCTTACTATAAATCTTCTAGTTTCAAAATTGAAGTCCAAGTTGGTGCTTGGCATCAGGGGTTGGTGCTCCTTCCAGTTGGTGCTGGTAAATTAGGGGTTGGTGCTCCTTTCTATTGGTGCAGATAAATCAAGGGTTGGTGCTCCTTCCAGTGGGTGCTGGTAAATTGATTGTAAAGTTGGTGCTTTGCAAAGGCTGGATTTGGATGGTAGTCCAAGCAGTCATTCTTGAGGAGTAGCCAAATTGGTGAACCTCATTAAAATCTTGTGTTGTGTGATGTTCTCTTGTGATACTTGCTTTATCTGGTTTTAAGGTTTCATTATTTCAGTTTTAAGAGCTATGAATTTAAGTTTAAAGAACTACACTGATTCACCCCCCTCTCGAGTGCCATTGTAAGACTAACAATTGGTATCAGAGCCAAGTTCCCTTCTCAGGCTAAATCAGTCAGGGTTGATCTTGGATTAGTACGCAATGGGTAAAGAGAAAATTGAACCAGAAAAGGTTGAAGACTTCTCATCAAACAAAGCACCTTTGTTTGACGGAACTAATTACGTGATCTAGAGAATCAGGATGCAGACATATCTTTGTGCTTTGGGATACGACATCTGGGATTCAGTAGATAATGAATACACAATACCCATCACTCCTCCAACCGATGTTGTCGATAAGAATCTGTTTGAGAATGACTCAAAAGCAAAGAATGCTATCAAGTGTGGATTAGTAGACAGTGAACTGGTAAAGATCATGAGTTGTAAAATGGCAAAAGAAATATGGGACAAACTGAGGAGTATTCATGAAGGAGATGATGAGATCAAGGAGGCCAAGTTACAAACACATCAAGCTCAGTTCAAAGCTTTAAAGTTGAATAATGATGAGAACATAGAGGCATATATGCTGAGAGTTAATGAAGTCCTAGAGGATGATTCTAAAAAGAAAACAGGTGGAGGTCTTTTCATGACACTCGAAGAAGAAACAAAAAAAGAACAGGAATGTGATGAAGAAGAAATTGATGCAGAAATAAATTTGAAAGAGGAACTAATTGCAGCTCTGGATGAATTGAAGATAGAAAGAAAAAGGAATAAGGAAATCTCAAGAAAGCTTGAGGATGCAAATGAAATAATAACCAGTTTGAAAGTACAGGTAGAAGAATTCAAAAGGATTGAAGAAACTCTCGAGGTCACAGATCAATGAGAAAGAGATTGGTTGCTTGCAAACAAGAGGAAGAGATTGTTTTATTGAAGAAACAACTAGAAGAGGCCAATACAAATCTCAAATTCGAGAAGAGCACAGAGTTGCTAGATAAAATGATAAGCCAACAAAGAAGCTCCATGGATAAGCGTGGTCTTGGATATGAAGTTGAACAACCTTCATCTTCCAACTCTGTAGAGAAGAAGAAGTTCACTGTTGAAGGATCGAAGCAAGAAAAGTTTGAAGTTGAATCTTCAAAAGGAAGAAAATATCAAAGGAGATCTACAGCAAAGCAACCACAACAAAAGAGGTTCTATCACTCTCACTCTATTCATAATAATACTTTTAATGGCTATTGTTTCAGATGCAACCAGTATGGTCACAAGGCAACTTATTGTGGATTGAATAATAAATCAAAGAGTTATGCTGGTAGAAATACATCTACGTTTCTGAGTGAACACTATGTACAATGTTTTCAATGTAATGGTCATGGGCACATAGCAAGGTTTTGTCCAAGCACTTTTGTATCTAATCTAAGGCAAAATAGTAGATTTCATCAGACGCAAAGAACGCAACACAGACAGGGAATAAATCATGTACATAAAAGAAAGGAAAATAATCATTCATCAAGGATGCACAAGAGACAACCACACAAGAGAAATGTTCGAGTTCACGAAAAGGTGCAAAACAGGGATGCAGTTGAAAAATCCAAGCCCGAGTTCAAGAAAGTTTGGAGAAAGATAGAAGAAAGGAAATTGTGTCTCCTTGGACCGAAGGAGACTACTCCGCTATTGCACTAAGCAACTCCAGGTAGCACATCCTCGGGGGGAGCAATCTTGAAGTTTCATTTTAATGCTCCTATGTATTTGTTTGATTACCTGAGGATGAAAGGCAAGTAGTCAGGGAAGTTGTCGTATAGTTGTCGAAGTGTGTTTTCAGTTCATGTAGTTGTTTGTGGAAGTGCCGTGAAGGGTGGTGATTAAATTGAGAGTTGTCATTATTGGTAGTATTGCTATATGTCATTGTTGTACTGGTGATGGTTCTTACTGCCATTGTCCAAAGTTAAGGATTATAACAGTTCAGATAATTTGGTTAGTGAAAGAATGTTGCCCTAGCCGCATATATGTGTTTCGATAAAAGCAGTGTATATTTGAACTACACATTGACGTGAAGATTGTTAGATCTCTTATGACGTTGTGGTGAAAAATATTGAAGTCTGATCATTGATTCATGTTTAGCTCATCAAGATGAGCAACTTTGCTTTGTGAATCATACCTATCCGAGGTCCAGAAGTATGAGTTTGAGTAAGGTGCACTATAGTTGGCCGTGAAGTGTTTAACAAAATATTGTCTCCTGATTCGAATAGTTGAAAGTAAGGTGTGACCAGCGGTGACTGTAGAAAACATAGACCAAGTTGAAAATGTAAAAAGGGATTTGGTTGGTGTTGTGGCACTGTGTTTGATGCTTGCACAGAGTTGGCAGTAAAATTGCAGTGTTGGTACAGTGTTGGACAAAAGTTGGTACAAGTGTGAGTCACTTGTCAATTTTGTTGATAGATGTGAAATCAACGTTTTTGAATGGGAAGCTTGAAGAAGAGGTTTATATTGAGCAGCCAGATGGTTTCCAGCTTGGTGATGATTGGTTGAGTTGATTTGATTGAGCCTAGTCAAGTTATGTGTGAAGTGATTTTTGAAGTTCTATGAAATAAATTATTCCATCATTCTATGTTGAGTTGAGATTGAGGTTAGAAGATATTAAGTCTCTAACAATTCTCTTTATGCTTCTATGAAGTGGATTTGATTTGAGATTGTCATTCATTGTTGAGTTCATTTTGAGTACTACTTGAGCATGATTGATTGAGCCTTTGAAGAAGGCCTTTGGGAAATATTTGAGGACAATGTTGGGACAGATTTGAGGATAGTGTTGGGACAGATTTCTAGAGCAGATTTGGGCAAGTTCTTGGTGAGATTGCTAGAGAAGATTTGGGCAAGTTCTTGGTGAGCTTGCTAGACCAGATTGGGCAAGTTCTTGGTGAGCTTGCTAGAGCAGATTTGGGCAAGTTCTTAGTGAGCTTGTTGGAGCAGATTTGGACAGGTTCTGTGAGCCTATTGAGCAGGTTCTTAGTGAGCCCATTAACAGAGCTTTGGAGGTGACAGAGTATAGAGGACAGAGTCTCAATGGATAGAGATCCAGTAGCCAACACAGTTGAAGATAGATCTGAGTGAGGATTCTTCAAGTGGAGAGAGGTCCACCAGTCAGTGCAGTAGAGAGACAGAGTCTTCTATAATATCAAGGGTACTATGGAGTATGGGTTATGGTATCCAAAAGGTAAAGACTTCACCCTTATTTCATATTTAGATGCAGATTGGGTAGGAGGTGTCGATGACAGAAAGAGTACTAGTGGAGGTGCATTCTATCTTGGAGATAGATTGGTCGAGTGGTCACACTTCCCAAGAATTGACTAGCTATAGGGATCACATTTTTAGGGGGAGCATTTAAGTATTTGATTATCTTTTTGCTCATGTTCATGATTTTTGCTAAGTGTAATAAATTTTGCCTCGAGAATGTTGTGCATGGACTCGGGGGAGTCTGCAGTAGCCCTTTGGTATTATTGTCAAAGGGGGAGAAGAGTTATAGGAAATTGCACATGTGTTGCCAACAATTCCAAAGGGGGAGATTGTTGAGCAAGGTGCAGCAACAGTATTGTCATTGTTGTCAACACAGTCAGATAGATCTGTTGATGTAGTGGACAGGAAGTTCAAAAGATATTCAGATGCAAAAGATAGGAGTTCAAAGGGTACTCAAAGTATGTACAGTGATTTTCCAAGAAGACCGAAGTGGCCCATATGCAAAAGATCAAAGAAAAAGACAAGTAAGAAAAGTGTCATGATATCGCGACATATACAACAGGAAGAAAAACTTGTCAGATGTCGACATGTGAGAAGAAAGAAAAAGGAGATAGAAGAAAGAAAAACTGTCATGATTTCATGACATGTTGGAAGAGAAAGCGAAGAAGGAAAAATTGTCATGATTTCGTGACATGTTCGAAGAGAAAGCAAAGCAAGAAAAACTATCACGATTTCGCGACATGTTGGAAGAGAAAGAAGAAGCAAGAAAAACTGTCATGATTTCGTGACATGTTGGAAGAGAAAGAGCAAGTGGAAAAACTATCACGATTTCGCGACATGTTGGAAGAGAAAAAGGCAAGTAGAAAAACTGTCACGATTTCAGACATTTGAAATTTTGGAAGAGAAAAGGCAAGTGGAAAAAGTGTCACGATTTCGCGACATGTTGGAAGAGAAAAAAGCAAGTGGAAAAACTGTCACGATTTCGTGACATGTTGGTAAGAGAAAAAGGCAAGTGGAAAAAGTGTCACGATTTTATGACATGTTGGAAGAAAAAGAGAAAGTAGGAAGAAGTGTCACGATTTCGCGACAAGTTCGAAGAAAGAGAGTAAGTTGGAAAAGTGTCACGATTTCGTGACATGTCGCATTTTCGTGACTAAAATAGGAGAGAGAAAGTAAGTTTGAAAAGTGTCACGATTTCGTGACATGTCGCATTTTCGTGACTAAAAGGGAGGAAGGAAGAGAAAGAAAAAGTGTCACGATTTCGTGACATGTCGCATTTTCGTGACTCGAAAAGCGTAGGAAGGAAGAGAAAGAAAAAGTGTCACGATATCGCGACATGTCACATTTTCATGACAAAAGAAAGAGAGGAAGCGTACGGAAGAGAACGTGTCACGATTTCATGACAAAAGCAGAAAGCAAGACTTTGAAAGTAGAAGTGTCATGATTTCATGACAAAAGCAGAGAAGAAGACTTTGAAGGTAGAAGTGTCACGATTTCATGATAAAAGAGAGAAGAAGACTTTGAAGGCAGAAGTGTCACGATTTCATGACAAAAGTAAAGAAGCTAAGTACAGAAGCAGAAGTGTCACGATTTCATGACAAAAGCAAAGAAGACTATGGAGGCAAAAGTGTCACGATTTCATGACAAAAGCTAAGACGAAGTATATGGAGGTGAAAGTGTCACGATTTCATGACATGTTGTATTTTTGTGGGCCAACACAAAGAGAAAGAGGAGAGAGAAAATAGTGTCACGATTTCGTGACATGTGTATTTTCGTGAGCCAAAGCAAAGAGAAAGAGGAGAGAGAAAATAGTGTCACGATTTCATGACATGTATTTTGTGGGCCAAAGCAAAGAGAAAGAGGAGAGAGAAATTAGTGTCACGATTTCGTGACATGTATTTTCGTGGGCCAAAGCAAAGAGAAAGAGGAGAGAGAAAATAGTGTCGTGATATCGTGACATGTATTTTCGTGGGCCAAAGCTAAGAGAAAGAGCAAGGAGAAAAAGTGTCACGATATCGCGACATGTTGTTTTTGCCGATGCAAAGAGAAAGAGCAAGGAGAAAAAGTGTCACGATATCGTGACATGTAGCTTTTTCGTGGTCCGATGCAAAGAGAAAGAGAGAGAAAGTAAAAGTGTCATGATATCGCGACATGTTGTATTTTTGTGGTTAAGTTGAAGCCGATGAAGACCGATGAACAACCGACTAATTTTAGGGTTTTTAGTTGTTATGCAAGCCGACTAAGATTAGGGTTTTCATCATGAAAATGTTGTTATAAAAGGAGGGTTGTTTGGAGAATTGTGATGAAGTTGAATAAGTCGTCGAATGCGTGTCGAAGTGTGAAATGTGGTCGTAAGAGCGCAGAAAGCGTAGAAGCGGCGAGATGATGGCGAAGTGCGCAAAGTGAGCGAAGAGTCATGTCGAATTGTCCTAAGTGCATCTGTGATTACGTAGAGAAAGTAGAAGGAGCAGAGTGCACAAAAGGGAGAAGACGATCGTGAAGTTGGACTACAATAAAGCAGAGTGTGCGAAGTGATTGCACAAAAAGAGCAGAGTGCGAAGAGAGCACAAAGGTGAAGAAGACCAGTCAGGGTCTTGCAAAAGCAAAGGTATCTTACTATCAATCTTCTAGTTTCAAAATTGAAGTCCAAGTTGATGCTTGGCATCAGGGGTTGGTGCTCCTTCTAGTTGGTGCTGGTAAATTAGGGGTTGGTGCTCCTTTCTGTTGGTGCAGATAAATCAGGGGTTGGTGCTCCTTCCAGTGGGTGCTGGTAAATTGATTGTAAAGTTGGTGCTTTGCAAAGGCTAGATTTGGATGGTAGTCCAAGCAGTCATTCTTGAGGAGTAGCCAAATTGGTGAACCTCATTAAAATCTTGTGTTGTGTGATGTTCTCTTGTGATACTTGCTTTATCTGGTTTTAAGGTTTCATTATTTCAGTTTTAAGAGCTATAAATTTAGGTTTAAAGAACTACACTGATTCACCCCCCCTCTTAGTGCCATTGTAAGTCTAACATGGATTTCTCTCTCTTGTATTATAATGGAACCATCTACATGATAGAGCATTTGAAGCCATGCTTTGATCCCATAGGTAGTAGTGAGGAGGAATTCAACTAGTGGATAGAACCTACTAGAGAAGATATTGTAATTATACTTTTTAGTAAGCTAGACACTCTACATGCAAAGGTACAAGAGCTAGCAAAGAGATATTTGGATCCATACTACAATAAGACCTATAAACTACAAGGCATCCACAAGAAGGTCAAAATATTCAAGCTCCTACCAAAAGAAGCTTGGGAATTAGCTTGTCAAATATTGTGGCTTACAAAAGACACATTAGCTAATAAAGAGGAAACCCAAGATAACCATGGAAGGGGATTACTTATGAAAGAGCAAAGACAAGAGTAAGCATAAGGTGAAACATATGAAATTTATAAATCTTGATGCTACTAAGTGTGCTTCCCCATTCATCCAATTTTTACTCTAATGCTCCTATTTTTGTTGTAAAATTCTATATTTTCCCCCTGGTTTTTGCCTTCTTTCCATATTGGTATTTTTTTATTTTATTAACTCCATTTCCCAATGATTAAATATTTTTGGGCTCTCAATTTTATGATAAAAAATCCTCTAAAGGTGCCAATAATATGTTCCAGTGCAAATAGTCCACATAGATAAGTCCCTCTAAATAATATTGGACCATAAATTTTATAAATTTTTGTTTCTAAAATGAAAGGAATCATCACTAGGCTTAATATTTTTTAGATGTGACTTGATGGAATTCTAAATGCATCTTACCAAACCCAAAATTTAGCTAAGGAAAATAATTTTGGTCACTTAAAGTCTATAATGAGAGTGCTCAATTATTTCAAATGATTACAATAACCAACATCCTCCCAATATCTAGCTAGTCAAGAGCTCAACACAAAGTGGAATGACCTAAAAACATACAAAAAAAATACAAATATAGAAAGAGTTTTTTTTTAACTAAGGAGAGGGATACATGAACCCTTCATGAAACCCTAATCCAACTAGCATTTACCTAAAGTTTCAATCCCCTAATTTTTATAGAATTTACATCTCACGAAGTACCCTATCACATGTCCATCTATGTAGGTGTATCATGTGTCATTGCAGATAATCCCATCTATCCCATCATTATTGATGAGCTAGACCTATCATTCTTAGTACATCGAAGGTATACACACATCTCCATACCATACACATATCATTATGTGTAGGTATGCTATGATTATTGTGATTTAAGCTATATATCTCATCTCCACGATGAGCTATCTTAAATCAGATGTAATATCTTCACAACTTAGTCCTTTATCTCCCTAAGGGGGTCTCAATTCCCTTAGGTCTCCTATGTTCACTCTAAGGGATTCTCAATTCCCTTAGATTACCTATTTTCACCCTAAGGGATTCTTAATTCCATTAGGTCACCTTTGAGTTCACCTTAGAACTCTACACTTAGATTTCTATCATCAAGCAACCAAACAATGATACATATAGATACTACAACATCAAAAAGCAATCACCATGCATCCAAAAAAATAATTAATCTTAAAACTAAAAGGAAATCAACTACATAATATAATCAAATACAAAAATAAAGTAAAAGTACCTTATTTAAACCAATAAACAGTTATTGCATCAAAATTTTCATGGTAAATCCTTCTTACTTTAAGGAATATTATAGTAATTGCATTGGGTATATCTCCCCATAATTCTAGTCTATTTAAGCATAAGTAAATCAATGTAAGATACAATTACCTATACTTTGTTTCCATTGAACTCCTTGCTTCTCCTTGCTTCCCATTGGATATTTAAGGGTAGTAGGGAATTAGGATACTCATGGTTCAAGATAGGCATACCTTTAAATGCATCTACTCATTTACTTTGCCAAATTGCAACTATACAAAATTCAATTAAGTTTCTAACCATCTAATGCATAATGGATATTATAAAAGAATATTTACTTTTATTTTCACCTCTCAAGTTACCTTAGAGATTCATCCATCATGTACTACTTAGATCAAGGTCTAACTTTAATCAAATTCATTCATGTCTTAAAACATTAAAGTCCCATACCCTTTACCTTGAAAACAATCTCTTTCATTTTCATTCTCTAAATCAAAGATCCATAACTCCAATTCAAAGAATAAATCTACATCCTTTTTAATTCACAATTTCCAATCAACCAATTACTATTTAAAGCATTAAAGTCCCATACCTTTAATATTTAAAACAATCATTCATTCATTCCCTAAATTGAAGCCCCATAACTTCAATTCAAAGAATAAATCTACATCCTTTTTAATTCACAATTTCCAATCAACCAATTACTGTTTAAAGAATTAAAGTCTCATACCTTTAATATTTAAAACAATATTTTTCATTCATTCCCTAAATTGAAGCCCCATAACTTCAATTCAAAGAATAAATCTACATCCTTTTTAATTCACAATTTCCAATCAACCAAATATTTTTTAAAGCATTAAAGTATGATACCTTTAATACTTAAAAAAATCATTAAAGTCATAATCAAGAAATGAGTCATCCAGTGATGAAGAAGCTTTAACCCTTAATGATCTCAATCTCAACTCAATATCAATCTCAAAAGAATAAGATAGATGTAGTATGCTTTTCTCAAGAACATGAAACACAACCCAACAATTGCCAACCATGCAATATCTCATATAACAATGATACTCATGTTCTTTCCACAACCAATATCTTTTCTCAACCAATTAGGGCTTTAACAACAGTGCT